>OU015750.1:80392878-80414084 GCA_907169655.1 Acomys percivali
TGTGTATGTATATGTATATGCATGTATACATATGTGTATGTGTGTATGTATATGTGTGTATGTATGTGTATATGCATGTATACATATGTGTATGTGTGTATGTATATGTATATATAGGAGTGGGGGTGGTGAAGGACAAGAAGGCTTTTAAAATGATTAGACAAGACCAGAAGAGGATAAGCACAAGGGTGAGAGTGCCTTCTGTGTGGTGCGGTGTAGCACATGGACTGGAATGTAGAAGTCCCAATAGAGGCAAAATGAACCTCTGTCTGGAAACAGTGGAATGAACCCAGATAAGACATCAAAAAATATAAGGGCTTGAATAACCGCTAGAGTCCACCTGCCTCCTCGGTGAGAAAGGTAGCCAATGAGACTGTGTCAGTGAATAAGTTCTGATGTCTCTGATGAATGCTAGACTCTCAGAAGATGGGAAAGCTGTGGAGGTGGCCCGTCACTGTCTTGGCTGCCTGAGGAGGATGGAGGTGTATTTTGTAAACTTTACACTGATAATATTGATGCCTGTTTACTAATAAGATGGCGGCTAGTTTAGGAGTACTTGGAATGGGAAAAATGAATGATCCATAGGTAGTCATAACTTAATCTATGCTACTTCGTACCAGAATATATGTGCATACGTGTTTCCGGGCAGTCTCTTCTGAATGCTCTCACAAATGCAGGGCCGCGTGTGTGTTTCTGTGAACTTCGTCAAGGGGTAGCTAAACCGAGCAGCAGAGCGCGCCAGAGAGGAGGCCTCCCGTAGAATCACACAAAGCTTTGCTCTACGTACCCTTCGGCTTCTCTGTATTTACAGTTTTCGGAAGTTTAACTCACCA
This sequence comes from Acomys percivali, assembly GCA_907169655.1. Classification (NCBI taxonomy): domain Eukaryota; kingdom Metazoa; phylum Chordata; class Mammalia; order Rodentia; family Muridae; genus Acomys; species Acomys percivali. The sequence continues at coordinate 80,393,712 of OU015750.1, forward strand.
TATTTTCAGGTGAATATAAACTGGGAAGAACAACTGAGTTTTGTAAGACATTCTCTGAAGCCAAAGAAATTACATAAAAATTCTATGCTTGAGTCAACATGACAGTCAGTGTGTCCTAACGTGCTCCATTTGGATATTTGAAGATGCGCCATTTTTGTTTTTATTGTCACCTTGACAAAGTACTCAGGAAAATAAACTGAAGGTTGAGAAGGCTTATTTTGGCTCACAGTTCATGGGTGCCTTCCATCATGGTGACAGGAGAGGGAGGCGACTGTTCGCAGCACAGCTGCTACCAGGAAGCAGAGCACAAGGAAGGCTGGTTCTCAGCTTGCTTTATCCTCTTGGTTTGGTTTCCGGCTCCAGCCCATAGGGTGGTTCTATGGACCACTTGGGGTGGGTAACTGTACCTCAGCGAACTCCCTCACAAACAGGCATGGAGGTTAGTCTCCTAGGTGACCCTAGAATAGATCCTGTCATGATGCCAATATTAGTCATCATAGAGGAAGTGGGTCCCAGTGTGATTCTGACAAGAACGGTTGAGGGACAAAAAGAGGGAATGGTCTGTTGAGGCCACCTCTTGATGCTGAAGGGAATCCAGACAAGTGCAAGAGGCTTTTCTTGGGTTGTGATTTGGGAAGTACAGTGACTTCCTCCACAGACATAGTTACGAGAAAACAAAATCCTTTAAATAATATAGGACACCAAATCAGGGTAAGAAAAGAAGACATGGGTGAAATTTGTTCTCAGATGAAAGTATACCTGGAAGGATGGACCCCACGGCATCAAGACATCAGCTCTGCATGACTCTGGCAGTTTACTTAAGCTCTCTGTAAAGCAATCTTTCAAAAAGTTGTTCAAACTTGGACATGGTGTACCCGCCTTTAACCTTAGCACTCAGAAGCCAGAGTCTGACAGATCTCTGAGTTTGTGGCTAGCTGAGTGTACAGGGCAAGTGTCAGGACAGCTGGGGACACACACAGATGCCCTATCTGAGACAACAGACAAACAACATGTGTTTAAGTATAGGACGGAGGGCATGCAGGCTTTCATCTTAAGCAAGGAAAGAGTTAAGCTGGTCTCGCATTTGCTGAACATCAAGGGTCTGTTGGCATTGTAGTTTAAAGATGGGGACACTTGTAGATCTGTTCAGGGTTTCTGTTTCTCTAGTGGACGTGGACCAGGCTCTAGCATCCTCTTGCGGTCTGGAGCATTCCACCACCCACTACATCCATCTACTGGTTGACACTGGTTTTTCTAAAATAATATCTCTGGTATTCATGTCTTATGGTTCCTCCTTTGTAGAGCTCTATGGGAGTGAAGCATTCAGGAAAAGCGTTTGCTATGTCCCAAGGTCCAGCCTTCCTTTCCCTTCTAGTTTGTGTATTGGCTGCCACAACAGCAGGACGCTGGGAACCAAAAGCAGTGGTTCTCAATGTATGGGTCGCGACCCCTTTGGCAACCCTCTGTCTCTAAAACTATTTACGTTACGATTCATAGCAGTAGCTGAACTATAGTTGTGAAGTAGCAACAAAACTAATTTACGGTTAAGGGTCAGCACAACCCGAGAAGCCTCAGCATTAGGGAGGGGGAGAACCATTGCTTTATACAATGATGCATATTCCTGAAGATTAACCAGAGCGCCCTTCACATTTCTCATATTTCACTCTTCTGGCTAAATTTCACGCTTTCACCCAAGTCTCCAGGTGGATAATTGGAACGCTGTGGAAACTCTCTTGGGATGGTGGACTCCAGCAAGAAAGGACTATCCCAGATGTGTCCAGAAATTCTTTCTTTCTGGAGCCCATCATTAGTATTAGGAAGTCACCATTTAACTAATTGGTACTTTGGTCTTAGATGTAAGTGCTAGTTTAGTCAAATATATTTCACTTTTGTCTTAGTAAACCCTAAAATGACCCTTTATGGGCCCAGTGAGACGGCTCAGCTGTTATGAGCACTTACTGCTACTGCAGAGGACCTGGGCTGGGTTTCAAACACCCACAAGGCATCTCACGACCGTTCCTAATGCCAGATCCACTAGTTCTGGTGTCTTCTAGCTTCCATGGACATCAGGCACACAGGCAAAACACTTATACACAGAAGTAAAATTAAATTTTAAAAAAGCAATGATCTTCTAAGCAATGGCTAGTTCTCAACTTATCTGAAGGAGGGGGGCTCCTAGCCCATGTCTCTGAGTGAGCTGGCAGGGCCGAGGGGGAGCCATGAAGGAAACTGACCTCCCTTTCCAGCAAACCCAGGAGATTTTACCACTGAAAATGGCTTGGAGATGTCTGATAGAAAGTCGTGACTCTGCCATCTAAGCCCTGGCCATTCTTAGTTCAGACTGCCAATTTGGGGGGTGTTCACGGCTTGTTCTCTGTATTCCTTGTTCCAGAAACTTTTCTCTTCCCTCCTGCTTCTCTTCCACCCTGTTAGGAAGACAAATGCTCTCCTTTTCCATCCTCAAAGGCCATTGCTTCCTTCTGGCAGTTTTTCTTCTGTCATTACATCGAGAGCACCGTGGGTGCTTTGCCCTACAGGATTTCAGAGGATGGTGGATTGTATGGCAGAAGCATGGTATGTGTACTGAAGTATATGTTAACCACAGAAGTGAAGTAGTTCTGCAAGAATTAGGAATACTAGTTGTTGTATTTAATAATGTTATTTTATTACCTTATGCTGATTTTTGGAAAGAAGAGAGTCCTCATTACTTAACAAACAAACAAACAAACAAAAAGGCCAGACTTTTTACTTTTACATGTGTGTATGTGGGTGTGTATACATGTCCATGTGTCTGTGTGCATTAAGTTTGCTTCTTGTTGTGTATTTTATGTTAACTGCATATAAATACATTCCAGTGCAAAAGACACGGAAGCCTAAGCAGGCAGGTCAGTCAGCACTGATTTGTTTTGAGGCACAGCCAACTCTGAAGTGATACTGTGTGTACAAACCGTGGAGACTTGTACCAGTGGCTACCAAAATAAAATTATATAACCACTTGGCCTGTAGTTCTTCGGTAAAGACGGATGTCAGTGACAACTTTTCTGTGCTCATGTGAGGAATTCATGAGCCTATTTGTGAATAAGCCAAAAATTCAATTAATCAATGACTACAAATACAACCTGGATGTAAAAACTGATAAGTATTTAATCAAGGAGTATACACATGCCAAAACCCCATCATTATAACCTGACAAGTGTTTGATTTTGATGGCAAAATCCTGATTGAAGGCATGTTTATGAGCAGCTGAGGCTTCCTTTGGGTCCATTAGAAAGAGGAGTGGGGCTGTCTCTGACATGGACTCTGCTGCCTGCTTTATGATCACTTCCCCTCATAGAGCTACCGCGCCAGGCCACGGACATAGAGAACAAGCCCAGTCCTGATGCAACTTGATGAGCTGGGGTGGGTGGGTAGGGGGCTCCCCTTTTCTGAAGAATAGGGAAGGAAGGACGGAAAAGGGAGGGTGGGACTGGGAGGAGAGGAAGGAGGGGCCTACGACTGAGATGTAAAGTGAATAAATAAATTAATGAAGAAAAAAAAACTTGGGTTGGAGTGAGTTGAATTTCTAGGGCTGCTTTCTGTTGGACTAAATACATTCTAATAAATTGTAAGAATTTAAAAAAATTTTTTTTTCGATCCAGCTGAAATTAAGCAACAAAAAGTTTGGAATGGGGGTGTGAGTTCTGGCCATCTTGTCACCCCACCCAGCCATCAACTCTTCACAGATACCTCACTCACAGCAGTGACTCATCCGTGGGTCCCTGCACGAAAAAGTTCTGAAGCACAGCAAGGAAGAAACGAGAGGAAGCAGAACGGGCTTGCTTTCAATGCATGACATTAAATAAGAATTAGACTTGGCTCCATCCTCTCTAAGGAGATGAATACAAATGAGTTGAATAGAAGAACCTTCTCTGCAGGCCCAGATCAGACTCCCTGTCCTAAGGAAGCAGCTGCACGCACCGGGAGAAAACGGTTCCAAACTGAGGGTGTTCTCATAAAGAAGCCTGTTTCTCCCTGCCATTCAAAGGGCAAGTGGTGGACATAACACTGAGGGCTGGGCTGGGGAGGCCACGCGCCATTTGGAGGCCAACCAAGAGTCCATGGATTTGTCTTGTGACGGAGAGCAGAGGAGGCCAACCAACCTGTGAAGGGTGGCTTACGCCTACTTGCTTACTCGAAACATTGTTAGACTTAGACACAACAGTCCTCATTATCTTCTTCTTAGCTGCAGAAAGTAATGTGTTCCCTCGCTTCCTCGAGCGCGCATGTGTGCTAGGTGAGCACTCTACCACTGAGCCACACCCAGCTCCTCTTTCTCCCTGAGACAGGGCCATCTAGCCTTGAATTGTGCCAGCAGGCTTTAAACGTGTGATCCTCCTGTCTCGGTCTCACTAGTCGCTGGGATCCCAGGTGTGAAACCAGCCTTAAGGCATACTCGCGCAGATGCAGGCGATGCTCACATGCATAGAATTGCCTCTGTGCACCTCTGCTTACTTTGTTTACTTAGCGATTTTAGCCCTTTCTATATTTTCTCTGCTCTTAGATCTCCGCCTCAACCCTGGACTGTGTTTGTTATTAAATTAGCAGACATACCTAATTCTCCAAGGAGGCGCAAGGTTGATTAATTTTACTGTTACTGCCTAGGTTCTAGCATTCTTTATTCCCTTTCCTTATGTAATTGCAATCCTCAAGTGGAAAGAAATAAAAGCCGTTCAGGTTCCTTGCAAATAGGTCCGCAGCACAGTTACACACTCGAAAGCGTGTTCACCTAGTTGGCAGTCCTGACGGTAAGCGTAAGCACTGTTAATACGTCAGTGTTGCCTTCTGCATCTGGTCTGCACATATCCACACAGGCTCTTAGACCCAGGATAGTATCTGTCCTAACATCTCAAGCAATGTGCTATGAGCCTTTTTTCTCATTAGCCTGCACTACTACTCCTTTAAAGTTGCATAACAGTCTTCTGCTCAGAAACGGCATGACTGAGTTGACCGCACTCCTTCCGTCACCGTCACTGGGTCTTTTCTGTCTCCAGTTTTTCCATCACTACAGAACCACACAGAATGTCCTCATGTGTCGTTTTTTATACACTTGGGCAACTCTTTCTTACATGCATTTGTTTTGTGTGCGTGCGTGTTGAAGGTGGGGTGCACACATGCCACAGTGCACATGTGCTGGTCATATCAGAGGACAGTTTGCAGTAGCCAATCCCCCCCCCTTGCACTCTGTGGATCCAGCAATGGAACTCCAGTTGCCAGGTTTCCCAACAAGCTGCTTCACGCACTGATCCATCTTTCCAGCTCGAGCATTTTCCCTTGATTAATAATTATTAGTATGTATTAACTAGACAAATCAATGACTTCATTGTGGTATTTGCGGTTATGCACACCCAGAGCCTGGATTACGGCTCTCCCTAACACAGTCTTGCACTCCCCTGGCCCTGCCTTTCCCCTAGTCTCTTCCCTAATTGTCTCCTATGGTCACGTCACCCTTGTTTGCTTGACTGTTTCCACATATGAGAGAAAACATGAGATACCTCTTCCAGACACAATGGCCTCCAGTGTCATCATTTTTTGGTTTGGGGGCTTTTTTTTTAAATGGAAATGATACAATCCATTCTTTTTATGGCTGAGTACTACTCTATTGTGTATATGCACTATTTTTATTAACCCACACATCTGCTGGCAGTTATCCCCATCTTTCTAAAGGAGATGCTAAGGGAGTGAAACTGGCAGAGGAGTAAGGCAATGCACATGTTGACTTGTGCAGGTCATTCTCAAATTAACCTAAACGTCTACCATTTCCTCTTCTCATTATACAGAATAAAAAATATGTTTCTTTAAACCTCACCAGCAGTGCCCTCTCTCTCTCTCTGTGTGTGTGTGTGTGTGTGTGTGTGTCCCTCTCCTTCTCCCTCTCTCTCTGTGTCCCTCTCCTTCTCCCTCTCCATCCCTCTCTCTCTGTGTCTCTCTCTCCCTCCCCCCCCCCCCCCCCCCCTCTCTCTCTGTGTCTCTCTCTCCCCCCCCTCGCTCCCCCCCCCCCCTCCCCTTTCTCCGCCCCCCCCCCCCCCCACATCAGTCAGTAAGTTGTTGTGCTTCAGAGTGGTCCTAGTTTGCATCACCTTGCATCACTCTTTTCAATTGTGTTAGACGTTGCTATTTTTCGGCTATGGAGCAGCTATTAATGCCCATGTCTGCGTTTCTTTTTGATTGCTACCTCATTACCAGTGCAGCAAGCCTTCTCAAGTGTACTCCCTACATTTGTACAATGCTAATGAGCATGTGTGATGCTTTTAGCAACGCAGTATTATTAGTGTTATTGCTGTGGGAGGCTTCCCTTGGAAATGAGTTTTACTGCTAAAGATTCTTTTGCATTTTTCCATATTCCTGGTATTTTCTCCTTTTCAGCTAATATACCTAACAGACAATTCCCAAGAATGCCAGGGAGGGAAATGTTTACCTGTAGCAAATGCTGCCACGAAGAAGAGACATGGGGCTTGAATGTAGCTCAATTAAGAGATCACTTGCTTAACATGGGCAATAGCGTAGGTCCCATCCCCAGCTATTGCAGATATGAACACTTGCACTCCTAACACTGGAGTGGTAAGGGCAGGAGAAACTGAAGGTCAGGCACATCCTCAACTACATAGCAAATTTGGAGCCAACCCATGCTACATGGCACCTTGCTTCAGAAAACAAAACATAACCAATTTTGAAAGAAGTCACGGAAGGGCTTATGATTATGTACTTAGAATTGAGTGAGGGAAAGTCAGACATTTAAGGAGAGAAGTACAGTGTTATTGAAAGAAAGCAGCCCTCAGCGTCTCTGAGTTGCCTCACTCAGTGCTGTGCCCTCAAAGAGTGGTGACAGATGCTGAGGAGGACAAAATGAGCTGAGCTTCTGATCACGGTGCCATTGAGCGGCTCGAGGATGCTACCATAGAAAGCCATGTGATGGTGACACCAGGGGACCTGTTCAATGTCCTATGCATCTAGGGGACAGAGGCACAGTTTCCAGAGCTGATCTCTTTATTGCCATAGTTTGGATCATCTGTTACCAAAGCTAAGGATATTAAAAAGTGGCTCCTATCACCTCAAACCCACTGGTGATATGTTTATACCCAATCAACTTAGAGATTTTTTTTTTGTTAAAAATCTTATTTATTTAGCCTGTGTACACACACACACACACACACACACACACACACACACACACACACACCTGAAGAACACAAGCAGATTATGCTCAGCTGCTTGTATCCTAACACAATGCCCCTACTGTAACTACTGACATCCTCGGTATGTTTATAGAGAAAATAACCGGATAACACAATTGGAAGTGTTCTTTTTAAGAGTTAATTAAATGTGATTTTAATCTTGATGATCTATTTTCTAAAGTCCCAAATAGATCACTTAAAATGTAGCCTTCCCAGTTCATGTACATCTTTCCTTTCAGAGTCAAATTACTTTGTTGTTAGACCAAAATCAGCTTAAGAGCTACAGCCTAAACGTAAAATGAATTTACAGCTTGGACCAACCAACTGAATGACACAGTTCTTTGTATAAACTGGATACTTTATGACTGAAACAATGCTTGCTTGCAATTTCCAAAAGGCAAACTGACTACTTAGATACCAGGAGCATAAACACAGTCGTGCGCATGTTTTCATATAGTTGTCTGAATGAATCCAAATGTCTTTGCTACAAATGAACCAACTCTTCACTATTTTGTACAAACACAGACTTTAAAAGATGCAACGGTGACCCCTTGGCTTCCTCTGTCTGTTCTTCTGGAGAATGGCCCTCCCTACAATGTCACAAGCTAATGGGAAATTTCATCCCAATATAATGCTGTGATGCTACTGACATGTATGTGGTCCCATTGCTGATCACTAGTTGGCACATGGCTATATACACAATTTCATTAGAAAACAAAACAACAACAAAAAGAGCTAAGCAAAACCAGGACCTGAAAAAGAAATAATTGCCAGGATGCCTTGAGACATAAGAGAAAGGAAACAGAGAAGAACTCGAGTGAATAGTGCTGTCCAAATATATGCCTCAAGACGACGGCTTTGGGTCAGCCTGGCAGCTCACAGGCACATGCCCATCCAGCAGGTGTTACAGAGTGGTGACCCCTCCACACCTCCTAGCTTCCCCAAATGACCATCTGATCACAAAGCCTGGAGGAAGAAACAAGTAAGAAGAAAGAACAACAGACAGCACATTTCTGGAGACCCAACACTGAGGAGCTACCATGCTGTCCCTGGGCCCAAGGTGGTGCTTCTGTGTAAATGTTCCTTTCCTTCTGTTACTTAGAAACTCAGCTCCCAGATACTTCTGGACACTGGGGGGGGCAAGTAAGAATAACAGAATAGGGAGTATGTTCAACATATAATAAATATCCATAAGGCATTTCTCAACCTTACTGGCGGCTTAGCTATAGCAATGCCATGAGTCCTTCCTCCAGGCTTCCCAGTAGAGGATCTTACCTTTTAGTTTCACCTCCAGCCACCAAATCAGGTCTTCTACCATCTGCATCTGCATCCCCACCATGCCCATCACCTCATGCAGCCCACAGCTGCTAGTGAAAAGAAAATGATGCCATTTTAACGTAAATAAATAAATAAATAAATAAAAATTGAGCACCCCTAATGGCATTCTAACTAACAGCCCTACTTCAGGAGGCCATAGTTTATCCAATACATACATAATACATATATCTATATCTATCTATATATGTATATATATATATATACATGAATGATACATACACACATACATACATGTGTGTGTATTGGAGAAATATATACATATAAGAGAAATACAAATATATAAAATATATTTTCTTTCTAAAAGAAAGAAAAATGTGGGAATTTAGATTTTAAACAGAGCTGATAAGATAGCCCAATAGGTAAGGCGGCTTGTTGCCAGTCCCGATGACCTGAATCTCCAGCTCCTATAGTAGAAATACCTGACTCCCATAAATTACCCTTTAACCTCAACTAACATAGGCAGAGTCCTTGTGGCAAAATGTAACCAATCAATCATTAGTTAGTCAGCGATAATGGTGATTCTGTCTTGTTCTGCCCATGTCCGTTGTAGCCCATGGGCCCATCATTTGATTACAGTCTCCTAGACTTGGGAAATCAGGTAGAGGGGGCCGGCTTGCTTTAGGCAGTGACCATATGAAAGAGATGTCACCTTTCTTGGGAAAAAAAAACCTTCTGAGTGATTATATGGTTTCTCACCATACCCTTCTGGCTGCCATGGTGACTGCATATCCAAAAGCTACCCATCCCTGGTTCTTGTGTTAGGAAAGCACAGAAGGGCTACTGTCCAAACCAACATGGCCATGAATGAGTGAGAAAGTGTTGGTTATTTAAGATCACTGGGAGTTGGGGCTGTTTGCTATCGCACATATCCAATTCTGGCTGCCACAAGCGAGTATAAGTATTATTCTAGTTTCATTTGTAAAGAAATGAAAGAGAAGTTAAAATGAATTGGCAAAATAGCAGGTAATGCTATGGTCTGAATGTGTGCTCCAAGTCTGTTAAAACTCAACTGTCAATGTGGTCGTTTTGACAGTGAGGCCTTTGGGATGTGGCTGTCATGATAGCACTGTGCTCTTGAACAGGACTAGTGGTCTTACAAAAGAGGGTTCATACAGCAGTCATCCCTTCTGCCTCTTGGTCTCTGCCGTGTGAAGACCTTGGCAATACAGAGCTGCCTTACCAGACACAATACCTCCCCAGCATCTTCGTCTTGGCCTCTCTAGCCTCTAGAATGTGAGAAATACATTTCCATTGCTTATACGTTACCAAGTCTGTGATAATTTTGTTACAGGAGCAAAATTTGGCTAAGACATGTGGTGTTACTGGGATTAATGTCTGATCCTGTATCTTAAAGAAATAAAAAGGGGATTTAATTCACGAAGCCACAAAGATTGCCTTCTGTGGCTCTACTGTACACTTCTTTCAATAATGCTATGTGATAACAATCACCTGATTAGCGATTGTCATCACTTAAAGAGACTAAACTCATTGTGGCTCAACATGTGACCAAAGAGAACATACACCAACTGCTATTAATCTACTCCAAGCTACTTGGAGGATTGTGAGAGGATCTAGTGGGGGTGGGAGGTGCAGGTATAATAAATTCATATTCACCTTTCTTAGGAGAAATTTTTTTTTTACTTTGGTTACTCGGTATAGGTGGAAATGTCTCTAAATTTAATACATGTAACAGAATTCATTGTTCCAGGCTCCTCAAGCAGTATTAAACAATAATTTAATTTTCTCTCCATGACTCAGAGTTGTTTTGCTTTGTTTTGATTCTGAATGTCAGCTATGACATGGATTTCTGCAGTACCCTAAGAGCTGGGTGAAAAGCCAAGTTTCCTGAAGGAGCTTGTGAACAAGAAGAGGAAATAGGGCTAGGGTAGTGCTTAGAAGTAGACAATGTGCTAAGCATAAGTAAGGCCCTGAGTTCATTCTCCAGCCCCAGCACATGATGTACACACACACACACACACACACACACACACACGAATAGGCAGTGCTATAATCCTTTCACTGAACCAATGTGGTCTATTTATCCATATAAGTAAAGGTTACCAGTGTCAGGAGAAAGCAAAACTGAGTTCACCAGGTCAGCACTGATATGCTGGTGCTGGCTACAACTGTCCTTCGCTGTTAAGTTCTCATTTGATGGTTCTGATACTCTGTGTCCTAGAAATGCAATAGCGAAAGAGTGGACGATGCAATTGTTCACGTTAATTACTAATTGTAATTAGTAATTGTAATTGCAATAATCGAGAAGGGGAGATCTGCCTCTGTGTGTGGGGCTATTCCCTGGCCAGGATCCTGGACTGCATAAGTGGAGAGAGGGACCTGAGTGGTCATATACATTCACCTTTCTCTGTTCCTTGCTATAGGTGGCACAAGACTAGCGATGTCAAGCTCTTGCTGCCTGCCTTACACCCCTTCTGTGATAGACTGATAGATCCCTGAAGTGTGAGCCAGAATAAGCCTTTTCTCCCTTAACTTGCTTTTGTCAGAACATTTCATCATAGCATCAGGTAAAGAAACTACTACAGATCCTCTGTGAAGATTAAGAACAAGCAAAGTAAAGGTGAACACTTTGGAACTATATCCATATTTGAGGTGTGCTGTGTGAGGAGGGGATGAGAGAATGAGTGTGTGTGTGTGTGTGTGTGTGTGTGTGTGTCTGTGTGTGTGTGTCTAGTTCCTGGTGTTGCTGCTTCATCTAATGAATAAAACCTGAAAATGCAGTTGTGAGAAGCAAAATGTTTAGAGACCTTACAAAGAGAGGTGACTTGTAGCAAGAACACAATATAAAAATCTACTCTAGATATTTGTGTTTCATATACATTTACTTAAGTAACACTTTCCACTTATTCAGAGAATATGGATGTAACTAAATTTTTTCATCTGGAATATTCTTTCCATATGTACTCATATACTGACAAATCAATTTCAAATCTATGTAGACAAAGCCATTGATACTACCACCACCCATTTGTGCTCAAACTAGCATAATTTTATTCATTTCAAATTTGAGTTATTAGAATAATTCAACACAAAGGGTACCTGGGCGAGATTCAAACCAGTCTTTCACTCATGTATTTTCATCTGTCTAATAAATATTTACTGAATGTCTACTATGAGTTAAGAATTCTGTCAAAAGATTGGGGATAAAGATGACATGATCTTTATCCATTTGGATCAAAATACTGAATAGAGAAGGCAGACTGAGAAAATAATCACAAAGTTATATATGTACATATAATGTATACATAATTAAGATATATGTGCTATAAATATAATATATCACATAAAATAGCAAGGAGGTGAATGTCAAGGTGGCCTATATTAGTCTGAGGGACTTTGGAAGTCATTTTTTTAAAAATGACCTAGCACAGTGAAGAGAGAACAGTAGCCTGTGCCAGGACCCAAATGGTGGAGTGCTGGACCTAAAGAAACAGAAAAACTAATAGACATGGGCAGGGGAAAGTAAGGGAAAGACCTCAAAGGTCAAAATATAGGTTTTGAACTAAAAATTCAGAGACATCATGAGCAGCCTATGGTATGCATACAGTTAAAGAAGCATGAAATTTGCATTTCTGTAAGAATGCTGCTGTTGCTTGGTGTAGTTTTGAATCCCAGCACTCAGGAGGCAGAGGCTCTGAGTTCAAGGCCAGCCTGTTCTATAGAGTTAGTTCCAGGATAGCCAGGGACACACAGAGAACCTCTGTCTAGAAAAGCAAAACAGGAGAAAAAGAGGAAAAGGAGGAAGAGGAAAAAGGAAGGAAGAGGAGGAGGAAGAGGAAGAGGAAGAAGAGGAGGAAGAGGGGAGGAGGACAGGGAAGAGAAAGAAGAATCCTGCTGCTGTATGGGATGTGTAAAGGCACCAGGATGACCTTCTTAAAAGGAGAATTTCTAAGTCCCTCCAGTAATCCAGGCAAAAGGGATGAGCCAGGCAGGAGAAAGAGAGTTGAAAAAAGACAGAACTATTTAGAAGACAAAATAAGAAGAGCGTTTTTTTTTAATTTTATTAATTTATTCTTGTTACATCTCAATGGTTATCCCATCCCTTGTATCCTCCCATTCTTTCCTCCCTCCCATTTTCCTCTTATTCCCCTCCCCTATGACTGTTCCTGAAAGGGATTACCTCCCCCTGTATATGCTCATAGGGTATCAAGTCTCTGGGAGGACGACATCCTATTGGGACTCTAGATGAGAGAACCATGTGAGAATAGCATTGTAGAAGGATCCAGTGGGTCCTAGAAACCTACAAGTAGAACATTATGATAGGCAGATTTGGGCCAAGGGGTCCCGCTCAAACTAAGGCACCAGCCAAGGACAATACAGGTAGTAAACTTTAAACCCCTACCCAGACCTAGCCAATGGTCAGAACAGTCTCCACACTTGAGTGGAGAGTGGGATATGACTTTCTCACGTACTCTGGTGCCTCACATTTGACCATGTCCCCTGGAGGGGGAGACCTGGTGGCACTTGGAGGAAAATAAGAAGATCTTGACATTATATGTAAGTGGTCAGATAGAGAAAGTGGTCAAGATAATGCCAAGGCTTAGTAACTGGATGGATAAAGGCCTGTTAATTGAAATAAAATGAAAAAAAAAAAAAAAGCAACTGGAGAAGCTTAGTTTTGAATGCTATTGATCTTCACATTATTCGAGATTTTCTGTGAATTCACTATATGCGAAGACACGCACAGCAAATCTATGATTAAAAGATAAGCACTTAATCAACTGATAAGAAAACATGTTCCTTGATGATTGCAAACCAAAATTATGTTGATTTTATTCATAAAATACAGTCTTTAAAGATCTTTGATTCTGTGCACTGGAGTTAAAAAGCTGACTGATGAATGTGACTTGGCAACTAATACATGCTGTCTTATGGCGTTCTTTATTTTGTAACCCGAAGCAGCAGTAGTCATTAGTATGGAATCCTTGCTTGCTTAGAGTTTCCTGGCACAAGCTCTCACCATAAGGCACTGGCTGCCTGGAACTTGCTAGTCTCAAACTTGGAGCCATTCTCCTGTCTCTACACTTGAGGAACGGGATTTGAAGCATACAACAACATGCATTCCCTAACATGTAATAATTGTTACTCTACTAAGAACATATCAAAAACAAGAAGACTCTTTCTAGCTATGTGTGCTGACACACACCTTTGATCTCAGGAGAGAGAGACAGGAGCAGGTCAAAATCCAGGCCAGTAAAGGCAACACAGTAAGGTCCTAGGTCAAGCAAAACAACAGTGAAAAAGACTTCTTTCAAAACAAAATTCTTAGGTAATTATCAAGGTGATCATGCATGACATTTAAAATATAAAAGAAAAAAAGCAGCATATCTGTAAAAGTAGTCTCAGAAGCATTTTGTCTGAGCATGATGCCACACACTTGTTACCCTAGCCCTTATGCATCTAGACAGGAGGACCTCAAATTGGAAGCTAACCTGGCTACAGGGCAAGATCCCGTGCCAAAAGATAAAACAGACAAACACCAAATTCAAATGCTGACCCCTTGATGTGACCAATTCTTTCTAATTCAGTTTTCAAGTGACTCGCCCCTATGATAATGAGGAAGGTTCAATAATGATTCACACTTCCATACATGCACACAGCACACAAATGCACCCACACCTAGATCAAAACACTCTGACTAAATACAACCAGCTCCTGGCAGGTCAAGCATACAACTCTAGAAACCCTTTGGGACCAGTCTTATGGGCAGCAGGGAAAAACAACAACAACAAAACAAACAAACAAACAAACAAAAATGGTTCTTTGGCACCTAGGAGGAGGAAGGGTTAATTGTGCACAGGGAAGAGATGGGAAATTTTCTCATAAAGCATAAAAGAGAAGTTCCGCAGCCTTTCAAAATTTAAGAGTTATCAAGTTATGGAAACTTTGGCTCCCCATGCCTGCCCATCACTTCACTACTGATACAGGGTCATATTTCACCAAACCACTGAATGATGCGTATCACGAAGAAGGAAGCCAGGTCCTGGCAGGTCAAGCGCACAAGGCTGGGGAGCACTTGTAGGATGGTTCATAACCTCAGCCTAAGCTAGATCTTTCTGTCTTGACAGGGCGCTGAGAAACGTGGCCACTTTCCGCTGCTCTTCTTCCCAACACCTGCAGCCCTAGCACTTCATCACAGGCTTCTAGGAGAACAGGCTTGTCCCTACAGGGCAAACCTTTCCTCCTTCTACCTTCCCCCATGGTGCCTGATTCCTTGGCTTTGTTCCTCCCACCTTCCTAAAGCTAACTTGCAGACACTTAGCTCCACAGAGATGTCTGTGGAATGTGAGGTGGAGATGGGTGTTCATTTTTTTTCAGGTTATCAATGGAATAATAAAGTCATCATGACTTCAGTTAATGAGTGAACTAGCTAAACTCTGAGCCTTTTATATCCCATGTCCAGGGCTTTGTTTAGAAACTCAGCACATGGGCTGGGGAGATGCCTTCTTTGGTAAAGTACTTGCCATGGAGGCATGAGAAGCTGAGCCAGCACCCACGGGAGGGCCAGGCACCAAAGCCTGTCTGTAGCCTCCTGTCCCTCACCTTCCTGAGCACTGAGGTTACAGACAGCTCCATGGCCTTCTACTACGGCCAATTTGTGAACTTCAGATTCAATGGGGGGGCTGTGTCTCAAAAAATAAGTTGGAGAGCCGTTGAGAAGACATTTGATGTCAACAGTTGGCACACAGAGAGAGAGAGAGAGAGAGAGAGAGAGAGAGAGAGAGAGAGAGAGAAAGAGAGAAAGAGAGAGAGATGTGCACCTACCTACAAAAACCACATACATATACACATGTATCAAAAACTAAAACAAATAGTGAGGGATCAGGGCTTACATAGGATTGTGAGAGAAGATGCTGACAAGAACAGATGCAGCAAAATAGTTTTCAGAAGGATAACAAGATGAGACTCAAGAGATAAGGGATGGAGGATGATTCCTGAAATTGACATCAGGCTTACATATACACATGTTTACATGTGTGCACACACAGATGTGCCTCCACACATACAAATGCACACATGTATGCATGCGTGTGCACACACACACACACACACACACACACACACACAGATGAAAGAGAAGAAGAGAGGAGAATGTAGGACATTTCCAGGGCCTTAGCTGGGGGCAGTTGTGATATTAATTGGTGCAGACGGAGGGGAGAAATACTCTCAGTGGAGAAGACAGTAAGGAAATGTGTTAGGGAAGCCAAAATGCAGGTGTGAGCTTGCTGGGTTTGAGGTGCTGCTTACATGTCAACCCGGAGAAGTCATGTGGACACCAGCTGCAAAGTGCAAAACCCAGAGGGTACTGCTTGACATCTGTGGTGTCACAGATGTCTTGACAGCTCACAGGCTTCTTGACAGCAATCTTTTTTTTTTTTAACACAACCAAGACAAAGGGGCAACCAATACTGAATGTATGACTTAAAGACAGTTCCAAGGTCAAGATCTGGGCAAGAATATAAATTTCAGATTACAAGTATATAATCCACGCATAAAATAGAAAGGCCTGTGTCAAGAAGAAGAAAAAAGAGGAAGAGGAAGACGAGGAGGACGAAGAGGACGAGGAGGAGGAAGGAAACAAGGGTGATCAGGATAGCTCAGCAGGTAAAGGTGCTTGCCACACAAGTCTGGCAACATGAGTTTGAGTCTCTGATGTCATAAGAAGGAGAGTGCTAGCTCCTCAGGATGGTCCTTCAACTTTGAAATGTATACTGTGGCACATGCGCTGTTGCCCATACATACAGTAATAACTTTAAAAGGAGCAGGAGGAAGAAGAGGAAGAGGAGGAATGAGGTATTTGCATAAATTCAATGCACCCTGTGGTAGTTACCAGTGGAAAGCAGTAGGGACCTTTGCAGGGACAGGCTATTCTCAGCCAAGTGATTACATGGTTATCATGGCATGAACGACCTGAGGGCACACTGCCACACTGGAGGAGGCCTTGCCAGCCTGAATCTGAGAGCAAGAAGTGGGCTGGGATAGGTGAGTGGTCAGGTCCTTACCTGATCTTTATGAGGTCCTGTGTCCAGTCGCCAGTACCACATAAATCAAACTCATCTTACAAAGAGTAAAGCATTGCTAGGGCTGGAGAGATGGCTCAACAGTTAGGAATGCTTGATACTCTTCCAGAGGACCCAAGCCCAGGTTGGCCTCCTGCCCCTCCCTCCCCACCGCTCTCTCTACCATCTGGACCACACAGAACTCCTGCTCTCATAGAGATCTCCGAGACTCTGAAGCCAGAAACACCAAAGTGTCCTCCCCAGAATAGGATGAAACTCAGCTCCACAACATCACCGGAGCACAGTCACTCTTGTTCCCAAATACATGATTTTCAAGGTAGCACTTTGAGAAAACGTAACATGCAGGTTTTGCTGTTGTAGTTATTATATACATTGCAACCAGTGGGACAGAATATCTAACAACTAAAAATTAACTTCTATACATCCATGCTACTTAGAGGTTGCAACCTGTTTCTAGAACGTGATGTGTTGTTTTAACTTCAAGAATGAATTTTCTCATAGTTTTATGGATGAGAAAGAGACAGGGAAAGGGTGAGAGAGAAGAGGAACTTACCATAGAGAAAACTGCCTAAGAGTTCACACAGGTTCACTGAAATTAATGCTAACTTCTGAAATGCTAGACCACAGGCTTATTTTTGTAATCAAACCACCTGTTATTCAAGAGATATAAAAATAATTTGTATTAAAAGAATGACAGGGGAAAAAAACAATCTTTCTGAAAAACTTACTCATCAAGTCTTTGAATTTCAGGCAACTCTTCCATGGGAAGGGAGAAAGGCATCACTGAGGAGCACTGAGTGACGACGGCACCTCCACACTGTCCCCAGAAGCCTGTCAAATCCCAGCTAGCTGTAGGGTAAACCTTTGTAAAGTCTGGCAGGGCCAAGGGGGTCCAATCTATCCTGAAATCACATATTGAAAATATGCCTGGCTTCATAAGAACAAAGCAAAACAATGTTTATCATGTGGAAAGGAAGCGTGCTAGTTTACAGAGTGAAACACAAACAGCCACTTACAGCTAAGTGCTAAAATTCAAAAATAAACTTTTAGTGTGCCAGTTTATGGCTTATGGGAAGCAGATGTCACGACAGAATTAGAAATAGAGGATTACTATGGAGGGAAACACCGGTGGTCAGCTGGCCAACTAGAAAAGTCAGCCCGGTGAACAACTGTGGGGCCCCACCATGCTCTGCCACTAGTTGGAAGCATTCCAGAGATTGTGTGGCCCATCAGAACCTGCTGGAGGGCCATATGATGGAGCACCTACATGCCGGTGGCCAGCAACTCCCTAAGCACATTCTGAGCTGTGTCCCCAGCAAAGGGCTCAACAGAGAAACGAGCTAGCAATGTAGTTCTATAAAAGCAAATGGGGCCGAGGGTGGGGAATGGAGAGGTCAGGTCAGATGTAGCTAGTGTCTTGTATCTGCTTCATTGGAGAGTAGATTGCCAAGCTGGTGAGTCGGGCTCCCCGCGTGTGACCCTTCCTGTCCCCTTTCTGATTCTTCAGCATTACTTGTCATCTCGTGTGTGAACTAAATTAGTTTTCTACTTCAGTTGATCTCCCTTTAGATTGAGGACAGCTTGAAGGCCACGTCTTACTGCTCCTCTGTGGATGTGTTGCGGCACCTGTCGGTGCTTTGAGCACAGGAGGGTTTATGGTGCTGACAATCAGGTGTCTTTGTATGAGCACAAATGTGAAGGGACACAGTAAATGATGCTAAATCACTAGGATAATTACCCTGAAGAGAGATAATTGAGACAACAAATGTTTGGTCTTTGAATCACGTGGTTATCGCTTTAATTCCCTTTTCAAAACTTGTGCGAATGCAGACTGAATACAGGCCCCGGCCATCCACAATCTTGTTGCAGCAAAGACCCTTGCTCGAAGAACAAGCTATTGACCAGTCCTGCCGGCCAACCAGGGTGATGTTTCTCAGTCTAGATCCTTGACTACACTGTGAACCAAACCTCTGGAGGAAAGGCAGCATGGGGTTGGACTTTTCCCTACTGGTGTCACTTCTATTGCTGTCTCAGAACTCTGGTGCCCCATATTTGACCACTTCTCCTTGGTGGGGAGGCCTGATGGCACTCAGAGAAAGAATAAGCAGGATACCAAGATGAGACGTGATAGCCTATGACCATATAGTGGGGGAGGAGGTCCCCCTTGGTCATAGACCTAGGGGAGGGGAATAGGGTGAAAGCGGGAGAGAAAGAGGAATGGGAGGATACAAGTGATGGGATAATAATTTAGATGTAATCTGAATAAATTAATTTTAAAAAGAAAATGAAAAAAGAAATCGCCAGCTCAGAAATAAAGGCAGAACAACAACAGCAGCAGCATATAATGTGTCTAAATGAAAAAAGCATACAAGACCTGCAATTAATTAAGTCTATCTAAACATTTCTAGAGATTGATTCTTTACTAGATAAACCTACAGGAACTCTTAAAGGATATACCTATAAGAGATGATCGGATGATCTTTCCCGCCCTAAGGAATCCTAACTGTTGAGTTCACTTTTCAGTAAGCTTGCATTATTTGTTTGCTGTTGCAATAATTTGTGCATGATAAACAGCTTTCCAAGACTATGAATGTAGAGTACACTTACATTGGAAATCTGTGTGAGGCTAATGAATGCTTCTTCAGGACACGTGTGTTAAGCTACAAAGGCAAGCAAGGAGGATGAGCAAAAACTCAAGGCGTCAATTGGAGGCAGAGAGAAGAAGATGCACCCAAGGTCTTCGAAATCTTGGCAATGCTCTAGTTTTCAGCTAAATAAGATTATTATAGACTGCACATATAGTTTATATTTCTTCTGTGTACTTATGGTACATTCTATGTATTTTTTTTAAATCCAATCTAAACAAAACAGAAAGGCTTGCCTATGTTACGTCAATGGGAAGGAACCAAGGGGGTAATGTTAGACACAGAAGATCTGAAAGTATGAGGTGGACTGTCTGTCATGGAAGAGAAACTATTAATGGACCCCTCCAGTGGTGAACTAATTTTGAAAAAAAAAATCACCTTTTCCCAAAAGTCACTGAAAGGGCAAAGAAAAAGACAAGTTCGTGTTCGCTTAATATCAATGATGTCTCTGGAGTTTCTAGGCAAAGCCAACCAAGAACAAAGTCCTGGATGAGTACAACATGTGGGGAAGCCACTGTCCAGTGAGGGGTAAACTGTGTATAAGACCATCGACTGCATTGAGAATGGAAGCAGCAAGTTAGAATGCCCAGGCACAACATAGGACCAAAGACTAGGAGAAGGCTACAACTGGAAGCACACCCCGGCTGTAAACTGCTTGTTACAGCACCAGTCCATGACATCATGCTGTTTTCTTCAGCAGCTCATGTAACCCAGGGTCCCCAGGAAAGCTAAGTAAGTGACTGTGTCCATGAGGATGAATACACATAACTTCCCATCCTTTGCTAGTATGGTTCTTGTACTTTAACACAAATCGAAAATGAACCCAAGGAGAGGGCAAGACAGAACTGCGGCAGGAGACGTAAGAAGAGTAATGCTCCTCTCCATGGCTCTGAAATAAGGATCTACGAAAATCCCACACACTGCTCTGTGCTTCTCTACTTAAAAATACATGCCATCAAAGATGATATCATTTCATATCATTTCATCTGTATTCTGTAGTCTTAAGCAGATTGTTTACTTCCTTCAGAGATGTTCTGATTATACAAGTGATCATTCTGAATTATGAAATGTCGCAGTGCATAAATGAGCCTTGACACACACACACACACACACACACACACACACACACACACACACACA
>OU015750.1:80414094-80426215 GCA_907169655.1 Acomys percivali
CACACACACACACACACACACACACACACACACACACACACACACACCCATAGTGTAGCCAGTATGGACAGAAACAAAGAGGTAGAAAGCATAAGCTATGATGTTCATAGACCGTACTAGATTAAATTGCTGATATTTCAGGTTGAAAGTGGTCATACATCAGCTATTTCACAGGGATCTATATAAGAGGTCAAAATTATCACCCACGTGTTATTAAAACACAACAAATAAATAATGCAAGCTTACTAAACAGTGAACCCAACAGTCAGGACATTTGAAGGTTGGAAACATTACCCAAGCATCATCTATGATTATAATCCTTTTTAAAAAGCTCCTGTGTAGGTTTATCTACTTAAGAATAAGTTCTGAGAAATGTTTATAAGCTCGTTGAATCTCAATTATTTTCCACACCACACTCAACTAATCTTCCACCTCCAAGCCTAGTCCTGTAGTCGTCTCTCCACTGGATAAGTTGTTTTCTTCTCATTAATGTTTTCATAATTTGCATTAATACATAAGCTTTTTATTGTTTTTTTCTGGGAAACATTATTTCTGCAAAATACTCCATTTGCAAAAACAAATTATTCTAATGGCAAATTGGTTTTTCCCCTCCTATAACAACACTTCATAAATTCTACCCCTTGGTTATTTTTTTTTTTGTCATAGTAACAAAATTTTTAAAAAGCATTAACCATGTTTTTAAAATGTAGCTGTCAATGCATAAAATGTAAAACTCCTGAGAGGTAAAACAAACACTGTCAGTTTGAGAACAAAACAGCCAACCGGGACAAATCGCAATCCATGTGGCAAGAACAGGACCCTGCCTCTACTATTAGCAGCATCTTTTAAACACAAAGGCTTTAAAGATGGGAAATAGGTCATAAGTGGGAATTTCTACAAGTAAAAACCCCTAAAAGCTCATAAACATACAAAGTACTTTGTTAATAAAGAGAAGTTATAAGAGATCATTTTAACCTCCTAAACTGATACGTTGAAAGACACTGACAAAACTGTGATAGAAAACCATGGACTGGAGATACAGTGGAAAACCTTTCAGAATAACCTTGCAGCATTCACAGAAGGCACAGTCTGTCAAAGATGAGCTCATAGTTAGGAAAAAAAAAAAAGCATCGTCACTAAATGGTCACTATGGCCATCGTCACTAAATGGTCACTATGGCAGTCAGAAGAGCCCCCACGTAGTATGACTCAAGGACCGAGGATAATAAAACCAAAGGGGGAGGGTAACTTTAAAAACAGACTTTGAATTAACAAAGAAGTAAGAGAAGCACTAAAAGGCACATGGTGGCGTGTTTGCAAGAAGACCAGGGTGTTGAAAGGGGCCCCACAGAAGGGAATGGTAGCACCAGATTATAACGTGTGTGCATGGTGGAATGTCTGCTCTTTACTCCTGGAGGCAAGTGCAATTAGAGGATGTTTCTGAGTCAAGAATGGCAAGCGAAGCACTGGGAACAAACAGGGGCATGTTGCACAGGGTTAAAGGCCCCCGACTGGCCTGCTGAGAAGGCCCCCTTCTGGAAGGAGGAACTATAGACAAAATTAGAGAGAGAGAGAGAGAAATCAGAGAGACTACGCCCAGAAACTTCCACAGCTGATGAAAAAGAAATAGTCAAGTTGATAAAGTAAACTCAGCCCCAAGTACAAATAAGAAAGCGAAGGAGGAAGAGGAAATGAGAGAGGATGGAAGGTAGACAGGAAGGAGGAAGGAGGAGAAGGAAGAGCAAGAACTATTCCTACACATCATATAGGGAGACCACAAAGCGCAAGAAAAACAACCAGGAAAGAGTAGCGTTAAATACCAGGGAACAGGTTGTTGTTGTTTGCTTTTTGTTTCGTTGTTTGTTTTTCAAGCGGAGGTTTCCCTGTGTAGCCCTAGAACTGTCCTAGAACTCCCTCTGTAGACCAGGCTAGCCTCCAACTCAAAAATCTTGCTGCTTCTGCCTCGTGAGGAGGGTTCACCATGCTGACACTTACTGTTTGTTCTCTAACACTCACTATAGATAACTCATCTTTCTAGCTGTGCTTGTCTCCCCAATCATAGCTGAGTAAAGCTTGGACTCTATAAGACAGAATCAGGGGATACTAACCCCCTAAAAGGTAGGAGCAAAAGCAAATTCGAATAAGTGGATGGAATTAGCCACAGAATTACACATTGCAATGGCAATACAAACATTTGTACTGGGAAGAGCGAGGGGATCGGTGGGTTTATAACTGGAAATGTGGGTTGGATCCAGTGACAGCAGGTTTAGTAGGAAGTGAAGGGCAGGAGAGGTTGTAGAGGAAGGAACTCC
Organism: Acomys percivali; assembly: GCA_907169655.1. Lineage (NCBI taxonomy): Eukaryota > Metazoa > Chordata > Mammalia > Rodentia > Muridae > Acomys > Acomys percivali. Next base: position 80,416,406 of record OU015750.1, read on the forward strand.
GAGGGGACTGGATACTGAGTCATGCCATTCCCTTTTACCATCCCTCAGTTTTTATTTTTATTTATTTTTTTAATAAATTTTTTAAAAAGATTTTATTTATTATTATGTATATAGTGTTCTGTCTGCATGAACATTTGCAAGCCAGAAGAGGGCATCAGGTCTCAGTATAGATGGTTGTGAGCCACCATGTGGTTGCTGGGAATTGAACTCAGGACCTCTGGAAGAGCAGGCGGCGCTCTTAACCACTGAGCCACCTCTCCTTCCCCATCCTTCAGTTTTTAAATGGATCTCTGAGAGAGAAACATCCACTTAGGATGCTTAGTTTAAAATTTTTAAAGACACTCACTCAAATACAAATTAATAATATTTTAGTTATATAAGAAGAGTATTTAATTTTCAAAGCACTAAAAGGAAAAAAAAAATCCATGAAGAAACCAGCCATGTATTGTCACCACATAAAAGGCCAAGTAAAAAGGAAAAAGAAGTGGATTGTCAAAATAAATCTATGTATCAGTAATCCTAATTAACCAGAGATTGTACTCCATCAGATTTTCCAAAAGCACAAAATTAAAACATGAATAACATAAAACAAGAGGCAGAAAAGAAGCTAAAGTTTTAGTGTTAACTTTATACAAAATAAACTTGAGAAAGGACATTAGTCAGGTTGAAAGGGGAGTTCCTTGCAGAAGCAATTTGCCATTACACCATAAGTGAGTAAAAAAAATCTGTATGCAGCCAGTAAGAGAGGCTCAGAATGCAGAGAGTGAACGTGGACTCTATATTACAAAGTTTGATATTTTCTTCTAGGAGTGCAAATTCCATATCTGCAATAATTAGGAGATGTGAAATAGCTCCCATTCTACGTGGAGGTGTAAATGGAAATTTCTGTAGACGTGCAAGAAGACACGACATCCACTGCACCAAAATCCAATGAAGAAAAATCGAACAAACTAATTCTGTATTATTAGTGTACTATTAGTTGCCTTTCTGTTGTGATAAAACACCCAGACCGGAACTTTCTTAGAGAAGAAAGTGGCTTCTTGGGCTTACACTTTCTGGACACAGTCCATCACTGAGGGAAGTCAGGATGGGAGCTTAAACTGGGACTGAGGTAGAAACTGAAGAGGGAAGGCTGCTTGCTGGCTCATTCAGGGACACTTGGCTTTTTTAGGTAACCCACGACCACTTGCCCATGGACACTGCTGCCTACAGTGGGCTGGGCCTGCCTACATCAATTAAAATCAAAACAGCCCCCACTGAGTGTGCCCATAGGCCAAGGTGATCTAGACTAGCCTTCAACTGAGGCTCCCCTCACAGGTGACTAACTGTTAGCTGTTTGCCAAGTTGACAGTTGACCGCAAGCTAGGACAATATGGCTGGGTGATATAACAGCCTGGTACCATCCTAGCAGTGTAGTCACCTAGAGATACAGGAATGTGTCTGGTTAATTTACAAGAAAAAACATTTTGTGATGAAACAGGCAGGCACCTATGGAATAGAAACATGTTCATGTGCATTTTAAATTAGGCAGAACAAGTCCGCTAATAACAGTCTCTGCAAGCAAGGAGCAGTGCTGGTTTTGTCCAAGGAGGGAGGGTGAATCATGGGGGTGGGGGGGTTGGGGCGGAGAAAGGATCTAGAATAGTATGTTCAGTGTTGGTCTTTTGGGTTTTTTTTTCCTTTGAGATAAACAATTTTTTTTGTACAGAAAAATATTAAATTAAGTCTGAGTGCTTCTAAATCTGCTTACTTCTGTCCATTTGAAATTTCCCACTGTTGAACATAGATGCTGATAGACTGGAAAACATACAGTCATCCCACTTTGATTAAATGTTACAAGAGGGGTTACGTCTCATCAGACGTGACTTTATATGTCTAGTTCTGTGTCTTTGATATCAGGAAAAAAGCTATGCTCACCACTGGAGGATGTAGCTCAGCGGCAAAGCACTTAACCGGCACTCATGAGGTCCTGGGTTCAGTCCCTGTTAGTGGCAAAACAATTAATGAAAAAGAAAGCTGTTCTCACTGTATACGTAAGGAGCATCTAGAGGTCACCACTGAGTTTTGTTAATTCTATGTCTTTAGACTACTTGGCTCAATTTTTAAAGGGTAGGTATTATTTTCATAAAAAAAAAAAAAACCAACCCAAATAAATTGTTTTCTTGGCTCTTTATCTCATCAATTTGGAATACTCTTAGCTTACAAACCTAGTTGGGATCCAAAATAAGTATAAGAATTTTAAAGCTCTAGGAACACGTCATGAAACAAAAGTCTACAAACTGTGAAGAGGGGGATCTTTGAAATTGTCTTGTCTCCTGAGGCCTTGCCAACATTTCGAAGTCCACTCCCCACGGGGACCACCTAGCTTACGTCCCCACAGGTAGGAAACAGTGATGTAATAAATGAAGAATCAGAGAGAAACATGTAAGTTTTAGTTGATACTTTTGAGCAGAGACAGAGAGACAGGGACAGATGAGGGCAGGGGTGTGTGTGTTATAACTGACTTTAAAATGATTTCAGCACCAAATATCCTTTCTCTTTACTATCCTATTTACTCCAGACAGAAAGTTGGAAATATGTGTGCTGAGCCCTAGCCACCAATGTCTCCCTGACAAGGTGGGTGTCTACCTGCCTCCTCTTTTGAACCACTGTTACACCGTGATTGTCTTAAGTAGCCAAAATGCTACTGTCTTGGTGTCTCAAACTGCCATTAACTGGAATGCCTGCCTCTGATTTGATCAGGGTCCGTCCTGGCTGCATTACCTTCCGGGTGCACAGCGCAGTCAAGACAGGGAGACAGGCTGAGCTCGGTCTATTCCCGCAGCTCCTCCAACCTGACAAGCCAATCTTAAAGTAACCGCTTAGCAGGAGAAATTGCATTTTTTTTTGTTTTTTTGTTTTTTTGTTTTTTTGGTTGTTGTTTGTTTGTTTTGTTTTTTATATTATATATATATTTTTTAAACCACTTCCTAATACCAGGCTTAATAAGGACTTTTACAAAGTTACTTGCATACTTAAGGTTCTCAGGCAGGACATGGAGTATTTTTAGTGCCTCTTACACTCAAATCGATTGTTTGCATAATCATTCTCTCTGAAGGAACCGTGGTGAGATCCGTTCCTCCTGAGTTTGCCTTCCAAAGCCTGCTATTAATGTTTCAGATTGTATAATGGAACAGACTGTCCGTGGCAGGCGATTAGAAGTGCTTTCCACAGCCTTAGAAGTTACAGATTGATTTTGACATATTTTAGCTGGCTGACATTTCAACTAAGGGTTCTATCCACTTGGGAAAGCTTCTCAAGTGACCCCTTTCTGGGCAATTCAACCTAACTGCAGTAGTCAGGATGAGTCCAACCAGCACGGTGCTACAGTTTACCTGAGCTCTCTGCATCCTGTATGCAGAAAGGAAGATAGTCAATACACCTCATGTATGTATGTATGTGTGTGTGAGTGTATGTATGTATTATGTATGCATGTATATATGTATGTATGTGTATGTATATATTGCATGTGGGCATATATGTATGTTTTATGTGAATGTATGTATGTGTAGGTATTATGTGTGTATGTATGTATGTGTATGTATGTTTGTATGTATATGTGTGCATGTATGTTTGTACGTATATGTGTGTATGTGTGTAGGTATGTATGTGTGTATATATGTGTGTATAGTATGTATGTATGTATGTATGTGCATATGTATATATGTGTTTATGTGTGTATAGGTCTGTATGTTTGTATGTATACTGAGTATCTGCTACTTTCAAAGTAGTTAGATGTATGACAGTTACACAGAATGGAACAGGATCCTAGCTTTGGCCAGCTCTGTGGCCTTGGGAAAGGCATTCCACTATTTCTCCGCAATCCCCACAGCAGGGACACTAATGCTTACATGACCTCTGAAGCTTTATCCTCATACCAGTTTCCTTTCTGTGAATCACTACAGGGTCTTGAGACTGTCGTGAGAAGGCAGGAACCGCGCAGCTGCCGTCCCCTCTTCACCTATATAGTCAACTCTATTCCTAAAAGAGAGATTCCAGCATCTTGGGCCTCCTGGACGCTGGACTCCAATCTCCACTGCTTTGCCTGTACCTTTTGACATCTTAACAAATGCAAATTGGATGCCAAAAAAAGTAAATTAGCAAGGGGACTGTCAGCCAGGCATGGGGAGGGGAGGAGAATCCTTGGCCAAAAAATGTCCTCCCACACAGGAAAAGGCTGGGAATTGGAAGTTAGAGGAATTCCCCCCCCCCCCCCCCCGCTCCTGGAGCAGCCTGTGCGGAGGCGGGCACCCCTGCCATTACCCAAGCCTCTGCCAGAGTAGAAGGGGAGTGCGGAGAGGAGAAAGCTTCCTCATCCTTGATGTCTGACTACTTTCAGGATGTCTTCCAGTTCCCGGTAGGCTGGATCCTGCTGGCAGAAGTCAATATTCCCTTCTGTGGGAGCCGAGGGGACTTGGGTGTGACAGTCGTGAGACGCTGACTCCTACCAGCCCTTGAACAAGGCTCCTGCTTGTGTGTCTGTCCCTGTGGCCATCTCCAGCTCTTAGTGTCAAGGCCAGGGCCCGTCGTTGGGGTGCAGGTATCTGAGTTTCTCAGGCTGTTAGTAGACTTCTGGGAAATGGACAAACACCTGCAGCCCTCGTGATGGTTATGAGAACACAGGTTCAAGAACAGTTCATTGACTCACTGATTATAAAGAGAGTTCTGCATGGCTGCTATTTCCCACCAGGCGAGAATCTCATGGATAAATTGTGCATGCAGATGTTAGTGCAAAGCTAGGAGTTTGCTATTTATTTATTTATTTATTTAGAGGTAGGATCTCAAATAACCCAGGATGGCTTTGCTATCTAAGGCAAAGGTGACCTTCAATGTCCACCCACCGAGTGCTGGGATTACAAGTGTGTGGTGCTGGGGATGGAGCACTGGACTTCAGACATGCCAGACAAGCAAGCTTTACCAAGCAAGGACATCCCCAGGCTCTCAAGTATGATTTTTAAAAAATATATTCGTACATTTGGATAAAGTGAAGCATGTTCTCTGCACCAAAACCCACACAGCTCTTTGAAGAAGTCATAATAAAAAAATAAATAAATAAGTTAGGGTTTCAACTAGAGATGTTTTTAGTCATCTCCTCGGTGTTAAAAAAAAAAAGCCATAAACTGTTTCCCTACTTTACATGACAAGTCTGAAAAATTATCCACCTGACAAAGAAACTCCCGAGGCCCTGTTCGGACAGCAACACTGTCTAAACACTGTGTGTACACAGACAATGACAAAGCACGGACTTCTGAGGCCATGTGGTCTGAGGCCGTGCCATCTGCTGAACGTGATCCCTGGGTCCTTCTGTGCAGGTGCACTGGCACTAGAGGCCCAAAGATGGGAGAAAACAACACCTGCCCACAGCATACTGCGTCTGTGCGTTCCTGGTCCCTTCCAACCTATAAGCCACGGCATCATTCCTTCCACTGCTAAAACGTTATTTAATCTCAATTCCACGGACACTCGGTACACACCTTTAAAAATAGCATTCCATGGCTGAAATAGATTTTTCTCCCCTTTGGATGTTTCTCTCTCAGAGATTATTGTTGTTGGGACAATAATAGGGAATGGCATGACTCAGTATCCAAGCCCCTCGGAGTTCCTTCCTCTACAACTTCTCCTGCCCTTCACTTCTTACTAAAACTGATGTCACTGGATCCAGCCCACATTTCCAGTTACGAATCTACTGAGCCCCCGGCTCTTCCCAGTACAAATGTTTGTATTGTCAGTGCCATGTGTAATCCTGCTGCTAATTCCACCCACTTAATTCTAATTCTCTTTGGGTTATATCCTCTGCTTCTGTCTTACAAAGTCCAAGCTTTACTCAACTCTGGCTGATTATAGAACACCAAGGATAGAAACTAAACTGAAGGAGAAGTCAAAAGCACAGAGCCTTGGTGAGACCAGGGTTTGTGTACGTGAGTAGTGTTGGAAAATAGGCTGTGCGGCAGTGTCAGCGGCGTGAGTGGACTGAGGCACCGTGGGATGATGAGATGAGCGAAGGGTGGGTGGGTGTTGCTTCTATGATGCCAAGATGATGGAGTTCCATCTCTAAGATGGGCAGGCATGAGTCAGTTTAGAAGAGAAGAATGAGTCAGAAGAAATGACCGATACAACGGAGGGACCCAGGCACGGTGTGGTTTGAGTTGCTAAGGTGAGCTGGGATATTATTGATGGTGAGATTGAAAGGTGAACAGGACAGAGGTGAGGAAGAAAAGCTGTTCTCAGGTTCACTAGAAACCATCAGAGGATACTAAAAAGTACATCTAGCCTGACAAGACAAGAGATAGGTAGGATGGGTACCGAGGGACAAAAGAGACAGGCTAACTGGCTGCTGTACTAACCTCGGCCTACATGAAGCCATGGCACCTGAGATGAATAACGACTAAAGCCACAGATAGATGCTTAAAACTATAGGGATTATTTTCTTTTAAAGAGGGAAATAGTGAGGACACGGTTGAAAATGGCTCTTGGGTATCTTATTAAAGCATATGTTTAGATACTAGTTGTGTTCAGCACTTATGATGCGGGCTGGACACTGTTTTCTAAATGAGTCACATGTAGCACCTCATGTATATAACTCATGCTGCCTAATCTAATCTTCACAACAGCCCAGGAAGGTCAGTTTCCATTTGCCTAATAGGGAAAATGAAGCAAAGAGAGTGGGTGAGTCACGGGGCTACCGTGAGTGGCGAAGAAACATCCTGACACTAAAATGCTCCACCATCCCCCGGGAAGAAGGAGCCCTGAAGACGGTGGTGAGTTTGTTTATGTGCACTGAGCTCTCTAACGGGCTGGAAACAACCCTGGCACTAAGTGGAGCATCCAAGCTGGAGAGGTGTTTTAGAGAATGCTGTGGCTCTAGGTGGCTGCTGCAGCCCCTGAGTGAGGGAGAACACTCTAGGATAATAACCTCAGCCTTGAAGACTAAAGTCTCAGCCATCTGGACTCAGATTGCCTTACACTTTGAGAGAACATAGGGCACAACTCTTTCTGGTAATGGGATACGGGGGAAGAGAGGATCCCATCTGAGAAGATGGCGGTATTCATGGCTTCAGGAAGGGCGCTTAGCTTATGGATCAGAATAAAACCAGAATGCATAGAGTGGATCGATCAGATGTCTATAACCAGTTACTTTCTGAAGTATTTCATCCTTCCCTAGCTCCGTGTGTGTGTGTGTGTGTGTGTGTGTGTGTGTGTGTGTGTATGCATTTTTATGCAGTTGAAAATACATGTGTGGGTAGACACATGTGCAGCCCAAAAATCAACATTGGGAGTTACTCCTCGGGAGCCGCCAACCTTGCTCTTTTGAGACAGTCTCCCAGAAGCCCCTGGAGCTCTCCTGTTAAGCTAGGGTGGCCCGCCCAGGAGCTCCAGGAGTCTGCCTGTCTCCATCTCTCAGCAGCTCTGGGATGACAAGAGCACACCAGCATGCCTGGGTTTTGTTTGTTTGTTTGTTTGTTTTTCTCTCTTCTATATTTTTTTAACTGTGGGCTCGGACGATCAAGCCCAGGTCTTCAGTTTGCAGGACAAGTACTTTCCCAGCTCAGTTCCCTCCCTGGCCCAGAATGCAAGGTTCTTCAGAGCCTCCACACGGAGCCCAGCCCCGCGTTTTTGCTAGGCAGGAGCAGTGGCTATGACCCCAGGAAGACCCAAGGCTACTCTGCAGGCTGACAGTTGGGCAGGAAGGGAAACTAGGACCAACCCAGTTTTCCATCTCCAAGCAGTGTCAGCCTGCAGCATGCACTCATCCTGCATCTGGGAAATTTCGCTCCCAGAGGGCACCAGGCTGAGTCCGAAGACTTAAGACAACTAGAGACAGGGGCATTGTTGGTACGTAGGAGGGAAATCTCAGAACCACAGCAAGGCATCTCATGATGCAGAGACCAAACTATCAATAACACAGTGGCTTAGAAACCCTTAATAAAGGTAAGCTGACAGAGACCATGGCAGGGGACAAAAGGTCAGGGCGGCCTTGGGAGATCAGAGCAGGCTCAGGGTAGAGCAGACTCTACAAGAAGCAATTTTCCAGGCTAATGAGTGGATACCTGGTTTGAGCAGCCATGTGCTCCTTACTGGGCAGTGTTTCTTATAGTCCGAATCTATTCTTGGCATTTATTAAATATAAATACCGCTGTATGCAATGCATTCCCCTACTTGCTACAGAAGAAAACTCTCTGTAAAAAGGACAGAGTTTGCCCCTTAAAGGATATCATGAACAGCAATGCTTGCCAAACCTTTTCACCTACTTCATTATTTAGACTCCAGGGGTCCTAGGAAATATACCGTGTGGTTGTGCTTTGTAAATTCAGAAATGTCTTTTTGAGATTAAGTGACTTTTTTTTCCCACCAGACAACACAGTGACTCTGAACCCACATCCCTCTCACACTTCTGTTCTTTGCAGAGCAGCATCCTACAAAATGCATGTCACAGCACTGTGATACAGGAAAAGGCAGTGGCCATTTGACTAAAGTGTGACACATTTAAGTTGTCCGTACCTACAGTTAGAATGTGCAGAAGGCTTGGATAAAGCTGAACAGGTTGAAGGGGACGATGCCATTGGATAGCTCCAGAATCCAAACCACAGAGACAATAAACAAAAGCATATGATTATCAGTCCTGTCTGTCAGGCCTTAGGTAATCCTCACTTAACCAGACTATTCCTGAAACAGAAACACACATCTAGCCATTCTTGTACTTAATGAACATGTAAGCCAAAATAGCCTTTATTAGTAAATTTTGGGTGTCAAGAGAGCAGTTTAACATGGCTCAGTTTTCTTAATTGTGTGTGTGTGTGTTTGTGTGCACTTGTGTGTGCATATGTATGAAAGCAACAAGATAACCTTGAGTGTCATTCCTCAGGTACTACTGTCTCTTTATCTATCTGTGTATCTGTCTATCTATCTATCTAGCTATCTATCTACCTATCATTTATTTATTTTTGAGGCAGTGTACCTTGTTGCTTTGTAACACAACAGCTATGCTGACAAGCCAGTGAGCTCCTGGGAGCCTCCTGTCTCCGCCTCCCCAGCACTGCAATTACACACATGAAAGAAAAAAAAAATTCCAGCTTTATAAATACATGAAAGCAACACTTTTTGAAATGAGTGGTCCTAAGTCCCTGGCATCTTTATAAGTATACTAACAGATAAGTATACACATACGCTAGGACTTGCTGTGACACTGGATATTCATCTCATAAAGTATGCTCATGGAATCTTGAACCAAGCCCTTAACTTACCTGGAAATGTCACTGCAGCATTTTGAAATTACTGGAAAAAAAAAAAATGAAGTTCCAATCGTTTCTCAGAACTCTGGGAAAGTTTCTAACCAAATGAATCGCTCAGACTCAGTTTTTGTTTCAACAGGTAGCCACTGAATTTCTGCATTTAAAAGTAATAGTTTCTCAAAATTATAAAATGTTCTATCATTTTTCTTTCTGTTAGCCATTTTAGGGGAGGGGTATTATACTCTGGAATTTATCTTAACTCTGTAAATCACCTTCAGGTTTATAACACCCTTTACTTTCAAATTGTTTCTTAAAATGTGGTGGTGATACAATGGTGGGTTGAGGGAAGGTGCTCCAGAGGGTCCAGTGAGCCAAAGCTCGGGGAGTCTGTACAGACAGAACCTGGAAACAACCCTGAGTTTCCAGAACACTTACAGGAAGTGCTGCTTCATGAGGATCAGGTGGAGATCATATACAAAGTACTTAGCAATGTATGAAGGCGACACATTAACAAATGTCAGCCAGCTTTCCTTACTGAGAG
>OU015750.1:80426225-80439912 GCA_907169655.1 Acomys percivali
AACTGAATGATTCAAGAATCTTTTGAATTATAGGATTACAAACACTATTATAAGTGTGGAGGTTTATTGTCATTGTTTCTAGTTATGAGACTAAGAAAGCATGATTACCTAACTATGGCCCTAATCAAAGGAATTAATGATTTCATCAGAAAAAGAAAAAAGGGCATACGAATATAAATCATGAAATACTATGCACGTGTGAAAACACGCATGAGCAGTAAATAACGTGCACAGTTCATTAGAAACAAGATCACAAATAAGCAATGAACTCTTATACCCAAGGACAGGCCTCATGGCCTTTAGCGAAAGGCATCAATAGTGTCATGCTGTGTGATCCATTCTGAGCCTATCAGATTTAGAAAATACTTATGTAGTTAGTACCCTGAACTTGTAGTTAAAATGTATCGCCTTTTTGACTGACTTTTTCCTTCAAAGGGAGGTTTCAGGGTCTTTATTTAAATACAAATAATAGAAGCCCTCTGCTCTCCAGAAATGACACTAGCTCCTTTCATGTTTTCTAGTTTCTTGAGTGTACTAAGTAACTACTGTATGGCTGTGACCAAAATAAGTGACGAAATAACCTAGGGTGAGAGTATTTTTTTGACTCACAGTTTCAGAGGATTCAAGAACCATTGCCACCTGGCCCCAGGAACGTGACAGGACATTATGATGTCAGCAGAAGCAGATGACAGAAGACAGCTGTCCACTCCATGGCAAACCAGGAAGTGAAGAACAAGACAGGAAGTGGCCAGGGAATCTCAGGCGGATATCCCCAAATGATCCAGTTCTAGATCAGCGTCACCTCCTTGCTTCTACCGCCTTCCGAAGTAGAGCCACTGGTTACAGGATGAGCATTTGGGGCATGAGCCTAGAGAGCATGTTTTACGTTCGATCTGTGGCATGCGTCAGATCTATCACATGGCCTAAGCCCTCGACTGTTTCACTTGGGGTTTTGTTATTGTTCTGTTTTTGTTTTGCTGTTGTTAGATTATTGACCAAGGCCTAAAGGATTATAATGCCCAGAGGATCCTACTAGTTCTTAATTCAACAAAAAGCAATAGAGTCTAGCCTGTTATCTCCCTCTTTTGGAAGTAGTAAGTTCTGTTATGTATATATACAATCTGAAAACCTTCACCTGGGAAAAGGAGACTCTGAGAATCAGAAACTTATCTATAAATGTTCAATTCCATAAGGCATCTACACATCCATTCCTGCTTCCTTTCCTACCCCCAAAAGCAAACAGAATTCCAAAATCTTCCCAAGGGAACCCACCCTCACCCCATGCCTCACTTCCAGAACATGACAGAGCTCCAAGCTGCTCTAGTCAGAAAGCGGAAATGTGACACTCCCAAGCACAGCTACCAGAGGGTTTCATGGCTGATGACCTTCAGAAAGAGCACGATAGTGGAGCCACGTCACCCACATTTCTGGTCTAGAAATCTTCTACATATTGGATCCCTGTGGCTCCTTTAACACCTGCGGATGTGTGGGAATCGTGTGGCCAAGTAAATGATCAAACTGAAAAGACAGTCAATAGATTTTCAGGAACTTCATCCAGACATAAGCATCTGCTCCAAAGGGATTACGTGATTTTTTGTAAAAGCCTATAATCTTTTTATATTATTTTCTTATAAGCCCAGCAAGCTGGCAGACAGGTACAAGCAGGCAACTTATTATTCTTTCTCTGAAGTGTCCTGGTGTCTAGCTCCACCATCTTGGTGTAAAAAGGGATCTTATAGGTCATTCCCCCTTGGAACAGTTAATTGAGCCATCTTCTAGTCTCTCCAAAAGCACTGAAGGACGTTGGTGACTGAGCAAATTCCACCATCGCCCAAGTACCTCAATGTTAGCAAGGGTCTCTAGGCACGGCTGGCTGGCAATGGGGCCTTCAAAGGCCCTGGCTTGCAGAAGCTCCTGGTGACAAACAGGCAATACTGCCTCTGAGCAAATTAAAGATAAGATGAATAAAATGAAAACATGCTTACTAATTAGAAATTTTACTTTCTTGAAAGGGTTTCCAAATTCACGTCTATTGATATAATTTTGTTTGGTTTATGAGTATGTTTTTGTTTAGAATGGAAAAATAACTTAATGCTGATACCACACATACCCTCAAGCACACACAAACAGTCATTCTTAAAGGCCTATGGTTCTTACTGCAGTGGGCATCGATATTTGGAAGGCATAGGAAAAGCATGGAGGCCTATTTTCCACTCTTCTAAGGAAAAACAGAGAACAAAGCTGAAGTGATTGGAAGACTTCTTGATGTTTATGACTGATCTGAAAAGTTCCTAATTCCCATGTGCAAATCTCTGTGGCTGACAATAACACCGTTGCCTTTAGTGATTCTACCATTACCTTATAAAAAGTACACCTTTAGGGCAATTATCTCTCACTATGGCTACAGCAGCTTGGACCACAGCAGCTTTTAGTCCCACTCCAAGCCAATTATACAACAACTTCTTTTGTCAGAGAGGACCTCAAAGCACGCAGGTATTGCCTAGTGGCCCCATCCCCTCCCTCTATCGACAGCCATGACGCTAGTCCCTGATTTAGAAGTCATTAATCTTTCACGTAAAGGGCTGTGTCTCCCTATGAGTTCAAAGTCCATAAATCTTTTTCAATACCACAGATACCTTTTTTTTTTTTCCGAAAGAAATGTCAGTTGTCTTATTCTAACTTAATTCATGCCCAGATATACAGACACAGGAGAATTAAAGAACAGAAAATTCTAGACACTTCACGTTTAAATGTATGTTTATAAATGCAAAAATAACTGTCTTTAGAATAACATGGCTTCAGAAAACTGGGATCTTTTTTTTCTTCTCCTCAACAGGGGATAATGTCTCAACTGCCTATTTTGCATTTCAAAGCATACCCAAAAGCCCAATGGTAGACCCCCAAAAACTCACCTGAAAATCCTTCCTGTTTTACTCATAATGATGTGGGAAACTGCACAGTGTTGTGTGTTAGCTGATGCTCAGACTCTTAGACCAGGTTTGTGAAAGGGAAAATGAAATGAAGGGTCCCCAGTTACAAGGTGATACATCTCCTTGTACTTCAAACAGAATGGGGTGTGGTAACTATTATTTTTTTCCTTTAGACAGTGAGCTTTTCCTTAAGGGCCCCGTCTTTGGGGCTGTAAGTGGAGGAAGAGGGCTGGAGATGCAGTGAGTGCTCAGTCGTGTTGACAGTTCTTTGGGCATAGTGACCTGCCAAACTGACTTCACAGTACCCACTCTCCAGCACAGGTTACCCGGCACAAATTCACGTTAAAAATGTTCCTTGCAAGGAACTCCGGATGCCAAAACAAGGCATCTGTTTCATTTACCCAATTTATAAAAGAAATGGTCTCATAAATTCCCAACAATAAACTACGTCTGGAAAGCACATGAACTCAGACAGATTAGCAACAGAGTAAACACTGCAGAGGGGCAGTGAGAGTGTTAGGAGCCAGGGACCCAGCTGTGAGATGGTGTCTTCTCCACAGAACAGGGGCGCTGCATCCATGAGATTGGAATAGTATGGCCGCCTAAACAAGGCCTGAACAGTGACACCAGTTGACATGCTAATGCGGATGGGAGGAATATCAAAAGCTCCACACCAGAGGAAGAACCACAGGCAACTAATGATTGCAAAGAGAAGGAAAATCAGTCTTCCCTGGGGATGACTCACTCTCCTGGGGTGTCCCACCCTCCTCAAGTGGTTATCCGATCCCAAATGGTCAGCTCTGAAAACACACTAAATGGGCTCAGCAGGCTGCATTTGTATATTGTATATATATAGAGAGTTTCATGTGTGTGTAGACATGTAACAATAATAATTAAAGGTAAAGAGAGAAAAGATTAAGATTTAAAAAAAAAAAAAAAAGGTTCTAAAAAGCCACCATCTGGTTGGTTTTGTGTGTCTGGGACCCTGACATGAGGCTGGCTGTTACTCAGCTCTGGATCCCAGTGTGCCATAAGTAGCCCTGAACTCTTTTGCCTCCTACAGAAAAGGCTCAGTATCTCCTGGCTAACCCATTGAGAGTGTTTATTAAACAAGTTTCCCTAAAGCACAGGCAGGAAGCATGGTGTTAAAAAGCAGGTCTCCTTCTCTCTCTCTCTCTCTCTCTCTCTCTCTCTCTCTCTCTCTCTCTCTCTCTCTCTCTCTCTCTCTCTCTCTCTCTCTCTCTCTCTCACACACACACACACACACACACCAGTGCTCTGTTCTCACACACTTTCTTCCACATGTTTATACAACATCTGTGAGTGGTCTTCAGGGGTTTTAACAAGTGGACAAGATTCTGTGGTAGAAATAAATGCAAGCTTAACTACCAGAAGAAAAACAAACCAAACAGGAAACTGGTACTTTCAAGCTTTTGAAAAGAGACAAAAAAGCAAGAAAGGAAGAAAGAAAGAAAGAAAGAAAGAAAGAAAGAAAGAAAGAAAAAGATATTCCACCAGAAAAATTATAGGACAGTTAAATGTCCATGGCCAAACTCACTGAAATCTAACCTGATCCTCATTTAAAGGTTATCCTTGATTTTAGTGAGGGCACACATGGACTAATGCATCTAGGAATTGTGGGGTTCCATTCTGAATAAAAAAAATATGATGTAAATTTTTAGTTGTTACAAAAATTAATGTTCCTTTTCATTAATTAAAACAGCAGGTGGGAGAATATTATACAGCCTTTAGAGAGTCGTGCTTTTAAAAACTCTCATAATGTAAAAAAAAATCTTTCTAATGTGACAAATGCTTATAATTTACTTCAAAAAAGTACTCACAAAGGATAAATTTATTTCTTATAAAAGCTGATCCAAGCCAATTTATATGTAGAGAAAGTACTTAAGGGTTTCTTTTCTCATGTTGTCTGAGTAAATTATTCCCTTGGATTTCTTTTTGGTAGCTTTTAGAGTTATCAAAAAATTACAAAGATAAAAATAATCTTCTGTACTTGCAGTGTAGACAGTACTCACCACCTTCTGATATTCATTTCACTCATGTCTGTGCTAAGCTAAATTAAAAAAAAAAAAAAAAACCTGGAAAACAAGGAGCACTGAATTGCAGGCATTGCATCACACCACATCACTGAGCAGAATTTTCAAAGAGACTTAGGAAGCGGGTTCTGGGCCCAAAGCTGAACCAGAGCTCTTTGAGCCAGATCCTCCGTTGTGACAACACATCCGGGTGTTTACCTGCAGTTTGGCCAAGATGGGTTCAAGAATGCTTCAAACCCCACAGTGAGGCCAGGAAAGAAGCTGGGCTGTCCACTGTTGCCGGCGCTCCTGAGGGGCTGGCTTCCACTGGTGCCAGGTCTCCTCTCACTTAGCCAACATCTTTGGGCTTGCTGCCTCACAGACCTCCGTTCCTGGCCAGGTAGAATGACACTGCTGACTTCTGAGCAATCACAAAGAGGTACATTTCTCAACCTTCCGTGTTCCTCCTCTGAACTGCCTAATGTTCCTGGCTGACAGGACCTGCATCTTGAAAAGACACCACCTTCTCCCTAGCTGCAGACACCTAAAGAACCCTGCTAATGAAATTTAATCTGACAAATTCAATAACCCCGAGGGCAATGGCTGGGGGCCACAAGAAGTCATGTGCACAACAGTGTGTGACACCAGCTTTGAGAAGCACACAATTCCCCACCCCCACCCCCGTGGTGGGTGACGCATCTCCTCATCCAGTCCCTAGGTGGGCAGGGTAGGGGTCTGGGAAAACCTGGTCATAAAAGTATGACTTAGTTTGCGCAGGACCCCTGGGCCCCAGCCAAGGACCATACCTGTAGTAAATTTTGAACCCCTACCCAGATCTAGCCAATGGACAGGACATTCTCCACAGTTGAGTGGAGAGTGGGGACTGACTTTCACACAAACTCTGGTGCTTCGTATTTGACCACGTCCCCTAGATGGGGAGGCCTGGTGGCACTCAGAGGAAGGATAGCAGGCTACCAAGAAGAGACTTGATACCCTATGAGCATATACAGGAGGAGGAAGTCCCCCTCAGTCACAGTCATAGGGGAGGGGAGTAAGGGGAAAATGGGAGGGAGGGAGAAATGGGAGGATACAAGGGATGGGACAACAATTGAGATATAATATGAATAAATTAATAAAATATATTTTTTAAAGTATGATTTAATGATGATATCAAAGCTCATTCTAGGTCCGTCTGCCTTACTCTTTCCTCAATAAGACACAGGGAGAAGTTGAGAGAGGTATGGGATGGGGACCACCACTTGTCCCAAAAATCAATCACTCATTTCAATGCTAGAAGAGTGGAAATGAGCTCTACGTAGTAACCTTGCTAATGATATAATTAAAGGCAAGTCATTCATAAATTAGATCCAGGAGCAGAGAACCAGCCACATCAAGACACACACTGTAACCCTTTATTTACATGACCTTTTATAGCCCTGCCCCATCCACCCCTCCAAAGAGGTAGCTATGGAGCCAAGCAGGAGCTCGGGGAGGTGAAGCCATTTGCCTCTTTGGTGATCACACTGAAAAAAATAATCACCCCTGATGATTTTCAGATTATTCCTAGCAATGGACTCTTATTTCAAACAAAGATCTCAAGTAATAGGTAACTACATAAAAAGAGTGGACTCTGTATTTTTAAAACTATCTTTGAAGAGGTGCCAGCTCAGCAACGCAGCCAGGTGGCTGTGAATTCTGGAAGAGGAAAGAAGAGACTGGGTTCCCATTCAGAGACAGTCAGGAAAGTTGGTTAAGTAGCCTTTCCATACTAAGCTGCAATTGGCCACCCCTCAAATCTTATTACATAACAGTGGAGCTCCAAGATGAAACCCAAAAAAGCCTGCCAGCTCCTTACACCTGAAGACTTTAAAATGATAACTCTCTTAGCACCAACTTTATTTGTGGGTGTCAATTGGGGCAGGTGGGGGTGTCTATTGTTTCCCATTTGTCGGGTATAATACCAAGTCTTTGTGATTGTCTGGCATAGGGCAGGCAACTCAAGGACTATCACTAAATGTTGCCACAGAAGCTAGCACTTGTATTCTCAAGACCACTGAAATCACAGAGAGTTGGTCATCTCGGGCACAATAGCTGACCGATGGCTATCTACACCTCACTTTAGCAATAGGTGTATGTTTCTGAGAGGAAGTCAACTTCCACAGCCACATAAGTCCTCTCTCTTCTGGAAGGGAGCTCTGTTCCCTACCTCAAAGTTCATCTTCGGGGAGCGGTTAACAGAAAGGGACAGAATTCAGGAGTGAAAGCAATAATTTGGAGAGGTTGGGTTCACAGGATAGAAAGATTGCGGGTGCAGCACGCCACGCCGTGTCTACTGCTGCTCGACGCACTTTTCTCATGTGGGTCTTTCATAGCTGGTGGACACTTGTGCTGGGGCTGTCAAGACCACTGGTCAGCCTCCCTTCCTACTAGTCAAGTAAGAAAAGAAAAATGAACTGGCCGCGGTGGTTCATGCCTGCAACCCAAGCACTCTGCGGGGCAGAGGCAGGTGGATCTCTGTGAGTTGGAGGCCAGCCTGGGCTACAAGGTGAGTCCAGAACAGCCAAGGCTACATAGAGAAACCCTGTTCCAAAAGAAAGGCAAAGAAAGAAAGAAAGAAAAATGTTAATGGTTCTATTGAAGACTAATTGATCAATACGAGACCCAGAGCAGTTAACTTCCACAGAGTCAAGATCCAAAAGAGCTTTTTAACACACTCCCTCCATCCTTCCTCCCTGCTCCCCCACCTGTGTGTGCGTGTGTGTGTGCGTGCGCGCGCTCATGCACGCACACATGCGCACATTCACACATGAAAGTTTGTATGGAGGCTACAGGTTGCCATTGGATATCTTCCATCTTTTTGAGGCAATCTCTCACTGAACCTGGACCTCACAGAATCAGCCAGGCTAGCTGGCCAATAAGCTCCAGGAATCCAGCCCAGAGCCCAGGGAACAAACACATACAGCCAAGCTCAGCGTTTACAGGGATCCAAACTCAGATATCAAGTTTGCAACAGCAGACTTTACCAACTCCCCAGCCTCACTTAATGCTTTTAAATCATAACTTCAGAGAGCGCTAGAAACATAGTAAGCCCTGTTAAGTGATTTGATAACCTTCACTGTATAAATTAGGTTAACTTATAAATTTCAATGTTATAATTTTTGAAAAATTAAAAGACTATATTAAACTAGAGAGCAAATGTAAAATAAGTGTGGTTAATCACCTCTGATAGTGTGCACACATGGCTGATTTTCAATTAATGTACATTAGTTTTATGTACTTCTGGCAGCTCTTCACTCTGTCTTTTCTTGCAGGTAAATGAGAATAGGAATGTGATGTTCTCTTAGGGCCCACCATTTCATAGAGTAGAGAAAGCAGAGCTCTCAAGTGGAGATGCCAAGTCTAAGCTTCAACAACAGATTCCATTTGAACGAGCTCAAATATATTCATAATAAGTTTTCTGTCAGCTATGCAAGCTTTTCTCCTTGAAATCATATACTCTCCTTACAGTGCAGCACAGGCGAATTTCTCCTTTTGTAAAGTCCAGGAACACTACCCACAGCATGATGCTGCCCACATTTAGGGTGAATCTTCATTCCCCAGGAACTCTCTCACAGGCCTAGAGGTTTGTTTGCAAGGTGACTTTTGGTTGGTTGGTTGGTTTTTGAGACAGGATTTCTACCTGGCTGTCCTGGAGGAAAGTGAATTTTTGATACTATCAAGTTCAGACATTGCATGCACTTTATATCAATGCATGCCAATTCTCCTTTTAAAAAGCCTTATGCTGGTCTTAGGACCAAGATTCAGATGTCACCACTGCCTTCACAGGACTCCACATGGGTCCTTGTCATCCTAGCCTACCAAACATCACACAGTCATGCCTGAACCCCAGGAGCTCTATACGGGTCTCTGAATGCTGACCTAAGGTAATCTTTCTCAGCATTCCCTACGGTTTCAGTCTCTCCATTTTGAAAGGTCATTAACTGCAATCCAAACGTCACAGTTTTTTCCATACTTAATTCAGGCCTGTCACCCACTTTACTGAGGGACCATGATTAGGAGGAGAAAGGACTAGCCTGGCCATGTGTTTCTACACTTAACTTGGGACATGGCCTTTGGAAAAGTTAATGGCAGCCCCAGACTTAAGCTTTTATAATCTGCCCAGCTCTCATAGTCCCAGCCCCGCCCCCATGAAGGCACACTCCTTACAACATACAGCTAAATTTTGCTCACAAACAAATGAAAATGCCTTCAATTCAGCCTCTGTGGGCTTCCTGCTTCACGATCTTTATCGGTGTCTCCTTCACTGACATTTCATCTAAGAACCTTGCATTAGAGATCAGGCTGGCAGGACAGAAAGCTACAGGCAGACACGGGCTTCCTCTCAGGGCTTGGGTCCTTCTAGGACTAGTACCAACTATGAGAGTGAAGACTAGAGGAGTTTCCGGTCTTCAGATGAAGATGCCAGCTTTGTTCCTCAGGAGAAAGTCTGTGGTTCCCTTCTGCAACACTGATCAGTTGCACTGGCCTCCAAGAGCTTCAACATTGTCAGCCAACTGCCCTCTCATGCTGCATCCTTGGAGTCTCTGCACTCCCTGTCCCACAGTCTGGTCTGCGATATTCCTCCCCGATATATTCTAACAATTTCTGCCTCACTTCATTCAGGTCTCTGTTGCATGTCAGATCTCAAAATGGTCTCCGTGCACTATTACCAGTGCAATGTGTTCTGTCCCTAGAACCCTGCTTTATCCCTCCCCTATTATCATATTAAATATATATGTGCTGTCTCTTCCAGCTAGAATAAAAGGGTCATAGAGAACTCTGCTTCCCGTAATATTCCCAGGACTTAGGAGAATAGATGGTTAGCACTCAGAATAAACAAGCTAAAGGAATGAACGAGAGGAGAGGCCCTCTGACAGAAATGGGCAACCCATCAGGGTCCAACCTTGGATTCCAAAGTTATAAGAGCATATGAAGAGCAGGGTGATAGGGGAGGGGAGTGGGGGGGCGAATGGGAGGGAGGGAGGAATGGGAGGATACAAGGGGATGGGAAAACCATGAAGAGTAATATGAATAAATTAATAAAATAAAATAAAATAAAAGAGTTTAAAACAAGCAAAAAAAAAAAAAAATGAGCAGGGTGGTGGGGAGCCTTTGAGTGCTTCAGGGAGCTGCTAGGCTTGTGGGCTATGGGTAGCGCGAGGCTCCTGGCCTGCAGAGCATGCCAGATGCTGGCTCTCCTATCAAACAAGCAGACCAGCCTCTGGCAGCTGCAGCAGGAGAACAGGGTGTCCCCCGGGTAATATCCGCAGACCTGAGGATCTGGACGCAGGTGGCATCGTCACGCGGAGATGAAAGGCTGCCCTGTGTGGGCCTTTTCACTCGTCTTCCGTCTTCCGTGAGATGCGGTTTAAGATCACTTAACTGGTTTCCAAATTGCAGCGGCTGTGAGTTAAGGTCCACGTTGTTTCTCACTCCTCCTTTGTAAACTTAAGACTCACGGAGTCCTGCGTAGCCTCTTGTTTCCTGTCTCATTCTTGCTGTAGACACAGCCTCAGCTGATGGTCCTTGAGACCCTGAGTTCCTTTCATAGAAATGTCTTAATCTCCTAAGCACAAGCACAGTGGGAGACACTTAGCATTCCCTCAATCAGGAGCAGGTGCCACCTAGGTCTACTTTAAAAACAGATCTTCTGAAAGACAGTGAACTAAATAGTCATTAACAAACAGCGATGATTATACTGTGCCATCCTCTTCTTCTTGGCTATGCAGGTGTTAGAAGAGACGCTTTGACTAAAGGTCAATCCTAGAATGGGGAAACTCAGAAGATAAATAATTTCCACGTGTCCAGTAAGATATGATAGGACCATGTGATGCTAATAAAACCTTTTTTTTTCCCCTTAACGTTTTATTTTTATTCATCTTTGGATTTCTGAGACAGAGTTTCTCTATGCGTCCATGGCTGCCCTAGAGCTCATCATAGAGAACAGGCTGGACTTGAACTCACAGAGAGTCACTTGGGCCTGCCGCCTCCCAAGTGCTGGGATTAAAGACATATACCACTACATTTGGCCTTTAAAGCCTCTTTACAAGTGTGGAATTTCCCAAGGTTCCTACTCATATAGAGAGGAAGAAAGGTGTGTGGAAAGGTGATTGTATCTGTGTGTTACTTTTTTTTTATTTTCAATATTTTGACTTTTAACATTTTGATTAGACTTTTATGTTAGTGTGCGATGTAGAATGTAGTTAGTGGATATAACATTTTCAAACAACTGGAATATTGTATCTTAAGTTTGATTTTATATTCCATTAGGACATTTTCATACAATATAAAACATTGACTGAATAGATATAATAAACAGGCATTGTGCTAGGCAAAGTTAAAAACTATATGTTTCACATTAAAAGCTCTGTGGTATACTTCAATACTATGTAGAGTCTACTGAAACTTTATTTATATACATATTAAATATGCATACCTATTCACTTATGCTAATTAATACATTCTGGTTTTGCTTAACTTGGAAGGTGAACACTGCATATGTAATGCTTCTGGCAATGAGTGACGCACGGCTCATCCTAAGCATAGCTAACAATTACAGAAAATCTCCTAAGTGGAAGTTGCTTTTGTTCCTGTTCTGCTGCCCGTGACCATTTTGTACTCTTTCCTTCAACTCCTGTTTTTAGTTGTTTCACCATCATGTCCCCAAGCACAATCTTACCCTGGCTTCCCAATGCTCTTCTGTAAAATCTATGCCACTCCCTTCTCAGAGGTGGGAGGCTGGCCCCTCGTTGTCTCACGGTCTCATCTCAGTGCTCCAGCTGCCTGCCCTGACCACCACTCTGTGACATTAGACCCTTCCTACTACCTGAAATCACTATGCCTATGCATGCCCGCTGCTTTCTCCATGTCAAAAAGAAGTTCAGCTGCTACCTTCTTTGTTTTGCTCCCTTCCTCATCTGTAGTGGCCAGTCAGTATACACTGGTTATTGACTCACTTACTAATTAATGAGTTGCCTGTTGAGTTCAAACTTACCGTTTACGTATGCTATCAGAACCTTCATGTCTTATCACTGAGAGAATGATAAAAATATAGGACACACTTTTCTGCACAGACTCCTACATCTACATTGTATAAGAAGATTTCTCAAGCTAGGAAATAGATAATTATTTCTCAAATAAACATAAGTGACTTTGTCCAAAGTTGACTGAGACCTTTAAGACAGTTGTAATATGTAAGAAAAGGAAAATAATGTTTATTTCAGTTGCAGATTAGTTTACGGAGAAATGCTAGCTGTTGACAAGGTGAAGTTGGCATTTAAAACCTACCTCAGCATGATGGGTACAGAAAGCTTAATATATAATAAGACTTAATACAGTACATATATTAATTAAACTACATGTAGTGTATTAAGAGAACAACATATTTATGGAGATTTAAGTATATTATAAATAACCCCTTATGATAAAATCAAAGTTGATGTCTGAAAATTCAATACTGTACCATGGTTGTTCTTTCTTTAGAAACGGATAGAGTCGGAACCCTCAAAACTCAGAATCATCATGTGCTTTTTCCTGGGGGGAAGTCAGTAAGTAGAAATCGACAGTCTTCAAGGAAATCGTGGGTGGTTTCACATGCTGCTTCCGAGGACCAGCTTGTCTTGGTCATTTTCAAGGCACTGGGTCAAGAATAAGGGGGGCGGGCCTGCCCACTCTTGGTCATGGCTCCATGACAGACACCGTGTGGGGTGGTGAGCACAGTGAAAAGGATCCCAGCTGGGCTTTAACTGTGTCCAATTGATGAATCCTAGAAAATCCTGAGAGGGGCGCATCAATTGATGAATGATCTAGATCAGACTGGTCTGTGGGGGGTTAATTTGAGTGTTAGTTGAGGTAGCAGGGCCAAGCTCATGGTGGCCGTCACCACTGGGGCGAACAAGCTCACTGTGGCCACCACCGTTTCCTAGGCCAGAGGTCCTGGGCTATATAAGAAAGCTAGCTAAGCTGGAGCCCAAGGGAACCGGCTAGCGAGCAGCATCTACGACGGGTTCTGTGATGCGTTTTCGGCTGTGAGGTCCTTGGTCAGACATAATGCTGTGTGGAATAGGAAACAGATTTGACTCCAAGTTTCTGCTTGTGTTCCTACCCCAGTGTCCTGCAGTGACGGATGTAGCCTGTATGCTGAAATAAACCCTCCCCTCCTCTAAGTTACCATTAGCCAGGGTGTTTTTATCACAGCAATACAAAGGAACCGGGCACACAGAGCATGCTCAGAACTGCATGTTGCCCTGGACACACAGTCAAGTCTATAGAGTACAGGCCCTGGGGAGTGGCTCTCACAAGCCACCCCCTTTATCACAAAGAAGGTGACGCTTTCAAAAATTCATCCTTCCCCTAGTTTTCTCTCAGTAATGGGTCCCTATCTTCTTGATCGGGAACATTTGTAATATTTTTTAGGGCTGGGAGTATCTCATCATAGTATTTTATTAATCTATATTCTAGAAGAGAGGATTTGGTAATCAAAGAAAGAAACCAGCAATCGCCATAAGCTAGAAGCCACCTTTAAATCAAGGGTGTTGTTGTTGTTGTTTAAAAAACAGCAAACAAGGGGCTAGAGAAATGGCTCAGTGGTTGTGAGCACTTGTTGCTCCTGCAGAGGACTCAGGTTCAGTGTCTAGCACCCACATGGCGGCTCACAACTGCCTGTAGCTTCAGTTCCAGGAGATC
>OU015750.1:80469003-80486503 GCA_907169655.1 Acomys percivali
GGAAAGGAAAGGAAAGGAAAGGAAAGGAAAGGAAAGGAAAGGAAAGGCAGCAGCAGAGTAGAATTGCTGTCAGTGAGCTGAGCCTTTCAAAGGTGAAAGGGTGCTGGGAGAGATGGTTCTGCCGTGAAAGGCTAGGCTCACAAAAGAGAAAGGATATGAAAGGCAGCAACAGAGAACTCACCCCAGCACGCTCGCTCTTTGCTTTGGGACCATAAAACACGAGGCAATGGCGGCTGACCACATGACTTCCTTCAACCTTATAGCTCAAAACTGGTAAGTCTTCGTGGCCTGGGTCTATGATCTCAACTACCAGGGGAGCTGATAAGAAAGATTTTAAGTCCAAGGCCTGCTTGGCTGTAGAATGCATGGGAGGCCAGCCTGGATAATGTAGTGAGACCTTTTATTTTAAAAAGGACTTGAGATGTAGCTCTGTTCTAGAGTACTACGATGCCCTAGGTTCACTCCCTAAGGTAGGAAACAATAAAAGTTCCAAAAATCAAAAATCCGTTACTCTTGAAGAGCAGAGAGAAACACTGGATGTAGGGGCGAGGCATTAAATTCGCTGAGCCTCTAGTGACGCACTTCCGGCAAGGCTGCACCTTCCCATAACCTCTCCAAACAACACTATGACCTGGGGACCAAGTAAGTGTTCAAATGCCTGAGCCTGTGAGTGAGACATTTAGCATACAAACTACCACACTGGGTCTCTGGAATCCCGATTGGCCGAAAGGTGTAACCATGACTATGAGGACTGGTGGTCACTAAGGGTTGGGCTCTGGTTTTATTTTATAGTACAGAGCCTCATAGGATGCAGACGATTCAAAACCCTAAAGCTTAAAGACATCTCCATCTGTTTTGTTCTGTTGAGGCTTTGTGAGCAAGAAGAGCCCATTAAAATGGTATCACGGATTCCTGGTGCAAACCTGGATATGATTCACACAAGCCAAGTAACTTTTTCTTTTTTAATGAGCACAAACTTATTAATAATCATGGTGACTGGGAAATTTGAGATCGGGGCACCGGCTTCTGGCAAGGGGCATCCTAATTCATCGCTATGTGTAAGAGAGTGGGGTGAAACCACTGCCTACTAAGCCCTTTATGATAGTGGTACCTAACCCCTGAGGACAGACCTGTTGATCTAAATACACCCACCAGGCTCAACCTCCCAAAGCCAAGGCATGAGGAAATTAAGCTTCAATATGGCTTCGGAAGGAGATGAAACTGTTCAAACAATGCATGACTCACACTTGGGTTTTAATTAAAAAAAAAAAAAAAACCACATAAAATAAAAACTACTAAAATAATTTTAATTCTCATTAATGTAGTTCTTTAACTTGAGTTGATTCTCCATTCCTACATAAATCAGCTACGTTGATTTTTTTTTTTTCCCCAAATCAAATCACTTTTCTTCCCTGGAAATTTCAATGGCTGACTATTGTAATAACAGGTTAAAAACCGCACAAACAAATAACCAGCCGTCAGCTTTACAAAACAGCCTGCTGTGCCTCGTCTGAGCCCTCTTGTACTCCTAACAGGGCCGCCTTTTCCAAAATGTTCTGACAGATCACATGGGGGTGATACTGAGAGTTTCCAGGTCTTCATCCTGACATTTATTTTGTCTTTATTTTGACAATGTGTTTGTTTTCCTCTTGAACTCCCCGTGTTCATATGGAAAGTCAGCACACCTAATCTATTTGATATCGTTTGGGGAACACTGACAATTTCTCACACACCGCCCCTCCCCCACCAAGGGGATTAAAGATGTTTGTTCATTTAGTCATTCAGTTAACAGGTGCCAGGGGCCTGCCCAGTGCCAGGTGCCGGTTTCCAAAGGACTCAGAGGCTTTCCAAATCCTGTTGTCTCTCTGGAGTGCCTGTTCTCTATGTCTCTATCGTCCCCAAGTCAGTTGTATTTATAATTGTTGTCTTACGCTGGGGGACTCCCACTCCCCAACACAGACAGCGTCTCTGTGTCTGCAACAGTTGTTCTCGTCCCCTGTTCTCAGCTGAGGGACGCACTCAGCAGCAGACATGCTGGGGCGATGCTTACACCACTCTCTGGAAGGATTACCTCTGTGGATGGCGTCTCCTTATTTCCACTTGATTGAAGACACAGCTTCTGAGGCTTTTAAATTTGTCTTTCCTGCCTCCGGCTTCCCTTCCCTTCTGCCCCGCCCCCGCCGCCGCCCCCACCCCTCCTCACCCCCACTCCCTGCTCCATTCCTCTCTTCTTCTGTCTCTCATCCTCCTCTTGAGAGAAGACTCTTGACCTTCACCTTACCTTCTATACAGGTACCATCTTTCCAGTTCTGCTTCTGTGAGACAAACACAGGAAAAGGACATCGCACACCAGCATTTCTTCATATTGGTCGGAACATTCTATGCTTGGTAGATTTGTGTCTACTCCAGAATTCACATGGGAACTTAATCTTCGGTGAGACAGTATGGAGAGATGGTTAGCCCATGAGAGAAGAGTGGTAGGATGGGGTGCATGGCTACCACTCATGTCCTGTAGGTCTGGGAGCATTGGCTGCTTTGCTTTTGACCTTTAACCCTTCTGCCAGGTAAGTTCACAGAGTCCCTTTCCATCCAGTTCAGTGTCACCAACAAGGTCTCATCTTGGAAGCAGAGTGTAACCCTTACTAGACACTTTCCTAGCCTTCCATCGCCTTGTTGTTAGGCTTCTCACCCCCTGGGAATATGAAAAAAAAAAATTATAAAGTGACCACATTTGAGTATTTTTAATGGCAACCTAGATATACAAAAACAAAGTAGTTATAGGAGAATTTTCTTTGTATATCATGATTTCCTATAATTAAAATTTGTTCCTCTACACTAAGAAAAATACATTGTATTAAGACAAGAAAAAACAAAGTAACTTTCTTCTCTTCCTGCTGCCTTGGAGTTGGGGTTCCAGTGACCCTCATTCTCAGAGTAGCTGTTCGAGTAAACATCTCTTGTCCCCTGGGTCAGGCACCTTTCTTCTCTTCTTACTTCCCCTCGGTGCTCCCTGATCCTTGCCTGGCTGTTGATATCATGATGTGTGTATGCCTCTTGACCTTGAGGCCAAGCAGACACTGTCCTGGGCAAACAGAGAGCCTTGTTGCATCTGTGTTAGCTTGTGATATTAGTGGCTCATTGACAATTCTGAGTGTGGGGTTTGGAGCTGACTTAGGAACTTACAGAGAATAAGCTTTCTAAGCTACTAGCTTTGTATTTTTTATAAAGATTGAGAATACTCCTTGGAAACTGACTTTATTATAGATTTAATATAAAATTGCATAATCACCTCCAAATACATAAAAATTGACTACAATAATTCCAGAAGTGATTAAATTTAAATTTCATTTCTATGATGCTGTCTTCTTTCAGAATTTTCTTTTCACTCATTTTAGAAAACTTTTCTTCTGAGAGAAATAAAGGAAGCCTCCCCCCTTACTCCCATAGCTCTAACACTGTCTAGGTTTTCAGAGTTGGAGATCTACGTTGCCTACTAAAACATGGTTAATAATTTCTGTGTTAGTGGGTTTTCTATTGCCATGACAAAACACCATGACCAAGGCAATTTAATTTGGAGGCTTTGGTTTATAGAGGGTTAGAGTCCATGACCAACATGGCCAGGAGTAGGGCAGCAGGCAGACAGCCATGACACTGGAGCAATGCTGAGAGCTTAACTCTGATGCACAAGTATGAGATGAAGAGAAAGTAACTCAGAATGGCAATGGAGTCTTGAAACCCTGAAGCCCACCCCCAGTGGCACACCTCCTCCGACAAGGCCATGCATCCTAACCCTTCCCAAAGAGTTCCACCAACTGTGGACCAGGCATTTGGATATATAAACCCCATGGCAGCCATTATCACACAAACCACCACAATTTCCTTTCCTTTCACATTTTATAAAGTATCTTACAATTTCATAAGACCCGAATATTTTTATTGTTGCAATTCAAGGAGGCTACTTAGGATCTTATCATACATCAAGTACACTTAACGTTGATTAAAATGTTGAGATACATTTGAAGTTTACTAGGTAACTAATATTGAGTTTGAGAATTGTTTTTCTTTTGGTAATAGATTCTTGCTTTGTTATCAGAGTTCAGTGTTTATTTTTAATATTGTCTAGATGATATTGTGTTTTTTTATTATTGAAAAAATATAATGCCACAATTTACATATCCCAAAATGAGGGTTAAAAGATTAACTTTAATTATAATAGCTAAATTCATGAAAACAAATTTAAAAATGATGTCTCATGTACAGGTTGCTTAGCAATTACATTTTATGTTTTTATATTAATTTTCTAAAAAGCTGCTTCTCAGTTTATGCATGATAGATTAAAAAAACAGCTCATTATGATTCCAAAACAATTTGTTCCTGGAGTTTGTAAACAATGTCTTGTTAAAAGGAAAGGGGAAAGTTCTAGCTCTCTCAGCCTGAACCATTCTGTGTCTTAGACACAAGGCCCTTTGAGAATCTTGAGACAGCAGCACTACCTTATCTTAAAAAGACAGATGCAGCCATCTTCACAATGTTTTTCCACTCTTCGGGATGGTTTAATGATGGCCTGATGCCCGGGTTTGGACCACCCACTTCCCTGTATGCTCACAGTCACGTTATCTGGGGCCAGGGGCAACAATACCAAAGTCACGAGATGTATCTATGGTTTTTGCTTTGCAGGAATTCAGGACTGTCTTACCAAGGTCGGTTCATTGCTGGGATTATAAAAATAGTTTATAAATATTTAAACTTTATGGATCTAAATGTATAAAGGTGTTTGGATATGAAAAGCACATGATTCCCTGTTTTAAGACTTGATGACGCTGGTCAAAATAAACAGAGAAGGCGTAGTCTAGGATTGTCCTACAGACATTCATTTCTTGAAAGACTCCCAAAGTCAGTACCACTGGGAGTTTAACAACTTGCTACAACAGCAAACTTGCACTCAAGAGTGCTGCATGTGAGGCGCTGACCTCGGGCATTGCACTCCTCACACACCAGCGGACAGGAGCTGCTCCCCTCTGACAGAGGTCAGACACATCCCTATTGCTCATTGCATGGCTGTTACAAGCCCGGGGTGTGCTCATTTGCTTTTAAATGACTTTAAATGTAAGTGTTTCAATGAAAACAAACTTCAACTAACCAGAACAGGCTTTCTTTACTTTTGAGGCAAGTAAATCCTGGTTTGTTTGTTTGTTTGTTTGTTTTTGTTTTTTGTTTTTTCCAATAAACCTTTCTTGAATGTTCTCAGGAAAGAAATTGGAAGACAAACTAAGCAGTAAGTGGGGATTCCTGGGCATCTTATTCTGAATCACTAAAGTGTGACCGTTTTGTGTTGTCTATCTGATAACTGTCAATTAGCTTTTTAAAAATTCAATGTATGTGATGTTCTGTGTTAAAAACACAATAATGATAGATAATATTCATTGTTATCATTAAAATATAAGAGCCTCTGTCCCTTCATTCCTTTCTTCCTTACTTGCTCTTCTTTCTTGACAACAAACTGTCCAACACTAAACCAACCTCGACAGTGAATGCTTTAGACTGCAGTGTGAAAATGCCCAATCATTTCAAGGCATATAAAGCTTTGTGTGTCCCAGTGATGCAGCAGCCATTTAATGTCTCTAAGCCTCACTTTTTGTCTGCAGGTGGATTTCACCAAGATGGCATGCCCTGGCTCCACAGGAGAAACCAGACAAGCACAAACAACATCTGAGTTGTCATCACAGTACCTCTGACTGCCCCCCCCCCACCCCCCCCCAACAGGAAACTTCACACCACGGTGTCTGTGGAGAGAACCGAGCCTTAAAATGACATACACAAAGCTAAAAGTAGAAGTTCCAATTAGAGAAGATCTAGTTTGCTTCCTTGTAGAATCTCTAAGAAGTTTTCTTTTGTAGAATTACAATATGAAAATGGGGAGATATGCTGGTTTTAGCCTGTCCATGCTTACTTCTGATTAATCAATTAGCATTTGTGATAGTCAGAATGATGACTCCCCAGAGATGACCACACCCCCGAGCTCTCAGGAACTGAATACATCGTTCTACGGCAATGAAGAAGTAACGCTTTAGGTGAAGTTAAGCTTGCTAATTGTCTCACTCTGAAGAGGGGCAGTGGTTCAGAAGTACCAGGGTGGACAGGCAAAACAGGGAGGGAAGATGGTCAGTCAGAAACGGAGCGATGGTCTGCTTCTGGCTTCCAAGCCAAAAGACAAGGAAGGAAACAAATTCTCTCCCAGAGGGAGCCCTGCAATCACCTTATTTTAAATACATGTTTCCCAGCCATCTCTTTGTTATGGATGAAATGTAAGCCATGGTCCCTACCTTCTGTCCCTACCTTAGGTTTGATGGAAGATAGCATTATCCCCCTGGCAATTATTGAGTGAATCATGGGACAATCTTTCATAATGCCGGTTTCTCCTGAGCCTTGAAGTATTCTATTAGAGGAATCTACTCGGACACACAAACTGAAGAGAGTCAGATTCAGAAATGTTTGCAAAGTATGTGTTTTGAGAAGTCTCACATCTTACATCACAGCCTGACAGGTCCTGGGATACCCAGACTAGTGGATTGTTTCCTCTGTAGCCAGCCACCTGCTGTAGAGTTCATTCTTACAAGTCTCAGATTCTAAATTAAGGAATCGTAAAGGAGAATTAGAGAACAGAACTAAAGGGGAAGAACTTGTACACGTGGATGTTGGTGCTCTGTGCGAGCAGTGAATAGCGTGGGTGTTGGTGCTCTATGTGAGCAGTGAATAGCGTGGGTGTTGGTGCTCTGTGCAAGCAGTGAATAGCGTGGGTGTTGGTGCTCTGTGCTAGCAGTGAATAGCGTGGGTGTTGGTGCTCTGTGCAAGCAGTGAATACCTTTGGCACTGGAAATCAGTACCTCCCAACTAATGTTATCCTGTGCTAGTCTTGCTGTCTTTCCTGGTGAGAATGGGTACCACTCACACTGAGACTTTATAGCTGAGTCATAATAACACAAGTGGAATGTTATGAATACAGGATCCATCGCACATGTGAGGCAGCTGGAAACCCGCCCGCTGTCCTCACAGGACTGTCTTGTAAGCTGGAAAGTTCACATCTCACGCCAAGGGATTTGAGAAGGAATAGCTTAACGTCCCTATCCCTACATGTGTATGAAGAACTGCTATTGTCACCCCCTAGAAGTGCGCGACGTACAGTGGTTATCTTCCCCTCCTGCCCTGGAATCATCTAAAAACAGTTTTCTGTCTGCTGGACAGATGTGGAGAACAATGATAACAGTGTGTTCCCCGCCCCCAACCCCCGCCCCAACATCAGGTGACTCTTCAGGTCTGTCTCTCCTTTCACGATGAGCAGCATTTTTGATGATGACATTGCTGACTTGCCAGTCAGTACTTGGCGTTGTAGAGCCCTTCCGGAGTACCACCTACCATAGCATACCATAGGAAATAACTGTTATAACAGGTGTCCACTGAGGCCTTGGCAGCACATAGGAACAATGTTTATATGTCTGTGAATAGGAATCACTACAAAAGGCTCATTTTACTTGCAGAAAATATCTCAAACCCAAACCCACTGTCAAAAATCTTATTTCCCTTCACCAATAAATTCTCAGTAACTGCAATTCATATTCTCTCTCTCCCTCCCTCCCTCCCTCTCTCTCTCTCTCTCTCTCTCTCTCTCTCTCTCTCTCTGTCTTTTCAGAACGAACATATCCTATAGGCACTCCCACACACTACCCTGAAGCCCTTGTAGGTAGTGTTATGTCACACTTAGAGACAGATTCAAAGTCAGGGTCTGGTGAGATCGTCTCATGGTTACAGTGCCTGATGCAAGACTTAATGACCTGGGTTTGATTATGGGGGTGCAAATGATGGAGAGAGAGAATATACTCCCACAAGTTGTTTCTGACCTCTACACATGCATTGCCACTTACACCCTTACACACACACACATATGCACCCGCACACCCATACACTTACACAAATAGATATAATAAAAATTCAAATCCCTGCTCTGCCACTGTGTTAGCCTAGAAATTAGATTATTGTTTTCATCATCTGAGAGCAGAGATATTAAAAAAAAAACTCTCTAAAGTGTTTTTTGATAATTAAGGACATAATCCATGTAAAGTACTTAGTACATTGAATTAATAAATGTTATCTTTTATTTTAATAACCAAAGCACAATAATATGCTGATACAAAATATACGCTTCATAATGTTTGCATATGTAAACTCTAGGCCTGTTAATGCTGGCCCAGTGAGCAAATCTATATCTGATCTGCCAGAGCCTATGACAGAATGAGTACACGACTCCAGGACATAGGCAGTCTCTGTCAGGAAGATTCCAGGTGTAATTGTGTCATTGGTGGTGGCTGTGTTGGGTTTTTTTACTGTCACATTTCTTAAAGGATTTGTCCTTGTGGAAAGCTGTACACATTGAAGAGCTGGTTGGTTGGCCCAAGAGCCGGCATTGGCTTTCTTCACAGAGTTTTCTGTTTTGTAGATGTGTCTATTCAGAGGGGAAGGGAAGCCACAACCTTGGCGTCCTTTCCACCCTCTCTGCAGCATGGCAAAACCACTAATTGGCTGCCTGCTGACCACTTGGCTCATCTTTGGGATGAGGAAAGCCAACTTGAGAAAATTGACAGCTGATAGTGCCACCCTGTGTTGCTATACGTCGTTGGCCTATCCCCTGAAGCTCGGACACAGTGGTGTTTGATACTACCAAGTGTTTTCATAAATGTTATAAATATTTTAAATGAGAGAAGTGATTGATAAATGACACACAATTCTTTTGGCAGAAGGTATGTGCACTTCCTATCCTTTGGCAGCAAATCTGTCTACTGCAATATGCTCTGCCTGTTCATGTTTCATTGCCTTTGTCAGAGGACCACACTGATGACCAATATGCAAAGGGCTGCAGCGGGAGCAGAGCCTGGCCTTTGTCCAGGGTCTGCTACACACTACATATGTCCTTTTGAGCAAGGAGGAAGAGACCACATAATTGAATGTCTTCTGTGCACCTGTCTCTGAGTGAGATCCCATGCATGTGTGACATGACATAGTAAACCTCCTCAGTGACTATGAACAGTCCATGAGAAGCTCAGTTGCCCAATATTGTGGGGCTAGTATGTTGAGGAATTAGAAAACCAACTTAGCTCTGCTGATCCCAATGCTGTTATTGATGCTACCATCCCATGCTGTCTCTGGAACTTGGTCTGTGAAACAAAGTAGATGGACTAAATGTGGTATCAAGATTTGTCGATAAGGAACTGACAAAACAAGATAAAAATCCAAGGTCCTGTAGATTCTTTCCTCCTTTTCTTTCTCCCTTCCTTCTTCTCTCCCCTCCTTGCTTCCTTCTTTCATTCCTCCCTTTCTCTAAATTCTAAAGAATTTTCTTTGGCAGCATGCTCCTGCCTCATGGAGAAGTGTTTACCATCCCCTAAGAAAGAAAGCAGTGTAATTGCCTTGTCCTCTCCCTGGCATGTTGTACCGTGCTCAGATGTTAAGGTGGGGCAGAAAGCAGAAACCACTTGTGAAGCTTACTCTTTGACACTCTTATAAGTATATCATGAAGTAAGTGGTGAGAAATCAATGTCAGTGGAGTTAATGGTGGGAGGGGAGAAGCTTTCCCCAGAGAAAGAAAGGATAGTATTCTACATGTGGTATCCTGAGTGTAGCCACCCAGGAAGACCCTCAGAGTCATGGCTGCATCTGGAGACTAACTGTTGCCCTAAGATCACATACTGAATGTCAAACCCAGACAGCATAGCCTTAGAAAGACCCTGGGCCTTGACATGACAAGGAAATACTGAGGGGCACAAACTTGAATCAAGACTGTGGAACTCAGCTTCTTCATACCTTATATGAAGTTACACAATTGAATTGGGGCTTGCAAAAAAATAAATAAATTGGTAACAGTATAAGGTTTGTGAGCATAAAACAATCAAACATTAGTTGAAAGTCAGACACGGCCAATGGCCATGTCAATCCATAAATAGTCCTACTTAGGTGTGTATCCTATGAACAGCAAAAGTGACTGGCTCAACAAAATAGTCCCAGAGGCTCATCAGTGGCCTTTTGTCTTGAGGGTAACCAGCAGCCATCTAATTGGACTTAAGGCCCACACAGTGGGAGGGATTTTTATGTCTAGTACTATAAACCTAGGCAACTTCCTATAACTAGTGAGGCCATGGACCCTGTAGGAGAATCTCCTGTTGCCACTTTTCCTAAACCAGTACAATTTCTAGCTGCATTCTAAACACTTATCCTCATAATCACAAGGTGACTGTAGCTCTCTTGCCTCATCCAAGAGACTTCTTTCTGCAACAGACACAGGTTGCTATAGAGAACCATAACTGCTCAGAATACAGACACAAGGTGATGGAAGGGGCTCATGCCGGGTTAGTACGTATGCAGTGTGGTTCACTCTACAAGGTCCAAGGAATGCTGGGGAAGAGGGAGCTGAAAGACTATAAGGGTCAGAGGACCCGGACACCTGCTGTGACATCACGTCCTCTAGACATGATAGGCATGCTCCACACATGAAATTTCAACCATAGTGTTGCCTGAACAAGATCCACAGAAGGATCATACCATTGGCATGCCTATGGAAATTTCACAAAGCTCCACTACCCTACCTCTAAGACAAAGAGCTATAGACAGTTAATGGTTGCTAAGAAATGGAAAATCAAGGCACAGGGGACAGGGGGATGCGAGAGGGAGGGTGATACCCAGAGGAGATGAGGGAGGGGGGCTATGTTCTTGATGAAAAGTGAATAAATAAAACACAAAAATCAGCATAAATAAATAATAAATGTAGAATCTGTTTCTCTATGGATGGGCTTCCTGGTGGGGCAGACCTACACACATGTACATAAAAGCAATGCTACATAGATTCAGTAGGGTGTGTGTATGAGAGAAAGAGGGGGGAGGGAGGGGAGAGAAAGAGAGGGATGGAGAGAGGGAGGGAGGGAGGGAAAGAGGGGGAAGAGATAGGGGAGAGAATAATAACTAAAGAAGATAAGAACTTGAGCTTGGGCAAGAGTATGTGGGCATGGGACTAGTTACACTGCAGAAAAGGAGGAATAGAAATGATGCAAATAAAATACTCAAGTATGAAATTCTCAAAAGAAATTTAATTTTTAAAATTAAACATGTAGTGAATCTGAGGTGTTTCTTGCAGTTCTCACCCATGTGGCAAGGAGCAAATTCACCACAGCTTTTGTTCAGAATGCACGAGATGTTTTCCTTGTACCACATGTGTACTTATGAAACACTATGCTAAAAAATGCTGTCCAAAACACCTTGGCACAGGCTTGAATCTGTTGAGTGTGATGGGCTACAGTGTTTTCTGTGCCTACGGAAAAATAATGGTTTAATTATAGAAACCAAAGACAGTCATTCCTCAGCACACACCAAATTAGTGTGTCTCCATATTGTATTGCATTAAAGTGTTAGATTATGAAAGTTGCTCATCAGTAATGGCTGGACAGAGAAACTGTTTCAAAAATAAAAAGTTGGTCATTGATAGATTTCATTTTTAAAAATTTTAGATAAATTTCAGCTTAATATTATGACAGAAATGGTCCTAAACATATTCCCACTATTTTGTTCCATATCTCAGCATTAAGTCACCAAATGCAAATGTCAGTCAATCCTGAACAGCATGGAAGATGCTCCTGGTTGTGCAGTATTGAATACTCAGTCAGAATTTAATTCTTTGCATACAAGAGCATCCATCCCACTGATATATACACATTTCCATCTTTAATAAATGACTTGTTATAAAATAGATGTCTTATCACTTATTATCAGCAGATGACTACATACATTATTATCTACCTATGTATCCAAGGTGGCCTAAAGATTTCTCTGGTGAAAAGGTATTATGGGTGGAAAGGGCTTACGAGAAGAGTATGGCAAACTGGAGATGTGTGTCAGCACCACAAACACTTCCTGACACTCTGTGCCCTCCAATGACTACTTCTGTTCTCACCTGACTCAGGGAAGGGGAGCTCAGGTGAGGCCATGTTGATTTACAATAGTCAGTAAGTGTGGTGTTTCCTGCCACCAGTTTGCAGACTGGGTCACAACTGCTGTGTGATACTGGCTGTGACTCAAGCCTCTGTGTGCGTGCGTGCGTGCGTGCGTGCATGCGTGCGTGCGTGTGTGTGTGTGTGTGATACAGATGGTCTTTAGTGAAGCCCATCTCTCTTCTGCTAGTAATCTCTCACAGCCCGCCCCCCCCCATTTCAAGGTGCAATTTTAAGGGGCTTAAAAATGAGCTGTTCAAAATCCTATGTGAGATTAGACTCCGTGACCAGTAAAATTGCTAATTGCACCAGGTCTATCTAACAATCTAATTGCTGGTGGTCACTCCTGAGGCAAGGGTATAGACAGACGGTTCCTACATGCGGTATCCTTAATTCATACGCAGTTCACAAAACATATCCATAATCTTGCTGGGGAGGCTACACCTTTGATATAGTTCTCAGGTCTAGACCTTGATTTAGATGGGGAAATGTCAATCTTTTTAATTATATATACTCCCAAACTTACATGTGCATAAAAGCCTGCTTCTGTGTATTGACTATTATAGTAAAATGTTTTTAATGCTAAAACTTCTGGAGAGACTCTGGTTATAATCCTAATCCATATCAATACAAACCCCAGACGATTTGCTTCCTTGCTCTAAGAGAATGTGGACTTATATACTAGAACTCTAAGTCTTTCACCCTTTACACACACACACACACACACATACACACATGCATGCAGAATGCACATGAATACATGCACTCACAGTGCACCCACGTGAACACATATGTGTACACACGTGAGCACATAGTGCACATACATACACACACACTCACACACTTGCATATACACAAATGCAACCTGCTGAGTCCATTTAGTGCTGTTCATATGCATGTATGTTAATAGCTGATGGCTTGGGGCTGGATAACCTATTCGGAGCTGTCTCTGGAGATGGGAGATCCTCTCGCTACAGGCAGCTATGTGCATCTGGCTGTGGAGCCTTGTGAAGTTTTCTGCTTGCATGCTGGCATGCGAACTGGTGCTGTCTTTGTGAAAATCTTGTTTAGGTGGCCATATTGCTGAGATTGCCTGGGCACAGCTGCTCTGTCATTTATAGAAGATGCTGTCTAGCAGCAGGTGTTCTGGTTCTCTGGCTCTTATAATCTGTCTGCTATTTCTCTTGTGGTTCTCCCTGAGCCTGGTGTGTAGGGTTGTGTTGTAGATGGATCGGTTGTGGGTTTTTTCCCCCTGTAATGCTCTCCATTTGCTACAAAAACGAAACTTCATTGATGGTGGTGAGACCTACTCTTATCTATGGATGTAAAGATAAGCATTTATATGCAGTTAGGAATTGGGCAGGTTGAATAAAGCGCCAGTAACTGGTCCTTTTATAGGTTCCATGGTCTCAATGGCTATGAGAGATTATAAGCAGAAGAGGGATGGGTTTCAATGAAGACCATATGCATCACACACAGGCTTGAGTCACAGCCAAGTATCATGCAGCAGGTGTGACCAATCAGCAGCAGGTTTCTAATCATCAAGCATGGATTCCCTCCAGATGAGCAGATTCTAAGTCTAACTCGGTGGCTGTTAGCTGCTGCCATGACATAAAAGCTACCATCGCACCCTTGAGCGTATCTTGCCGTGCTGGTCATCACTGTGGCTCTCTGGCTTCTCTCCCTTGTCAGATCGCACGTCGTCACCTTTGGATGCTATAAAAACTAGTTCTCAGTGAAGACGTTGACCATGTCACCTCCAGTCCAGTTCCTCCAACCCCTGTGTCCATAGGGTCTTATCTGCAAGTTCCGGGAGACAAACAAGGGCCACAGCAACAGCCTCTATTGTCTCGGGAGTCTCTTGAAAGACTTTTCCCAGGCCGACCTCAGTGTGCCTCTCTTTTCCCCTTTACAGAAAAGCTTTGTTCTAAAACTCTATCTAGCCTCACACCCTGCCTTCCTCGTCTCTCACTTTCTCTTCAACCTGGCTGCCTACTGACATGCAACCACTAAGCCATTATTCACATAGGTCCTCCATGTTACCAAATTCAGTACTCACAGCTGTGCTCACTGCTGCCTTATTGCTCCACACACTGAGTATCCACACTTCTGCCACACACTTACATGGGTCTCCAGTCACACCAGCTGGTGTTTGGTCTCTTTTCCAATTCTATTTCTGGCTAATGGTGGACATCGTGGAGCCTGGGACAGTTCCTCTGACTTTACTCTGACCTCGCTGTTTTTGTTCTAGATGAATGTATGAATGCTTTTTTTTTTTTTTTTTTTTTTTACACTTCCATCTGGATACACACGACATCTCACACACCTAATATTTCTAGAACACAACTTCCACCACCCCGCCCCTTATCTAATCTTTCCCTCCTCAGTAGTAGCACACCCTTTTACAAGTGTAGCCACCTATAAGAAAACCACGGGGCTAACAATTCATTCTTCCCCTTCCTTCCCTCCTATATCAGATTCCTGCCAACTCCATAGAAAGATGGCCAAGCCTGTTGCTGCCTCTTCCTACCTTCGCCATTATAGCGCTGGGTTGTGTTTGCATTGCTCCTGTAGCCTCTTAACTGACTGCTTTACGTTTTTTCCTTTTACTTTTTTGAGACAGGGTTTCTCTGTGTTGGCCTGGCTGTCCTGAAACTTTATACTTCTATATCAATGGTTCTCAACCTTCCTAATGCTGCAACCCTTTAATCCAGTTGCTCGTGCTGTGCTGATCCCTAACCATAAAATCATTTCATTACTACTTCATAACTGTACATTTGCTGGATATCAGTATAGTTGTGTTGGTTTCTCTGTTTCTATCTTAACCTGCCTACCACACAAATAATTGAATGGTATATTTTATATTATTAACTAATAAGCTTCACAGCACAAGAACTGAGCAGTTATTACTTCGTTCTTAACCCTCTAAGCTAATTTGGCTTCTTCCCAGCATGCATCTCAGAGATACTTGTACTTTGTAGATTTCCTGTTCCAGTTCCTTCTCTTGACACTACTTGGACTTCTCCTGTGGCTGAATCCCCTACTTCCTTCTCCTCCTCCTCCTCTTCCTCCTCGTCCTTCTCCTCCCCTGGCTGGCAGAAAGCCCAGCCCTATTCTCTCTCTTGCTCAATGATTGGCTATAAGCTGCTTTACTGCATATCAGGGGA
This sequence comes from Acomys percivali, assembly GCA_907169655.1. NCBI lineage: Eukaryota > Metazoa > Chordata > Mammalia > Rodentia > Muridae > Acomys > Acomys percivali. The sequence continues at coordinate 80,484,197 of OU015750.1, forward strand.
CAATTGAGGAGCAGAGTTTACACAACATTGACACAGGAGATTCTCAGAACAAGGACGGCAACCAGGTAGATATGCCGGTGCAGAAAGCAGCATTAGAATCCCACAATAACCCTGTGCCTACATTTTCTTGTTTGTTAAAACACCCTAGCACTTTCCTTAGCTTTGCTCTTACTATTTTCTTCACTGGCATGATTAGCACCTAATCACTGTTGGGTTATTCCACTTTGATGTCTAGATATTGTCGCTAATACCACCTAAGAGAGGACACACCTCACCATACATGTAAATACATATAAGCACAAACGAAATTAACATGCATCTCTTTTTCTTACCATTTTTAAAGCCAGTTAGTAAAGTATTTTGGTGCATAATAAAACTTGATACATGCTTGTTTTATCCTTAGATTTAAAAAAAAAATTCTTGAATTTCTTATTTTAGAATTCTTTTTTTTAAAAGATTTATTTATTTATTTGTTTATTTATTTATTTATTATGTATACAGTGTTCTGGCTGCATGTACACCTGCCCACCAGAAGAAAGCATCAGATCACATTATAGACGGTTGTGAGCCACCATGTGGTTGCTGGGAATTGAACTCAGGACCTCTGGAGAATCAGTCAGTGCCCTTAACCTCTGAGCCATCTCTCCAGCCCTGAAGAATTCTGATTTTCTATTTATGAACTAATATTGCCTTCTCTTTCTCAATTATTTCATGCCTTTTTTGCCTTTCTGATCTTATTGCTTTGGACAGAGAATGCTCAGCCATGCTAACAGTGAGCAGTGGCAGCAAGCCTTGTTCTCCTGATCTTAAGAGAAACAGCTCTACTGTGGCGTCAGTTACGGTGGTGTCTTTTCTTTGGGCTCCATTCACACCTTACTTTTCTGCTTTTATAAACTTAATGTGTTATTAAGTTATTAAGTGGATGCACACTCCTTTCGTATGTAGCTGTGGCTTGGGTTAGTTTCTGTTCTCTGTGACTCCTGTTTGAGTTCTAAGAAGTAACCTATTCGCTAAATTGGCTCCTGCAAATTGCTGAAGTCATGTGTGTCGTATTAGTATTTTTAGTGCCAGATTCCTAAAGCAGCAAGTGTGGAGAAGTGCATGAGTGCATGGTGTGCATGTACACGGTGTGTGTGAGTGTATGGTGTGCGTGTACTTGATGTGTGTGAGTGTATGGTATGTGTGTACACGATGTGCATGAGTGTATGGTGTGCGTGTAGATGGTGTGTGTGAGTGTATGGTGTGCGTGTACTTGATGTGTATGAGTGTATGGTGTGTGTGTACACGATGTTCATGAGTGTATGGTGTGCGTGTGCATGATGTGCATGAGTGTATGGTGTACATGTATGCACATCTGTGCAGGGAGGGAGATGAGTGTGCTGCTGCATACATGCAGACAGCAAACATCACCTTTGGGTGCAGGTCCGCGACACTCACCTCTTTGTACTCACTACCTAAGCTTTGTGCCTCAGGGACCTCTCAAAACCCAGGTGCTTCTGGGGGACCTCTCAAAACCCAGGTGCTTCTGGGGGTTCTGCCATCTCCATTTCCCCATTCCTTGTAGGAATGCTGGGTTGCACATGCTAGGTGCTACACATGCTCTATGCTGAGTGTGACTTGATGTGGGTTCAGGAATTCCAGCTTAGGTCCTTACAGTTTCACAGCAGCTGTTCACCCATTGATCCAGCTCCCTATTCCTAGAGGAGTGAGTTTGGTGATCAGTGATGCACGGGCTCTATAAGTAATAGATGTTGGCAGATTCTCTGCTCAGCACTTCAGTGTGCCTTTGTAGTCTTATTTGTTGTGCATTTTAAGTTTTATTTTTATTATTTCAATTGTGTGGGTATGTATGTGTGCGTGCACACATGTGCATGTGCCTGCGAGTATATGCATGAGTGCAGGTGACTGAGGTGAAGGGTTGAGGCCCCGAGAGCTGGGATTATAGACAGTTGTGAGCCAACTGACCCTAGTGCTGGGCATTGGACCCAGGTCCTTTGGAAGAGCAACACACACATACAGTTAACTTCCAAGCCACCTCTACAGCCCCATAGCATGTCTCACTTACAACCTCTCTAGGATTTGCCTCAAATCTAGATACCATTGTGCTTTCTTTTGGAAGAATCTAACTTTCAGGTAGCTAGCTTGAAATTATTCAGTGTTTCTGCCTTTATTACAGTCACACTAGCATTTTCCCTCAATTGGTTTTAAAAACTCCATCCTGCTGCCCTCATCCTGGTATGCTCTTTACTTGAAGACAGATAGCAAAGATGTCAGACTGATATCACCACGCCCACAAATAAAATTGGT
>OU015750.1:80491503-80496206 GCA_907169655.1 Acomys percivali
ACTGACTTCTCCCGGCTGTGTGTCTGCGCAGGCTGTCTGGACCCCTTTTCCTGACCCCAAAGCCTCGGCTTCCTGGCCTTGAGTGGCCGCTGCCCCCACTCAATTTCTGCAGGGTCACCTTGGGTTATCTCTGCATACATTTCTTAGCAGGAATACCACCCAGAATTAACACAATCTTCCTATTTATGGATTTCTTTTGAAAAATTGAGATGGCATGCTGTTTAGTGGCGCAAGGAGCACTGAACTTAAAGGTCTGGCTTTCTAGTTACCTAATGGTCCTGTAGGTACTCACAGCTGACTGCGTCTATCCCCCTAAATCAGTATTTAAAGACTCAACTAATCATTCTAAGCAATTATCCTAATGTTTAACAACATTTTCTGTACCCACCTGTTGACATATTTTGGTGTTTTATTTATTTATTTATAATGACTTATTTGTTACTATTATAATGTTTCCGTTTTTAGTCATGCAAAATTACTGTTAGTGAAAATGTTCCAGGACATTAAATTCCAGAGCACATTTATTAACTCACCCCTTGTGCTGCCTCGTGTATACCTCAGATTTTAGCCCTTAATTTATTCATGCATTGATTTAAATACTCATTGGGCATAAGCTGTATATCCAGCAATTAAAAGGCACCCACGCAGGAGACCAGCATGCATGCTTTCTTCCCTTTCCCCTTACAATCTGGTTGGAAAGCTAACTCTTAATATGGTCCCTTGGCACTTAGGACAACAGTCAAGCTCCCCTTTAAATACTGCAATACTCTGTAGGACTTGACTTTGTTATCCTATTTTTACTGATAACAAAAATGAAGTAAGTCTAAAGAGGTTCAGTAACCTTGGCTGGATTTGCACTGCATGGCTGCTAAGTAATCATCAAAGAACCAAGACAGGAAAATGCACACTGCAAAGTACTTGTTTGTTTGTCTTCAGATAGATGTTCAGGAAAATACAAATGAGTAATATAGCTTGAAGAGATGTTTCTCAGCATTCTCTAAAAATTACATCTAAATAAGAAAATAGTTCCCAACAAAGAATGCAGATGGGCCAAGAGGAAGTGGAGTTCAGAGGCTAAAAGCTCCTATGGAAACCTCAGGACGCCTGGCTCTTGTAAGGTCTGAGAAAGGGGAACGAACGTCGTATTCTCTCACCTGCCTGCGTTTTACAATGTCTAGCATATGCTTGCGGGATGATCATCTTAGCATTTTATTACATCGATCATGAACAGCAGACATTATTTGGTGTTTTGACTTTTCATAAAATGCTCCATTGTAACTGCTTGTAAAACGGGTCTATTTTATGTCAATGGCTGTTCTCATGACTCTCACTGTTTGACTTCCCATCTATTATTTCATGAACATTTTTCTATTGTAAACTTCTAAATGTCAAACAAAAAAAATCAGTAGCTTGAGATTCAACACATCCATCTTCAACAAGTCGCGACCACACTGCCACCTAGTGGTTCCTAGAGGCGGCCTCCGCAACGGACCGGAATTCTATTCAAACATCTCAAGCTCACACACCTATTAATTAGTTGTGGTTGGCTTACTTGGAATACACGGCTCACTTTACCATAGAGATGATACCGTGGGTGACTGTGAAGTTTCTAGCATATTCACAAAAATCCAGCCATGGAATCCACACCTTCGGTGTATTGTAATCTATTGTTGCAGGGGGGCAAAACAGCAAACCATTTATTTTATCGTTGCCAACGGTGTTTGGCAGATGACCATCAGCATGCCCAGTTACTGGGTGGCTGTCATCCCCAGGGCCAGCATGTGGCAAGTGACAGCCCAGGTGCTCCGTGGCTGTTGGTAGGGGACATCGCTTCTTTGCCTTGTACACATCTCCATCTATCAGCCCTGTGGGTTTTAGGAAAGACGGATGTAGAAGGATAGGAGACTTTGTGAGACGGAAGGGCATCGTGGCGGTGCCATCCTCTCATCCAGCGCTACTCTGTTACTAGTCATAAGTCACCACGCCCAGCAGACTCTCGAGGAACAGAATGTACAAGATAGAAGAACTCACTAGGGTTAACATAAGACAAATGGTATTGGATGGGGGTCCAAAGTGCAATCAGGAGCAGGCACTGTGGAGAAGGCTATCCATATGGAGGGACGTGTGAACATGCGTGAAATGGTGAGACAAGACCATTCTCAGCATGTGGAGAGAAAAGCAGGGAGCCGGCTTGCCCAGAGTCCAGGGAGCAAAGGCCGCGGTGCAGATATGAAGTTAAGATACCTAGTGGTGAGGTCTCGATCCGCTGTCTATTAATTAGGCCGGTTTGAATTTTCTATGAATGAAAACATGCTTGAAGCATAGATGACAATTAGCATAATTATTTCAAGAGTCATCCTTGTTGTTGAGTTTTTTAAGAACTCGTTGTTTAGCCGGGTGGTGGTGGCACACGCCTTTAATCCCAGACCTCGGGAGGCAGAGGCAGGCGGATCGCTGTGAGTTCGAGGCCAGCCTGGTCTACAAAGTGAGTCCAAGACAGCCAAGGCTACACAGAGAAACTCTGTCTCGGAAAAAAAAAAAAAAACCCTCGTTCTTCACATCACTGTCTCATAGCCTATTCACCTGCTCACCTGTGTCTCTATGCTCAGATATTACAATTATAGGCCCAGGTTATTGTAAGTACTCATTTCTAAATTGTCTACATGAACATATTCTCATTTAATTCGTAGAAATGCACCACACATGGTAGCTGCATCGTATGTCAGGTATATTATCCTTTTAAAAATTTCATTAACTGTCTTCCATAATGGCAAGACCATTTGATGTACATACACTGTCACTATTCAATGTTTGAAATTCTTTTTTTATTTTTGTTTTTTGTTTTGTTTTTCAAGACAAGGTTTCTCTGTGCAGCGTTGGCTGTCTTAGACTTGCTTTGTAGGCCAGCATGGCCTCGAACTCAAGTGATCCTCCTGCCTCTGCCTCCCAAGTGCTGAAATTAAAAGCATGTGCCACCACGCCCAGCTCAGTGTTTGAATTTCAATCGTTCCATAGCCCTCCAGCCCTTGTTATATTCAGTCCTTTTAGTTATCAAGTAGATGCATAGCTATATTATTTTGTGGCTTCTTAATAATTTAATGCTATTATCTTTTTATGTGCTTATTTGACATCTATTAACTGTTACCCCATGTATTTGTGGATAGTGTGGAGTTTTTTTGAGTGACCTCTATTTATTATTGATTTAACTCCACTGTCAGACCTAGCTTGATACTTTATCCTTTGTTGCTTATTACCTCTTTTTCTTTTACTGTATTCCTACAGACTGGTTAAATTTTACACTATTCTATTTTGATACTGTCCCATGGTTTCTGGACATACATGTGTTTGTTTTTTCCTTGCCTTTCAAGTGAGGGCATTTCTGCGCATCTGTTTGAAGTTTACTGATTCTTTGCTCAGCCGTTTCAGGTCTATAAATACTCTTGCTTCCCTTACTAAAGTTTTGTGTTTTTGTCTTTCCATCCTTTTCTTTCCTTCTTCTGTCTTATTGCTTTGGCTAGTGCCTCAAGCACTACCCTGGAAAGGAGTAGGGACAGTGAACAGCCCTGTGTTGTGGCTAATTTCAGTGGGATTGCTTCAGGTTTTTTTCCATTAGGATGATGTTTGCTGTGGATTTCTCATATATATCTTTTATTATACCAAGGCATGTTCCCTCTAGCCCCACCTATTCTTTCTAGGACTTTTATCATGAAGACTTTGGATTTTTCTGCTCAACTGAGATGATCATGTGATTTTTTTTTTGTTTGTTTGTTTGTTTTGCCTTTAAATCCATTTATGTGGTTTATTCCAATTGTTAAATTGTGTATTTTGAACCATCCCTGGATAAAGCCACGTCATGGTGGGTGATAATCTGCTTGACGTATGTGGTTTGGTTTGCAAGTATTTTAGTGAGCATGTGTGAGTCTACATTCACTGGGAATGCTGGCCTGTAGCTGTCTCGATGCTCTTGTGGGCTTAACCTGGTTTGAGTATTTGAAATGACACTGGCTTCATAGGAATAGTTTGGGGATGCCCTTTCTGTTGCTATTTCTCAAGTCATTCAAGAAGGCAGAGTTTGCTGTAGATAGTCTCCAAAGGCCTGGTAGAATTCTGCTGTGAATCCATCTGGACCTGGATATTTTTAGTTGGAACTTTGTTACCATTTCAGTGTCCTCATTTGATGTGGATCAGTTTAGGTCATTGACTTTTTCTTGCTTTAATTTTGGTAATTTGGCTAAATCTAGAAATTCTTTTAGTTTTTCCAGCCTTATTGAGTATAGATTTTAAAAGTATTTCCTTACAATATTCCGAGTCTGTCTGTCTGTCTGTCTGTCTGTCTGTCTGTCTGTCTCTGTGTCTCCCTCTCTTTCTGTCTCTCTGTCAGTTTGTGGAGGTGAGGATCTGTTGATCTTGCTCATTTTCTTGTCCAAGCTCTTAGGTTCATTGAGTCGCTGTGTTGACTAACCACTGCTCCAGACCTAATATGGGTACCACTATTGAGGCAAAATTCTTCTAGGTCCTTGCAAATGCACAATGACTTAGGAGTTCTTCCATCTGGGCTGATGGGAATGGACTTGCTCTGCAGCTATGCGTGAGCACAAAGGATTTTGTTGTCTAATCCTAGGAGTGCTTCCCCTTCTTGGGGCAGTTTCTTGACGTGTGTGTGTGTGTGTGTGTGTGTGTGTGTGTGTGTGTGTGTGTGTGTG
>OU015750.1:80503683-80514899 GCA_907169655.1 Acomys percivali
TGTCTGTCTGTCTGTCTGTCTGTCTGTCTGTCTGTCTGTCTGTCTGTCTGTCTCTCTCTCTCTCTCTCTCTCTCTCTCTCTCTTTGAGGGACCCCATTCCCCCCACCCCCCTTTTTTTACTAAGCTGAGCAAGAAGTCAGGTATCACTTCTCTCTCCTTAGAGAAAGAAGGGAGATCTCACTCCTCCAATTTCTTGCCCTTGACCCTTATGTTTGAAGTTGGTGTAACTTCAAACTCTGAACTCAAGGGGCTGAAGAGCAGGGATCAGAAGTCGAGAGCAGTTGCTGCTCTTGAAGGGGACCTGAGTTCTCAGCACCCACGTCAGGCTGTTTACAACCACCTGTGACTCCAGTTCAAAGGGATCCAGCACTTCCTTTTGGCCTTTGTGGGTACCTAGATTCATGTTACACACACACAGACACACACACACACACACACACATGGGCACACACACATGGGCACACACACATGGGCACACACATACATACATACATAAAATAAAAATAAATTTAATCACTTTTTTAGTGTGCACTTAATTCTCAAGTACCTCTTCAGCATTTCGCATACGGTTTATTTCATTTTCATTTCAGGACCTGATGCCTATTGTTTGGGGGCTTTAGTTAAAATGTTTGTAGTGCCTTATTCAAATATACAGATGGAGGAAAAGTAGGAATCTCAAATAAAATAAATGCTAAGCTAAGCAAGAAAAAGCAAACGCTATGGCTTCTCTCATGTCTGGCATAAACCCCCTTGATCATTTCCCCTGACTACAGACCGAATTACTTGCTTATTAAAATGTAATCCTCAATAGGAAAGAAAAAAAAAAGCATAGGCTTAGATGCCCTATCCAGGCAAGCCAATCTATGACGGTGCCTAGACCTCACAACAGGAAAGGTATCTTTGTGGCAACATCTCTTCTTTACATGCTTTCTCCTGCTGTGATGTTTTCAAACCAGGATTGGAAAAATGAATCAAGACAGAGACTCTAAGAATGAAAAGCAGTCCCATAAATTTTATTTTCAACACTTTAGACCTCCTTTCTCTATGTCCCTGTCAACTGGACACAGTGTGTGTAGGCTGTCCAGCTCCTGTAAACTGCCACAGTTCAAACTGGCCACAGCCACATCTTGGGAAGTTGCCGTGGACAGGTACCATCTGCCTTTGCTTCCGGTCTTTTGGAAGAGCACATACTCTTTCCATGATCCGAGGGCCTTGTTTCTTTTCCTAAAATGTGTCTTCCATAACATTTACATGGTTACCAAATGACTTTCCAGTCCTAAATATGTTACAGTTCTGGCTGAATTCAAGATGCTCTGTGAATGAAGGAGATGAGGAGATGGTGCCAAGACTGTGCCTGGTTCAACTTGACATTTCTTATTCACTCCTTCCCAACATCACTTTGACCGCAAAAACATAGCCATGGACCATCTAGCTAGTGACTTAGAGGGCAGTTAGCACCAACAAAGTGTTGCTTCTTAATTTCCAAGGAATCTTAGCTTATTGTTGTGTCTATGTAAGCCTGATAAATCTAATATATTTCTGAGACTACTGAGTGTCTTATGTTGGAGCACCAAGTGAGTCAATGAAGTAGAGAAAATTACATCAGCACTAATAAATATGCATTTTCAATGACCCTTCAGTTTATTATTCTCGAAGAATAGCTCAGATCCTTAAGAATTTGAGAAACACAATACACAATTGTAGGGCATAGGAATTCACGGGCACTAAATTATCTGCCTAGAGCACATTACAGTGTTTTTGGATTCAATAGCAGTGCTTTACATATTGCCAGGAAAATTTACAGCACCAAAATAGAATATAAAACCTACAGCATCCAGGAAATTATGCTTCCTAGCTCAGAACCAGCATCATATATGTGCACAGTATATTACAGTTTTATAATGATGTGGTATACTGTATTTTGCCATTTTAAATAAAAAGAATTTAAGTATTGTAATTAACCCAAAGGTATTGATAAGAAGGCAAAGAAAAATTAATATCAGAAATCAAATTATTCCTTTGGTTAATGATGAAAAAAACATGTACAAGATTTCCATGAATAGTAATTCTTCCCATAAAGAGACCTGAAGTTCATTAGGAATGAAATGCTCTTAGAAGGTGATGCAAGTTTTATTGAGATTACATTCCTGTTAGTGGTGCTACAGTACTCATCAAATATGAAGACATTAGGGATGACTTACATTGTTTGAGACAATTAAAACTCATGAAATGGAAAGCCTTACCAGATAATTCTCAGATCATCCCTAATATAAAAATAAGGAAACTGCAAGACCACCACTCTTATTTGTCTATGCATCTGAAGCCCATTTGGCAGGTTGAATTTAGGACAGGAGCCTAAACTGAACAACAGGCATTATCTTAATTGAGTAACAGAATTACCTGCAATTTTGCAAATTGGACAGAATTTTCTTTTTCTCCTCTCATGTTATTATGTGGTTGTTCCTGAACCAGAAGGAGAAAAGTGGGAGGGCTGAAATAGCCCATTAAAGGAGTGTTCAGTAGAGATTTTCACCTTCCTTGGCTCAGGCTTGGCAGTGGACCGTCAAGGACAAACGGAGCAACAGCGGAGAGGACTCCAAATCCCTCCTGTCTCCTGCTTTCCCTGGGCAGCATGCTGGGGGTCTCCTCCTTCTTGACGACTTGCAGGCTTCTTGCTGCTCTTCAACTCCTCTGCTTGGAGACTGAGAGCTGTGACCAGGGAACTTCCCACCATACCTGTGTCTGTTGGGCTCCTTCAGTTAACCGTGGCTTCCCAACACCTAACTTTCAGTCTCCAATATATACCAAAACAACCACAATAAAGTCAACATCCATAGCTACCATTCTGAGCTTTTCTTTCTTTCTTTCTTTCTTTCTTTCTTTCTTTCTTTCTTTCTTTCTTCTTTCTTTCTTTCTTATTTTCATGCCAAGCATGGCACTAAGTACAGGACTCTGATCTGGCAACAACCTACCCATACCACAGCCCTGTGGAATGAAGTTGGGTTCAGATGCTGAACCAAAAGTCTAAGCTTTAAGCTCTTATCACTCATGTACTCTTATCGTCTCACATCCCAGGAATAATATTGCCTGACTTTTCAGAACATGTCAAATCTGAGTGGTAGGTACTCTTGATGCATTCTTCTGCTTTTGACTTAAATTCTTAAATGCTCCACTCCCTACTCAATTAACCTGGAGAAGACTGCGTTCCCACTAGGGACCCTGTCACACAGTTCATCGTAGAGAATCCCCCCCCCCATAAAATTATTTGCGTTGCTACTTCATAACTGCAATTTTGCTACTGATGTGAATGATAATGTAAATTTGAGGGGTTTGTTTTTGTTTGGTTTCGGTTTTTGTAGATAGACCTTTGGTAAAGGGGTCACGACCCACAGCTTGAGAACCACTACACTAGGGGGAAAATCATAGCAGAAAGAGCTGCAGTAGATGCCGAGGCTTATCATAAATATTCAGTCGCTGGTTACTAACTTTGTGACGTCACTTAAAGTCTTCAAATTTCTGTTTGTTTGATTGTTTGTTTTTTAATCCTTAAAATACAAAGAACAGTCATATGTGGTCCATGAGAATTAAGGATAATCACACAAAGAGTAGTATGAGCTTGGGGCTGGAGAGATGGCTCAGAGGTCAGGAGGACTGAAGACTCTTGCAGAAGACCTGGGTTCTGTTTCCAGCACCCACTTGGTAGCTCACAATGGAGTCTGTAACTCCATTTCCATGGATCCGATGCCGCCTTCTATCCTCCACGGCCGCTAGCCATGCCAATGGAACCCAGCCACACAGGCAGGCACCACATCCCTACACATAAATTTTAAATTATTTTAAATTGAATAATACAGACCCGTTGTTTCAGTAAATTCCTGGTACTCTACTACTAGTCTTGGTGTTTCTCACATGGAAAGTAGGTGCCTAACCTGCTCTTCCAAGTAGTTGAGACCTGTTTACCTGTAGTTAGGTGGTGATGTCATTGAACATCTTTGTTTTGCCTCTATATCAAAGTCAGCTTTGTGGTAAAGAAAACCTTAAAAATCCTGCATCTCGAAGTCTAAACTAGAGTCCACCCACAAGCCTCTCAATCTATTTCACCTGTGTCCTATATGAGGCCCAATGGGACATTAGACATTATCAAAATTTGGTCTTGGAAATTTGCCAAAGTGGATGACTTTCTTAGGTTAGCTCCCAAATCAGGTTTCCCTCCAGGGCACTTCCCACATGTGACATATGGTAAGTTAACATGTGTTGGTTTCTGAACTTGCCAGGTCAAGGAAGTTAAGATGCATTGATCAGGGCCTCTTGAATCTCTTGAGTGTTCATCAGACTCAAAGCCCTGAGAATGTCTTCCCTGTCTTAGAAGAGATGCTTCCTCCAATCCTCTAGGACACGGATGGCATTTGCTCCACTTTTTCATCCGTCAGGACTAACACAGATCTAAAGTAGAGAAATCCAACCAACCAAAGAAAATGCTAAACAAAACTATGTTCGCTCAGGGAGCAAATGTAGAATAAGGTATGGGAAATACATCATTGACAACATCACCTTTAGAAATGCTATTTTCAAGTGTTGTGTGGCTTCTGGTTGTCTGCATGCATGTATGTTAATAGATATGGAAAATGTGGGTTTTAACTGGTAACTTAACAACTGACTTCTTCTTACAGGTCTTCATCTTCTACTAGCTGTCTTCAACAGGACAGACTCTGAGCCCTTTCAGGCCCAAATCAATACACTCATCTAGACTGTTGACTTGGATGATTAAATTGAATAAGCATTGTCCCACTACCTATTGTAACCCAAGATGCTTTAAAAAAAAAAAAAAGAATTCTAACTTACAGATATAATGATTAGCAACCAATCTATAAATTAAGTTTGTAGTAAAATACTATAGCTTTCACAGGTAAATTCTCTGTATTTCTCACATCATACAGTGCAATCTACCTATAAATATTAAACCCTCTTTGTCCTTATTTAATGGTAAACCTGGGTCTCCTTAGTCAACATTCTAGTTTCTCTCTTAAAAGAATCTTTGACTGATATTTTTAATAAAGTCTTAGGAGAGTCTTTGTTGTCCCAACTAATAAATACCTTCTAGTTATTAAAAGCAAGGGAAAAAAAAGTTGGAAAAGAAAAAAGAAAACTCCAAATCTACCACCCCCGTGCTCAGAGTAAAGCCAACTGCTTAATTTGCAAAGACAAGAACAAAATATGAAAATGAGAATGTTTATTACTTTTTTTAAGAGGCTAGAGAGATAACTCTGTGGGTAAGAGTCCTGGCCACACAATCAGCATCCACATAAAATGTCACACATAGCGGTATACACACCTGTAACCCAAGAGCTGGGGGTGCTGGGCAAAGGCAGGATGACTGTTGGGAACTGCTGTCCTCCAGGCTTACTCCAGGGTCAGGGAGAGCCCCAGTTTCGAAAGAATAAGGGTGAGAGTGAGAAAGCAACATATCTAAGCATCTACCACCTTCTGGTCACCACAGTGACACAAGCATGAGAGAGAGAGAGAGAGAGAGAGAGAGAGAGAGAGAGAGAGAGAGAGAGAGAGAGAGAGAGAGAAAGAGAAAAGAAAGAAAGAAAGTTCAAAATTTCAGTTCAACAGAGTTTTAAACCAAGAGTGGTTCCTTGTAAATCTTTTGGAGCTGTGCAGATCTTGGGTTGCTGAAGCCAGCCCTGTGCATAGCTCCTGTCACCTTATAAATGGTTTCTTGAACTTCTCATGTGCTTCCTTTTGTATTATTTTGACTGTGTTTATAAAATTTAATCTTTGTAAGTCTGTAAATATCATAGGTTATTTTGACCCTGTTAGCACGTGTGTTTAAAAACACAGAAAATATACAATACAAATCATTTCAGTTGCCTTTAGAGGAGAGAGTGGAAGAGACTGAGCAGCCTACAAGAGCACACAACTGTGGTCACACTGTGGAAATGGAGCCCCAGCAGTGAGCCCAGAGCTCGAAGCACCATTTCCAGATGGCTCATCGCTGCTTCTACCAAAAAGTCTATGGACAATTAGAAATATATTGGCAAACTCTTTCAGAGACCGGAAAGAGAAAGAATAGCCTGTAGGTTTAGTATACTCCTTTACGTACGGGATCAATCGTGTCCTTCCTCTGCATGGCATTCTCTGTGCCATACCTCAAAAGCTAAGCCGGTATGTGCTTACACTGGAAAGTGGTCCTTTGGAGGATGATTGGGAAAAGAGAGCCAAGCCCGGGGGTGGCACTGTTGCCTTTGTAAGAGAGATTCCACAGCGTTTCCTCAGCCTTCTAGCCCCCGGGAACCAGTGAGAAGGTGTCCAGATGCCCAGTCTGTTTCTAAGCCACCCAGCAATGGCATTCCGTGAGGAAGGTGTGTTTTACTTCTGAAGCTTCTTGATGTGATTCAAAATACTTGCTACTAGTTCAGCTTGGGTCAGGTCTTATGTTGATGGATGCTGAAAAGATTTGGTGGCACAGAACAATTTGTGTAAAATTAAACATTCTTCATGCACAAAAAATAATAAAAGTTGGACAGATCTATAGCAAGGTATTAATTACCTGTGGACACTCCGGATGGGTAGTTGGGCTGTGTTGGATGGGTCGTTGGCTGTTGGAAGGGAAATTTACTCCCAAGGGGAAAAGTTGTCAACATTCAGGGTACTTTATACAAAACTTCCAAAAAACAAAAATGGAGGTGTTGTATAATTTTGAGCACTCATATCAGAAAAAAAAGCCATTGCAAACATCAAAAGAAATCCTTAAAATTAGAAATGTTAATAAGTCTGTGCTCATAATGATTAGTATCTTCTTTAGTTGAATGCCAAACAATATTTAAAAAAGGAGCAACAAGGCGTTACCCTGGTGACTAAATATTAATTCTCCTTTTTGAAGAGCATAAACGGCTTGTAGAGAAAAACAGGATTAACTCTAAGCAGAGTCGATTTTCTTTTAATACATACAAAGTGACTACTAACAGGTAACTTTATCGTAGTCTAAAGATTCTCTTTTAAAAGGCTCCTTCAGTCTAGGAAGAGATTTCTCACAGTTGCTCAAAGCCCTTTACAGACCAGTATGCAAATTTAGTCCATCCTTTGGGTAATTCAAATTGAAAGGAAGGAAGAAAAAGAATTGTTGAAAGCAGGCAATTACTTTAAAATTATGAAACTCTGATTTTAAAAGTTAGTACATTGCTTTTGTTCCCTTTATCCAAACTGAACACACTTTAAATATCTTCCAAGCCTTCCTCGGCTTTCTGATGCAGAAGAGTTAAGACCTAAATTCTTATTTTGGGGCATAGAAACTCCAAAGAAATTTAATAAGTGGATATTCTAAAATATTCTGCAATCATTTCTGAGTTGGATAATTAAGAGTCCTGCTTCAAAACTAAACCATATGAGTAGCCAATGAAATTCAGTTTCTAAGTGTGAAATAGGCCCCTCCTTCAAGTATGAATCCAGTCACGGGGAGAGTCTCCCCAGCAGAGACAACCATCTCTCCTCATCACTAGGAGTAATGCCGGCTCCTTACTCACTCAGGACTGAGTAAACTCGTGTGCACATTTTGTCTTGAAAACAGGTAAGCATTAGATTAATTCTAATAATATAGGTCATTTAACCTTTACAACTTTTAATTTCTTTTTTGTTTTCATTCCTATTTGCATTTCCTAAACCAAACTGACTCTTATCTAAAGAGATCTAGAATGGAGACAATAAGAACCCAAAGGAGCCGGGCGTGGTGGCGCACGTCTTTAATCCCAGCACTCTGGAGGCAGAGGCGGGCGATCGCTGTGAGTTCAAGGCCAGCCTGGTCTACAAAGCGAGTCCAGGACAGCCAAGGCTACACAGAGAAACCCTGTCTCAAAAAAAAAAAAAAAAAAAAAAAAGGGATTCTCCCACATGCAGTTGTGCTAATGGAATTGGGAAATCATTAAATATGCAATTATGTGCCCAAAGGAAAACCCACAGTTGATCAAATAATTCTGCAAGGAAAAGAAAATCAGTGAGAGTTTGAAATGGTAAAATAACTGGAGTTGGAGTATTAATAAAAATCACTGATCAACAGATTGCTTTTAAATAATGCTGACGTGTTCAGATGCAGGAACTATAACCTTCTGAGATTATGGCAAAGACTTAATGAGTAACTCTGCATGGTGTTCCAAACCCACCACAAAGATACTGCTTGGAAGTCAGCATGGCTTTGTAACTGGCAGATGGCTAATTTTTACATTCTTTCTCAAGCTATAACATAAACCCGAGCAGTGGGGTCAACAACCATCTTTAAAAGGTCAATTGTCTACGGTTTTATGACGTGAGTTTGATCCTCACAGGACTCACATGGTAGATGAGATAACTGACTCCTCCCACAAATTGTCCTCTGACCTCCACACAAGAGCTGTGGCATGCATGTGCGGACACACTGCAATAAATCAAGATAATAGTAACAGTACTTAACTGTGGCTAGTGATGGTCATTGCTTACTGCCCATTTATTCTGCATACAATAAGCATACCTCCTAACAGATGAGGAGGCTGAATCATCAAGAGGGTTCTGTGCTTAGCTAAGGGCTCTTTTCCATTCCCAAGGGGCAGAGGTAGAGGGAAATCCAGGCACCCTAACTCAAAAGCCTAAATAGTAATCTTTATGACGTATTGTAAGAGTTAATTTTATGCACCACCCAACTAGGCAATTGCACCCACTTGTGCTCATTATTTGGCCAAGTGCTAGTTTGTGTGTTGTTGTAAAGGTTTTTTTTTTTTTTTTTTTAACAAGACATGACTGTCATCTAAGCCATTAAATTTCAAGTAATTCTGCTCCCTGTTCTCGTACTATATGTAGATCCCACCAGCCAGTTGAAGGTCTTGCAAGTGATGACTAAGGTTCTGAGAAATGACTCTGCCTCTGGTCAGCAACAGAGAAGCTCTGTTCAAAATTTCAGATTGCAGTTGTTTCCCTTTCTGTTTAGAACCCTGGCTAATGCATGTTCATTTGTATAGCCTAAAGATTATATTACATAACACTGTTTTATTTAATCCTCTTTCCCATCCTGTAGCCTGGGTAAAAGAAGCATTGCAAATATTTTTTTGAGATAATAAAAATTAAGCCAGCATAGATAGGTTAAACCCGTATCACACAGTCTAGTAAGTAATAAATCCTGAACCAAAACAAAAGTGGAATATATCAGATCTTCTGTTACAAGTGTCATGCTTGGCCAGTACAAGCATATTCTGTTTCTGCAGGGATTTAGGTGGCTTTGTGACCCTCCCCCCATTTCTGAAGAATCTATTTGTTAAATCTTATTATTTATTCCTTAAATGAACATATAGTGCTTGGCAGATAATTCAGAGGAAAAAGAACAAGGATGAGTTAAAGCTGTAGATAAAAATACAGCTCCTCGCCACTTTCTGGGGGCTAATGTAACATGCACGTAGACCAATATGTAGAAAACAGAATCAACAAACTGTGTTTTGTATCTCTTCACTTCACATGGAGGCACACAGTGTGTGACCTTTGGACCATGAGGCAGCGGGTATGTGCTTAAAGCAGGTCAAGTCCCTCTCACATTGAAGTTGATCTCAGCAGTAACATCTTCACCATCTGACCTGTGAACCATGCGGCTTTATCTTTTATTCTATGTGAAACGTTGCGTTCAAAGTGAATGTTAGAAGGGCTCCCCCTCACAGCGTGCCACAGTTGACGCTACTGAAAAAGAGATTACAGCAGGGTATGTGGTCGTTAATGGGAGAAACGTTGCCCAAACACCATGTGAGATGACACGAAATCGCTGTGCAACGGGCATTTATTAATGAGGTCGGAGTCATTCATAGGATTGTAATCACAGCCCACACCTCTGCGCAGAAGTCTGATTCTTGCTCTTGGAAACTTGTTCTCTGACCCGTCGCCAGTTCTGTCTGTATAGCTACTGCCACTCAATCTTTGATCCTTTCTCATTCATTACTCAGCAAAAGCAGCAGCATGGACCTCCCTAACCATGCACACCAGTGCCCATCCTCACTTCCCCATTCATGTCTGAGAAACTGATATCCTACTGCCCAGGGTCAGACTTATTGATTTATTTTGTTACTTGGCTAGGCTTGGGTATGTATTTAAATACCAATCTTAGTGTTAAAGGGAAGGTCTATTTTAGGCACCATTGCCATCTCAATCACTAAGGCATATTTTGTGGGTAGACCTCAGCCAGTCTGCTGATGGCTTTAAGTGAGAGGATAGTCAGCCGAAGATCACGGATGCATGTACAGACGATCTTGGGAATAAGACTACAGCATTGGATCCCTCCTAATCCAGCCTTCTCATAGCCTGCCCTTCAAATTCCGGCCATATCAGCTCCCATAACCATGCAAGCAAACTCCTGAAATCAACTCCTTCCATATAGGTAACAGGTAGATAGTTAAGTTATAGGTACAGAAAAGTAGGTCAATAAATAGATCTATTGGTGAATGGATCAATAAATGGATAGCTCTATGAACAGATAGATCTATAGAACATACAGGTAGATCAATTGATCATATATTTATGGATCATATATATCGTATATATGAGAGAGGTGATACATAGATTAGATATAGTAAATAGGTAGGCAGACGATGATAGGTAGATAGATGGATAGATGGATAGATGGATAGATGGATAGGTCTATGGTAGACCGAGAGATGACAGATGCACAGAACCTATTCGTTCTGTGTCTCTGGAGAACTCTACTATGCATCTTCTCTCTTTAGAACGTTCTTACTGGGCCACTTAGAGCAGTTCTGGGAACCAGACACCGTGGCACGAAATCTGTAATCCCAGCTACTTGGGATTGAATTCAAGGTCAACATTGGTTAAGTATTGAGAATTTGCTTCAACTTTTATTTTAATTAAATCAGCATTTGTATAGCGTGCTCGCAGCCCACAGGCAGAAGCTACTGGCTGGCATTGGAGCTGAAGACACTATGACTTTAGAGCCCCACTGTTGTCTGCTGTGGCTTCTAGAACTCCTGCTTGTCCTGTTGCAATTTCTTTCCTTTGTATGTCGAACTTCTTACTAGATTTAAGCCATCTAAAGCTACCCAGTTTTTAAGATATTTCATAGTCTCCCTAAATTACCATCTTAGTTTCTTCTCAGCTTCACACTTCTTGTAGTTATTTGATTTTTCTCATTTATATTTGCTGGGAAAAAAAGAAAGAAAGAAAGAAAGAAAGAAAGAAAGAAAGAAAGAAAGAAA
>OU015750.1:80514909-80537050 GCA_907169655.1 Acomys percivali
AAAGAAAGAAAGAAAGAAAGAAAGAAAGAAAGAAAGAAAGAAAGAAAGAAAGAAAAGAAAAAGATGAAGCCTTCAAAATGCTAGGCAGTCTGCTTACTATGAAAAACATAAATATTTTTTCTTTTCAATACAAGGGGGTGAGGCTATAGCTCAGAGACAGGGTGCTTGCCTGCCAAGAGCAAGGGCTAGGATTTAACTTTAGAACTGCAACAATACATTAAATAGAGATTAAAAAGACAAATACCAATAAGTACGCATGTGTAAGCTGACACCATTGTAAACTATGGTAGAGAACTAGACAAAAAGGAACAGAGGTTGTCCAGGAGGGTTCTAGAAGGAGAAATGTCTAGATGAAGACATTGGAGTAAAGAACACACCCTAAACATTTGTTTAAAGAAGGGGAGAAAGCAGTGGGAGCTAGAGAAGAAGACTCCTGCAATGAAGCAAGGCATCCAAAAATAATTCTAAATATTGGCAAAGTTGTCAGAGGGAAATTTTTTCAAAGAAATCCTCTTTTCTAGGGGTAAATCCTGTTTTGTGCAGAAGGTAAGAATGAAAAAAACTGAAAAGGCTCACAAACATCTAAGAGAATACAAAAAAGATACATTATGTTTAAGCATATGCCATTTTCAATTGGTAGCTCAAGAGTGAACGTGAGGGAAATGAATGAGCCTTAAAGGGAAATGGGGCTGAAGAGATGGCTCTGCAGTTCAAAGCAAGTATTGCTCTTGCAGAGGCCTGAGTTCAGCTCTCTGTCCTGTGTTGGCTCTCAGCCACCTGTATGTCTTGTTCCAGAAAATCTGGTGCCCTCTTCTGGCCATCCTGGCCTCCACACAGCTGGCATTCACTCAGCCCACACATGCACATGAATTAAAAATAATAATAATTTTTAAAAGGAAAAGAATAATTGAGACAGAACCTGTATTGTCATTGTGAGCGTGCAGATGTTGAGAGGTAATCAGTAAATATTAACTGCTTTTTTGCAGCCATCATACTTTTTTATTAAATGAATTAAACAGAATAAATGAACAAAATATTTCTATATCTTTTAAAGGAACCTGTGTAATCTCAATGTCAAGTTTATCAAAGAGAAAGAATAAAAATGGGTCACAATTTGCGTGGGAACACTACATATGTAGCTCCTTATTTGGGCATTTACAATTGACATTAAAAAAAACTATTCTGTTTTGAAAAAAGTAACTCATGATGAAATTGAAGAATATAAAGTAGTGAAAGACAGATGGACAAGTGTCCAAGAAGACAGACAGGCCAACAAATTTTTTTTAAAGATTTATTTATTTATTATGTATACAGTGTTTTGCCTGCATGCCAGAAGAAGGCACCAGATCTCATTATAGATAGTTATGTGTCACCATATGGTTGCTGGGAATTGAACTCAGGACCTTTGGAAGAGCAGTCAGTGCTCTTAACTTCTGAGCCATCTCTCCAGCCCCATCAACAAATATTTTAGCCAAGAGAATGGGGATATTAAATATTGCATGTGTCTAAAGTTTTATAGGTATTTTTGTTTAGAGCTGCAATAATTTTATGTAGATATCATATTTACATATATTTCCTAGCAGTGTAATAGATAATTCTTCACGTATTTCTCAAGCCCATTTTATTAAACTTGACCCGTCACCAAAAGCACCTTACATTTAAATATGAATTCATTAAGGAGCAAAACTGACCACAAGAAAACCTACAAAATCAACTAACCTGGGGTCGTAGGGACTCACAGAGCCGGAACCACCAAGGGAGCCTGCATGGACTGACCTAGATCCTACACACACACACACATGTTACAATTGTGTAGCTTGGTCTTCTTGTTGCACTCCTAACAGTGGGGGCAGGGGCTCTCTCTGACTCTTTAGCCTACCTTTGGGACACTTTCCTCCTACTGAGTTACACTGTCTAGCTTAAATAGAAGAGGAGGTGCCTAAATTTATTTCAACATGATGTGCCATGGCTAGTTAATATTCATCAACCTTTTCTGAAGATTGGATGGGAGGTGGGAAGGGGATGGAAGGAAGCTGAGAGGGGAGGAGGGAGGAAAAACTGTGGTCAGGATGTAAAAAGAAACAAAACAAAACAAAACAAAAATAATAAATAAATAAATAAAAATTGTACCTCATGGTAAAAACAAAAAGAAAACGAAACCACAACAAAAAACAAAAGCAAACTTCTGGCTCCATCTGTCTATATTTCTCTTGGGTTGAAGGTGTCATATTGGTTTTTTATTGTCACTTAGCCTAAGACCAAACTTAATTCAATGCCACAAAAATGGGTCAAGTGCTGGCTGGGTAGTGCTTAACTGTACATGGTATAGTTTATTAAAAGCAAGAGCATGAACAAGGAGCTCCTCCTGCTCCCTGGATTGGTCACGTCTTTGGAGGCTCTGTGGTAAGATAAGCCTGGTTTCCATCTTACACATGCTGTGTCCTGAGAGAATCAGTTAATTACACGAGCCTTAACTTAATTCATTCATAAAATATGGTCAGTATCTTATTGATTTGCTTTAAGGTTCAAATAAAATAAAATTTGTTGTAAGGATAGGTTTAGGCAGCCAAGGTACTCGATCGTTTTTACTATGACACGAAACTCACATTTCAAAAGCATTTCCTTTAATAACTCGCATCTGCCATCAAACATCCTCAAGGCCCGCCATTTCTGGTGGCTCTAAGTGTAAATGTGTCTTCACACTTGTTCTCAGCCCAAAAAAGCTGCAAATCAATAAATGTAAATGTCCCTCTACTGTCATCTCCAGGGCAAGAAATTGGCTTTGATTACTTCAACAACTCCAGCGAACAGTTGATGTACTTCTTTGGTACCAGCCATCTTTTATCTGCAAAATAGATGGCTTTGTTAAACTGTCAATGGGACAGGAAAGGCCTTATGTGTCATGGAATAGGAATGCCTCTATATGTGCTTTACAGGATAGATACCCACCTGCTATAAGACAATTCTGGAGGTGGGGTTTCCAAATTAATCAGGTGACTCAGCAACGGCGAGCTCTTCTCTGCTTCTAACCTCCATCCTCCACCCAGGTTTTCCTCCTCAAATCTTCTCTCCTGGCTCCAAGCTGGCTGCTGTAGCGTGGGGCTTTGTGTGAAGCCCTGGCAGCATCCAAAGCAGGAAGCAGTGAAGGTGAGCCCCAGAGCACTTTTGTCTGTACCCTGGACTCTATTACCTATCGGGCTGTTTCCCATGCAATTTCAGAGTTTGTTCTTTCTTTTCTCTGTCTCTCTGTCTCTCTGTCTCTGTCTCTCTGTCTCTGTCTGACTCTCTGTCTCTGTCTCCCTCTCTCTCTGTCTCTGTCTGTCTGTCTGTCTCTGTCTGTCTATCTGTCTGTCTGTCTCTCTGTGTGTGTGTCTCTGTCTGTCTGTCTCTCTCTGCCTCTCTGTCTCTGTCTCTCTCTCTCTTTCTCTCCCTCTCTCCTGCATATGTATGTGTGTGTCTCTGTGTGTCTGTGTCTGTATATCTATCTGTCTCTTTTGCCTTTCTGTCTGTGTTTTTGTCTGTACATGTGTGTCTGTAGATTTGTGTACCTGTGTGTCTGTGACTATGTGTGTGTGTCTATGTGTGGTTTCTCCAACCCATCTATTCACTATCCTTTATTCAGTCCTATCTTGATCTCTTTTAGGGCATCTGTTCACTTTTTAACAAAGTTTATGTTGTTTTAAGAGAGAGGGAGGTTCAAGTATACACATGCCATTGAATTACTTGTGGGGGCCGGAGGACAACCTCGGGTATTAATGTTTGTCTTCCACTTTGTCTAACACACCACCTCTCTGTTGTTTCTCTGCTGGATTCCTTGGGTTAGTTGGCCTCCAGCCATCTGGGGATTCTCCTGTCTGAGCCTCCCATCACCCTGTAGGAATGCTGGGATTCCAGACACTCTCGCGACCACATCCAGCTTTTACATGGGTTCCTGGAGTTGAACTCGGGTCCTTGCACTCGTACAGTGATACTCCCATGGTGTCCTATTGTTTTCTTACCATTTCAGCTGAGCAGTGTATTATGCTTCGTTCACTTGTGTTTGGTCTGTTTTGTATGCTCTCCCAGAACATTCCAGCCTCTGGGATTAGACTGGGGTGTGTTTCTCTGAAACAGTCTGATATTTGCTTTTCAACGTGCCTGGTGTTATTTCCCTGGTAGATTATGTTTTATCAAGCTTCTTTCTATTAAGAATCTACACATTGTAAGGAGTCTAAATATTTTTGTTTTGTTTTGTGTTTTGAAGCCTGGGCCACATGAATCATGAGCTGGGGGGTTAGGAGTCTCAAAAATAAAATTACCTTTACTTTTAATTACACTTGGACACATCTGTCTTCTCTCTGTATCAGTGGGTGGTTGTCAATTTTATTTACACTTCTTTTTTGTGAGCATTTCCCTAGGCCTGGTATTTTGAGGTTTTTTTTTTTTTTTTTTGGTATTAATTTGGTTCTCATTTCAGCATCATCCTCTGAGTGCAAAGGTCTAAAAGCAGCCATTGAAGATGCTGACCTGCCAGTCTGTGCATGAACAGACCTTCAGAACCAAGGACATCCCTCAGGAGCCAAGGCTGCTCCTGGCCTCCAATGCTTCACTGCCCTTTATGCTCAGACATAACATAAAGGCACATATTTTTAAATGCTCATATATTTAAATATAGCCATAATATATATATATATATATATATATATATATATATATATATATATATATATATATATATATAATGTTAGTTGCTTTCCTTATAAACAACCTAAGGAAGAGTGTAGGTACATCATGGCAGGGAGTCACATGAGTCAGCTGATCACACTGTGTCCACAGTCAGGAAGCAGAGAGCATGGAGTACGGATCCTTACCTCTCGCCTTCCTTTATTTAGTCTGGGACCCAAGTCTGTGGCATGGTGTCATCCACAGCAAGAATGAGTCTTCCCACCTCAATTAACCTAATCAGGATATTCCTGAGCAGCATGCCAGGGGTGACTCTCCCGAGAAGCATGCCAGCATTTCCACGGTGACTCTAAATCTCATCAGTCTGCCAATCAATATTAATTATCACACATATATTTAAAACAGTATAGCACCAACCAATTGTTCAATCTGTATTATCTCCATCCTTTGGTAGCTATATGTACAACATTTATAGGTGTAGGTGGAGGTATATTTGTCTTACTCTTCTATTCAACATTTCCTTTGTGGTGGTGTTTCAGTTTGGCTTTGTTTTTAAGGCAAGTTCTAGCTCTGTGGTCCAATCTGGCCTCACACTCTTGGTAATCCTGCTGCCTCAGCTGCCCAAATGTTAGGACCACAGCAGTGAGCCCAGCCTGCATGCATCTCTTTAAGATTGGTGTATCTCTTTTATGCTGGAAAACTTTCCCTAGTTATAGAAATTAACTTTAGAATGAAGAGCAAGTCCAAGCTTGTGTGGTGTGTGTGTTTGTGTGTGTGTGGACACACACCTTGTGTGAATGTATGTATGGAAAGAAATTCCTGTATGTCAAAGAGGGTTTTCATGAGGACCCTGACCTAAGCAAATGACAGTCTGTATGCAGATGCTCCAGGACCAATGGGAACGCCCATTGTTTGGGTTCTGTGAGATGGTCCATTCCACAGAAACCTAAGCTAGCCTTGAAAAGTGGCCAAAGTCAAAGACTAGATCATGTAAATCCATTTTAATTCCATGCTAAGAAGCTTGTGTTTTATCCTAAAGACAATTAAGAGATCCTGGAGGATTTCCAACAGAAAAACTGGCACAAACAAATTCCCTCTGCAGAGTACC
Organism: Acomys percivali; assembly: GCA_907169655.1. Classification (NCBI taxonomy): domain Eukaryota; kingdom Metazoa; phylum Chordata; class Mammalia; order Rodentia; family Muridae; genus Acomys; species Acomys percivali. Next base: position 80,520,680 of record OU015750.1, read on the forward strand.
AATGGGGATAGGGGGAAGGGAGCAGCTGCAGGAAGGCCTCATTGTACTAAGTAAGCCACATGTCTGATTCTCCCGTCCATAAAGGACTCCATGGAGCAGAGGATGTCAGAGCAGTCCAGGGTCCTGATGCAAAGAAGTATGCCTAGGGTACCTAACACCGAAGGTATAAAAACCAAAGGAAGAATCGACCAGGTGAAAAGTTGGGCAGTGAGTATGAAGTTCAGCAACAGATGATGACACTGATTAGTGTGGAACCAAGAAACTCAGGTCAACAAGGTGTAGACCGGCCCAAATCAATGGATACCATGACAAAAATAAAGAACGTTGGTGCTGTTGTGGTATGCTGTGTGAATAATGGGACAGCTTTAGATCTGTCTGCTGCTACTACTCACACAGCAAGCACACATGCCCACTGCTTACTGTTACTGCCTTTCTGACTGGCTCTCTGAGCCATTAACATGACTACAATACAATGGACAATTTAAAAGGGGCAAAAAAAAAAAAAAAAAAAAATCCACCTATGTATAAATAATGTTGTGCCACCTATGTATAAAAATCACATGTTTTGATTTGCAAGAGACAAGTTTTCAATGCAGCACAGCTAGCTGCATCTCCGTGGCTACAGAGATAGGCTATCACGTGGAAGCACGCCTGCAGTGGTCCTGCCAGAAGAACCAATCTGGGTTGTCTTGATTTCCCATTTGCTTTGTAAGAGGAGTCTGGCAAACAGCTAGATGCCCAGCAGGTGTGTATCGCTCCATTCCTACTCAAAAGGGAGAAACAGCATGAAGAAGTAGCCGTCCAGTTCCAAAGCTGAAACCACTTTATACCAAATGATGAGCTCCAACTGGCGACTTTCCAGCAAGTGGACGGCGTGAGCAAGACTTTCGTGTGCTTTTGAGAAATGCAGGCTGCCTTCCCTGTCTCAGCAGCAGCATGTGCCTAACCTAATTAAACGGGCAGCATACACCTAATCCTAATTAAATATCTACAGTGGTGTGCATTGGTTGGCCCTGAAATTTACATAAAAGTGAATAATTTGGTGCAGTGGAATCAAACAAGCAGAAAATGATCCTTCTTTGACACAAGCTGATTTCCGCTGTGCTCGGTTCTGTTATGGCCATTTTTATGCACAGTTACACTGAAGTACACATTGCACACATTATAACTATAGGACAGCACAGGCTCTTGATGACTATAGAAATGGTTGTTAGATCTTAATGCTGAGAACAGAGAAAGGAGTCAGAATTGGAGACCTGAGGATATAATCGACAACTCATTGTCCAGTCAGCTTGGAATCTGCGATGCATGTACCAGGGAGCAACAATCTGAGACATTTTGCCAAAATATGAGAATAAAAATGTGGCCGCACAGGCACAGAATTAAATATGGAGTGCACTAAATTTGAATTGGAGGAGTAACACCACAGGCAGAAGCTTGATGAAGCACCAGAAAGATGAAGATGAAGGAGAACTCATACAGTAGGCTGGGGTCAAAGGCTAGCTGGAGGTTGCCCACACAGGTGATATTTTGATGCTTTCAGGGTGATTGTTGAGATAGGAGCAGAGGTGTGTGAGGACACATAAGAGGACTAAGAAACAGAACTGAGGAAGCAGCTGGAAGAAAGGCTGAATAATGAGATGGGGGAGGGAGGAGGAAGGAAAGGGGGCCAGGGCATGAGGTTTGTTCCATCACCTTGGCCAGGGATATAAATGAGAGGCAGAAGGCCACAGGGAGACCTGCATCAGCAAGTTCTCACAAAGCAGAGCGACTCACTATGGGGCTGATTAGACTCTGTGAGGGGCTGGCTCCTGTAAACAGGGAAAGAAAAGGAAGCTGGTGGTAGGCTGCCCAAGGAATTTAAAAAAGCAGAAGCAGTAAATGAAAAATAATACATCACAAATCAAATAAGGGGACCCAGAGGTGAGTATACCATAGGAATACGTTTAGAACAGGGAAGTGGGTTAACAAGATCTTGTTAAGAGAGTATAAAGCTTCAGTTGTGCAAATTCTAGAGACACACTGTACAACATCACACCTACAACTAACAAAGCATTCTGAAAATAGAAATTTGATGTTCTGTTTCATGCTTAGCGTTCTTAACATGCACATACATGCACTCACATGAACTCACAAACATACACACATGCACTCACATGAACTCACAAACATACACACACACACACACACACACACACACACACGGACTCACATGAACTCACACACACACACACACATACACAAAAAAAAAATTACAGGAAACTTAGGTAGAAACTAGATTAGCATGAGTGTAGTGATGGTTTCTCATGTACATACATACGTCCAAACTCATTAAGTTATACACATTAAGCCTGGAAATGGAGTTGAATGATAGAGCATGTACTTAGCATGAATAAGGCTGTAGGCTCAATGTCAGAAACACACACACACACACACACACACCCCACTAAATATATGCTTTTTATATAAACTAAATCTCAATAAAAGACATGAAAATCCAGATGAAAGGAGCAAAATTTGGCTGAATTCTGATTTAAGAAAAAAAGCTTTCTTGGACATTGGTTTTGATTTTATGCTGTTATTTTACATTACCAAGGAGTCTGTGGTTTTTGTTCGAGAATGTTATAGCTTTGTAGTGATAAAAGACAATGTCTGCATGTGTGAGAAATGCATATTGACGTGCGTAAGAGTGAACTACTCTCTAAAAGGGGAAAGGGAGATTTAAAAAATTAACAGTTGTTCTGTTTCAATGGTGGATAAGTGGACATCATTTCCTTTTCTTCCTACTTTGATATAGAAATACTTTTAAGTTAAAAAAAAAAAGTCCAAGTAAGAATAGAAGCTAAGAATGAGGATACTTGTGTTAGATGGCTGTCCTTGAGATAAACTCTATGACCCGACCAAAAGCAACTTGAAGAGAAAAGGGTTTGTTCGACTTGCACATCCTGCTCACAGTTCATCGCACAGGTAACTCAGGGTTAGGAACTCAAGTGGAAGCAGAGGAGGAGCCATGGAAGAAAGCTTGTACAAGCTAGCTCTCCACAGTTTGCTCAGCTTGCCTTTTCTACAACCCAAGATCACCTTCCCAGGACTGGCACCATCCTCAGTGGGCTAGATCCTCTCACTTTAATCATTAGCAAGAAAATGCCATGTAGACTCGCTGACAGACCATCTCATGGAAGCATTTTTCTTGGTTGAGGTTCCTTTTTCCCAGATAACTTTAGCTTGTCTCAGGTTATCAAAAAACTAACCAGGACAGCGCTCTCACCCTCTAGACCACTATGCTAATCAACCACAGAGGAGCGGCCATAATTAAAAGTAGAGGCCCTGTTCTCTATACCAACTAAAGAAATAAAAGCTGCTCTCATCTTACCTCGGATCAGTCTTTTCACAAAGCTTGGCAATATTTGATTACCAGTTGAAGAGCTATTTCCTCATCAGTGGCCAATTGTCTTCCTGTAGTTTAAGGGATTTTTAGCTATTTATTTATTCTTTTCATAAATTAGAATCAGTGGGTCCATTTCTGAAAAGCCCTTCACCCAGGGCACTATAAAGACATAACTTATAAAGGAAATCATTTAAAACAAGGCACTTGTGGCTTCTCCAATCTGGTTCCCAACTTTAAGAGAATTTGTAGAAAGTAGTTGATCTTAACTTCCCCTTAATTTAATCTATTCAATGTACATTGATAAGTCATTATTTGCACAAATATATTGAACATATGAAAAGGTGGCATTTCAAACAGAGAAAATGTGGATATCTGAAAAATAAAAATGGAATAATGGCCAGCTGTATATTAAAAAAAAACAAACAAATATAACTGGTCTTTTTCCTTACTCCTCCAGAGGAACAAACTACAGGCAACCAAAACATTAAGCATAACAGAACCAGAGAATTGTTCATGACCTTATAAAGAGCAAGACTTCCTAAGACCAAACAAAAACCTCAGTAAGCCACCAAGAAAAGGTTAAGTAATAACCTTTGCCTGTGTAGAAAATTTTAAATTCTGCCAGATGAAAAGTACACATAAATCAGTGAGGACATTTTGCATTACACGGGGCAGGCTGAAGGTTACTTTCCGATTATATCAGGAGAGTCTGCAAACCAAGAAGCTGTGGGAACAAAGTACCCACCAGAAAATAGGCAGAATATTGAGAAAATTTATCCACTCACAGACTGAAAAACCCAAGGAGAAAAGACAATAATCAAATCTAATTTGTAAGATGGGATTGTTTGATAGTACATGGTTTTAGATTGAAGAGAAATGGGGATTCATACAGAACACCACCAAGAGTGGTTATAAAGCCATTTGAAAGCAATTTGGCTTGGTGTGTGTGCGCGCGCACGTATGCATGCGTGTTGAGACTCACCAAGTATGCTTGACTGCCTACATCCACCTCCCCACCTCCCCAGAATATAAAATAGAGGTTTGTTATCTTCAGTGAGGATTTTGGGGATCCGCTGCTTATAAACAAAATCGAAAATGCTAGAATTTATCAATAAAGACTCAGGAGCCAGCTGCTGAGGTGAAAGCCTGTTAGCTCAGAGAGGCAGAGAAAGCACCCAGCTGACCTTCCAACTCAACTGATGTCCCGGAAGGAAAAAGCTCCATTCTCCATGATGTCTTAGGAATTCTTCAAACTGATTGTCCCTCCTTTTTACTTCCTGTGTCTCTCTCTATCCTTCCTCTGGACTTCCTCTCACTCTCCCATCTTTTTTCTCATGTTCACTTCCTGTGAGCTAGTTACTTGCTCTGCCTCTTGACCTAGGGTTAATTTTATTTCATCCTGTTTACAGAAAGTTCTTCAATTAAAGGTGTGTATTAGGGCTGAGTCACACCACAACTAGAAACAGGCATTTAAAGATTTTTTTTTGTTTTTATAATCTTAAGGATCCTTTGACAATAAGACAGGTTTACTCCCAGCAACAGCCAGCCTACCTCAGAGAAGATGATGAGCATCAAGGAACCTGCTTATGGAGATGACTTCAAATATGCCAAACCAGCCACTGGGCAAAATGTCCTCATTTCTGCCACAGACAGAAGTCTGCATAAAAGTGGACAGGCTTGGATGTAGTCAGAGTCGACGGCCAAACTCTGCCAAGACAGGATAAGCAAGTCTTCAACAGTTCCTGCCTCATAAATATGTCTGCCAGATATAATGGGGCCAGAAGGCTGAAGATGATGCTCCAATGTAATAGGGAGTTTTGGGTGACTGTTCAGGCAGCAAACTGTCTCTGTCATTTTCTCATTTTGGAAGCTGTTAACTTGCACTGCATGTCTACTCAGATAGTTAATTTTATTCCTTCTCAAGTCTCTGATGGGGTTGATGACCATATAGTTTAGTTTTACAATTAAGCTTAGTTGTTTAGGGGTTAAGTTGTTATTAGGTCTAGATAGATGTTTTTAGGTTGAGATGGGATATAATAGATATTGATTTACATTCATAATTTTAGATGCACCAAGACAGGAAAGATGATTTCTTCAAGGCTGCCAAATACAAATAGCCAAAACACTATGAATGTAACATTTATATATAATTCTTGATTGTTTCATGGTCTTCTTGCTGTGTGTAGTTTATTGTTTATATGTGTAATAATATAAATGTATATGTAAAAGTAAAAAATATGAAAGAAAACAAAACAAAACAAAACAAAAGAATGATACAAATTAAGTTGGAGAATTAAACCAGAATATTTATTTGAAAAAAAGAACACTTGGATTGGAGGCAGCTCGTTCATAGAGCATTTGCCTATTGTCTTCAAAGCCTGGTTTCAACCCTCCTCAGCACTAAAATAAAAAGAAGGAAAGAGACAAAACAAGAAAAAATGAAAGAAAGAAGGAAGGGATAAAGGAGAGAGGGAGAGAGAGGAGGAGAGAAAAAAAGAGAGAAAGCAGTTCTAAGATTACATTTATGTAAAAGTTCTAGAAAATGAATGCTATTCTACCAAAAACCAAAGTAGATCATAGATGGTAAGTGGTTTGGGAGTGGGGTGTGTGTGTGTGTGTGTGTGTGTGTGTGTGTGTGTGTGTGTGTGTCTGTGTGTACATATATATTTTTTATTATCTCAGTTGTGGTGGTAGTTTTACAGGTCTGTTCATGCATCAACATTATCAAATTCTGTATGATAAGAATGCCAATTTCACCTTGATAAAGTTTTTTAACCAGATAATTCACTCCAAAGAAGACAGAAAACAAATGAAAACAAAAAGAATAAATGGCTTGATGACAATTACCCAAGCTAGATTGCCAAGTCACTAATTATATAAATGCAAATAGATTATGAACTGGAATTAGGAGATAATGACTGTCTGGTAAGGTTTGGTTTGTTTTGTTTAAAGCATGCACGTGTGTGTGTGTGTGTGTGTGTGTGTGTGTGTGTGTGTGTGTGTGTGCATTTTCAAAACAACTTTATTCATAATGCATAAAACACCTTACAAACAGAAATTAAAAATCAACAAATCATACATTTTGTCAATAGAATACTCCCAATTTAAAAAAAAAAAGAAGCTACTACGTGGCACTGTACAAGAACAGGTACTGTGAACATGAACAACAGCATACACTGCTACAATCACCAGCTAAGAGGAAAAAAAATCATCTACAGGAATGCAAGAGAGCCGGGGGGTGATCAGTGGTGGGTGGTGGGAGCTGGTTTCAAAGGTATCCTTGCTAGTTTGTGGGGTGTGTATATTTACTTTAAAATTCATTGATTTATATTCATAAAATATCTACATTTTCCTTGTGTGTAATGTCAATAAACAAAAAAAATTTTAACTCAAGAATTCAGTAATATATTGAGTAAGATAAGAATAGCTCCATTTATAAGTGGGCACAAAGTTGATGATGAGAAACAGAGTCAGCAATCATTGAGACCAGGTAATTATAGACCACAACTCACTATTTTTCTTCATCTATCAGCAGTTAAACTGTTCTTGCTTCTTTTTTAAATCGATGAATGAAAACAACTTCTCTACTATCCATAAACTGCTATAAATCAGGTCAATGTGGTTGTTGGGACTAAGAGACTTAGACATACGGACAAGTCTTCATGGAAGCCATAACAAAAATACTAGAGACTGGCTGGCTTAAAAACCTACAGACGTCTTTGCTCACAGTTCGCAAGTTTAAAGAGTCAAGTCCAAGCTGGTGCCAATGTGGTCTCAGATGAAGACAGTCTTCCTGGCTTGAGGACTTCTACTTTCTGTGTCCTCGTATTGTAGAGAAAGGGGGAAACCTTCCCGTTCATCTAAGACCACCACCCCATCAGATTGGGGCCCTCTGCCAGGGTTTTATTTACCTCATAGAGATCCCAATTCCAGATAGAGTCGCATTGCTATCACAGGAGAACCCACAGCAAGGACAAAAGACTCAGATAACTATTACAGAGCAGCTACTCCCAAAAGAACATGAGATGCCAATTTTCGAGTATTTCTGAAATACCTTCATCCCATGCCATTTCACAAGAGTCGATGTCTTACATAATGACAGAAAATTGAACTCATCTATTTAATGGGATCTGGATCAGCTGGGACATCTGGTTTTGCTGTTTAAAATAATTTGAAACCAGCGAACGCCTTGTGTTTTTATTGCAGTCCTGTTGCATTTATTTCAATGGGGGAAAGAGCCTGGGCAACAACATCTGTTTCCAGGAACAAACTGGGGGAGAAATGCATACAGACGAAACTGAAAATCGTGAGCAGACACAATGGGGACAAAGGCTCCACTACCTTTGAAGCAGCATGAGATAGAGCAATCTGTAAGCAAGGACATTTGTTTCCAAGAAGGGAGTATGCAGAGAATATATGAGAAACCCAGGCAAACTCAGTCAAGATCAAGGGCAGAGGCCTCCTGGGTCTCGAAAGTCTTCTGGTATACAGTTACACAGAGGAGCCTTAGAGTGAAGCAGTTAAAACCTGTAAATAGTTCAGAATTCCAATTGTTCCGTATTAGAACGCTGCAGTTTACAGCTGCAGAAGACACTGTTGAAAGGATCTGATTCCTAAAGTGTGAGAGGTCCACAAATGGGCCTGGCAATGGTGGCACACACCTTTAATCCCAATACTTGCAAGGCAGAAGCAGGAGATCTCTGAGTTCGAGGCCAGCCTGGTCTACAGAGTGAGTTCCAGGACACCCAAGGCTACAGAGAGAAACTCTTGTCTTGAAAAACCAAAGAAGAAGGAAGAGGAGAAGGAAGAGGAGGAGGAAGAGAAGGGAGGCAGGAGGGGGAGGAGGAGGAGTCTATAACTAAAATCAAGAATCCAGTCCTCTCTGCCCATCTTTAACTTATCTGCTCGGTGCACTTGCCTGTTCTCATGTTTAGAAACTGGACTGGCTGTTTCCATCCTAGAGATGTACACATGTCAGGCAAGAAGGAAAGATTTCTTCCTCCCATGTACCATTTTGTTGTTTTTGTCTCGTAGACAAAACCTTTTCCAGAACGTACCAGCAGCTCTCCTCCAGTCTCCTTAACCAGAGGCATGTTATCAGATGGTGAGAAATCCCACTCTCTGACAACCATAACAAGTATTGCATGAACATTGCCGGGCATGGGTGTGGTACCCACAGAGTTAAGCTGGATTCACCCTGCAAATGCAACATATAAACTAAGACTTGTTGTCTGATACCTGCTTTGCTCATGCATGAAAAGAACGAATAATGTGCAAATTTTAAAATTGCCATAAAAGAGATAATTTATATGCAGGCCTTGTGCAGAATTTGATCTGAGCACATTCAGTAAGTTATTATATTTTATTGAATCAAAACAGCTCTTACTAGCACCACCAGACTAGCAGGAACATACCCTTAAATGTTTCCTGGTTCTGTGCAGGTTCATCTTCACATGCTTTCTAATTTCTAGGGCTAACGTTTTCATATGCTGCTATGCATCAGAAGATAAGTTACTATGTCGAAAAAATATTCTTAGAGTAGCATGTCGGTAAGTGCATATATCAAAGTGCAATGAAATATTGCTACTAGAAACTCAAAACCACACTGTACCAAGAGATCTAAAACATAGTGGATGTTTAATACTCTCAGGGAAATGAATACAGGCTGCTGAGAACCAATGAGTTTCCTGTGGCTTGTAGCTGGGTATCACAGTTCAAGGAGACTAATGACTTCAAAGTATGCATTTAATATGGGAACTGTTAGGAGCTTTTTGTACACTCCCCTTTTCTCCTGGGAATCAGCTCAGAACACAGAGGGCATGGGAAACGAAGGAAGGGGCGTTCTGCTTTGCTCTGGAGCTAGGAGTGAGTCTCAGGCTGTCAACACAACCTACCCGCTGAGCTGCAGCCCGAGCTCAAGCCCACAGTTCCAGGTCCTAAATAACTGCAAAGGCTCCTGAGCCCAGATGCGTTTAAACAAATATCCTGAGGAAAGACGGAAGGATACCAGAGAGGGGAGGCAGAGGACTAAGCAGACAGCAGAACTTCAAGAAATGAAGAGAAAGAGATTTTTTTTAATTCAGCAATTGTGTGTGTGTGTGTGTGTGTGTGTGTGTGTGTTATGCATGCATGTGTGGATGCATGTTCACTTGGGTGTCTTCCTCGATCATTTGCCATTTTATTGAAGCAAGGCCATTTGATTGAACCTAGCAGCTACTCTATCTGGCCAGCTTCCACTGGGGTTCCCATGTCTCTGGCTCCTGAGCAGTCATGACTAGGTAGGCTTCTCTGTGACTCCTGCTGAACCAAACTATGGTCCTCAGATTTCTAGAAGGACAGCTTCATGCCCTGAGTCATCTCCCTACCCCCAGAGTGATAGTTCTTAAATATGAAAGCGTTAGCAGAGGATTCGGGGTCCAAACATGGCTAGCTTTAAGCTGAGCTCAGTTACTGTGCCACTGTTAAAGAGATGTAACAGTGAAAAGCAGAGAATGGAGATTTGTTCAAAGTGGCCATGTTGGTGACAGAAATAAATGGGGTCCAGGGACAACACCCCCCCCCAGTCCAGCTTTCAAGTACTGACATGAAACTTAGATTGCAAAGCCATACACATGAGCCGAGTTTTCAGGAAGAAGTCTGGAACCGGGCGGAAGGAGAGTCCTTGCATTGATTAATCTGCCTTCATCCAAGAGTGATGCAAACTCAAACACAAGACACCCAAGACCAGTGGAATCCCCTTTTCTACACAAACGTTCTGCACACATTTAATTAAAATAATGCTTCTGAGGACCACAAAGCAAGATTATAGACAGAGGATGTTAAGACAACCAGTAGAAATGAGCTTGAGATTTGGTAAGGCATAGGAAAGATATGCCCAAACACAGCTTCAGTGAAGCTAACAATCTAATTGTGTTACACAACTGTTGTCTTTGTTATCACAGCCAAAACACTTATAACCAAAGGAAGAAAAATATTTCTTCAAATTTCATCAAAATTAGTAATACTTGGATTTCAAAAATGACTGTCAAGATAGTTGAAAGTTTAGCATTCAAGCTTTATGGGTAATTAATGTATAAAAAAGATAAATAATGTAATTTGAAAATAGGCAAAATATTTGAATAGACATATCTCCAGAGAGGATTGACTGATGGGCAACAGGTGGGGCGAGGCTGCCTGGAATTATGATCATAGTGAAGACGCAAATCAGAAGGAGACTAGGATTCCACTGGGCACTCACTCTGTCCTTCAGCAAAAAGATGGACGTAGACAAGTGCTGGCCAGGATGGTGAGAAATCAGAGCCCATATCCACTGCGGCTGGGGAAGGAAAAGGCCTCAGCTGCTCTAGAGAGCTGTTTGACATTTCCTCAAAAGGTTAAACACAGAGTTATCATGTTACACGCTATCCAAAACCTGATTATATGCCCAAGATAAATGAAAACGTGTCTACGTTAAAAATGTATGCATGTTTATAGGAGCAGTGTTCACAGGGACCAAAAGGAAGGAAAAACCCAAATGTCTGTCAGGAGGTGGCTGACAGGGCATTGTGTGAGGAGAGGCAAGACTGAAGCAGTAACGCCTGCCGCAGTGTGCTTGGACCTTGAAAAACGTTTACGCTAAGGGCAAGAAGCCAGGAACAAAGGGTCACGTATTCTGTCAGTTGAATGGCTTTTCCAGAATATCTAAGTCCAAAGAGAAAAAAGGTAAAGCAGTAGTTTCTTAGAGAGGTAATGAGGTTATGGGGAGAGAGAGAAAGAGGAAAAAAATTGCAGTTTTTTTTTTTTTAAATAATGCAAGTGTTTTGAAATTAAACTTAGTTTCCCAATTCTGAGCATAAAAAACAAAACAAAACAAAACAAAACAAAAAAAACAAACACTGTACCCCACACTTAAATGAGCGAATTTGACGCTATAAGAGGTTTCTCCTAGCAAAGTTGCAGAAGGGGAGATCTTATTTAGTGAATGCAGTTGCTTCTACCAGCCTGCTGTGTGCCTCCTATTCCTTGTGCTTTGCAAGGCTCCAGACATCATTGTTTTTCAGAAATTCGGCTTAGGATATATTCAAGGAAAAATGAGGACAAAGTTGACAGAAAAGCTGCCAGTACTAAAGGACGTCCTTGTTATGGAAGATGTATACGTAGAGCGAGCAACACGAGACTTACATGGACAAAAAGGCTTTGAGTTTAAACCATGCTGTACTTAGGCTCCACCCACTTCCCCTCATCTCCTGGGAAAGCTGATTGATCGCCAGGCAGCCCAGGCACCTCCCATATGCCTGCTGCATTCTGAAAACTGTTCCAGAAAGGAAGGGGTACTCCGGAAGGGTGGGTTTATGCATCAGGAGTCATAGAGAAGTTCTTTTGTCTCTCCTTTCCAAACAGAGATCCTACCCTGTTTTTTAAAACCGATACAGAGTCTCATAAAGTATGTAGGCCCCGAGGGCTGGTTTTAATCAAATGTAGTCCTGCTAGCCAGCTGATATCAATTTAAAATTTCTTGGACAGGATTTGTTATTAAGGTTTTTGGCGGAACCTAAGCCAAGCAGCTTATAAATGGAGCTGGGGTCATTTCTCCAAAGGTTTCTCTCTCTCTCTCTCAATTCCGGGTCTCCAAGGGAGGCTGACTTATCACTGCGGGTCTCTGCCTAGTGTCTGGGTCAGTGAGACACTGTCACACTTTGACTACCTCTCTTCCATTTCTTTGTATGATGGGGCCCCTCTGAGACCCACATTATAGACCTGCTGAGGAAGGCACAGAAAGCTCCATGGGCAGCTTGGATGACTATCCCTCCAGTGTGGCAGTGGACTTCCTGTTGCTTTTAACAAAAATCTCAATTGTTCAATTTTACCAATAGTCAGATATCAGGGTGAAAGCTGCTAGCTCAGAGAGGCAGAGAAAACACCCAGCTGGCATTCCTGCTCAGCTAATGTCCCAGAAGGAAAAGGGCCTCCTCCTTCCCCGCACAGTTTCAAAAACCCACAAACTGGACGTTCCTCCTTATATTTCCTGTGTGTCCCCTTATTCATCCTCCTCACTTCCTCTTAATGCTCTGGGGTTTTTTTTTGTTTTTGTTTTTGTTTTTCCTATATTCACTCCCTATCAACTGGCTGTTTGTGCTACCTCTTGACCTAAGGTTAGCTTTATTTAATCCTGTCTTGGGTTAAAGGTGTGTGCTAGGTGAGCCACACCATAACTAGAAACAGGTTTTTCCAATAAACAACACAATCTTTTTTTATTATTATTATTATTAATTTATTCTTGTTACATCTCAATGGTTATCCCATCCCTTGTATCCTCCCATTCTTCCTTCCCTCTCATTTTCCCCTTATTCTCTTCCCCTATGACTGTTCCTGAGGGGGATTACCTCCCCCTGTATATGCTCATAGGGTATCAAGTCTCTTCTCGGTAACCTGCTGTCCTTCCTCTGAGTGCCACCAGGTCTCCCCCTCCAGGGGACATGGTCAAATGTGAGGCACCAGAGTACGTGAGAAAGTCATATCCCACTCTCCACTCAAGTGTGGAGACTGTTCTGACCATTGGCTAGATCTGGGTAGGGGTTTAAAGTTTACCACCTGTATTGTCCTTGGCTGGTGCCTTAGTTTCAGCGGGACCCCTGGGCCTAAATCTGCCTATCATAATGTTCTACTTGTACGTTTCTAGGATCCACTGGATCCTTCTACTTTGCTATTCTCCCATGCTTCTCTCATCTAGAGTCCCAATAGGATGTCCTCCCCTCTGTCGCAGTTTCCTGGTAAGTGAAGGCTTTCGTGGGACATGCCCCTTGGGCTAGTAACAACACAATCTTGAGGTTCAGAAGGCGATCAAATATCCTGCAGCAACTTCCTCTTAGTTTCTCAGACTCCAGATACCTTTTCTTGTTAATGAGCTGGGTTCCCAAACTCTTTAAAGTGATTTTATTTCTGCATAGTTTGTAACTTTCAGTGGTATTGGTCAAGTAGGAGAAAATGAGAGAGTGAGGTACGGTATGAGGTATCAAAGCAACAGAGCAAGAGCAAATTCTGTTTTGAAGTGGACACTAAGTGGTCACTATTAGGGCTAGTGGTTACAGTACATGTTTGACAGTGGTTACAGTCAAACACTTTCAATTTTTCAGATTTGATCATAAAAAGCACTTGAGATACAATGATCTGTAGCAGTTCACGACAGAGTGACCAAAAGTATATGAGATGGAAAAAAAAAAACGTATATGAGATGAATATTACTAAAAGAAGCCACGTGTGTCGATACTAATACCAGCAAGGTAGAAATATTGCCAACACTTGTAACACAGTGAAGGGCAATATAAAATGCTATGAGTGTATTGCACACTAGATAAGGAAATTATGAATCAAAAGCCATAACAGCCATAGTCATAAGAGAAACAGTAGATAAAGACAGAAATAAATAATCATAGCCCATCTCCCTCGGCCTAGGATGGATATATGGGTCAAGAACTAAGTCAAGACATAAAAATACTGAAAATTTGACTTGGGTTTTGTGCCCCCTGAAGGGTCTTGTGATTTATGTACAGAGAGGTGCTGGTGCTGGTGCTGGTGGTGGTGGAAGTTTCAGAGGTGAATCTCCACGGGGGTCTTTAGGTTGTTGGGTGAGCCCTCAGAATGTAGGTCTAGTGAGAGCTGGTTCTCCCAAGAGGGTTGTTATAAAAAACCTGGCCTTGTTGCATTCAGTGCTTGGATTCAAGACCTGATCATCTGCTTGCTCCAACACATACTATGGCCATGGCTACACTTCCCACATTCCCAAGAACAGGGAGGTCCATACTCTAGAGCCTCCAAACCTGGGAGGCAGGCGACATATACCTGGTTGAGGTTTGTTGCTGCTGCTCTTATTTACCAATTTTAGACATTATAGTTGCTGTCCTGGTTTGCTTTTTATTTCTGAGATAAAAGCCATGACCAAAAGCAACTTCAGGGAGGAAATGGCTTACACTTCCAGGTCATAGTTCATCTCTGAGGGAAGTCGGGGCAGGAGTTTAAGCAAGAACTGAAGTAGAAGCTGGGGGTGGGGTGGAGGGGGTGGTGAATGCTGCTCACTGGCTTGCTCACTGGATCATGCTCAGTGGGCTTTCTTACCCAGCCAAAACTCACCTGCCTCATAAGGTCATCAGTCATCAATCCAGACAATCTCTCACAGATGGAGCCACAGGCTAATCTGATTTGGTCAGTTCTTCACTTGAGGGTCCCTCTTCCCAGATGAACGTAGGTTGTGTCAAGTTGACAATAAATACTAACCACAAAAAAAATAAAAAATAAATAAATAAATAAATACTAACCACTGAATATCATCCGTTGTTTGTCTTGTCTTAGTGAAGAAAAACTTGCTAGGACAAAACACCAGGGCCAAAGAGCAAGTTTTACTCAGCCTATTCAGCTTTACTCAGCTTACACTTCCACATTGCTGTTCATCACCAAAGGAAGTCAGGACAGGAACTCAAACAGGGCAGGAACCCGGAGGCAGGAGCTGATACAGAGGCCATGGAGGGGTGCTGCTTACTGGCTTGCTCCCCATGGCTTGCTCAGCCCGCTTTTCTACAGACCTGAGGAACACCAGCCAGGGATGGCCCCACCCCATAGGCTGGGCCCTTCCACATCAGTCACTAATTAGAAAATGCCTTACAACTGGACCTCATGGAGACACTTCCTCAACTGAGGCTCCTTTGTCTCTGCTGGCTCTAGCTTGTGTCAAGTTGACACACAAAACCACCCAGTACAGGTCCCACAGTTGAGTTTCAAGTTCTTGGTTTTGAATATACATGTGTTTTGATTCACTATGGCTATCGTCCATTCTAATTATTAACTGGCACTATCTCTGTTCCCTGGAAACCATTTCAAATTGGCTCTTGAGTCCCTGAGGCATGCCAATAAGGACTTGTGATAACTGCTTCAGTGTCTGAAGTCCTAGCATATCTCAGGGTCTCTTCATCCGTGTCTTGCCTTAGGCCCAGCCATCAGTCATTTCTCCAGGGATGTCATTCCTTTGGAAATGGTATTCAGAAGTCCTGAAATAAATTCTGAATGTGCTCTTAGTTCAATGCCTTTTTAAAATAGTTAAAACAAGCATATACAGGGGGAGGAAGTCCCCCTCAGGCACAGTCATAGAGGAGGGGAGTAAGGGGAAAATGGGAGGGAGGGAGGAATGGGAGGATACAAGGGATGGGATAAACATTGAGATGTAAAAAGAATAAATTAATAAAAATAAATAAATAAATAAATAAAATAGTTAAAACACTACATTAAACTCACAATAGTATTTCCAATTAAAAATTATTAGCAGAAGGATTGTACTTAGCCTTCCCAATCTCACATTGGTCTACTCTTTGTGCAACTAATATCTCATTTTCCTACATCAACATAATTATCCATTTAATACACAATAATCTAAAAAACAAACAAAACACACCATACTGCTGCCAGATGCATAATTACTGAGAGGAGGTTATAATCTCGTTTTGCTTTTTTTGTTTACTAGACTTGTTTAATAATAATAATGTAGATTCAAAAGAGTGTCTTTTAAACCCCCTTGAACTAATTCCATTTTTATGACTGTGTCACCAACTTTTGTTTCCTTTTATTGTCAGTTTTTTTTTTTTTAATGAAAGGCTTTTCAAGATTTCGTTTTATTTTATGATTGTGTAACCTACTAATATAGTTTCAAATTTAAATCTACAAAATAAAATATAAATATGTATTTAAAACATTTTGTGTGTGTCATGATATTTAATAGTGTCTGATATCTTATTTGTCTTGGTTCTCTAGGATTACCAGTGATTCTGTGAGCTACTGAATATCTTTTAAAATAAACTTTCCTTCTGCTGATTCTGCTAAGACTGGCTTTGTTTCCTGTCACTAAGAACTTGGGTTCTGGGAAAATGGCTGTGGGGTCCAGTGGAGTTGCCCACCAACTCCATTTGCAGGTGTATGTACATGGAGTTGCCCACCAACCCCACTTGCAGGTGGATGTACAT
>OU015750.1:80539629-80556616 GCA_907169655.1 Acomys percivali
TGTGTGTGTGTGTGTGTGTGTGTGTGTGTGTGTGTGTGTGTGTGTGTCACAGTGGCTGGAGGCCTTGTTCTCCTTAAGTCTTGGACCTAGGGAGAAATTATGAAGATCCATGGGGTCTTATATTTCTAAAAGGACTAAGAGCAACTATCAGTTGGGAATTCCTCTACTTGCAAGAGTCCAGAATTGTGTAAAATCTCAGTCAAATCCCAACCCTGTCCTAAGCAGCATGAGAAACCACTCTGTGCCTGTTTCTTCACGTGAAAAAGTAGGTAACTCTCTATCTTCCAAGAAGGCTGTGGCGGGTTAAATTAAACATGTCCCCCGTAGTAAGCGGCATTTGAACACTCCCTTGTTCCTCTGTTGGTGGTGATATTTGGGGAGACTTGGGGGGGAGCAGCCTTGCTGGAGAAGGCAAGTCACTGGAGGTGGGCTTTGAGGGTTCAAAGCCAACCTCTATGGCAGGGTCATTCTCCCTGCTTTGTGCTTGAGGTTCTCCGGGTGTGCCCATGGCACCATGCTCCTGCCTCCGTGCCTGCTGCTTGCTGCCAAGTCTCCACACTATGATGAACTCTTACTCTCCAGAACTATAAGTCTAAGCCAAAATATTCCCTTCCTCACATACGTTTTCATATATTTTACCTTTTTTTTTTTACACATTTTGCTTATGGTGTTTTTACCATAGCAATAAAGCAGCTGACAGAGAAGGTTAAAGAGGAAGTGAGCACCATGTAAAGTGCACAGGCTCTGACACGTGTGTGTATCTGTCCACACTGGTGTTCTCCACATCTCTGCTTCGTCCTTTGTCTTCTCCTGAGAGAGGAAGGGTCACACCTTGGGAGGTAGGGTTTGGAGGCACAGGGGCCATCTTGTTCAGAGAGATCTGAAGGACTTAACAAAGCCTGGTGGACCTTAAAAAGACTTGTAGAAGGGAGTGCCGTCCTCGGATTAGAAGTTTTAAGGAAATGGAGAAAATAGGTCTTTAAAAGCCCGCTTTATGGGGCGGGGAGTGGGGTGGGGGGTGGGGGGGGGGCGGGGGGAGGGAGGCGGGCTGGTGAGATGGTTCAGTAATTAGCACTGTCTGCTCTTTCAGAGGTCCTGGGTTCAATTCCTAGCAACCATATGGTGACTCACAACCATCTATACCCTCTAATGCCCTCTTCTGGCATGTAGGTGTACACGCAGTTCGGTCACTCATATACATAAAATAAAAATAAATTAAAAAAAGAAAGCCGCTTTACCTATCCACTCAGGTCACCAGGACTTCAAAGTACGCAGGCACAGACATGACTGGCTAGCATCGATCCGTTTATGTGGGGGAAGCCACTAAGCAAGAAGAGGATTCTGGGACGTGTGGAACAACCTTACCTCTGTTTGGAACCAATGAAGAGCAGCTGGCAGATGCCTTTGAGTCGTGAATCTCTGACACCCCGGCTAACAGGAGTGCAACTAGTGCCACAGCGGACAACATGACGACGATGCCAGACTCCTTTTTACCTTGCAATGACAGCGCCATCAAAGGACGCAAACTCAGCCAGCTAAGCTGACCCTGTCTCTGGAGCTGAAGGCGCACAGTTCCGACCCGCCTCCCACCCCTCCCACCCCTCCCCTGCCCCTTCCACTCTCACCCTTGGCAGCAGATCTCCTATGCCACGCTTCTGCCTTAGGCAGAGCAGCTCTGGGTCTGTCGGGTCCCTACCCGTGGGAAAAATTGAATCAGGGTTCACCTGAAAGAGGGAGTGGGGATTGAAAGTAGGATACAGAGACGCGAGAAACAACGAATCAAGTCAGGAAATTTCTGATCAAGATTCACTATATTGCCGACTAGCAGGAACATATATAGAGCAAGGCCAATAGGATCTATTCTTATCTCACTCACCCTAGCCCCCGGGCAAGAATACAATAGCCTAAATCGCTCTCTGTAGAACTTCCTAGTTCTCTGAGTAGTTCCTTGTAAGAACTTCCTAGATCCTCTGGGTGGTTCCAAGTTGAGACTTCTCTACTTCTTTCAAAGGTAAATAGTCCAAGGATAGCCTAGAACACAAGACCTCATGGTGAGGTAAAGGTCAGCAACTCGAAGGTCACAGCATACAGCCTAAGCACAGGATTTCTGACATGACAGAATTTGGCATGGGTTCCAACATGGGTCACAACTAGATACTCAGCTTGCAGCTTGGGCCTTTATGTGGCTCTTGCTCCTGTAGTTAAAGAGGCCTTTTCTGCAAACCTGGAAAACCTGAGCCCCGTTTTCAAGTCATTGTCAATCACGTTGTTTGTTTCGTTTTCCTTTCAGCCTTCACCACTGTTCAAAACAAATTCTTTACTCAGTTAGGAGAGGTGGTTTTTCCTTTCCCTTCTCCTTTAGAAGAAAAGACACGTCGCCTATATGATTAAGGAGTTCTCAAATTATGTTGTAACTGGATCAAATCTGACCAAATGCCTGGGGTTTTTTTTGTTTGTTTTGTTTTGTTTATTTGCTTTTGGTTTTTGTTGTTGTTTTGTTTTGTTTTTTCAAGACAGGGTTTCCTCTGTGTAGCCTTGTCTGTCCTGCACTCCCTTTGGAGACTGTTATGCTCAGATCTCAAGGACCCCAAAAACCACCATGAGTCCAAAGTTGTATGCAAAAGCAAAAAGCCTTTATCCTACAGAGATCTAGTGCACTGGGGTCCTCCTCGTCTATGCAAAGCAAGATGGCAAAGACCCTGAATTGAGCATGCAGGCTTTTTTTTTTTTAAATAGGTAATCAAGGCAAGTTCCAAGGTGGGTCAGGTGATCTTTGCTTCTATTGACACAGATCAGGAGCAAGGGTACGAGTGTATCTGGGATGGGTTAGTGCTCTGGTTCAGGGCTTGGGGCTTTCTGAACTAGCCCAAACCAGCCCAAACTGGTAGGTGTTCTTGAGGCTAGTGATTGGTCAGGAGTTAGGGGCTCTTCAAACTAGTAGCTAAGCAACCTTATCTTCTTCAGGCCAGGTGTCCTGGCCATCCCTGATTGGTTGCCCAAGGGCTATGGCTTTTCCAGGAATTTTTTTTACAAAACTCCAAGAGACAGAAACTCTAGCCTGGTCACAAGATGGAGTTACATTTGTACAATTACCTGAGTCCTTCAAGACCAGGGTGGCCTCGAACTCATAGAGATCCGCCTGCCTCTGCATCCCTGAGTGCTGGGATTACAGGAGTGTGCCACCGTGCCCAGTTGAAGTGCCTATTTTTATAAATAAAGTTTTATCTAACTATGTCGACAACTATTTACAAGCATGCTGCCTGTGGGGGCTCTTGCAGGCAGCAGCTGTGCGGAGTAGTTGAAACAGGAGTGATCTGGCCCTCAAAGCCTGAACTAAAGTTGGTGAATGTGCTCTGTTTCACTGGAGAACAGTAGAACAGTAAATAAGCACTACAGCTAGGAGTTAAGCCCCATGGTACAGAGAAATGTATCTTCTTTGGATGTAGTTATGTGGAAAACTCGTATTAATAGAAGGGGCTGGAAAATCAAATGGCTAATATTTATACTTTTTTTTTCTTAAAGATTTATTTATTATTATGTATGCAGTGTTCTGCCTGCATGTATGCTTACATACTAGAAGAGGGCACCAGATCCCATTATAGATGCTTGTGAGCCACCATGTGGTTCCTGGGAACTGAACACAGGACCTTTGGAAGAGTAGGCAGTGCTCTTAACCTCTGAGTCATCTCTCCAGCCCCCAATATTTATGCTTTTCAGGAAAGGAAAGGCCCTGCTTTATTTGCTATGGCTGTTGGGATAAAGGCAGGGTTGAGTTTTAACTATATTTTCAGAGGCACACTTACATCAAAGCGTATAACTAGATTTGATTAAAGTATGTGCCAATTTCTTAAGTAGCTTTATTTTCCTGTAGGGCTCATTTTGTAAGTTAATAAATATGTTCACTATTGAGAATGTAGGGAAAGAATAGTAACATCTATCCCATTTCTTAAGGATGCTCTTTATTCTAGCTGTAAGAAAAGTTTTCAGAGCTGGAGATGAGATCAGCTGGTTGAGTGCTTGCCCAACACACACAAAGTCACAGTTTGAACCTCCAACATCTCATAACACAGGGCCTGGTGGTGGAAGTCATGTGACCCCAGCGCTTAGGACAGATGTAGAGGCAGGAGGATCAGAAGTTCAGGTCAACCTCAGCTACATAAATAAAGCGAAGAACCCAAGACCAGCCTCGGTTACATGGGACCCTGTCTTTAAAAAAAAAACTAAGTTGTTTTTACATTAAAATATAGATTTTCAACAATTTTAACCTTTTCTTGTGTGTCACTAATATGGGTTTAATTGTTACAATTTTGGACAGGGAGGCTAGTAAGTCAAACAGTTTAAAAAAAAAAAAACACTTTGGGGAAGAAAGCAGAATTAAATGGAAGTTTGCGTAGTGAGAGGAACAGGATCGGAGGGAGACCACAGAAGAGATGGGCTGCAGCTGTTCCTGAGCTCACTTCCTGTTCTACTATGTAGCAAGGGGAGTGTAGAGCATCTGGACTGACAGTCCTCCAAGGCTGAATGCGCAGAAGGGAGGCATTTGGTGCACTGCTCATGTCCGTCCGACATTTTGCCATCTCTGAGCACTCAACCTTACTCTGTATGCTCCTTTTTGACCCTGGGGATATTTTACTAAGACATTTTTGAGACACTGTTTTTTTGTTGTTTGTTATGTAAGGTGGTGTCAGTAGTAGAGGTACCCCATGGCAGTAGAAAAATTCTACAATTTTCTTTAGTGTTAGCTAACCAAAATGCTATTTTGGGGAGGGGGCAGCTCCCAAAGCCAGGGCCAGACAGAGAAAATGTAAGGAGTGTGGTCCCTCTCTGACCTTCCGATGTCCTGTTCAGGGTGGAAGCTGAGAAATTTCAATTCAGACAAAAAAGCTTAAAATGAAAGTTTTATTTTCTGAGCTCAGGGAGCCGGCCAGTTTGGAATCTGAATGCCGTCCTTGAGGGAAAATTGTGTTGCACATTTAAAGGTGAAAACCACAATTAGCTCATACAGTGGGGCAGAGGGTGGAACAGGGTGGTAAGCTCTGACTCAAGTAATTTTGCTAACAAGAAGTTCTAGCTAACCTTGAAAGTGTGCCTGGCAGTTGGGGGCCACTGGGGGCAGCTGGGCTTGTAGTTGGGTAGTTTTTATTGATTAATAAGGTCATAGGGTATGCCGATCATAAACATAGTTTATGGCCGACCTGACCTAGTCTAGAGAGATTCTTTTATATCAGCAATGAGTGGAGAGGATGGGGCTGGTGGGTCTGAAACAAAAAATATATATAGTTATACTACCCAAAAGGAGCAGTTCTCAACACAGAGGGGAGTGTGCTGAGACAGAGCTGACAAGTCATATGCCAAGAGAGAGGCTGGGCTCCCTGTACTATGCCTTTTTTATTGGGTTAGTGCAAATAGCTTAATAAAGAAGGAATCTGCAAGATACCTATTTGTAAGATTCCAGCTGTCCATGGTATTAGAGCTGGGTGTGTGGGTATCAATGACCACACAGTTCAAAATACTTCAGCAAGGCTAACATGCTGTTCTGCAGTAGCTGCAATTAGCAGTCAAGGCAAGCACACTCAGCAGGAGTCCCATTCGATTTTTATTCCTAGTGCAAAGGAGGTCCTGTGCCTCATGGTGGGTAGCCAGAGCTCAACCTCGAATTCTTAAGTGACTGGCTAATGTGAAGGGGGCAGGTGATAAGAAGAATGCAATTCCAAGCACCACGAGCAACCTTGAACACACATTTTGATTTCAAGTCGTTCTGACCCTGGAAGGTTTTGAATTTCTGCCAAATGGTGTCTTTATTATAAATTTTTTAAAATGAGGTTTTGTCTTATTTGACCCACTGATCCCGTGTAGCCTGTCCTTCCATTTTCCTCATCTCATTTCTCAGCCCTTGATTAAGAGGAACTTGGAGCTAGTGTGACATCCAAGCAACCTACCCTGAGTGTGTCTAGGGGTGTGTCATGTTTTCTCAGGCCTGCATAGAAAGACAGAGAGGCTCATAGTGAAATTTCCTCTTTTTCTGTCCTACAGATGTGAGTGTATGGTTCTCACTCTGGAAAGTGGTGTGGGCTGTGGTGCAGTGACTTCCACCTCCTGACTGGAGGTCACTCACTGAAGTGCTCTCTTTCTCTTTCTCTCTCTTACCCCACCTCCAGCGCTCTCCTGAAATAGGAGGTGGCACTTCTTAAGATTCTTTGTCTTCTTCACTGGTAGAAATCAAATCTATATTTAATATAAATATGATTTGGAGAAGAAATTCCTCTGCTGGCAATGCTTTATCAAATTATATAATGTTTTAAAAATATTTTTGAGGTTCTTTTTTTTCCATTAGCAAGGCTAAATAAAATCAGGCAATATTGTAATGTAATAAGAAGGCTAGTCTGTTCGTAGTGAATTTTTATTTGTGTTTGTATATGGTGAACAAGAAGAAATTTTTTCAATAATAGTACTGCAATGGAAAGAAAAAGAACAAAATGTAACCAAAATATATGAGGAAACAGGTTAAAATTATTGGTTATGCAATTACAGTAATGTCTTCACCTAAAGAAATGAAAAAGTAACCAAAACACTCACTTTATAATACTACTAGCAATAATGATGAGTATTAATTTAAAAAAATATATTTTTATGTTTTTCTCTTAGCCAAGGGTAGAGAAAGTGGCCTGAGGCTCAAGCTGTTATAAGAAAATAATACAGACTGTTTTTACAGAGATTAACATACGTGAATATTCCACTATATTTAACTGAAAGTCCTACAACATAATTATAAAGCTAAAAAGTTTTGGTGGCACATAACTATAATGCTAGCACTTAGGAGACAGAGGCAGGAGGAACAGGAATTCAAGGTCATCTTCAACTTAATAGTAAGACTGAGGTGAGCTGGGATGTAGGCAACCCGTTCTAAAAAACAAAAAACAAAAACAAAAACAAAAACAAACAAACAAAAAAAAAAACAGGCTGAGGAGACATTCTTTATTTTAAACATGCCAGCTAAAGCATGAGGCATATTTAAAATATAGATTATATAGAATATAGACTCCCAAAAATCTATGTAAATGTTGGGCTGCCTGCAATTCCAGCCTCGAAAGACAGACACAGCATATCCCCCAGATCAAGTTGGCTATATAGGCAGGATTACTCTAACCTGGGTGACTGAGATTAGCCATTTTGGTGAGCTTTGGGTTTGAGTGTGAGATCCAACTTAGTTGAATAAGGTGGAAGAAGAGTGAATATGATGACTGACATCTACCTTCCTCCTCTACATGAGTGTGCACTCTTGTGTCCTCACACCCATGCACATGAGCCCATGCATGCAAAAATGTGCATATGCGTACATGAACAATAGGGGAAAAAAGAAAAATAAACCAAGCAAACAAAACAGCCACAACAAAACCAAAAGCAACTCAAATAAAAGTGGTTCTAAGTCCAAATAAAATTTGTTTTGTTTGTTTGTTTGTTTGTTTTGGGTTTTTTGTTTGTTTGTTTGGTTGGTTTTTGTGACAGGGTTTCTCTGTGTAGCCTTGGCTGTCCTGGACTCACTTTGTAGACCAGTCTGGCCTTGAACTCACAGCAATCCCCCTGCCTCTGCCTCCCCAGTGCTGGGATTAAAGGCATGTGCCACCACCGCCTGACTAAATTAAATTTATATGTAATTTACACATAAAAGTTTGGAAACATAATATTAATGTATTTTAAATATATAGTAGCGTTATCTTATTACTTTGAGTATTTTTGAAGTTTTATCATTTAGTGTAGTAATTGTTTAGATAACTATTAATATGTTTGGCCTTTGTGTTCAACATCAGAAGGCTAATTTATTGGGTCTAATGTTGGTTACATCGCTACAGCTCAACTATCAGACGAACACAATCATACCACTAACTAGGTTACTGAATGCATATTGCCTGTAACTCACTTTCTTTTTTTTTTTTTTTTTTTTTTTTTTGGTTTTTTGAGACAAGGTTTCTCTATGTAGCCTTGGCTGTCCTAGACTCGCTTTGTAGACCAGGCTGGCCTCGAACTCACAGTGATCAGCCTGCCTCTGCCTCCCGAGTGCTGGGATTAAAGGCGTGCGCCACCACGCCCGGCTGTAACTTACTTTCATAGTGCTTGGGACACAGAAGACACTCACGTGTTATTCTTATTGAGTATGAATATTCTTTTTTTTTTACTTTGTTTTTTTTGGGAGGGGGGCTTTTTGTTTGTTTTTCAAGACAGGGTTTCTCTGTGTAGCCTTTGCTTTCCTGGACTCGCTTTGTAGACCAGGCTGGCCTCAAACAAACAGCGATTCGCCTGCCTCTGGGATTAAAGGCTTGTTCCCGGCGAGTATGAATATTCTTAAATGTGAACTGAAAAAATACTACATAATTTTAATGTAGTAAAATTGCCTCTGTATTTCAGATGTGCCCAAGTGTCAAGAAGTGGCGCCTTACCAGGCCACAGATGAAGAGGATGCAGGCAGTCCAGATGAGACTTGATAGGCTGGGGTCAGTTGATAGGGAAGAAGGGCTCCCCTCTCTAAGGACTAGGGGGGGGGGGGAGGGGGAGAGGAGAAAGGGGGGGGGGGGGGGTAGGACTAGGAGGAGATTAGGGAGGGGGCTACAGTTGGGATGTAAAGTGAATAATTTTTTTAAAGATAAATTTGAAAAAGAGAAGAAGTAACTCCTTTGCTTCTGAGGAAGCAACCAATTCACATCCAATTCCAAAGTCTTTTTGTTTCCAGCCCTTGATCCTCAGAGCTTTTTTAACAGTTTTGGTGAAGTTTTGTGAACCTAAGGTTATGGTCCAGGTAGAAAATCTTCCCAATCATTTTTTTATTTTTATTTTTATTTATTTTTATTTTTTTTATTTTTATTTTTTGGTCTGCTAATTTTTTTTTTTTTAATTCAGTCCAACAGAGATCTTGGACTCAAAGGTCTAGATTTCAGGTCAGTGGATAGAAATTCAAAAGAAAACTTGCATCATTTAAAGAGGACAATATTAAATTCAAAGTTCAGCATGTTGTTGAGCACAGTGGAAAATCAAATTATTGTTTTCAAATTCAACATAAAAAATTGGAATTGGTTTGTAGAAAGCACAGATCACTGTATATAATATGGGTTAGTTCTGCCAGAAAGTAATATGATTACATTTATAGGCAAGTAATATAGCTTGCATAAAGCTGCATTTTATGGCATTTTACACAATGTTGCTAGGCAGAGGTGTATACATAGAAGAATATATGTATTTATACCTTTTCCAGCAGCAACTTATTAAACTGAAAAAAAAAAGCCTTAGCTATTTCCATATGCTTATGATAAAGCCAAAATTGAAATTTGGTTTGTCAATTGAAAGGACTATCATTTCCCCACTTTTCCTTAAAATTCAATTTTTATTTCAAATAGCTTATAAAAATATATGATTATTTCCTTTTAAGGCAAAACTAGTTTTTACCCTGTCACTTCTTCACAGTGAGCGACTGGAAGGTCTAATAGCCACCTGGGGACAGGCCAGTGGGTGGCAGGACAAACCTGGAAGCACTGGTCTAGCTTGAGCTTCAGGACAGTCACCTGCCTTCCTGGGTCTGTCGTGGAGACTGTGACCATGCAGACAGCCTCGTGGAGAAGCAGACAAAGCACGAAGGGACATTGACACATTCACAGGCATACAAGTGTAGGCATTAAAAAGTCATCATTTGCGCACCTCCGAGTTTCCAGTTTATTATTTAACACTTAAACTTTTTCTGTTTTTTGTTTTTGTTTGTTTGTTGAGACAGAATTTCTCTCTGTAGCCTTCGATGTCCTGGACTTGCTCTGTAGACCAGACTGGTCTTGAACTCACAGAGATTCTCCTGCTTCTGCCTCCCAAGTGCTAAGATTAAAGGCATGCACCACTTCAACTTTCTGTTGGTGTTGTTTTTGTTTGTTTGTTTGGTTTGGGTTTTGGTTTTTAGAGGCAGAGTCTCTCTATGTAGTCTTGGCTATCCTGGACTTGCTTTGCAGGTCAGGCTGGCCTCGAACTCACAGAGATTCTCCTGCCTCTGTCTCCCCAGTGCTGGGATTAAAGGTGTGTGCCACCACAGCCGGCTAACACTTAAACTTTTTAAAAGTTACTTTTAAAGAAGTTTCTTTGAAAGCCGGGTGTGGTGGCACACACCTTTAATCCCAACACTCAGGAGACGGAGGCAGGAGAATCTCTGTGAGTTCAAGGCCAGCCTGGTCTACAGACAAGTCCAGGACAGCACCCTGTCTCAGAAAAAAAACAAACAAGAACTTCACAAAAACAAAAGTTTCTTTGATCTTGAAAAGAAATAACCACACAAGCTAACAGAGACGTGTGACTTTACACAAAAATAAATAGGAGCAGGTATTGAATATATGACCACATTAATTTAATTATATTGAAACAACTAAATCTTTGCAAAGTACATTTTTTAAAAAACCTTCAATCCCAAAGTTTGAAAACCTTCAACCACAGGGAAGGATAAAGATGATGAGCTACTTTTCCATAATTCTGATAGTAACATAAATAATTAAATAAAAACCCTGGGAAGACAATTTAGAGGATTCTTCCAAAATGTCTGCCAAAATGACTAGTAGATTTAATTTCGATCCGGCAGTTGTGTTCTGTGGCACCCATTTTACAGTTTCTCTTTCTTGAGCTAAACAACAAATCCCAGCGTGCCGCATTGCCCTTATTAGTAAGGTATGTACTTAGAACCCAACATTCAGTGGATGGGGGCAAGAGGGTAAGGAACTCGAGGTCACCCTCTGCAATAAAGCAAGGGTGAGTCTAGCCTGGGTTCCACGAGGCTCTGCTTCAAAACAATAAGAAAGGGAAGGAGGGAGGGAAGGAGGGAAGGAGGGAGGGAGGGAGGGAGGGAGGGAGGGAGGGGGGGGGGGGGGGGGGGAGGGGGGGGGGGGGGAAGGGAAGGAGGGAGGGAAGAACTGCAGCCTAGTGCTGGGCCTGGCAGTACAGGTCTGTCTAATCCAGTGGTGTGAGAGGCTGAGGCAAACAATACACAAGTTCAACAACTACCTAGGCTAAGGAGAATTCTCGGCCAGCCTGAGAAAATTAATAAAGCCGTGTCTTAAAATGAAAAAAAAAAAAAAAAAAAAAAAAAAGAAAGAAAGAAAGAAAGAAAGAAAAGAAAAGAAAAGAAAAGAAAAGAAAAGAAAAAAGAAGAGGGCTAGGGATATGGTCAGTAATAGAGTTATTTCTTACTGTACATGAGACTCTAAGTTCAACTGCTCCAAACAGAAACAAACCTTGCGGCCCCCAGGCGCTGGTTCATGAAGCTCTGCTCACACAGTGCACCTCTCAGCTGTAGCAAAGTGTAAGGGTGCTCTGTGGTCTGAGAAGGATGTATTTCTGAACCTTGATAAAGCGCTAGCTACCTATTGGGTTTACTACCATCACAAAATGAGAGTGCATATTGGTTCTATCGTATGGAATAAAATAGTTGCCTGGTGAGGTAAGGAAATTAGCAGATGGGGAAACATGAGAACAAAAGATTTTCTTGATTTCTGTTTAGATCGCTCTATTTCTTTGAGCTGTGTGTGTATTTGTCTGTGAAGTCTAGAGGCCTTTAAGTCACTAAGTGGGCCCCCCAAATGGCAGTGTGCCTGACAAAGCCCTAAGATTATGGCCCAGGCCCCAACCCAGGCCACGTTCATACTGGGTAAACAAAAGGATCCTTACAGAAACCTAAACAGCGTTCCTCAGAAACCTCTTGACGCCTTGAGTTTTAGCTTGTCAGGAAAACCTCCACTTCTGCACTCCCGCATCAGCTGCCGAGGGCAAAGGGCGTCCAGTTCCCAATTAGCCCCAATAGCCAGCGTGCACCAGCTCAAAGAGGCCCCCCGCCCTGCTGACTCAGACAAAATCTCCTTGCTCTCCCTTCAAGCTGCTGCTGTCTGCTCTGGTGAAACAGACTGACAAGTTTGTCCCCCCAGTAAACTCGTTTTCTACCGTCGGACGTCCAGTTCAGTGGTCTCACGGCGCGTGCTTTACAAGGACCGACTCAAGTGTTGTTTCTCGGGAGCCTGGTCTACAGAGTGAGTCCAGGTCAGCTAAGGCTCCACAGAGAAACCCTGTCTCGGAAAACAAAAACAAAACAAACAAACAAAAGGCAGTCTTGCTGTGCAAGTACTGTCCTCGGGGACCAAAGCTGAGCTGCTAAGGGCCAGATCTCACTCCAGGAGAAAAGTGCCCACCTGCTTGACACATCTCATAAAGACTCCACCTTGCAATACTGCCGAAGTGAGAACTGTGTTTCAGTATGAATGCTGGTAGGGACAAAGCACAGCCAAATCATAGCGAGGGACATGCCTATAATTATATCGAACTACAATTAAAGAAATAAATCAGTTTTAGTTCCCCACTCCTCCCCTGCTAACAAAACAAAACAACAAAAAACCTATTGAACAATAATGGAAGGCCTTATAAAAAAAACTAGCAGTAGTATTCGTGTTTTAAGGCATTTGGAAAGATATTAAAAAAAAAAACCTACTCATTATTTTATTGTTGTTGTTGTTGTTGTTGATGATGATGATGATGATGATGATGATTCAGTATTAGAAATAGAATCTAGTGTCATACATTGCGGGCAAGTGGTCTGCTATTGAAGTATACCAGAATTCCCAATCCTTATATTTTACTTGTATCTTTGTTTGCATTTATTTACTGTGTGTTTATGTGTGTGGACAGGTGCTTACCATGAGATGCAGGTGATGATCAAAGGACGACCTGAGGGAATCAGCTCTCCTTGCACTATGTGCCTTTACTGCTAATACATCTCATTTGCCCAACCCTACATCTTCCAAGAAAATAACATGTACTTTACTATAATAAGCAATTAGCTTGTATTAGAGACTAATGATGTATAAAATTAAACTATAAAATAAAATTTATATGCATCTTGAACACTGGATTCACCTTGTGTCGAGTGAGTTAGCTTCTGTGGTGGCAGATATTAAGTGGTTCTATGGTTTACCTTTTTTGACTTTAAATTTTTCCCAGGGTTATGCCAAAGGCCAAATGTCACCTTCCAGCCAATCTTGATTTTTAAAAGCAATTCCTTCAGAAGACGTAGCTGTTGAATAGAAACTCAACCAGATGCTTGACATTTATTTTTCTATTCAGCGCGGGACCCTTGATGGTCTCGGTTGCTTTTCATTCACATTGCCTGATTGCTGGGGGGACAATGTTAATCTGAAATTTAAATCACAGCCTTTCCATTTTTAGCTCAAAATTTAAATCCTGAATGATCATTAGCAATCAAGACGGAGAGCTAAGGTTGTCTAATTTTCAAGGACTTTGTACCCAAATGGCAAGTATTCTCAAGGACCATTTCCCAGCAGCATTCACAGGGCCAATCACATCTCCTAGCCAGCCTGTGTGATCTCTGTTCTTGGCAAGAACTGACTAAGAATAATTTCTTGTGCTGTAGTGGCTCCTGGGCCCTTATAGAAAAGGTGAGTCCTGGGTGTTACAGGAAGGCAACTTGCCTTGTTTACTCAACGTGGACCCACTTGGGTATTTAGCAATCAATCAGTCTTGGCTGCAGGTGTTGGCATCTTTCAAAACCGTCAGGGGGACAGAAAGATTTTTGATTCTTCATTTTTGCCCCTCGCTTGTCTGCTTTCTTTCCTCAGATACAGAGTGAAAATTAGGTGTTGCAATTTATAAACGATTCCAACGCACACGCTCATCCTCATCCTGCTTCTGTGTTACCTCGGCCGTATGTGGTACGGCAGAAGTACCACCTGAGGCCACTTCTGGTTTTCTGTAGTTATGATTCGTTATGATTTATAGAGTTCTCTTCATGTTTATTTTATTTTATTTTATTTTATTTTTTTATTTTATTTTATTTTTTGGCTTTTGAAACCAAAACGTTCAGAAAGGGAAGGAAAGAGAACCCTGGGTACACACAACATGCCCTACTGCCCAGTGACTAAAGAACATATGGGCCACCACATGCATGCACTTCAGTCTGTTTTGAGTCACACAGAGAATCTGGCTGCCCTTTGTCCCTGGAGGATAGCTGCTAAGTCCTTGTGGTTTCCCCAGTGACACAAGTAGCTTTGCTGTGATTCAGTCAAGAATGCCTACCGAGGGAGGCCTCAAAACCACCCTAGGGACTAAGATTAGAGCTCAGTTGTAGGTGCCTCAACTGGTCCTGCTTGGAGACATCTGCAGTCTGTGTAGAACTTACACCTGTGTGATCTCTCCTACACTTTGAGGCACAAATATTATAAATACATCAAATACTATCAGTTAATGGCTAAGACTTCCATTTGGAGCTTATTCCTCAACTCCTGTCCTCTGTTGCTCAGTGGTCCTATACATCACAGAAGGCTTCTCACAAGCCGGACAGGTTGCAGGTAGACAGTGATGGGTCTTGTTGCTCATTCTTCGTAATTAAAGCTTTAATAACCCAAAAGTTTACCCCCTGTTCTTTCTGGGGCAGTAGTGACCATACTCAGCTACCACATGGGTCCTTGACTACAGAGAAATCCTCATAGGTCAGAAGGCTCCACTGTGTCTGTTAGTTTAGCTTATACAACCACATAGGACAATTCTGTGAAACATTCTTTCCAAAAAGCCGTATGAAACCAAATAAATGAATAAAAAATTATTATTATTTTACCTTTATGGTATTTGGACCACTTATGAGCCTCCTATGAACAAGGGGGTCACCGATGATGATGATGATGATGATCATGTGTTTATCTGTGGCATTTGTGTGTGCATGTGTATATGCATGCCTATGTGGGCAAGTATGAAAGCCAGAGGGTGCTAGAATATCTTTCCTTGACCACTTCTTTGCCTTAGTTTTTACTATGAAGAAAAGTGACCCAAGGAAAGTATGAATATAAATCTGCATTGTAGTCTTTACTGTGTTAAAACAGCTATGTTGTAGGGTTTAAATATGTTCCCCTATATACTACACTTTCTACACTGAAAATACTATTTTGATAAGCAGAAATAAAATAAAAGCATATAGTCATATTCAATACTTACAAGGCCTTTGAGATTTTTGTTCTCTCTCTCTCTCCCCCCAACCCCATCCCTCTCCCTCTCTTTATTATTCTCATACAATACATTCCAACCACAACTTCCTCTCCCACCCCAAGGTCTTTATTCTCTTATTTAAGCCATTGCTAATGCTATCGAATGAAACTTAACCAATGGCTGAGTTGATGAAGAAGACATTGAAGAGCTTTCCTCCAATTCAATTTAATGTGCTTCAGATGTTTTCAGCAGTCAGCTAATTTGTATACAATTTCTGTGTGCTGGAACCCAACCTGGACTTCTTTCCTTTGACCACAAGATGTTAGTAAGACTTCTTCAACTAGGCCAGAAGACCACACATCACAGTGTTTACTCAACAAATATTTATTAGGAACCCTTCTGGTCCTGAGTGCATCAGCCAGTCACCTCTTGAGCATGATCTGGGCAATTAGACAAAGGCTCTTTGTTTTTAGCTGTTCTGGGGTAGCCACAGCCTGCCATGTTTATGATGTACTTCTTAATAGTTGTGGTACAAGAGCTCTTAAAGTTGTGGTACAAAAACTCTTGAAATGGTGGTGCAAATGTTTTGAGTGAAAGATTTTCAGAATAAGACCTAGAACATAGCTCAACCAGAAAAGTATTTGCCTTGAACACATGAGGACCCGATCCCCTGCCTTCTGCCCCTAAAAAATGTTGGCCTGGTATACTTGTCCCAGGCTTGGCAAGCCCAGATCAAAGGAGGCCTGAGCCAGTCAGCCCAGCTTTATTGGAGAAATTCTAGGCCAGAGAAGGAAAGATCTGTCTTTAAAAAATCTGAAGTTGACTATGA
Source organism: Acomys percivali (assembly GCA_907169655.1). Lineage (NCBI taxonomy): Eukaryota > Metazoa > Chordata > Mammalia > Rodentia > Muridae > Acomys > Acomys percivali. The sequence continues at coordinate 80,555,456 of OU015750.1, forward strand.
ACACACACACACACACACACACACACACACACACACACAGACAGAGAGAGAGAGAGAGAGACAGACAGACAGACAGACAGACAAAGAGAGTCACACAGAGAGAGAGAGAGACAGAGACAGAGAGACAGAGAGAGACAGAGAGACATTCTCCTCCTAATAGAATACCTCCTGATGGGCTCAAAGTAGTCACATTAGAGTACAGGACCCCTTACAAAGTTCCATGGAAATAAATTTGCACTTTTTCTTTAATGATTTGACCATCAGCATTGTTCTGTGAAACTCATGCTATACAAGAAAGATGCAATATCACACATTGCATGTATTGTAAGCATCTGATAGCACTTGCAGATGTACATGATTGCCTTATGTACTGTGACTAGACATTGTGAATCTTGCCCACATTCCAGAGTCTGCAGTTAAGACAGACTGCAGTTGATAACCATAAACTTGTCACTGGCTGAGCTGTGCAGACTCCTCGTCTGTTCTGAGCTTCCAGCTCCTCTCTGTGCAGCCCATTAGCTGGTCATTTGTTGATGCTGTCTTCGGGGCCAGGCATAGCTGTACTGACTGAGAATCCAATTGCTGGATAACAGACAGTACTTGCCCTGCAAGAACTCAGCTTAGTGGGGAAGTCACAGATCTGTAACCAATTTTATTTCTACACTATGAATGCCATCATAGAAGCATAACATGATGTTATGGTGCACCTAATTCCTATGGCGTCACCTCCAATTTCTCCTAAGACTTCAGGACTTAATTTTTTAAAGGCATGTCAATACACAGGTATACATCTCATTCCAAAAACGTGGAAATTCAAGTCATAAACATTTTATCATCGCAAAGCAATTTAGTATGGAGTTTGGAGTCTGATTGACTCAAGTAATGAGAAGACCAAGGAGCTTTATCCTCTGGGATTTTCCTCTTCTTACTCCCTATGCCACATCATGCATTCCATGGCGTGAACTTGTCATGGAGATAGGGACAATCTGGCTTTTTGTTATCGGGCACATAGTGTTCAGTCATAAGACCCATTATTCCTACTGAACCTTACTACTACATGTGGGCCACTTTTAGGCCCACAGAAGAAGAAGAAGAAGAAGAAGAAGAAGAAGAAGAAGAAGAAGAAGAAGAAGAAGAAGAAGAAGAAGAAGAAGAAGAAGA
>OU015750.1:80572444-80627962 GCA_907169655.1 Acomys percivali
ACACACACACACACACACACACGCATAATGTGTGTGTATAGAGTTGATCTCAACTACCTTTAAGCACGTTTGAGTCCATGAAAAGTAAAGATAAATGGGCTTATTGTAAGAAAAACAACAAACAACATCAGCAGAGTCAGAATCCCTAAACTCCCCGGGGCTTCTGTATCCCTCCCTTCTTTTCTGCTTCCCGCCTGCCACCTTCCTTTGCTTTTTCTAAGAAGGATGCATTTTTCTGCCAATTATGGATGCTCTGCTTCCTCTGTACTGCCTCACCCAGCACCAACTCCCATGAAATTCTTTCTGAAAATAGGTCAGATCTGCAATGCCAACTGACCCAGTCATTCAAAAATCCAGGAAAGGGAAACTTAACAGGTCCTCCCTGCGTGGTCAAATGCTTTCCACTAGGTAATTGGCTCGGTTAGGCAAGATGAGATCATTCTGGTTGTATAGATTGGGTGACAACACCATCCTTGAAAACTAAAATAATTAAAAATATCCTCTATCTTTTTTCTTCTGTCCCTCTGCTATCGTATTCGTTTGATAGATGTGTATCAAGGGCCTCTTGTATGTCTTTTGCGTTAGGCTGTGTGGTCCCCTCACCTTCCTCCCTGCCTGCCTAAAATCTGTCTATGTTTTAAAACAGTTCTAACCTTCCTAATGCTTTAACACAGATCCTCATGTTGTGGTCCCCCCCCACACACACACAACCATGCAATTATTTTCACTGCTACTTCATAACTGTAATTTTGCTGCTGTTATGAATCATAATGTAAATATCTGTGTTTTCTGATGGTCTTAGGAGACCCCTGTGAAAGGGTCATGACCCACAAGTTGAGACCCATTACTTTAAAACTATTTAACCATCCTCCAGGGACATCCAGACCTTCAGGTTCAGTTTTCCTAGGAACAGTACCTTCTTCATAATTCTTGCTCTACTTACAAAAGTGGACAATAACCTTGGTTTATTGAAGTCTACATTCCCTCTTCAGACTATAAACACCACAGAGATAATGGCCACATCCTTTTATTTTTGTAAACGGAATTTTATTTTATCTCAGCCTCTGGCATCTTGAAATCCAATGAGACTTTCAAAACTGAGATGATGAATGTGAACCGAAAAGAGACAATGTACTTTTGGGAGACAGCGTGTATGCTTGAATAGCAATGATTTGTTTTCAGGCCTTTTGATGCAATCAATCCAAATATGCTGATCTTTAAAAACAACCTGGGGGCCTCTTTTCCATTCAGTCATAACAGGCTATAAATTCAAGGGTGTTTGCCCACTAGACTTTCATGAAGCCAGCTGCTTGCAAGAAGTGGGAATAGAGTGCTAGTTCAGGGGCTCAGTTCCCTTCCACTGCCCCCACCCCAAATTATTTCTGTAACTACATGGACACACCATGTGATATCCCTGAGGACTTAGTGGGGACATGTCTACACACCTGGCACTAGTCACCAGAGGCACTTCTGGTCTTGGGGAGTTGATGTTTTCCGTGGGGGGACTTATTCGCAGATTTAAAAAAAAAAAAAGGAAACACAGATCCTTAGAGGCTTCAAAGGCACCTGACTTTCACTCTGGAAAAGTCTTTGGTTGCAGTTAAAATAAGGCATGTGTTCCAGAGGCTGGAACACTCTGGTGCAGCAGACCTCTCATGCGTGGGTGGCAGGCGGTTGGTTCTGCGCTTGTTACTGAACGGTTTAGATACCTTTCCCGATGCAAGGTTCATTAGGTGACATCTTTATCGTGTGCTGGCAATGTGTTGTGAATGGTTTCCTCTGCAGTGGAATTCTTTCTTTTTTTTCAATCTACCCACTTAAAAACTGTTCTCGTTTCTCTTTTAGTGCCCTGTACTGCAGAGGATCAGATAAACCGAGGTTTCCTATGCTACTTTAAAGAACTCTTTGCTTGAATTTTAAAGTGCGGTGTGCACATGCTCTCCCTACCGCCTTGGGGCATAATTGCAAGTTAGTCATGGTTTCATGCATGTTTAAGAATTACTTTAATGGCTTTATTCGTGGTCTGACAACTGCTTATGAGACAGGGTAGAATGATCTTCTGCCTCTGCCAAGCCAATATCAACAGGCCCTCAACATTTCTTATATCACACTTGCAGTCATTTTCACGTGGGTATTTCAGACAAGAGCAACAGCAACACAGTTGTGTGCGCATTCTACCCCAGAATACAATACAGGGAAGGGTCAATAAAGCGTGCCGGCCTGGTTAGAGCTGTTTGGTACAGGTCCTGGCTAAAGGTGCAATGAGGATTCTAGGCAATGCTGGTGAATAAAACCCAAACCTCGCACATGCTAATCAAGTATGGCCACTGTGCTGCATCCCCGCCTTATGATTAGCATATAGCTTCTATAAGCATCTGTCCTCTGCTCTATTGGCCAAGAGCCATGGGAGCTGAGTACCTGAGACTTGTCATATCTTTGCAGTGTCAACAGATGTTCACCACATACGGCAACAAGTGTTTTATGCACTTTCTATAGTTGCTTCTTAGTTGACTCAAATCCAGGTGACCATATTAGAAAATTAAACAGAGCCGGGTATGGTAGGGCACGTCTTTAATCCCAGCACCTGGGAGGCAAAGGCCAGTGGGTCTCTGTGACTTTGAGACCAGCCTGGTCTACAAAGAGTTCCAGGACAGCCAGGGCTATTACATGGAGAAATGCTGTCTCAAAAAACCAAAATAAGTAAAGAAAAGAAAAAAAGAAAATTAAAGATGTCTTGAGACTCTCTGCCATAGCTGGCAGTTCACACACAGCTCTGCAAGGCAGATGAGCTGAGACAGGGGTAAATGTAAGTATTAGATTAGCATGTCAGCCCTGAGGTGGCAGGGTTAGTAAGGCTGGGGACCGGGAACCAGCAGACAATTAAGAGCCTAGCTTTGGAGCCTGGTTTTGTCATTTAGCCACTGAGTAGCAAGCTCTCTAGAATAAGTGGGCGTTAGTCTGTAAAATGAATAGAGCAGTGAGTGCTTCTAAGTTTGAACTGGCGTTTATATTATCTGGTAAGCACTGTCTAATGGGATTCAAAAGATTCTGGTCTCAACTCTCACAGGACAAGTAGTCCCTAGGGGAAGACAGTCTTCCACCAGGATGTCTGGGCAGCCAGTTCACTCCTGCTCTAGGCTCTAGGCTCTAGGATAGAAGGGGAAACAGTCCTGTCCTGGAAGGTCTGGGCCACCAGTTGAGAGTTGTAGAAGAGAGGACAAAGGGTCCTGCGGGCCAGTGTCTACAGTGAGAGGAGAGGAGACGCTCCCAGACTTGATGGACAGACCTTGGTACCACTGCAAGGGCATCAGAGAGCACACAGGTGCTTGAGACATATTACAGACTCGCCCTATTCCTTGCTGAGAAAAGTCCCAGTGTACAGTCATACAATAAAGACTATGAGAAATCCTGTAGATTAAAAAATAAACTTACCTGGTAAGTCTGTAATTCTTTGTGTAATATCTGTTTTCATAAAAATAGGAAACAATTCTCTAAGGACTGCTGACCTCAGTGAAGATTCAGCCACCATCCATTCCTCCAATGGGCTGGTGTTTCCTGAGTTCTTGTTGCATACCGGAAGCATTGAAGATGCAGCAGGAAGCATGCTTGCTTCACTGAGTTCATATCCTGCTGGGCTGTATAGTGAGTTACAGGCTACTGTAACTGAGCCACACGGATACACCCTGCCCCTACTCCAGCTCCAAACTAAGAATAAATTAACTGCCAAATAAAACAAATGATAAGTTATGCTGAGTCCAATATGAGTGATTACAGCCAGGAGCATAGATCCAGGTGACTCTGAGTGACATGCCCACTGTGGAAGATGTTATGGAAACTATAGTAATGGAACAAAGGAAACCGCAGCTAGGTGAGCTACAGCAGGGCAAGACAATTTCATCTGTAGGTTTTAGGCTTCTTAACAGTCTCAGCTGTAGGCCTGGTGGAAGCCAGTGGTCTGCTAAATTTAATAATACACTCCAAAGGTTTTACCTAAGGGCCACAGACAGAGAAGTTGGTAGCCAATGACTATAAAGAAGACCAATCTTCAAAGAGAGGTTGGCTCCTGGTCTGCAATGTTCCATCTTGCCCCCACAGTCATGAAGATCTGGTCAGTAACCAGCCCTTGGGGTTTTCCACAGGTATGAGGGCTCTGAGAGAACTCCAGTCCAAGGGCTGAGAGGAGGACAGGAGTTGGAGTTTAAAATCAGAGCACGCTGTGGGACCCAGTCATTCCTTCAGTTCAGTCCTCTGAGAGCATGAACTTTGTCTTCCTTCTCATTTCGGATGTAGCAGGAGCGTCGTCTTGGTGGCGGTGCTCTGATACTTCTTGTCATTGACATGCTGGTGGCTTCCTAGTCACCCAGTCACCCTCGTGGCTTGTTCTAATGTATCAGAATTCTGCTTTTTGAAAGATGTCAATTTTTTTTTTGGTATCAGCCGCAACTTTATTAGAATGAATGGCTTTCTATCTGTAATGGTAGGGTTTCGCTTTTGGAGTTTTTGTTTGTTTGGTTGCTTTTGGGGTTTGTTATTGTTGTTTTGTTTTGTTGTTTTTTGTTTGTTTCTTTGGAGACAGGGCCCATGCAGGCCTAAAATTTGCTCTGCAGGGAAAAGATGCCCATAATCCTTCTGCCATTCTCACTCGAGTCCTGGACTTACAGGCTTGCATTGCTATATGCATCTTTCTCATCACTTTATGTTTAACGTCTCTCCCCTTTACACGTTCCTATATCTTCCCAGAACATCGTTATCACAATCAATGTCACATAACGGGAACAGAATCTTCCTGTAGCAAACACCTGGCTCTGGACTTGGCAGCTCACCTGCACAGAGGAAAAATGGCCTAAAATATTAAAGTGAATTTACTTACACTCTTACATTTGAGCCAGTAATGAGTAGAGAGCTGCTCTCTGTCTCTCACTTTCCAAAAACAGTTTATAGAAAGGATTGGACAACAGTCAAAAGCGTACATCACACACACACACACACACACACACACACACACACACACACAGAGAGAGAGAGAGAGAGAGAGAGAGAGAGAGAGACAGAGAGACAGAGAGACAGAGAGACAGAGAGACAGACAGAGAGAAAGAGAGAAAGAAAGAGATTGAGATTTACCTGTGAGTCCCTGTGAGATGAACTGGGAGGTTCACAAAACACTATTGTTATTTTCCAGGCTCTTGTTAAAACCTCTTAGAACTCAGGGGCCTGGGCTTTAGTACTGGAGAGGGACTTCCTCAGCTCTCAGTGTGATAATTCCCCGTGGACCTAGAAAAGAACAGGATGGTTTTTAAAAGTCTTTGATTTGCAAGGAGTTCTGTTACACAACACAGAAATCAGGAAGAGTTACAAGTCCACATGGTTGGTGCTGGAGCAGGCGGTGTTGTTAATTCAGCCGAGGAAGTACACAGTAGGGCGACCAGAGTAAGAGGAGCATCCACTCAAGAAAGGTCTTAAGCTAAGCTTGGGGGGGGGGGGGGGGGGAAAGGCTAAGGTGCTGACACCGAGGTAAGGCTCATACCTTGCTATTATAAGAGCAGATCTCTGCTTGTAGACACTTGAAGCTGCATGATCGAAGCCCGGATTACTGGGGGAGCATAGACCATCATGAGAAGTAGATAATACAAGAGATTCACTGCAGGAAATTTTCGTGACACCTGTGGATGAGGAAGAAAGATGAAATGTGTCAAGGCTCCCCTTGCTAAGTTGAAGACCTATGGTAAAACCAACAAGGAGCTGGGACTTTGTATTAGCTACAACAGTTACCATAGGTCCAGTATGACACAAATGAATATTCTGATTTTATAGTCTCGAATTTAAGGTCACAGTGGTGAGCAGTTCTTTCCCTGATAAGAGCCCCGCCCCTCTTCCTGCCCCACAGATGGCCACTGCGTTGTCTAGTTCTAGGTCAACTTGACACAAGCTATAGTCAGGTAAGAGGAGGGAACCTCAATTGAGAAAGTAAGTCCAGAAGATCAGGCTATTGGCACACAAGCTTGGAGAGCACTTTTCAAAATTAGTGATTGATGTTGGAAGGCCCAGCTCATTTTGGGTAGTAGCATCCCTGGGCTGGTAGTCCTGGGTTCTGTAAGAAAGCAGGCTGAGCAAGTCATGAGGAACAAGCTAGTCAGCAGCACCCCCTCATGGCCTTTGCATCAGCTCTTGCCTCCAGGTTCCTGTCAGGCTTGAGTTCCTGTCCTGGCTTCCCTCAATGGACCCTGAATCTGTGTTTGTAAGACAAAACCCTTTCCTTCCAAGTTGCTGTTGGTTATAGAATTTTATCACAACGATAGTAGCCTTGACTAAGAGAGCCACCTCCACTCTGTATCCTCACATGCCCCTGAGGAAGAAAGCACACTTCCCGTGTCTCTTTTTAAAAGGAGGCTAAGTCTCACTCAACCTCCCTGACCCTATCCACCTCAAGTCACTTGCATAGAGCCACAGCACATAAAGGTTAGGGATTCAGTATACAGAATCTGAGGAGGAGGGAGACACAAATGAGAATCTAGTCTTTTTAAAATACATATTTTATTAATTTATTCATATTACATCTCAATTGTTATCCAATCCCATGTATCCTCCCATTTCTCCCTCCCTCCCATTTTCCCCTTACTCCTCTCCCCTATGACTGTAACTGAGGGGGACCTCCTCCCCCTGTATATGCTCATAGCGTATCAAGTCTCTTCTTGGTAGCCTGCTATCCTTCCTCTGAGTGCTGCCAGGCCTCCCCATCTAGGAGACATGGTCAAATATGGGGCACCAGAGTTTGTGTGAAAGTCAGTCCCCACTCTCCACTCAAATGGTATCTATCACTTATATCTGGACACTAGCCCATGAAAGTCTTCATTTACTAGTCTGGTTTTTTTTTAAAGATGATAAATTATTTTGGATGTGTTGAATGAGAGGTAAACTGTAAAATTGCTGACAACGTGGGAAAGAGAACATTGGGAGATGGAGAAATGGCTTAGCAGTTAATAGCACTTGTTTTCCCAGAGGACAACGGTTGGCTCCCCAATACTTCCATTGAGCAGTTCACAATTTGAAACTCCAGCTTCAGAGAATACAAAGCCTTCTTAAGGCCTCTTGGTTACCCCCCACATACACACACACATGGTATTCACACACACACACACACACACACACACACACACAAATAAAAATAAATCTTCATAAAAGAAGGGGGAATTGATGACAGGGGCATTCTCAAAACCAGGGCTGGAAAGAAACTAAGAGAATTTAAGTGGCTGGAGAGATGGCTCAGAGGTTAAGAACACTTGTCTGGTCTTCCAAAGGTCCTGAGTTCAATTCCCAGTAACCACATGGTGGCTCACAACCATCTATAATGAGATCTGGTTCTCTCTTCTGGTGTGCAGGCACACATGTGGGCAAAATGCTGTACCAATAATAAATAAATAAATCTTTTGCCAGGCAGTGGTGGCGCACGCTTTTAATCCCAGCACTTAGGAGGCAGAGGCAGGCGGATCGCTGTGAGTTCGAGGCCAGCCTGGTCTAGAAAGTAAGTTCAGGATAATCAAGGCTACACAGAGAAACCCTGTCTCAAAAAATTAAGAAGAAGAAGAAGGAGGAGGAGGAGGAGGAGGAGGAGGAGGAGGAGGAGGAGGAGGAGAATTTAATTTAAAGAATGTATGATGGGCCTGCTTGGGGCCACTGTTTGGAGTGTAAGTGGGGAAGTAGATGCAAATGCTTTCTTTTCACTCTTCTCCTTCTTCTAATAAAAGCTCCATACATCAACCTTGCTAAGTGACGGATCTGCACTAATCAAAGAAGGAGTTCCTGCCCTCCTGTAACAGCTGGGACTCTTATGCTCTCTCCAGATGCTCAGCGTTTTCTGTGAAGGCTTTTCCTCCACCAGACTCACTCTTCACAGAAATAGCATTATTGCTCTATGTGAACCCCATTAAACTATAGTTAGTCTGTTCTTGGAAAGCTCTGAATGATTTTTCATTCTTATTACACTTAGACAAAGACTGAAAATCGATGAGCCTTTTATGAGAACCCCCATCTCATCACTGAAAAAAATTAATGGATACACACACACACACACACACACAAATTAGTGCACAATTTACAAGTGCAATGTTTCAGTTGGATGGGCAAAATTACTGATAAGAAGTGGGGACTTTGGGTAGGTTAGTCTGCTTGACTCGAGAATTCCAGCTTGTATAAACATTCCATAGGTATACCATAGCATCACTCTAAATCTCATAAATATATACAATTATAATTAGTCAGTATCCAAAACAAATTTGAGACTGTAATAATGATACTGTAGTTTATCAAAATGCTGGCTTTATCGTAATTTTTATTGTGAATACATATTCTCATCAATGTATGAACTGAGCAGTTAGTGAACAGTATGATATCAGAATGGGGTCACATTAATGTGTTGTAAATGGCTTGGGGGCAGGTATCTTATACCCAGGATTGAAAACAGAGCTGCCGTCTGTGGCGATAACCTTGTCAGAGTGCCCTGACATTGAAGTCAGAAGAGAAATATTAGTGTCTTTTGACCTGTAAGTCCTTTCTACCGTCGTACTTAGTTCAGGGCAGCATGCTGATGCCATGCTAACCTCTGGTTTGTTAAAAATACCAGGGATAATTGTAACATCACAGTACATATCTTCTTCATACACTGCAAATACAATTTTATAGATAGGAAATATCTGTGGTTGCAGTTTTCTGCTTCCGACTTCGGATATATTTGTTAACTTTTGAGAGTCACTCTTCTTGCATAATACTTGTTTTAACTTGTATTCATTTGCATTGCTTAGATTATGTCCACTTCAAATCTGTGTTTGGATGTAAAGGAAAGAAAAATGTGATGCCCTTGATTTGCCTAATCTGTCGGCTTGGAGCATGATGGACTGTTACTATTACCTTCCGTGGATCCTACGTGGTCAGGATGCTTTCTGAGTATTTGATAGAACAATCTCATGCCTTGTGGGCCCTACCCTAATGCAGAGGACAAGACAGATATGGGAAAGAAATAGGTGCTACAAAAAGACAAAACAAAACAAAAACAAAAACAAAAACAAAAAACAAAACAAAAGAAAACATGAACTAAGTTCTATTCGATTCCACTGGAATATTGAAGCTATCTGTTGATGGAGTGGAATAAGCCATCTTAGCAGGCTATAGAGAGTTTGTCGTTATTTTCGCTACTAAAAATTCACTGGAGAAACACATGAGTGCTGAACTGTACTGAAGCACAGTTTAACATTGGCTTGCCTACATCCATCACCCTTCTAAGACTCTGGGGCAGCATAAAGACTAGTCCTCGAAACGTGTCTGTACATGTTCTACCCCGCAGTCTCTGTACACAAGAGAGGACGAGTCTGGTCATGGGAGAATCAAGGTCCTGGGGAGAGATCAGGGTGCCATAAGGGCATCTGGCATGGGAGACTTCCCATACACATTGGCAGAGTGGGTGAGCGAAATGAGAAACGTACTGAAAAACAACTTGAGCTGAGGTAGAAGTTGCCTGTTGCTATGTTGAGTTCAGTATGAAGTTCTCGGTGTGCTTATTGCAGCCAGATATTTTTCACCATGGCTCCAGAGAATGCCAAAGAGAGGACATGCAAGGCAGCTTACCATAAAAAGAAATTAAAACACCTTCTCCTGGTTCCTGAGTCCCCACTTTCCACCACAGCACATTACATTCCGACAGAGGATGGCTTGCAATGCTAGAGCCGGCTTTTGGAAACAACGCCGAATTTTGTTTAAACGACTAAACTCAACCGTGCTCAGAGACTTAACCTCCTCAGACTAGGCTAAGAAATGTCTCTGGTGTCTTGTCCTTGGCTTGCCACCGTCCCCTCACTCCCATCCCATTTTATCCTGGTAGTGAACTAGGCTGGCAGCTGCCTACTGCCTTCGATTGGTGGTAGTTACTAAATATCATTTTGGAGCCATCTTTGTATAGATGTAAGGATCGGCCTCTGATTCAAGGTTTTAGTGTTCTGAAGCTCAACTGTATTAGCAGTCTTATCGATGCTTAACTTACATAGCATAAAATCCACCAATTTCAAGGGTACAGGCATTTAATTTTAGTAAATTTATGTTCAGCAGATTCTTGCCAGCCACCATCACAATCCATTTCATTGCCTGCAGCTTCTGGCAGCAGATGCCTGACGTCATCATGGTATAGTTTCCTGTCACCTTGCATAGAATCTTCTTCCAATTGGAGAAAGAACACCCAGTCTTATTTTGGTGTAGAGGCCAGCTTTCCCCTGCTGAGCTAGCTAAGGACCAACTGAGTTAGGTGCGTCTTATATTTTGTTACACATAGCAGCAGTGTAGATGAGATTTTTCTTAACTGAGAGCTAAGACTAATTTATTTTGGCTTCACTTGCTCAGCACAAGTGTTTAATCACTTCTGTCTGCTAAATATTTCCTTCAATATTTAGGTGCTCATTACAATTTGGATCCTCAAGATATATGGAGTAATATTTTCCAACATCGGGCTTAAATTTAAAACCTATGTGATTATGACACTTCTTCTAGGACCAGAAGTACTTATATGATATATTTAAGTGTCGGGGAAGTGGTTTATAGCATAGTGTGTCAGAGGGTAGAGAACTCATGTATCACGTATAGATTCACTCTTTGTGTTTTTATTCCATAGACGAAATGTAAAGCATGCTCTAGCAAGGCACAAAGCATTACAGTGGACTAAGTCTTACGTCTTACCGGAGTTTCCCTATGATGTCAAGTGCATGCTGGCGGAGCACAAGAGTCCTGATCACAGCATGAGGATCAGGATCATCGAGTTTCTGCAGGCTGATGTGACTAAGTACCTGGGAGGCTCGCTGTGAGTAACAGTGAGGATGTGCCGAGTGGAGAAGGGATCTGTGCTCAGGGAAGTGTAGAATTTGTTAGGAACCAAGTCACCTTGGCTTATGGACAACATAGCAAATAAAAGTTCAATATGCACAGAGTTCAAAAAGGGACTAGGGTTATTGTCTCAGTTGGTTGTATATTTGCTGCATAGCCCCTCCCTTAAAAAACCCATATAAAAATTAGGCATGACCGCATATGCTTGTAATTATAGCTCTGGGGAGGAATAGACAGGTGGATGCTTGGTACTCACTGGTACCCATTGTCTAACTTCGCCCATGTGCCAACAAACAAGAGGGATTGTGGGGAACAGTGCTAACTCCAGGCCTCCGTAACTGCACATCTGTAAACACACACACACACACACACACACACACACACACACAGAGAGAGAGAGAGAGAGAGAGAGAGAGAGAGAGAGAGAGAGAGAAGGACAGACAGACACCACAGCAAGAGAAAGTGTAGAAGTCTGTGTGTGCTTTGGGTTCACCTTAATTGGGGGCTGCTGGAGATGAACTCCATCTTATCTTCTGTGGTGAACAGGTATCCCACGACCCAGCAGTACAACGACGTGGTCAATGCTCTGCTGCAGGCCCACCCTTTCCTGGATGAGGACGGCTGTGGTTTTGTAAGTGACTACGTGGCTCCACCATCCCATTCATCTCAACCCATTTGAAATAAGAGCTTTGCACTTTCCACTCTGGCTCTGGTATTTTTTTTTTTCATTTTCTTAATTTTTTTTCTTTTATCTTTAAGATTATAATATAATTGTGTCATTTATCCCTTTCCTTTCCTTCCTCCAAATACTTTCTTATATTCCTCCTTTCACTTTCAAATGATCTTTTTCTTGTTTTTTTTTAAAGATTTATTTATTTATTTATTATGTATACAATGTTCTGCCTGCATGTAACACCTGCAGGCCAGAAGAGGGCACCAGATTTCATTGTAGATAGTTGTGAGCCCTCATGTGGTTGCTGGGAATTGAACTCAGGACCTTTAGAAGAGTAGGCAGTGCTCTTAACCTCTGAGCCATTATAGGCATGTTCATATACATAAATGAAGACATGAATATATATTCCTAAATATAACCTGCTCAGTCTATATATGTTTTCAGGGCTGTCCATTTGGTATTGAATAACCAATTGATATTCTCTTTCCTAGAGAAGTCTATTTCTCCTACTCTCAACATTTCGTAGCTTCTTGAAGTTCTTTGTGTAGAGTTGAGGCCTTGTGGGCTTTCCCCTGTCTCCCTCTCTCCCTCTCCCTCTCTCTCTCTCTCTCTCTCTTTCTCTCTCTCTGTGTCTCTGTCTGTCTGTCTGTCTGTCTGCCTCCCCCATCCCTTGGCTTCTACATCTTTTCTTTGCTGTATCTCTGTCTTCTCTCTTACCTCTCTGCCATAACTTCTCTCTTTCTGTCCCGTGTGTCCTTGTCAGCATCTTTCTGTCACAATGACTAGCAAAACTGTGCCTGTGTAAGACTCTCACGTCTTTAGCTGGAGAATGTGGCAGAGGGGCAATGGTTATTCTACAGCAAGTGCCCACGACGCAGAGACAGAACACTCCTGTGGACAATTATATTTAACTTGTCCTCTTCTGCCTGAGAAATGTGTGAAGCAAGGCTGAAGAAGTTGTCCATTTAATAATGCACTAGCAGTCGATGCCTATATAGCTTCCACTGGGTGCAGCTAGCTCCCTCCCTCCCTCCCATCTCTGGTTTTTAGAAAAAGGATTTATCTGTGTAGCCCTGGCTGTCCTGAAACAGACTCTGTAGACCAAGCTGGCTTCAAAATCACATCGACCTGCTTTTCCCTCCCAAGGGCTGGAATTAAAGGCCTGAGCCACTACCACCTGGCATTATTAAAAACACAGTTTATGGAGAGTGGGGTATGACTTGCACACAAACTCTGGTGCCTCATATTTGACCATGTCCTCTGGAGGGGGAGACCTGGTGGCACTCAGAGGAAGGATAGCAGGTTACCAAGAAGAGACTTGATACCCTATGAGCATATTCAGAGGGAGGAAATCCCCCTCAGGAATAGTCATAGGGGAGGGGAATAAGGGGAAAATGGGAGGGAGGGAAGAATGGGAGGATACAAGGGATGGGATAACCATTGAGATGTAACAAGAATAAATTAATAAAAAAAAAGAAAAAAGAAAAAAAGAAAAACACAGTTTAGGAGTGCTCTCTCTCTCTCTCTCTCTCTCTCTCTTTTTCTCTCTCTCTCTGTGTTTCTCTGTGTGTCTCTGTCTCTCTCTGTCTCTCTCTCTTCTCTCTCTCTCTTCCCACATAAGCATGTGAAGTCAAGTTTGGTAGCCCATATCCATGTAAATAGCATGGTGATGCAGGCATGTTTATGATCCCAGTGCTGCAAAAGCAGAAAGAAGCAGATCCCCAAAACTAAGTGGCTAACCAGCCCAGCCTAGTTATTAAGACCAGGCCAGTGAGAGACCAAGGTGGGTGGCTCCTGTAAGATGACACTGAAGGTTGACCTCTTGTGTCTATATGCATTTGCACACATGTGATGTGCACTTGCATATGCACCTGCATACATGCATACATAAGGACACACACACACACAGTGCATTTGGCAGGGAAGATCATGCTGTTCCATATAGTAGCTGAAGACCTTAGGATAAAGGGGTTGCGTATTGAAAGTTACGCGGTTAAGTGCACACTAGGTTCAGTCCTGGAATCTGAATCTTCCCAACCTAGGCTAGAGAGCTTTCTGATAGTCAAGGAATGCTGGGACTTGAGCCATGAAACCAGCAATGGCAGCAACCAAATGCCAAATCTTTGTCTAATGTTTTCTTGGTGGTTCCATTTGCTATCAAGGAGATGAAGTACATTTGTTTTGTTTGGCTTTTTGTTTTGTTTTTGTCGTGTTTTGTTTCCTTAGTTCTAACTGAGGGACTATAATTTGAACAGCGACATCAAAGAATTGTTGTTAGGATGATTCTAAGGATAGAGTCACTGCTTCTATTATTATAAGATGAAAATAGTTTTAACCTTAGCGGTGGCATACAGAGATTGCATTGTTCTATAGGATCATATAAAGCTCTTTACGGACTGCCTGCCTGCTTTGTTATTTCACACAGTTTTTATGGAAACGAGCCCTCAAAGACCGCTTTAAATATGTTCGAAGACCCATAGAAGATGATGAACAAGTGCTGAGAAATAAGTGTAAATTTGGACACCGAAGAGGCCAGACAAGGAAGTCTCTTGCTGACATAAGAGGGAATGAAATTAAAATTGTGCAGATAAAAGTAAGCCTGAGTCCTAAACACCCTAACAACTACGACTGATTAACGATGTGGCAATAAATAGTCACATGGATACAAAGTGAGATACCCTTTAAAAGCTACCAATAAAATCAATAGTTTGCATGAGCGACACAATGTTTCTTAAAAGAGATCAGTAATCATTTGAATACCAAGATGTTAGTAAACATTTCATGACCATTTTCTTCACAGCCTTCAAAGAAACTCTGTGACAAACTGGAGAGCTAAGTCGTGGTAGGCTCCAGGAGGGATATGAGAGGGACCCTAGCAGAGACTCCTAGTAGCAGGGTCCATAGAGACTAAAGAGGATAACTTCTAACCAGACAAGTCTTCTAGTAGAGGGAGGGCACACCAACCCACTCACAAAAACGTCATCTCAATATTCACCTTGCCTACAAGATGTGCAAGGATAAAGATAGAGCAGAGATTGAGGGAATGTCCAACCAATGCCTGGCCCAACTCCAGAAACTGATATTTTTCTTAAGCTCTAGTTTCTTGAATTAGTTCTCTTTTTCTCTTTTTATAATGTACTTATGATTCTCTTCTACTCTTAGGTTTTGGAATGTCTCAGGAGGTCAAACTTGCTTTCAGATTCCTTTTATAGCCAAAGACAGCCTTGAATTTCTGATCCTTCTGCCTTCATTTCCCAAGTGCTGGGATTACAGACCTCCACCATCACACCCACTTGCATCTCATGTTGTGATGTTCATATTACCACAGAGAGTTGGATTATTTATTTATTGTTTTTCAAGACAGGGTTTCTTTGTGTAACCTTGGCTGTCCTGGAGCTCTCTTTGTAGACCAGGCTGGCTTCAAACTCATAGCGATCCACCTGCCTCTGTCTCCCAAGTGCTGGGATTAAAGGCATGTACCACCACACCCAGGCCAGAAAGTTGGGTCCTTAATGTTAACTTATTCACTGATTTTTGAATCCTAGACATTGAAACCAGGGTCTGGGGAATGTCAGGCAAATGTTCTTCCACTGAACTGTGCTCCTAGGCCTAGAAACATTCTAATGTTCACATTGCATAAGTTAGGCGGTCTCCAGTCCCAAGGTTCCTGGGAAGCAGTTATCCATAAGCATGGGCACAGAACTCTAATGGCTTCCCTCACCAGCTGGTCCAGAAGCTGTGAGTAGCTTCAAGCTGAGGACAAGGCAAAAGCTAGAAACTCTTTCTCCACCAAGAGGAGTCTTAATAAGTGTTCTTTAGCTAACTCAGAGGCCCAGATGTCCTCAGAAAACCATATCCTTGATTAAATTACCAATTGGTAGCTACAATAATAGATTGAACTTCTTAGGAACTCTGTTCAAATTGTCAAACATAGAAGCCAAATCTCTTGCCCTCTCAATTACATTTTTACACTTTAATATACAGGAATATTGTAAATCCCAATTTTTTACACATTTATATTTTAGACTGTATATGGTGTAAATATTATATTTTTAAAAATCTGATGTACTTATTTATTATTAATAGAGTAAATAATTTGATCACATCAGTTCAAACAGTGTTCATCTATGAGCTCCAGTTCATCGGCTTACATTTAACATGTTTTGCGAACCATCCATTCCAGCATCACACACCATGCAAAGTTTCAGACAGAGGTGTGTTGCTTAAATACTCTGTTGAAACTGTAAATGAGACTTTCATGTGCTGAGTCAGTTAAAACAGTATTAATTATCCATCTCCTTTGACAAGATGACAAGACCCTGAACGGTACCCTGAATTTCATGAGGCAAAGTTTTAGAAAATGTGCTCGCACAATTCCAGGTTTAACTAAACCCACAGTGGCTATAGAAGCACTCACTCTTTTTTTTTTTTTTTTTTTTTTTTTGGTTTTTCGAGACAGGGTTTCTCTGTGTAGCTTTGGCTGTCCTGGACCCACTCTGTAGACCAGGCTGGCCTCGAACTCACAGTGATCCACCTGCCTCTGCCTCCCGAGTGCTGGGATTATAGGAGTGCGCCACCACGCCCGGCTTGAAGCACCCACTCTTAATCCCAGAATTTAGGAGGCTCAAGCAGAAGGGCAGAAAATTCAAGCCTAGTCTGAGCTGTAGAACCAGGCATTGACTTTTGTAAAAAAGAGAAAATGAATTGAAATCATAATATATATGTATATATATGTTATGTATGTATATATATGTGTGTGTGTGTGTATATATATATATATAATTTTTAAAAATGTTTCACATATAAGATGTCACTCTAGAAAAGAACAAAATTCCATTATTGCTGCTGTGTGACACTATTTCTGGAGAGATGTTGACAAACATTTCACCCAGACAAGAACCTAGTAACAGACTAAGTATGGATACCATCAATGTCTAACTTGGTGAGCCAACAAGTTTTATTGGTCTACTTACAGGAGCAGAAATGACTCAAAGACAGCAGCATCACCAAAGCCCATCACCGCAACATAGGTGACAATTCACCAAAGCTGGAGACCTGGTGCTTATTGCACAACTGGCAGGCAGCTCAGTGGGGTTAGATGGTGTCCGTTCCAGGCAGCTCAGTAGGTCTGAGCCTCTTCCTGGTAGCTCAGCTCACCTGAGGTCTTCTGGGCAGCTCAGCTGGTTGCTGTTTCTCCCAGGTAGCTAGGCTTATCCTAGAGTGTCTCTGGGCACATCTTTACTGTATAGATACCCTTGAGGAGGAAGAGGGCATAGTGAATCTGACCAGTTTCAGGGACTTCCTGAGTTATTTTGAGTTGTTTGCTTCCTGTCTTAATGAGCTTGCCTGCAATATGAAATGTTTCACCTCTCCTTAGAGCATTCTGTTGTTTCACTTCCATGTAAACGGTTCTGTTTTAAAACATCCCATTGTTTTATCTCCTCTTGAACACGGCATGGGCTAAGGTTTTCTCCAAGATGGGAGGTTTTAACTTCAAGGACACTGCTGCTTAAGAATTGCACATAACTCGGGAGGCAGAGGCAGGCGGATCACTGTGAGTTTGAGGCCAATTCCAAACCAAACAAAACAAACAAAAAGAATTGTGCATAAATTAATTGCCCCCCCAAAAAAATTGTTTTGCTACACTGAAAGTGAAGTTCCTTCATAAATGAATTAAAAATAAATAAATTCAGTTCCATTTCTCCACTTTTCCCATGGTTGATGCTACACTGACACATGTTGGAACCAGTGACGGATGACGTTGAATGAATAGCAATTGTTCCTGGCACTAAAATTAATGTCTCCTGGGATCAGAGGCCACACTGAGAGGCACGAGTCTATACTGAGACTTTTCTTTAGTTCATATAACACCACTGAGTCCTCTTTGTATGTTGTACATTGTCTGTCCCTTGTCAAAACCTTAGAACTGTTTGGAGCTGCAATGCTGTGTAAATCTTCTCTGCTGGACCCTCGGTGATACTGACATCATGGCATGTACTTTTCTAAGGCGAACACGGGGAGTTGACATTTTCAAAGCTAAGCTTTATTTTGTAATTAAACAGAGATTTTTTTTTTTTTTTAAACCTTCATGCCATCTAAGCTAAGAAGGAGATTGGCCATTGTTTACATCTGAAGAGATAACATTTTTCCTGGGAAAGAAATCGCATTGGAAGTGTTTGCTTATCTCCCCTTTTCAAACAGAATTATAAACTGCTGTTTCCTTAAAGTCTGGAGCCTCTCTGTTTGTGATTTTGTGTTCTATAAAGTCATAAGCTTTTAAATGATGGCACACAGGATCCATGTATTTCTATATATATTTTCTAGCTCCTGTGGTGATAAAAAAAAAATGTATGAATGTGAGTGTGAAAGTTGACAGAATCTCAATATGCTGGATTTATGTCATGGATTTTAGAACCTCACAGTGATTGCCTAAATTACTTTCAGTTGCCACTATGACCTTCTAATAACTCTCCTAAGGTATGAACATCAAAGATGCTTGGACTTCAGTATTGTTGGGTAATCCTCATACTTAAAAAGTTCCTTGACTGGCACAATATTTCCATACTACAGAAAACAAAAACTGTTTCATATGCCGTAGCAATGCAAAATGTTGGTGCAGGCAAGAAGCAGGAGGCCACCCACACAGTCTAAGGCAGGGATGTGGCATTGGTCCCCTTAGAGGAAGGGATGTGGGAAGAGAAGGGCTCGGTTTGATTTGAGTTGTTTTCTTGCACAAGAATAGAAGGTACCTCAAGCAACAGAGGTGGGTTTCTTAGTCCCATCACACGGCCTTCCACAGATGATCCAGATGATCAGAAGTGTGGCTCTAAACAGGGCTACGGAGCTTTTGCTCCCCGTTCTCACCTTCCACAGTCTCTTGGTTTAGCTCAGCACAAACTCCGCTGCTTGGCTACAGTGCTCAAAGGAAGAGCAGTGCCAATGACCTACCTGTGCATCACATCACGGTGCCTAAGCGCCTCTGACTGCCCCACTAAGAATACGCCCACTAAGAACACGCCCACCCACCGCATCTCAGGGCTAGCTTGCCTTGCCAGGATTCTAAGCTACACCTGCAGACCACTCCCTCAAGAAGCTGGGTATTTTTGACATTTTAAAAAATGCCTTTCCGGCCAGGTGTGGTGGCACACGCCTTTAATCCGAGCACTGCAGAGGCAAAGGCAGGTGGATCTCTGTGAGTTCGAGGCCAGCCTTGTCTACAAAGAAAGTTCCAGGACATCCAGGCTACACAGAGAAACTCTGTCTTGAAAAACAAAGCAAAACAAAACCAACAATGACAAAAATGTCTTTCCAACCTCTAGACACCACGTTGTTGCTTGCCTGGTCTTGCAGTCAGTACAGCAGCTATGCCAACACTTCTTAAGCATTTGACTTTCGGTGTCAAAGAAATAAAACAAGAGAAAGGCTGAGAAGAGAGCCATGGTGGCCTGCTAACAGGCATTGAGTGCATTCAGATAATTCAGAACCAAGTAATTTATAGTTCCATGCATTGGAAACTATGTTTCCTCCCCTTTTAAAATTAATTATTGGTGCGTATGTATGATGTATGTGTTCATATGCATGCTGTGGTGCATGTATGGAGGTTGGAGGACAACTTTGTGGAGTCAATTCTCTCCTTCCAAACTTCATGAAGGATAAGGGGAGTGGACTCAGGCCACCAGGCTTGTACAATAAACACTTTTGCTCAGTGATCCATGTTACCAGCTTGTTCACACTCTTTAACAATTCTGTTTAGTTTCCTTTTCTTTATTGTATTTTAACTGTATATTTCTTAGTGAATGTGCTGGCTAGCCTTATGTCAACTTGACACACAAGCTAAAACCATCAGAGAGGAAGGAGCCTCAGTGGAGGATATGCCCCCATGAGATTCAGCTGTAAGCCTTTTCTCAATTAGTGATCAAAGGGGAGCGGCCAACCATTGTTCGTGGTGCCATCCCTGGGCTGCTGGTCCTGGGTTCTATAAGAAAACAGGCTGAGCAAGCCAGTGAGCAGCACTCCTCCATGACCTCTGCATCAGCTTCTGCCTCCAGGTTCCTGCTGTGTTTGAGTTTCCTGTCCTGGCATCCTTCAGTGATGGAACAGTGCGGTGGAAGTGTAAAGCCTTTCCTCCTCAATTTGCTTTTGATCACAGAGTTTCATCACAGCAATAGAAACCCTAGCTAAGGCAGTCAATTAATAAAAATGCTATAGAGTCTCAAACCAGATGATTTCGCTTCAGTAATTGCGTTAAGTTGCTGACATTTTCTCTTCTACTCTGTTGTCCTCTTGGTCACGTGACACCCAACATTGCATTTACTGCTCAGTATTTGGTACTCAATGTTCATCACCTAGGTAAAGGCTTTTTTTTTTTTTTTTTTTTAATTTCCGGTGGATGGTGAGCTACTTCTCCTGATGTACTAGTCCCAAGACTGGTCCCAGTTCACGTAACTTCTCATAGAGCTAGTGTCTAGGGGAGGGGCACTTCATAGCAGTGGGAGCCCTGGGCCAGAGGCAGCTTCTAAGCACCAGCCAGCCCAAGGAACACCATGACCAACGCTGCCTTGCCCCTGTGGAAGCTGTTGCGATAGTTTGGAGAGGGCTAGAGGGAAGAGTTCTGTTTGTGTTGCTCTCATCCACCAAGGGGGATGGTGGTATCTGGTATGCACAGGGACATTGGTTCTTGGAGGCCCATACAATGTCACATATGGATTTTCACTCTTTTTCAGGTGTCTTTTTACTCAAAGGATCACCTGGAGACCCTATGGGCCTCTTCTAAACACCCCAACAAACTGGGATATAAACACACTCTTAAAGAAAAGATTTGTTCATTTTATTTTAGTTTTTATTTTTTAATTTTTGAAGCAAGATCTTTACTATGTATCCTTGGCTGGCCTGGAATTTGCTATGTAGATAAAGCTGGCCTTGAATTCATAGAGATCTGCCTGTCTTTGCCTCTTGAGTCCTTGAATTTAAAGCGTACAGCATCACTCCCAGCTTTATTATCTTTAATTATCCTGTGTGTGTGTGTGTATGTGTGTGTGTGTGTGTGTGTGTGTGTGTGTGTTCATATGCAAGTATCTAGGTTCAATCTCCATCCAAAAAAGAAAGAAAGGAAAAGAAAAGAATGAAAGAGAAACATTTGAGTACTGTTTTGATTTTCACGTTTCACATATTTTTCTTCTTACTTTTGAAAACTTCTTTTTAGCTAGTAGTATTCTCAACCTCCTATAAGTTGGGGCAATTATGGCCAGTGTAAAGAACACTGGGAACTTCTGCTTCAGCCTTGCTTCTCTGTGACTTCTCTGTCCCTCTGTCAGCCTCCTGGAGTGACCCATGCATTCCTGAGGAGCTGGCTGGTCCAGCAGCCTTCCCCCACAGTCTCAGCCTTTGTTTGGTAGCCAGGGAGGGATAGCTGCGGAAAAACATTGCCACGTGCTGTAAAAAAACTGCTTTTAAAAATGGGGAAAAAACGGTTTGATTTATATAAGCACATGCACTTTTCATTTCCCTTCCTAAAACATTGGAACTCTTTCTCAGCCTTCAGTCTAGATACAGGTGGTTTTCCAGTGTGACCTTAATTTTAAGGACACTTTTCAGAGTCTGAAACATGGAAGAAATAAAATGAACATTTTTCCCATTAGGGCGTAAAATGGTCTGTCAACCATTTTTGTAGTTTCTTGAGGGAGGTGAACTTGGGAATTTGGACTTTTTTTTTTCTTTTTTTTAACCTACATGATAAGGGGAATAGTGACATAGGAATTCAATAAATGTTTTTAATGGTGGCCTTGTATCTCAAAGCTTTCCACATTTTTGCTGAATAGAAAAGAAAATTAACTACCATTTGTTCAGTTCCCAGCACTGTATTTACCATTCAGCTCTCTCTTCAAAGCACTTTCCTGTTTATTCAGTGTTTAGGCACCTCCCGTGTTTAAAGTTGTGAAGTGCTATTTTGTGTTACTTTGTTTGGCCCAGAAATAAAGTGGGTTGCAAGCTGTGCCAAAGCCTGCCCAGGAATCCTTACAGAGCCCCTTTGGCTGTTTCTCGGGCCGTTACTATTTGTTTCGCACTGCAGCTGACACACGGTGATTAATTGCATAAATACTCATTATTTTTATATCCGCTTCCACAGATGTTCCTCTCTTGGTTCAAAACCAAACTAGACAGCAGAAAATGAAGAGAAATGGTGACAGTTAACTGTATTCCAGATAGAGCGCAATTATTACCATCAGCAGGCAGATAATTTACTAATGCTGGAAAGTTTTACAAGTCAGCTTGGAAACACTGGGAGAGAGAGAGACTGTACAGAGCAAACTGCTTGTTCTTGCTGACCGCCTGAGATGCAGGCCTGCATGCTAAGCCCAGAGGCTGGTCAGATTCAATAGGGAAGGCATAATTTCCAAATTCTACTTACTGCCAACAGAAATAAAAACAGGCACAACTGGAATTTGACTTGAACAATGCCCCCAGCCTCCAACATGGCACTCTAAAATAGAAATACAGCATGAACCACACAGGTAATTTCTAGTTCTCTAGGGGCCGCATTTAAAAAGGCAAAAAGAAGAACCCGGAACTGACGCTCCTAAGAGGATCTTTTCCGGTTCCAACTGCAGTCACCACATTGTCATTTCAATGTGGAATCATTTTAAAGTCCGTGATAGAGTCCAAATTCAGTCCTTGGATATGAAATCTTTGAAATCTAGCATCGCCAGCATGGCCTTCAAAAGCACTAGCCACATTTAAGCTGATCTGAAGCCACAAGTGCCCAGTGCCTTCCATGTTGGGTTTCTCAAGTCTATTTCACATTGGAAAAAAAATAATAGAGAATAAGAGAGTGACTCTCAACAGAGAACACCCTAGTAGCAGACTTCATTTGGCACAGTGCTATTGATGTGGAATTTTGATCGTATACCTAAAGGGGAATGAAAATTGTAAAGTAAGATGCTTAGCATTTTTAGAAGGTATGTGTGTATAGGTGTTGCGCCTGCTTGTTCATCTATGCACTGCACTATACATGCCTATACATGCCTATCTATACACGCCTGGGCCCTTGGAGCCCAGGGGAGGCATTGGATAAGCTGGTGTTGAAGTTACTCAGAGTTGTGAGCTACCATATGGATGCTGGGACTCGAACTTAGGTCTTTTATAACACCAACTATTTCTCTTGACTGCTGAGCCATCTCTTCAGCCCCACCTTGCTAGTGTTGATGCTGAGTCTCAGGCAGCCCAGGTTAGCCTTGAACTCACTATATGGCTGAAGATGACTTCCAATTCCCATCCTTCCGTCTCTACATTCCGAGTGTGACACCACACTTGGCTTATAACAAGACACTTTCTTTGCAGAATTATTCAGACTGCTGAATCAAAAACAAAATTACGTTTGGTAAAACCTAACTCAAGTCTGTTCACCGCTGGGAGGAAGAAAAGGGTTTAGTTACACTTTTTAAGCATCCTGTATCTTCCTTTTCTAAAAGCAGTCTCAGTCATCCGTTGACACTTAATTTGGACATATTTATCCTCTTGTTCCTGTCACAGCCACCATCTTAGACTCCACTCAGCTCCCACTGGATTGTGACATTCAGCCGAAACTCCAGGGGTTGCAAAGGCCACTCTACAAGTGCCAATGTGGTAATGGAGGATCTAGGGTGTCTGCCTCTAACTGGAACTCATGGTTCCCTTGAGGCCACCATCCTGTAGTGCCCTTCCCTGTGTCTCTGGGCAGGAGTGGTGTCTTCAGCCTTCATCGCTCCTTCCTCTCCCCTTTTCCTCCATTTGTGTGAGAGCACAGCCCACATATTCTTTATGAAAGATGCCTCGAACACAACCCAGTAAAGGTCAGATGGGGCTCACCCCTGCACCCCCTCTGCCTTGGGAACAAGAAGGGCAAGTATACACTCGCGGAAACGTCCTCTGGCCGTCCCTGTGTTGGAAAAGTCACTTTGTCTTAGAGGATCTCCATGGGCTTATTCCCAAGGATAGAGACATTGACTAACCAATTTCCAAGTTCCTTCAAGCTCTGACAATATAAATTAATAATACATCTAATAATGGATAAATCATTCAAAGGGTAATAATATTGAAAACTTAAAATTCTGATGCACTCCTCTAATAAGTAAATGCAATCCATCTAATACACAAACCCTAACCATTACTAGTCCCATTAGTAGATCAAATAGGAGCTACCTAGATATTTCAGTGTTATAAGAGGTAAGGGATGTCATAATGGGTAAGTACACCGTACATATGGCTGTTTATAAATGTCGACTTCAGCAACAACAAAACTCCATTATATTTCAATAGTGGCAAGCTATTTATATAACTCAAATTTAGAGTTTGTTTTTCTTTTTAAGAAATATGACATTTTCTTTTTATTAAAAATACTTCCTATTCATTTGAGATAATATAAAATAATATTCAGTGTGTGGCATATACACAATCTGTGAGACAAGATGGATGCTAGGAGTAACATTTAGCTGACAGCTGCTGCATCACTGCTGGTACCAATGGGTGGGCTTGCGTTTCGCCTCTCTCCCCCAACACTCCCACGGCCAACATCACGGCGTCTGGAAGTGACCCTGCCTTGGAATTTTATGTTATCACTTAAGAGCTTTTTAAGACAATGATTTTTGTCCTTTATGCACAAAATGAAACCCACTGTTCCATATGGCTTATTTCTGAGCTGTGAAGTCATGAGTATGATTGACTTGGATAACTTCCTGTTTTCTCGTGCTGTAATGTCTCTGGGATCTAATCAGGCTGTTGAATTCAATGATGCATGCATTTAGTTTTCCACAGGCTTAGTGATCTCGTGTGACAGGAAACCCCACTGTGTCTGGCTGCTCTCCTGTCCACCATCATCTGACTGGTGTCTGGTCTTGGCTGTTGGGACGCATTGCTTTGGTTCATATGCAGGAGGTTTTGTCAAAGACTTCTGCTTAGCATGGAACTTCTGACTTATAGCGTATGCAAATATGCAACTTTGCAAGGCAGAGCTAAATTGTTTCTGTAAATAACTGTGGACGTTTGACTCCGCCAGCAACACTTATTATTGGATCTCTTTCACTCTCAAGCCTATTAAAATAAACTGGTATCTTATTAGTCAAGATTTTCATTACAATTATTTATGAATTGAGCATATCTTCATATAAAGGTTCACATTTACTTCTCCATAAAATTCCTGTTTGTGTCTTTGACCATTTTTCTGTTAACTTTTTTATTATTTGCAAGAATCACAAATATATATCTTTTATGTGTATTTTACTACTTTATAAATTATATACTCTGTAAATATCTTCTCTCAGTGTGTGCCTTTCCTTGTGCTTGTGTTTTGACAGATATAGTTCTCATTTTAATACAATATGATTATCAGTCATTTACCTTTTGATTCAATGCCTTTAGGAAATCTGAAATCTTTTCACACCTTGAAGTGATAAAATATTCTTAAATTTCCTTTAATTTTTAAAAAGAATTTTGCCTTCATCATTAAAGCTCTTGAACCATGAAGGATCCTTTTTCCTTTTGGGGCAAAATGATATCATATACCTTTGTATATGATAATCCTTCTCCTCCCCAGGGGCCTATGGTGGGTCTGTGTTGCTTCTCTGGTTCTGAGTCTGAAAGTGTGTTGTACTCCATTGCTACCTCTGCAACAAGGACTGCATTCTTTGATTGCACAGCTGTGAAACATCTGGATACCTTGCACACTTATTATTGTATTATTATTATTATTAATATGATGATGATGATTATTATTAATCATCTTGTCATTCTTTTCCAGAAGAGTTGCATGCTTGAATTTAAAATTTTTTTATTAGTGTGTATATATCTATTTGTGTGTCTGTGTGTGTGTGTGTGTGTGTGTGTGTGTGTGTGTGTGGTGTTTTACAGGCAGCTGTGAGCCACCAGACATGGGTTCTAGAACTAAACTCTGGTCCTCTGAAAGAAAAGTAAGTGCTTTTAACTGCTGAGCCATGTCACCAGCTCCAGATGGTTTGTGTATTAATAGGAATGTTGTTAGATCTCTAGCTCCTTTTGGAAAATGATGACTTCTTACATGCTGAATTTTTCTACCTGTAAATGGTCAACCCATACATTTATTTGTAACTGTAATTGTCTTTAAACATATCTTGCTTAAAAAATCTTGCTGTCATTTCTTATATGTATTTCTAATTACATTAAAGGTAATTTATTATTATTTTTGAAATAGTAAAAATATTTTCTAGCTGAGTGAGATGGCATATACCTCTAATCTCAGCATCTAACAGGGTGGGGTAGGAGGAGTGAAAGTTGGGGGCCAGCCTGGCCTACATGGTAAAACCCTCTCAAAAACAAATTATATTTTTTGATTGTTGGTACATGAGGTATATTGACTTTGTTTTCAGCAACTCAGAAAACCCCTCTCAATTGCAGTGGGCATGCTTTTGTATTTTCTTAAATGATACTGTAACCTAGGAACAAAGACAATTCTTTTCTATCTCTGGGTTTTATAGCTTATTTTTTTTTAATATTTTTATTTAGTTTTAATTCATGTGCATTGGTGTGAAGGTCAGATCTTGGAGTTACAGACAGTTGTGAGCTGCCATGTGGGTGCTGGGAATTGAACCCGGGACCTTTGGAAGAGGAGACAGTGCTCTTAACCACTGAGCCAACTCTCCAGCCCCTTATAGCTTATTTTTCTTTTAATTTGTTTTTGTTGTTTTTTGGGGGGGAGTTGTTATTTTGTTTGTGTGTTTGTTTGTTTGGTTTTTGGTTTTTCAATGCAGGGTCTCTCTGTGTAGCCTTGACTGTCTTGGACTCGCTTTGTAGACTAGGCTGGCCTCGAACTCACAGCGATTCACCTGCCTCTGCCTCCCGAGGGCTGGGATTAAAGGCGTGCGCCACCACACCCAGCTTTCTTTTAATTTTTATTACATTTGTGTGTGTGTAATGTGTGTGTGTGTGTGTGTGTGTGTTGGTGTCTGTGTATATGTGTGTGCCTGTGTATCTGTGTGTGTATGCATGTGTGTGTGGTATGTGTATGTATGTGTGTATGTGGTATGTATGTGTGTGTGTACCTGTGTATCTGTCTGTTTGTGTGTGTGTGTATGTGTGTTTGTCTGTGTGTTGTGTAAGTCTGAGTAGAACTTGTGGGAGCTGGTTCTCTCCTTCCAATATGTGGATTCTGGCATTGATCTCAGCCTGATAAACTGTTGGCAGGTACCTTTATCCACTGAACCATCTCTCTTGCACCTGTTTTTCTTTCCCTGTCTCAGCAGAGAGCTGAATAGAATATGACACAGTGTATTTGACATATCTCAGACCTTAGGGAGAATTCTTTTTAAAAAGTTCACCATTCAAAAATGATGTTAGCTTGAGTTTTTTTTTGTTGTTGTTGTTCAATAAGTATAGTTGTTTTCAGTTTATTGCTTTACTCTGATAATATTTTTCTGTAAATCATAAGAAGGATGTGGAACTACACGTGATGCTTTTCAGTATCATTTGGAATGATCATGTTTTTTCATCTCAAACTGTCTCATACACTATATAATGTTTATGTATATTTGGACAGGCCAAGTAAATTATGGAGCTTTTAACACATTACATTTCTCTTTTATGTCTCAAACCTGTCCATAATAGTGGCTCTCAAATTGGGATCTCAGCGTGATAACGTATGAGATGTTATATGAAAATCAATCACATTTCTTTTCAGGTTCGTAGCTCCTTTGCAATGTCAAATGAATGTTGCATTTCAGCGATAAGCCCAAGTTAGGTTTTCTGGTTTGAGAGTCATATCAGGAAGGCACTGGAGAATGGCTGGAGGTGTTCTCCTTTTTTCTTAATTCTCTGGCAAATTTTGCATAAATTTAGAGCACTCCACTTCAAAATGTTAAGTAGAATTTAGCTCTAACCATCCCCCTTAACTTTTTCTTTGTAGAAAGATGTTTATCTTCTAAGGGAATTTACATTAAGATTGGAGAAGTCTTCTTATGTTAAGCTGTTGTGATGAATTGTATTTCTCTAGGAATTCACTTGGTCTGTGTCTGGCTGGTCACCCGGAGCCCACAGGCAGAGGGTGGGCATGTAGCTCCTTACCATGGGCAACACTTGGAAGGCAGAGCACTCTCGCTCCTCAATATTACCTTCCCCATGCATGGGTACCATGTTTGTTTTGCATCCCGGTGAGCTAGACCGTTGCTCAAATTTCATCCAAATGTCATCAACTGGGCTCCCCAAAATGAACTTCTGTAGAAAGTTCCCCTCCCTGCTCCCTCAAAGCTGACTGTCTTAGCATTGTTATCAAGGGGTACGTGAGATAATTCTGTAGCTATTTCCAACCAACCCAGTATATAGTGAACAAGACTGACACATCGAAAACCAGTTGTGAATTTGAATTTTGGTGACCTGGCATGGTTCAGCAACTATAAAAAGGCACCCCCACCAAAAAAGGACAGAGCTGGGTAGATAGCACAGTGAGTAAAGTGTTTATAGCATAAATGTGGGCCTGAGCCCCAGTTCACTGAGCTGCAGGTTCAGAGAGACAGCCTTTGTCTCAAATATATATATATATATGTGGAAAATAATAAAAAATGATACTTAACGTCAACCTCTGGCCTCCACACTCATGTACATACATGTGTACCCTCAACACACACCCGTACCCCTCCATATACACACAAAATAAACAAAACCTTAATTAAAGTCCTTTCTTGTCTTCTAAGAGTTAAACATAGAAATAACACTCTGATAAATTGTGAAATTTCAGGATAATCTGGTTCCATGTGACCAGGTAAGCAGGAGCTAATGTAACTCTTTCAAATTCATCAAGACACAGATTAGGAAATAGAAAGGTAGCTCAGATGCTCCAAACACTTGCTGCTATTGCCAGGAAGCTGGCTTCAATCCCAGCATCATTGAGCACCTCGCAACTGCTAACAACACGGCACACATACAGATAAACAGGCACACATACAGACAAGCAGGCACACACACAGACAAGCAGGCACACATGTACATGTACACACACACCACACACACACATACCACAAACACACACACCACATTCACACACCACACACACACACACACACACAAATTACAATAAATACTTTTTTAAAAAGAGCATAGGTTAAATTCCACTGTAAATAACTGTCTAATTTGCTTTCATAAATGACTGGTTTTTGGTTAACTGTGTCCAAGGCCAAGTGAAATTACACATGGCAATACACACTTAGATACACAGCAAGAGGAGTACAAACCATTTTCTCAGAGAACCGGGTTTGCATGAAATAGTCAACTGCCTTTTAATATCGGGCAGGAAGAGCCTGTTTATTTAGATTCGTAGATGGATGAACATATAAA
Source organism: Acomys percivali (assembly GCA_907169655.1). Lineage (NCBI taxonomy): Eukaryota > Metazoa > Chordata > Mammalia > Rodentia > Muridae > Acomys > Acomys percivali. Next base: position 80,601,306 of record OU015750.1, read on the forward strand.
CTGGTTCCAGAGAGAGTCTATGAAAACAGACAAGGACTGGAGAGAAATTGACAGGAGGATGAGCCAGACTTTGGAAATAAGAAGAAAGATGATTGGCGGCCGAACACCTCTCAAGGATATACTTCAAATGTTTTCGTTCCTCAAGTGCCCTTACCAGGCAAGCTGCTCACTCAGAAGATTCCCTGTGCTTGGCATCGAGTTCCTTCCCTGCCCCATCTGCCCCTCCCCCTTCCACTGGAGTAGCAACCAGACAGCCTAGCAAGACTGTGGGTGTGAGTCTCAGAAGGGTGTGGTGGTTAACAAGCAGCCCTGCTGTCTTTAGGACCAGGGTTTCCTGCAGAAGATGCTCTTGGGGGTAAAGTCTCGGGGTTCTGTATCAGGGCATTTGGTCACGTGAATAATTGCACCTGGCATACACTTAGACAGTTAAGACTGTGCTCGGGATACTTCCCAAGTAACGTCTTTCTGTTTCTTTTATAATATCAAGTGATTTCATAGTGTCTCAGTTAGGGTTCCTATGTTCTATGATACAACACCACAACCAAAGGACACTTGGGGAAGAAAGGGTTTATTCAGCATACACTTTCACATCACAGTCCATCACCTGGAATATGGACCCCAGATGCAGGAACTGGAACAGAGGCCATGGAAGTACACTGCTTATGGGCTCGCTCAGTTTGCTTTCTTATACAGCACAGGAAACACCTTCGCGGGGGGGGGGGGGGGGGTGGTAGTGCCCGCAGTGAGCAGGGCCTTCCCATGCTTATCAACACACTGCCCTCCACTGGCTTGCCTATGGGCCAATCAGATAGAGGCATTTTTCTCAACTGTGTTTTCATCTTCTCAGACAAGTCCAGGTTTAGACCAAGTTGAGAAAAGCCAACCAGGGTATAAAGTGATCTAACGGCCTTCACTGTCCTGTAACTAACTACTCAGGGGCTATGTGCTGAGAATATACATAGGTGCTGAGCTAGAAACGTGGCTGCCAGGGACAGGAGCCCAGCAGTTCACCCTGACCCCTTATTACTTCATAAACGGTAGTATATCATTTCCTTTAAAACACTTTCAACAGAAAACAAATAATTAAAAGAAATCAGTTATTTCAGCTAGGATTCTATCACTGGGATTTATGGATATGGTAAAAGTCAATAGGGGCAGGGATTCAGGGGGAAGAAGAAGAAAAAAAAAGAAACTAAGCCCTCGAAGTTCCTAGAGACCCTTTGAGGTGCTACAGCTTTCCTCCTTCTGAGAAGCCGTCTCAGCAATGATCTCTTAGTTAAGTGACAGTGGGTGCTGTGGTAGGAAACAGTCGTCCAAGCCACTCTAAAGATGAGGCAGGAGAAATTTTGAACCAGGGAGCTGAAGACCAACTTGAGCCACATAGTGAGACCTTGACTCAAAACCAAACCAAACCAAACCAAACCAAACTAAACCAAACCAAACCAAACTAAACTAAACCAAACCAAACCAAACCAAACCAAACAGCCAAACCAAACCAGAACGTCACAGAAATACCTAAGAACAAAGCCGATAAAGTGGTGGGGAAAGTTTCGTGAAGAATCTTGAGGTTTGCATCTGCTCTGGTGGAGTAGGGTCACCGTGGGCCTGCCTTCTCACTGACAGCATGGTTAAAGCTGAGGGACCAAAATTGATGATGTCACTGCTTATAGGCCTTAGTTCCAGGCTTCCTTGGACTTGGATCCTTGGCTGGGGGGTGGGGGGGGGGGGTGGGGGCGGCGAGGGCTTGGGAAGGCGCTTGCTGTGCAGAGCTACACGAGATGGCCACACAGACGGGTCAGGGCGAGCAGCACTTGGCTACAGATTGATGGCCAGCTCTTGCTTGCTGGACAGCATTGTGGAAGAAGTCAGGGATATAGGAAGAAGCTCCCAGATTTGGAGCTAGCCTTCCCAATGCCTTGAAGAGTGCCGCCGCTACGTGACTGAGGGCTGAAACGCTAGGGTTTATCAGAGTTTGGGCCTGGTGCGCAGAGCACTCATGTGACACCCAGATGTCCTTGCCTTGTTAAGAATCACCCCTCACCTTCTTTTTTACCCAGTCAAGGGCAAAGCCCAAAATAAACTTGCCCAGATAAAATGATCAAGTTTGCCAGGCCAGGAGGAACAGCCGGTTCTTAACTGATTGACAGTGCAAAATGTAGCACCCTGTAAAGGAAAACCAGTCAACCCGAATCGCTAGGTAACACCCATGCAGCGAGCAGCGATTCTCGGTGGCTGCAACAGATTTCTGGACTCATGAGTCCTGGCTATGCAGAATTAGTACCACGTATTGGACACCTGTGTGGAATGTAGACAGCCCTGCCGAGCCTCATCCCGGCCCAGCTCATATTGTTCTATCAGTAGCCCAGTCTTCCAAAGGCCACTCTACAGTCTGTCAAATCAGTTGCTTCAAGGATTGGTGGAATAGGCCTTGACACTTGGGAGGCAGAGGCAGGTGGAGCTCTGTGAGTTCCAGGCCAGCCTAGTCTATACAAGTATTTCTAGTACAGACAAGGCTATACAAAGTAACCCTGTATCAAAAAACAAACAACAACAACAACAAAACCCAAAAACAAACAAACAAACAAAAGCCAAATTCCCATACATGTTCCTGATCCTGTGAGAAATGCAAGCATTCTTACCCCAAATACAGTCAGTCGCCCTAAGGAAACATTATACAACAAAGAGGGAGGCTATACATAGCGACGGGCCACTTTTTAAATAAAAACACCCAAGAAACCCAACAGCTGTTTCAGGCAAGAGACTCAGTTTGAGACATGGTATTTACATCTCGTGAATGACCAGGATCTAGAAAGAATATGAATGAAATTACTGGCAAATCTGAACTAGACAGCAAATTAGATTCCCAAATTTTAAGTATCTTTGTACTTAGGAAGTGCACATAGAAAACTTAAAAAGCAAAGAGCTATCACGTCTGGGTCTCCATGAAGGGTATCTGTAAACTGTATTTAAACTTTAATATCAACTTGAAATTATCTCAAAATAAAAACCAAAAACCAAAAACCAAAAACCCCAGGGCCTGGGCCCAGGCAAGTGGCCAGTTGGCCCTCTTCACATCTGACCTCCTGCCTGTGCATTTAGAGCCTCTCCCAAGGCTCATCGTTCCACTGTAAGCTGCCTGACCAGGGCCACTGTGCCTTGCCAAGAATGTGCGTTCCAGCTTTGAATGCCTTAACTTCCAGACCCAATCCTTGGTCAATTTATGATTTACCCACATATCTAAGGAGCCATGAAGCCCCATGGAAAACACTATTTAATGCTACAATTTTAGGGACAGTGGTGATAAAATTAATTCATGTTGTTGTAGATGAGTGGTGGTCTGATGACCTTGTTCTGTCACCAAAGAAGGGGCGTGGCAGTAGGGGTGGAAGTCTTTGAGAGATGAAATTTACAAAATGTTAGGAAAGATTGGGCAGGGTAGTTTTGAGTCAACAGGCTTCTGTCAGGTTTGCTTTAACTTGGAGGTCAGCTCTTCTACAGGCAGATTGTTTAATCTTACAGCCTCTAAATTGCTCCTTTAGGGTCATGAGATTGGGTGTTTTTCAAGAGTTGTTTCATAAAACCCGGCAGTGTTTCCTGTTTTGCCTTTTGCTGGACACTGCTGAAACATAACCACCCTAGCTTGTTTCCTGTTGCTGTGATAACATGAACAAAAGCCAAATTGGAAAAAGTTTATTTGGCTTACAGGTTACACAGTCCATCATCAGGAGAAACCAAAGCAGGAACCCGGACCCAGGAACCCAGAGCCAGGAACCTAGAGGCAGGAACCTGGAGGCAGGAACCTAGAGGCAGGAACCTGGAGGCAGGAACCTGGAGGCAGGAACCTGGAGGCAGGAACTCAGAGGCAGGAACTGAAGCAGAAACCGCAGAGGAACACTGCTTACTAGCTTGCTCCCTGGCTTTTCTTTCTTACATAGTCTGGGCAGGTGCTGCCAGGGCCCTCCTACATCAATTAACAATTAAGAAGATGCCCACAGATATCTCTATGGGCCAATCAAATCGGAGTCCTTTTTCAGCTGAGATTCTCTCTTTCCTTCTATGTCTAGATTCGTGTCAAGTTGAGAAAAATGAACTATAAAGACAATGTGGTTTATAGGAAGAAATACATCTAGAATTCTGCCTGTGTAACCCAAACAGCCAGTACACATGTGCGTACACTTCTTGTGATTCTCAATTAGCAGAATTTACATCTAAGGTTCTAATTTGTAATTTACCTTATTTTTAACTCTAGATTTGGAAACCATCCAATCCCGTAAAAATAAGTTTCCCTAAGGTTGCTTTTTGTTTGTTTTCCAAGACAGGATTTCTCTGTGTAGCCCTGGCTATCCTGGAGCTCACTCTGTAAAAGAGGCTGGCCTCAAACTCGGAGATCCATTACCTCTGCCTCCCAAGTGCTGGAGTTAAAGTTGTGCGCCACCACCACCTGGCTCCAGAGTGTTAGTCCTGTGTCCATTATTCGTGTTGCTGTTGACTTCTGACTTCCATTCTTTTCCTCCCTTTCCTGCATCTACTCATGAGGCTGCTAAAAACTCAGGGATCTATCCTAGGTCACCCGTGAAAGCTCATCATGATACCAACAAACTGTCCACTCCCTTACACCATGAAAGCCAACAATCTTCTCTTGTGACCTGGTGTATGTTTTTCTTTCTTCCACCAGATGTTCAGAGAAGTCCAAATTCTTACAAAGATAGATATTTATAAGAGAAGAAGGCATATTCTGGAATCCTACTCGGAAAATATACTGACTGCCTTTTCAGAGGTGGACAATCCAGCACTACACTGAGAGAGAAGATATAACGCTATACAGACAAAGGCGTGTTGAAGTGTCAGGAGGCCCCAGGGGTGAGGGTAGGGGTGGGGGTGGGGGGGGGTGGGTGGGGAGGGGGGGGGGGGGGGGGGGGGGGGGGGGGGGGTGAGAGTGGAGTCTCAGCCATTTCTGCAACTGCAGACAGAAGCACTTCATTGCAATAAGTGAAATTCGATGAGACAGGAAATACTTTTTCGAACAAGGGAGAGAAAAAGCCTGGGGGGGGGGAAGTAAAGCCATTATTATTATAAAGTTATCTTATGGGCACTAATACCGTTTAATTTTATAGTACACACCACAAGGCCAAACACAGTAGAACCATCCTGGCAAACGGGCACAGCATAGAACTCTTGCCTCTGCTGGCCACGGCCTAGAGGATAACCTGAAGTCCTGAAGTGTTCATTAGGAAATCTTGGTTTAAAAATGGTTGTGAGGGGGTGGGGAGTTGATCTGAATAAAGTGTTGGCTGTGCAAGTATGAGCTCTGCACCCTAGAACTCAGGCACAAGCTGAGCAGATATGGTGGGCGTCTGTAAGCCCAGCCCTTGAGAGGCGAGCTGCTAACTGGACTAGCTGAGTGTGCAAGTGCTGAGCGCAGCAGGAAACCCTACTTCCATAAATAAAACGGAGGCAATAAAGGAAAATACTTGATGTCAACTCTGGGTCTCCACACAGACTTCCATGCACACCCACACACGCACATGTGTCCACACATGTAAACATGCATTACACATATGTACACAGACCACACATACACATGCAAAAAAAAAATGCCTGTGGAATGCTCATCTAAGAAGACTAGCTCTTCACAGCGGAAGGTAATGATCATTTAATTAGAAGCAAACCCAACACTTCATCAGTAGCTTTTCTTACAAAGTTTCAAAGCCATCCCCCCATTTTTTTTAACTTGGAAACGTTTGCTTTAACAGATATGAAGATGACTGCCACATGTTTATTCCACCTGGATGTTTTTGGGGATGATCCCAGCCTTTTTGTCATTGTGAGTGAGCAGGTATGCAGTATGTTTACTGCCATTCATTTTATACCTTCATATAATTCATTCCATTTAAACAGTTTTGTTGTATTTACGATTGTGCTACACTGTAACTAGATCATTTGCTGTAATATCGTTCGATGCTCAGGCAGGCTTTATCCTTCAGCCGCTTTACACGTCAGCGGGCAGTGACGTCATTCCTCTCTTTTAGGTGCACGTGTCCACGCCGGTGCTGGAAGTTAAAAACCCTTTCCACATTGGCGGCGCCTGTGAGTTTTCTTTGTATCTGGACCAAGAGAAGCTTACGAAGCTGAATGACTGCGTCACGGGCCTGGCTGCTCTGGTGGCTGCTTTTCGTGTATTTGGGATTGAGTGTCCGAGAAGACGTCCCAAACCCTCAACTTCCTAGAGACGCTGATCCCGTTTCCCTCTTGGAAAGAAAAGGAAATCAGATCTCAAGCTCCGATCACTTAAGAGCTTCCGAATTAGCCGTCCAGGGCCGCGGATGCCTCGCAAACAACTGCAGATTGATTTAGAGTTGCTTTAGGAGGTAGGGGTTAGAAAAATCACAGTCTCAAGTGTCAATGGATTTTTGATGTCTGCCTCTTTAACTTAGATACCTAAGATCTTTGTGAAATGTCGTAATAAAGTACTACTTAAAGGCTCTGAATTTCATCTGAGTTCATAGGAATTCGATGGCCAAAGTTACACGTTCAAGAGTGTCGGTTTTACCTGACATAAAAGACATTATGAGTTAAAAAATCTTCTACGTTAGGGCCTGACCCCGAATTTAACTCAGTGTGGTGGCTAGAAAGTAATGGGCTGAAAGCCCGTGAGCTGACCTGCCTCTGTAGTCTCTTTGGTTAGAACATTGATTGGAAACATCACGAAGTTGAATATTTAAAAAAGAGGCGTATACGCCTTACTTGCCTTACCCCAGATGGCCTGCCTGGTCTGATGCGTTTTGGTTTCCTTCCATCAATACTGAGTGTAAGGACAGCTGCTATGTTGAGGTCGCCTCCTTGGTAGGCCATCTTGGTGGCACAGGGTCAGCACGCATGTTTTTCTTCTCCCATGGTTCCTTCCCCTACAGATTCAGTGGTCACACTGGAAATATGTTAGTTCATTCCTAACCATGGTACGACAGTCCTTCTGGGGTCCAACAGGACACTCTGTTTTCTGAAGGAGTCCACAAGGAAAAACTGTAGAATAATAGCTTAAGGTGTCCCTTATATTATTAAAATACCTTGTTATTTTCTGATTCTGAAAGGTAGTGTGATGTGTATGGGGGGGGATGGGGGCGCTGCCATTCTGGATATTGTAGAGATTTCAACGTGCAACACAATTGGATGAGGATTTTCTGAGCTATTTCATCAAATGAGCTCTTAGAAAATGCCTACAATTTTAATTTTTTCTTTGTACTAAAATACAATAATTTCCTTACAAACCTGCTTACCTTTAAAAACTTAGCAGTCTGCCTTAAATCTGGATTTATCAGTTTCTTACTTTCCCTATAGTCTACTATCTCTGTGGGAAGCTATGCAGGGTGCCAGGGCACAGGGTGGGGCTGTGAGCCAGCTGAGATCTAAACTTGAAAAGGACAAGTGTTGGAGTGGGCGGAGTCATGCCTATTTCAGGCATGTCCCTCCGAGCCTGGTTTGGTACCACCACTTGGGAAACATCGCACTTTGCTTGACTCATACACACTGGTATCTTTGGGATGTGAGTCTGCTGAATGCGGAAGATGAGATGCAGGTCTAGGGTATGCAGGGGCCTGTAGACAGCTGACTTGGTGTTTTAAGTCTTTCAGAATGCCACAGACAGTCCATATGTTTCCCACACACGCATCCTTCCATGTTGTCTCACCCTAAGCCTGCTTCTATTACTCCAGGAATCCCTTACATCAGCCCTCCCTGATTTCTCCTTGCATCACACTAGGTCACGTCCCAGCAATGGACCAGTGAAAAAGATCACCTGCTTGATGGACAGTGAATCCTGTGTCACCCAAGAATGTTCAATGCATCCCCTTTCCTCCAAGAGAATGGCCTACTGCTTAGGAGTGGAATTTTTAGTAAGATTTAAAAATCTCTTTCATTACAGCATTCACTTTAAATTAGAAAGAAAAACATTCTCAATGCTGATGAAAACTACTATAGCTAAATATGTGATTCTTGACTTTCTTTTAAAACTTACCCTACCGTCTAAGTACACTGACAAAAATATTCAAACTTGGGCTAGAGAGATGGCTCAGAGGTTAAGGGCACTGACTGCTTTTCTGAGAGGTCCTGAGTTCAATCCCCAGCAACCACATGTTGGGTCACAGCCATCTATAACGTGATCTGATGCTCTCTTCTGGCCTGCAGATGTACGTGCAGGCAGAGCACTATATACACAGTAATAAATAAATCTTTTTAAAAAAATTCAAACTTACAATCATTAGATTGCTGGATTGTGCCCCTATCACACACACACACACCTTTTCTTTGTGGTTTGTGTACTTGTTTATGTGTGGGACAGTGGCCCATTCCTGTATCACTGTGTTTTCTGTATTAATACTCTTCTGACCCCACTTCCTCTTTAAAAAAAGTATGAATATTTGCAAATATTTGCCTGCATGTATGCCTGTACATCATGTTATGTGCCTAATGCCTGTGGAGGCCAGATTGGATGCCCTGGAACATTCTGTTGAGTTACAGAATGGCTGTGAGCTGCCACGTAGGTGCTGAAAGTTGAGTGGTAAGTACTTTTAACCTGTGAGCCATTTCTCCAGCCTCACTGCCTTATTTTCTTTGAGGCATGGCTTCTCACCACACCTGGAGCTCAGACATTCAGATAGGCTTCCTGGCCTATGAGCTATGGGGATCCATTCCCCCCCCCCCCCTGTGCACTGGAGTTACAGACGTGTAGGTTTCACATGGGGGCTGAGGTTCTAAACTCAAAGCCTCCAGCTACTGTGATAGGCTCATGAGGGAAGGAGGCATCTCCCCAGTCCTAAGGTGTCTGTAACTTTGTTACTGTCTCTTTGTTGTTGATGTTTTGTAGTGGAACAGATCAAATCCAGGGTCTTGCAAATACACATAGGTATATTGTATTCTAGTACTAAAATACAACCAATTCTTAACTTTTGTCAGATGTGATATTGTTTTTCCCCCCTACATCTCCCATTTAATAACCTCTTTAAAAATCATACATATGTAAAAAGAATCTGTAATTAACATTTTATTTCATTCATATCACATGTAACAAGTGCAAGTTAAAATGTACAAATACTGAACACAACAAAAAAAAAGGGAAAAAAGTAACAATAAAAAGCTTATTTAGCAGATTCATGCAAAGAAATGAATTGGACGCTGCAGATGTCACGGACCCTGTTTTTCCTTGAATCATGACAAATGCAAAGGGCTGATAAGAAGCTCATACTATGGCACGTCAAAGGAAGTCCTACATCAGAGAAACATTAAAGAGTTCATGGAAAGAGGCGGGACTTGCCCCAGAGTTCCAACAGCATGCTACCGAACTTTCTATTTTTAAAGCAGTCCTTGAATAAACGTCTAATCCTGGAATTAGAAAGCACATCAAAAGACTGACAAAATAATTTACCTTCCCCTTAGAAGTGCATGCTTACAAAAGAAACACTGCCAGCTATGAGTTTATAAATAACCAAGGGCTTTCATTAAAGTGCATCCAGATGCTTAATCAAGGCAAAATATTTCATAGGAAAAGGAATCTTTCTACATTGGAGGTTCCCGAAACATGGCTGTGGAACCACTGTCCTGACCCGTGAGCACAGAGAATTTTGTGTCTGCTGGAGTGAGTCTGTCACAGCAGGTCCGTGCAGAGAGAGCCACGCAGTGCTTCTCAGCTCGTTCTGAGGAAATGCTCCGGGTCCGGAGGACCTGTGGGACGGATGGGACTCTTGAAGAATTAGCGTTTCCAGCAACAGAGTGAGTCCTTTTCTGTAAAGCACCGGTACTTCCATGTCACTTACAGAGATGCACACAATAACCTCAAACATCAAGTTCCTCACCAACTTGCCCTGGGTATAACCACAAAATCCTCCGATGTCCAAGACTGCTGGGAACACTTGGGCACCACGATGTACAAAGCTGATTCCACTCAGATACACTGCCTCATTCAAATCTAAGTAAGTTTATATATTTTATTTTTCAATTTCATTATTTTATATACATTTCTTTTTTTGGTAATAACAGTAAAGATGCTGGTGAGAAGTGATTTGTTTGACAATTCATGATGCGTGCAAAAGTAAAAACATGGATTCAAAGAAAGGTAGTATTTACAATTCTTCAGTCCCAACAAAGGATGACACACAGTTAGGCAATATTATGACTCATAAAGTTACACTTGGCTAATGCTGCAATTCCAAATATTGGCACAGGGCGACGACCATGACTGACACTAGTCCCAGGCTAAACTCAGCCAGGTTTCAACGGATTTGGTTTCGGTTGAAATTCAGTTGTATAAAAAGGTTTCTGAAAGTACTGGAAAAAAGGAAAGTGTACATGAAAGAGAATCCAACAATGTTTACAAAATGCCCAAAGTTCTTATTTCGCCCCATCCCATCCATAAATAATGAAGCCTCCCTTTCGCCACCACCCCCCCTCCAAAAGATTTACAAAGGTAAGTTTAGCTCAGCGGGCAGAACCAAAAGATGACTGTTGCTGGACAGCAGCCGGCAAGAAGCTTGAGCATTTCCTAGAGATGCGGGCGCAGTCTGGAGGGACAGGTGGGATCCCGTAGTGTTGCTCTTGTGAGTTCCGGAGACGTCTCACTCATGAGCTAGAGGCGTCCTTGTGCTTTGAAAAAACATAATGAGCTACAAAGCAGAAGCTGGCGGTGTCAGAATTCACCGTCTTCACAGTTCATTGTGGGAATTCTTCTCCGCGGCTTTGAACATCAGAATAGAGTTGAAAATTTTGAGAGCTGGGCCCAGCTTAATGCTCATAATTTTAACAATGTCTGTCTGGGTCATGAGTAAAAATGCTTCTCCATCAATTTGCTGGAATAAAGGGCGGGGGGGGGGGGTGGTAGGGGACAAAAAAAGAGGAATGTGGATTAGCCAGAGGCAGTGTTGTGGGAATATTCACAGCTAACTGCTGTGTTCAGCTGACTTCTACAGAGCAATTCTAACAAGACACACACAGAAGCTCATGAACACAATGCTCCTGACCTATGGGTCTTTCTTTTCTAAAACCACATGCCCAACAGAGTTAAACTCAATTGTCTGAAACCTCAGTCCATAGGAAACAAAATCCTTATCAGTTAACTGTGTGTGTGTGCGCGCGCATGTGTGTGTGTGTGTGTGTGTATGTGTGTGTATGTAAGTGCACATGCGTTGTATTTGTAAGAGGCCAGAGTTTAATTTTGAATGTCTACTTTTATAGCTCTCCACCTTATTCTGTGAGATAGGGTTTCTACTGAGCCTGAAGCTTGCCACTGCAGCCCAGCTGACTAGCCAGGGAATCCTAGAGCTCCACCAGAGACTCCTCAGTGCTGGTGTTGCAGACATGTGCTGCCACACCTGGATTTCTATGTGCTGGGTGGGGTCCACAGGTCTGTATGGTTATGCTGCAGGCACTATACCTGGTGAGCATTTTCGCCATCCCCAAACCTTCTTAGGTTCCCTTGGACTAGGTACTGAGTCAAGAAGAATATCTAGGGATTTTTAGTTACAGAAGATAATAATGCTTTGGAGATAAAATAATTTGGGCAAAGAACCAGTTATATATATGAACACCTAACAAATTCAGCCTTCTACCATGAAGGAAAAAAGTGAGAAAGACAGTGTTTATTTCTTGGCAAGGCCATGATTAGCCTCCACATATAGAAGAGAAACAAACAGTGTGGTTGGAAGAAATGTGAGGCCAATATTAAACATTAGACTATAAGCTCTTTCTTCTGTTATTGGGGTAATTGTGTAAATTGTCTCTGTTCTGGGGGAAACGCTTAGCAACCGGATAGGGCATTTTGAAGCTCAAAGCCTCAACATGACAAAAACGAAATTTGGTTTAGTGAGGTGACAAATAGACTTTTTAAAAAAAAAAAAAATAACTTTTAGCCTTTAGGGACTTGCATGGTCTAAAGACACATTAATTTCTCCTTCAATTTCCCCAGTTTGAACAATTGGAATGAACAAAGGAATGAAATACACTTCGCTTTCTGCCTCAGAGTAATTAGAAGGCTCGGACCACAATGAATGATTGATGGAGACTAAACTGTGCCTCCTGCAAATTCTTCTCATTCTTGTTGTTGTTGTTTTGTGAGACAGGGTTTCTCTACATAGTCCTGGCTGTCTTGGAACTCATTATGTAGTCTAGGCTGGCCTTGAACTCAAAGAGATCAACCTGCCTCTGCCTCTGCCTCTGTAATGCTGGGATTAAAGGTGTGCACCACCATGCCTGGCTGGACGCCCTGAGCACATGTGTGCAGTGCCTGTGGAAGATAGTAGAGGGTGTCTGATCCCCTGAACTGGAGTTATAAACAGTTGTGTGCCTCCACCTGGGTGCTGGGAACCAACCCGTTAGCCACTAAGCCATCTTTCCAGCCCCTTTTGTTGAACTCCTAAACCCTGGTTGTTCAGAGTTGGAGCTTATCTCGAATAGGGTTATTGCAGTTGCCAGTAGTGACTGGCTAGGGTAAGGTCACACTGGTCAGCTAAGCTACAGGAAAACAGACAGAGAACTATGTAAAAACTGCAGGAGATGCTAGAATAGGCATAAGAAGGCTGCTTTCTAGTCTTTCAGCTACTGTGATGTGCTGTGACATGGTAACCCCAGCAAGGTACCACGACCCTCAATTCATGAACTAATGGCATCCAGGCTTATAAGTAAGTAGCTTTTTTTTTTTTTAAAGACATCTTCCTCATTTCCACTAAATATAGAAAAAAAAAAAAAAAAAAAAAAAAAAAAGAGTCGCTGAAGTGGCTTGCTAGAGAAGCTTAGCAACATGAGCTTCTTTCCTGGGACCCTCATGAGAAGTAGACCTGCCTGCCTCGCGCTGCCCTCTGCCTTCCACATAGGTTCTTTATTGAGGAAGCAAAGCCTGGATGTGGTGTGGGGAAAGAAGAAGCCTTGCCCACTGCCGGCAAGAGGGAAAACTGGCGCTGCCATATTGAACGTCACTGTGGAAGCTTCTCACAGAACTAAAAATATAATATCCATAGGAGCCAGCTAGGACACTCCTGGGTATATAAAAGGACTTTGCAAGTCCATATTTATTCCTGCTCTATTGACAATAGCAAGGAAATGCCATCTGTCTATGTGTCCATCCAAAGCTTAATGGAAAATAAAAACGTAGGCCATATATATACACAATGAAACCTTATTCAGCCACAGAGAAAGATAAGACTATAAAATTTTTCAGGAAAAAAAAAAATGGTTGGGCCTGGAAATTAGCATATTAAGTGAAGTCACCCGTCTCAGAAAGCTGAATATGGCATGTTCTCTCATATACAATCCTGGCTTCTAATTTGCAGAGTTATTAAGGCAGCAGTATAGGAAACGGGATAGACTCCATGTGACGTGAAGGCTGAAGGAGAAGTGCCGATGACAGAATGGGAGAGAAGGGAGGTGAGAGAGGACATGGGGGAAAACCCCGTGTGGGGAGGCATTGGCCAAAAATAGTGTACATGAGGTGCCATAAGGAAACCTGTTATTTTGTACACTAATTTGAAATAAATGAATACTTTTAAAAAGGTAATCTCAAAATAGACAGTGGTAAATTCCTGTCCTTACACAGATTAACTGAGACTACAGCAGCAGCCTTTCCCCTGAGCACCACATGGAGTTAGTGTTGACTCTGTTAGGCTGATATCTGGAATTAAAATAATGAGAAAAAGAACTCACTGTTCTAAACACTGGTTCATCTCGGTGCTATGAACTATACAAGAGCATGCTATTAAGTTTTGTGGGGAGTTCTATAATGAGTCTAGTGCTACTGTGTGTGATGGTGAAGTTCTTCGCACAAGCTTTTAATTCAAGTGGTTAATGCTGCTTGTAATGCAGCTACACACCAAATGTCTACTTTGATAGAACTCATCTCTTCCTGACTGTTAATTTAGCACATTTCCCCAGTGACGCATCTCTGTGCTTTGATCCCATTAAGAAACATATTGCAATATAGTAGAGCACACTTACTTCATCCTTAAACACCTTGCCGTGCTCTTCACACCCAGGCAAACTCTGAATGAATTCTGACACCTGTCAAAAATAATATCAAAATTCCAAGTTAAAAAAAAAAGTTGGGATCCAAATACAGCAAGTTAAAAAAAATATATGAACCATATAGCTTATGCAGTTCCCTCAAAATAGATATTTTCTTGTAGGGGGGCGGGGGGTAAAAAGCCCTGAAAGACTACACAGTACCCATAGTCAATGCAGTTATGGCTTATGATGCCAATATCCTTGCAGACGGTCCTGTAGACAAAATATGTTAACAGAACAAAGTAATGAAATCAAACATACCTCATCTGTGCTCCATTTGGAAACTCTGCTAGCAGGGATTCCAGCAACGGTTGGAAGGAGCTTGCTTTGCTGTTCCCAGCGCAAGGGCAGGCAAGGAATTGGGGGCTTAAAGGAGAGAAAGACAGCTGACCGCCGCTGTGCCTGCTGGGCCTGCGGAGTTGGCTGAGTCGGCTGAGCCACTTGAACCGGCAGAGGCTGCTGTGCCGGTGGGGCCTGCTGGGGGTGCTGGGGGTGCTGGGGGTGCTGTGGGTGCTGTGGAGGCTGGGCCTGTTGAGCCTGTTGAGCCTGGGGAGTCGGCTGAGCCTGCGGTCCCTGCTGAGGCAGCTGAGGAGGCGGAGCCTGCTGCACTTGCTGGATCTGCTGAGCCTGCTGTACCACAGGTGTAGGTTCTTCCCGAACAACTGATCAATGGAGGGAAAAAAGAATATCTGTGTCTGCATGCATTCCACTGGATAATGCCATAGGGAGGTGGACAGTGACACACTCATTGAGTAATGATAGTTTACTGATGTTTGCTATGATAAATGGACCAGACCTCCAGTTTGCACACACTATTGACATCTATTGTGTGTTGCTCAGTTGGTGCCCCAGTGCTCTAGATAACTGTGCCTCAGAGCAGAGCTCTCTCTGTTCGTCAGAAATTCTGCCTGTCCTCCTCTACTTAAGATGGTATAAATGGCAACAGCTGCGACTCTACAGCTGTGGCAACTCTGTTCCCAGGTACTGGCTTCTCCTAACTTGTCCCTAACTTGTACAAATTAGTGTCCCCCTAACTTGGTTTAATACAAGTTATACTTTTCATATTGCCATTACATAGGCATCGACATATTTTTAAAGGAGATAAAAAAACTATTACAATAGTGAACAAGTATTAACCAAGTGAACAGGTAACCCACAGAATGATAGAATCTAGATTATACAAATAACAACAACAACAACAACAACAACAACAACAACAACAACAAAAACACCACACACCCCCAAAAAACAAAAACAAACTCTGGGTAACAAGAAAAACAAAAGTCCAAATAATGAATGGGTAAATTAAATGAACAGACAATTCACAAAAGAAGAAATATAAACATGAAAAAAAAAATCTCAACCTCACTAGGCATCACAAAGATACAAATAAGAATACATTGAGATTTCATGTCAGTTCACTCAGAGTGTCAGTCATTAAGGAAAAAAAAAAAAAGAGGGCCGGATAGATGGCTCAGTCGTTAAGAGCACTGCCTGCTCTTCCAAAGGACCTGGGTTCAATTCCTAGCACACACGTGGCAGTTCACAACTGTCTGTAACTCCAAGATCTGACACCCTCACACCAATGAACATAAATTAAAATTAAATAAATTACTTTAAAGAGAAAGAAAGGAAGGAAGGAAAGAAGAAAGAAAGGACAAATCCAGGCGCAGTGTGGACAAAAGGAAGTCCTCAGACCGTGTGGTGGGGGTCAGTCCAACCTTACAGACACAGTAAGAAGGTTTCTTAAAGAACTATGACCCAGCCCCTCCACTGTTGGGTACTACCTGAAGGACAACACGTGGACACGCCAGAGATACTTGTACATTGGTGTCCACTGCAGCACTAGTTACAGTAACCAATTATGGAACCAACCTAGGTGTTTCTGAATCTGAGCACCGCATGAGAGAGAGGATGCTTGCAGGAGAGGAAAGAGAGCTGTACCATCCCCAGGACATAAGGATGTCAGTGGAAAGGTCAGTTTACAGAATTCCTATTGTGTGGCTTTCCCCATGATTATTTATCTTATCAGATAAAGGAGATAAGAAAAAAAGGAACAAATTATAGTCAGTTTTCCAAAGGCCAAGTTTAAAACAGCGCAGAAAGAGGTTAAAATTACACAAACTGTTCTGAATTGACAGGAAAGACCGTCCCCCTCCCCTCCACGACCCAAGAAGAAATCACCACCAAGCCCCTGACTTTTTTTTTTTTAAACAATCAGTTTGTCCAAAGACTCCAAACAAAATAATCACTGTGGGCCGGGACAGCCTAAATCCCACTGGTACTGGAAGGAGTGGGGCTGCTGCTGTGCAGGTTCCTGGTGAGTGCTGACCCCAGGCTGCATCTCTCACCCCCAGAGGCAGAAAGCTAGGGTACGGATACTGCATCACAAGGAACAGACAGGGCAGGAACACTGCAGAGTAGACAGTGGGCCATGGAGAACAGTAACCTACGGAGATTAGAGTTTAATGATCTCCATAGGCCCCGAGGAGAAACAGGGACTCTGCCAGGTAAGAAACAGGCTAGCAACAAAAACCATGGCCCATGTAGGACATTGTAAGAGTGGCCCACTTACCCAGTCGGCCCAGTGTGCTTAGCCGCCTGGTGCAATGCTGACAACAAACTAGCTGTTAAATTGGGCCAGTGCCAAGGCTCAGCTCTTAACACAAGACAGACTGCTAGTCAGGGAAGAGACACACGGACAAATGGAGAGGAGGATAATGAAAGCTATAACAAAAGGAATCCTTTTCAACCTAAAAAAAGATCTGAATGTTAGACAACAAAACAAAAAACCAAACCAAACAAACCCCCAAAACCAAACAAAAAGCCAGGAGTACTTATTAATTTACATGCAAAAATCATGGGAAAAATATTGGACTTAAGAATCAGGTTCAATTTTCAAAAACCAAAATTCTGGACTAAATTCAGCTGGCCTAATCTCACATGCAGGGAGTAATCCTGATCTGATCTGATTTGATTTTTTTCTGTTTGATTTTTTTTTAAAGGAAGAACCAAGCGTATAAAGTTCTGGCTAGATGTATAGGCACTTGATTCCCCTTCAGGATGAAGGCGAGAGCTCTCCTACCTGTTGAGTAAAGAGGGGACTCTCTCTATAGGAAGCACACAAGACAAAGGGAGCGGCTCTGTCCACAGATGTACTGTCAGGGTTTGAATGTGGGATGTCTCCCACAGGCTCATGTGTTGAGCCCTTGGTCCCAGTGTGTGGTGTTATTCTGGAACACGGGGTCTAGCTGGCAAACACAGGGCGTACAGACACATCTTGTCGTTACAGCCCAGCCTGGTTTCGGAAGTTTCCCTCCGCTTCCAAGTCTGTCTCAATCTGGCACTTCCTGCTATAAGCTCCTGCAGTCACAGCAAAGACCAGGGTCACCATGCGTCCCATGCTATGACACTAGGAACAAGAATAAATCCTTCTTTTCCTAATGTTCTTTGTTAAGTGTTTTGTACAGAGAGGAGAGAAATGTCTAACATCCCTTCGCAATCCGGAGCTGAGGAGCCATTAATGCCCGCTGCTGAACTTGGATTAACTTAAACCACCCAGGGCATCCCTTTCCGTGCTCCCTATCAGACCTGCCTCCTCCTTCCACCCAAATCTGCTTCTCTCATGAGCTTCCCTCTCAACACTCTCAGGGTCTCCTCAAAGAGCTGAGTCTGAGACAACAGGCTGTGTATCTGCATTAAGGACTGAGAGGGAGAAAGACACCCGGCAACTAGGGTCTGAGTTATCCCAATGTCTCCAGATCTGATGAGGAGACTGCAGGTCCCTGGGACTAGGAAAAGAGAGTCACACAACTGCTGTGTGGTAAGCAGAGAACATGGAACACAAATGAAATACAAAAACTACCAAACTACATGCTAATTGAAAGTTAACAAAACTTTCTTAAACGTTAATTTGTAGAATAGTCTTAATCAAAATGTTTTCAACACCACAAAACTCTGACATTCCAAAGTCAACAGGACGGCCAACAATGCTATTGCCAGCCTCGCCTAAGAACATAACAGAGGAAGTTCTAAAAGTAACTTCCATTGTGAAGCTCTCGCCCCCAATTAAAAAAACAAGAAACAGCCCGGGCGTGGTGGCACACGCCTTTAATCCCAGCACTTGGGAGGCAGTGGCAGGCGGATCACTGTGAGTTCGAGGCCAGCCTGTTCTACAAAGTGAGTCTAGGACAGCCAAGGCTACACAGAGAAACCCTGTCTCCAAAAACCAAACCAAAACCAAGAAACACAAACATATTCAAGTGTGGGTTTTCAGACAAATAACTAAAAACAAAGAAGGAAAAAGAAAAACAATAGTTGACTTAGAAAAATAAATAATCACACATGGATTCTAACAGTCTTTCTTTAAGGAATTATTACACAAAATTCATGATTCTGGGGTTAGAGAGATGGGTCAGTGGCTAAGAACACTGGTTGTTCTTCCAATTCCCAGCACCCACAGGCAGCTTACAATTGTCTGTATCCAGTTCCAGGAGTTCCAACACCCTCACACAGACATATATGCAGACAAAATACCAATGCACATGAAATAAAAATAAATTAATTAACCCCCCCCCCAAAACTCATATATTTCAAATGAAGAAAACATAAAAATACATTTAGAAGTAAACTAGATAAAATGTAATGGTACTAGAATATCAAATGTGAGCAGGTCTGAAATTCTCCATTAAATAGATAATGTTCGGGGTAGGGTGGCGCAGTCATCAAAATTGGTTCAGCAGATAAAAACAATGGATCACCAAGTCAGATGAAAGTATTCACCAAACTGTCAAGTCCTCAAAAAAATGGAAAGCCTAGGAAGTTTTATTACAGATCTGACTAAGCCTTCAGTGACACAAGAGATGACTGCACTGTGGGAGCATCACTACCTACAGCTCCCCGCCTACTAATGCATTTCCATGCAGGCATGGACCACGTTGGGCTTCCACAAGGGGAAGTGAGACAGTGCAGGTAGCACATGAGAGCTGAGGCCCGATGTCAGCCCGGCTCTTGGCTTCTGATGGACCAATGGCTAACAGAGAAAAGGAATTTGTTGTATAAGATGTCCAAACAGCTAAGATAACACAACCTCCACCACTTAAGTATTTCTTTTGTTTATAAATTGTAAGTAACACTGTAGACAATCAAATACTCATGTAGGGCTTATGGTGGGGCAGGCATTTTCTAAGCAAAGAAAAATGTTATTGCTCTTAATCTTCCTTGCAAGTTTACAGACATATACCATACTGTTTTTCTGGATAAGCAAGGATCAGAAGCACCTGGAGGCCCCAGTGCCATAGTCAGAGCCATGCAGGAGCAGAGACTATGCCTGGTCAACTAGAGGATCTGTATGCAGTGCTAGAGCAAGCGCCATAAACCATGCTAAGCATCACCCTGGGCACAGATTTCAATGTGATTACTGTTCTCTATCAGTCAGGCAATCATTGCAGGCAAACAGTCATTAGTTTCCATCCTTCAGCCTGAAATCGTCTAAACAAGAAAGCATACATGAGAAAGTCTACAAGAACAACCAATACTGTGATGCCCAGACTGGCATCTTCATAAGAAAAATAAACAGTAACTCAGCTATAAGTGAATTATAGATTCAATCTATATGATGAGTAAGAGTCATGTGCCCTCACTGCTTAAACCATCATCATCTTTTAAACGAAGGTGGAGGGAAAAACAACTGAGCCCAACAAAAACTTGTCCAAGGGATTTTCTTTTCATTTTGTACTTTCACATCAAGGCGATATTCTGTTTAGATTTCGAAACACCTTTGAAGCAAGTGAAGCTGGCAAGACTAAAGAAAATGTGTGGCAAGAATCAAAGAGAACACCTTTGCAAACCTTACATCCGATGCCGTACCAACGCATGAGAGACACTACAACTCCAGACTCCAGATGAATCTGTGTCATTGCAAGTTCCTCACTACCTGGATCCTGGGCAACACACTTCTCTTGTTTTCCACGAGGGGAAAAGCAAACCAAGTTTATCTTCAGTAAAATGCATGTGATTTTTGTTTTCCAGTTGTTCCTATTTACTCTTAACTTATTTTGTGGTGTGGAGAGTCAAGCCCCTTGCCTTGTGTATTCTAGGCACTGCTCTGCCAGGGAACCATATCTCTGGGCTACAGTGTAGTTTTTGGCTCTTGAATGTTTATGGTAATAACCAGCAAGGTGGGATTAATGCTATGGCTACCTTTGGCTTCAGCTGATGTCCTCACTTCATTTTCTCTTTTCTCTTCAGAATCTTCTTTGGCGTCATCAGCATGCTGGTCCCTGAGAAAAACAGCTGTGTCAGTATTTTACAACAGGAGAGCTGTGAAACGTTTCAGGGCTGCATCTTTAGCAAGTGTTTTTCTTAAAGACTGACGGGTGGCACCTCGACATGTTTAAGAGTTAAGTTCTACCACAAAGCGGCTCACACCGGCAACACACACGAATGTCCACTTTCCACATGATGCGTGCTGGCTGCTGTCCGGAAAGATTTTTAGTGGTGACAGTGCCATGAAGATGAATGATGCTGGGAAAGGCAGCTACTCAGTATTCCAACCACAGTCATGTAATTAAGTCACCCCGCATTCCTCAGCCCTGAGACTTGGGGTTGAAGCTGAGCCTGGCCCACTGCAGGCATCCTAATGCTGCAAAGCTTTTCCTAGCTTGACAAAGATCAATTCTCCTGAAGTGAATTCATACTTCTTTTTGAGCAGGAGTGAATCAATTCTGAAATAAACAGGTCTCGAGTACTCTAAAATGGAAACAATTTATTAAAACTTTAATGTGGAACTCTGACCCTAAGGTCAAGGATGAAAACTGGTCCTTTTAAAATAAGAAGCTACGTACACAGTACATACACTTCTAAAAACATAGATTATGGACTATAAAAATTTTCAACGTAACGTATTCCATTCTGAAGGTTGTGCTAAAGCACACTCTACCGTGTTATAGGGTAGGGTATCTGACTGCACGATATAGAGCTTTATAATATTCTGACCAGAGCTATACTGGTAAGGTTCAAGAACAAGGTAAATACAATTAAACAGATCAGTCTAACACAAAAGGCATTCTTAGTTTTAATTCCAAAGGCACCTATTCTCCATTAGACACTGCCGTGTAGTTACGCAACAAAACCATCACAGAAAGCATGCGATAAATGTTCACTACATTTCAAGAAGATCATGTTCAGGAGCACCTGTAGAATCTCACTTGACCTTGAGCTTTTTTCTGGCTACTTTGTATTAAATCAAAGTAGCTGTTATTTGAAGACTAGCCCTTATTTGATAATGAGGAGGGATCAGTTATTATGAGATAACATATTCTCAAGAAATTCAGAGAACTCCGGATGAAGAGGAATCCAATCCGCCTCCTGCACCTGTTTAATCAAGGACCGCCCCAGTTCAACAGTTAAAGGCTCTTATTCCACATGTGAGAACTGATGGTTGACAAAGTACACCCCTTAAGGCATTGATGGAAAAACCTTGTTTTCTCCATAGAACTAGGAGAGTTCCTAGCTACTCAGGAGGCCAACACAGGAGATTTACATTGTAGAGAGAGTTCAAAGACAGTTTAGGTCTACTTAGTGAGACCCGAGCCTCCAAACAGAACACACAAAAACTCAAAAAGGAGGCGAACACAGCTAAGCCATGGCATGCTTGGCTGGCATGTGCAAGTACCATAATCCCTGGTACCACAAAAATAAGCAAAAGCAAAACAAAACACCCACAAAACAAGACCCAATAATGCCATACCTTCTAATTACAACATGTCAAAGTCAACTGACTCACAAATTTCTAGGCTTGTTTGTACTAAGCCAGAAATAACACTCTTTGTGTCTACAAAGTCTATCCTAATATTGTGACTAGTGAAAAAAAAAAAAGAAAAGTAGCTTGTTGGTGTCTATATTAATATTATTTTTTAAAAAGTCACACACTATGTGAAATAATTTAAAATTAATATTTCTCAGAGTCAAAGAAATGAATCCCAACTAGTTCTTGTACCTTTCCTAGGAAGTTAAATGAATAACTGATTTTTTTGTTTTTGTTTTGGTTTTGGGGTTTTTTTGTTGTTGGGGTTTTTTGTTGTTGTTTTGGTTTGGTTTTTGGTTTTTTTGGAAGTGAAAAAAGAAAGTGAGACAAATGGTGAAAAGTTAAATCTTGGACTTTTCTGTGTTTGTGCATTTTTATGACCAGGAATATCCACTGATAACCAAAGTTACCCTCTTGTGGTTTTAATAAAGCATAACTACTCCTCAAAGTAGGGGGGATGAGTGGGATTGGGATGCATGACGCGAAATTCACAAAGAACCAATGAAAAGTAAAAAAACAAAACCCTCCAAAACCTACTAACAGAGGTATTTTATTACAGTGTCACTCAGCGCAAAAGCTTTCCGACCAGCTGTCTCCTTCCTCATTACTCTTATTTAAGCAGGAGGCACAAGCTGTGGTTACAAAGCTGTGTGTGTGTGTGTGTGTGTGTGTGTGTGTGTGTGTGTGTGTGTGTCCTCAGCGGGAAGCGGAGCTTCCTAGGTGTGATTTCAGCTCTGCTACTAACTAGGATTGCACAGATGTTAGCAGCTAGTTACTTAACATCCCAAAGTCTCAGTCACACCATTGACAAAATAGGGATGGTCAATACGAGTGTGACTTTTTGAAGAGTGACTAGAATATACTTAGTGCCCAGCATAGGGCCAGGCACACAAGTGGGAGCCTGACCCATGACAGCTTCCGTACCTACTGTCCCCTCCTAGGTTAGGTTAAATTCCCTGTTTAGGTGCGCTTAAGCATTATGGCAGACCTTGAAGTAATAGGTTTCATAGTCAAACAGCTAGACAGCTTGGGTTATAAGCCAGGTCTTGACTGGCCGTGTGGGCTAAAATCAAGACAGGGGATAGGGTGATTGTGGTAGCAAGTCTTTAAATGGGAGGCAGAGGCAGCTGTTATCTCTGTGAGTTCAAGGCCACCCTGGCTCACATATGAGACCAGGGCATCCATAACTTAAAAACAAACAGTAAAGATACAAGCCGGGAAGGTAACTCAGCAACTCTGGTACTCAGGGCAAAACAAGAAATATTAAAAGAAGCCTGAGCAAGCAATTTCTCTTGGGGTCTTAGAATTTTCCAGAATTAGTTGATTATCAGATTTCCTTAGCTTAAACTGAACTCAGCCACAGCAAAAGCTTACTCAGGAAAGCGGCTCGACTTTAATTAAGGCAGGAGAAGACGCTTCTCTGGTGAAACAGATTTCCTTGTGAGTCAGCCACCTCTTTCCCTGTAATTATGAGTCACATTTTAGATGGCTTACTATCTTACTCAAATTATGCCTGTGGTAAATATTAGTGAAACAAACAGGACAATGGAGTGCCTAGAAAAACAGGTGGCAGTTGAAGGCACACAGCTCATCTCCTCCAGAGTGTTGATTTTTTTTTTTTTTTTAACTTAAAAATAATTCCTGATCAGTTATGTTTAAGCCAGCCCAAGCCTACTGAGAATGACACTGGGGGAAACAGGGATGTGTTATTTTTAGTCACTTCTCTCAGTCCAGCACAGGAAGACACAGGAGGTGCAATATGTAGGTAGAAACACACCTGTGGCGTAAGCACCTACAGAAACTGTAGGTTTCATTGTTTTGAGTGC
The DNA here is from genome assembly GCA_907169655.1 of Acomys percivali. Classification (NCBI taxonomy): domain Eukaryota; kingdom Metazoa; phylum Chordata; class Mammalia; order Rodentia; family Muridae; genus Acomys; species Acomys percivali. The sequence goes on from OU015750.1 coordinate 80,624,976, forward strand.
CAAGATATTACATATCTCTTTGAATGACCCACTAGAACTTTAAAAAAAATCTGGGTTAAAGTCATTCATAGATAAAATGTCAAAGATAAAAAAATCTCAGGTTATTAAGCTGACCCCCAACATGTCTTGTACAAATGTAGAAATTTGACAAGACTTAGACCAGTGAGGGAATGCCTTGAAAGGGGTTCTGAACAGGTGGTGACTGAAACAGGGGATTAACTTCTTCTGCTGGTTCTTCTGTGTCCACATTGGAACCAGGAATTTTTAAAGTTTAATTCCTTTGATAATTGCTTAGTGATATTTTTAATTAATCACGACTCCATAAACAAGCTCTAGGAGAGGTAACCATGGTTTCTTCTTTACCTAGTGACTAAATATGAAGCATCCAGCCAATAATCCTATAAAATTATAATTTAACATGTAGAGCACATGTCGGCAAGGGAAACATAATAAAAGGACTATAGCAAGTGTATCAAGAGGGGATCATTAAGACACCAAAGGAAAAGGCTCAAGAAAAACACACCGGACAGTTAATTAGTCGATCTCCCCATGAACTGAAAGTTCTACTGAGTAAAGCGGGCTCTCACGGAGGAGCCAAGTCCTCAGTGCCGGCTTGCTGTAGAAAAGAGAACAGATGCTCTTCTGCTCCAAATGGGAAAGCCTCTTGAGGAGGAATTAATGGTACCCAAGAGAGAAAATAAGACCTGTTACAATATTGCTCCGACAACCTCACAGGCCTCTAACTATAACAGTCATCTTTCTCACACTTTACTCATCTTTCTCTCACACTCTGAATGGCTGCCTTGGTGCCACAGCAGTTGGCATCAAAATGGCGAGTGTTTTAACTCAAACCGAGCTTCTCTCTGGAGCGCACAACAGCTACCCACTCCAGACTCAGATTCCTGAGAGCTGGGAGACCTGAGACATTCCACAGCTCCTAATTTGTACCTGGAAGCCCACTGATGGGAGGAGGGGGGCTTTAGAAGCTGGAAAATGACTGTTCAGAGAGACAGCTCTCCAGTCCACACCAGGGCCCCAGGACCAGAAAACTGGAGTTCCCTAAGACTGCCCATTAATTTCTGTAAGCATTTAAAAGTTTGGCTTTAATTAACTCTACTCTGCTGGTGTGAACCTTTCTTTTTTTCTTTTTATTTTGTTTTGGTTTTTTGAGACAGGATCTCTGTGTTAGACTTAGCTGTCCTGGAGTAGCTTTGTAGACCAGGCTGGCCTTGAATTGACAGCAATTTGCCTGCCTCTGTCTCCCGAGTGCTGGGATTAAAGACATGTGCCACCATGAAGTGTGCGCGCGTCCTGATCTCCCGGTTCTCCTGTCCCCACCTCCCAAGTGCTACAATTCTTGGGGGGGGGGGCCCACCCCCAACCAGGCCAAATCAGATACATTTCTGCCATAAGAAAACATTGCCACAAAATGTAAAGCATACATCATACAACAACTTCCTCAGTAAGGGTGCTCCCGACCAACGTAAGTGTCATCACTTTAGTTACCTGGTCGCAGGAGATGATGTGCTTTCGTTAGCGTCTGTCCTTTTACTCCTTGGAAAGGATGGGCTGGACGGAGGCATCTCACCACTTAGGCGGTCTGGGAAGATGCGGTCCTTATTCAAGTTGATTTCTGAATAGGGGCAGTTGGCACCACTGACAGAGTAAGAAAAGAGAGAAGCGCATTCCCATTAGATCATAATTATATCGATTAAAATTGTATGCCAGTGAATGTCAGATTCCAAAACTGAGCCAAGTGTGTTATATATGTATACGTGTAAATATATGACTAAACACACAGCAACAAGGTGTATCTTTCCAGATAATTTAGGCTCATTCTGATAGTGGACATATCTGCACTTGATTTTGAGAAGCAATCTGCTGCAGCCTTTGATCTGGGTGACGGTCAGAGGAGCCTTCCTCTATTTTTGTGGGTAAGGCCTATGGGTATCTCTGAGAATAACCAGGCACAAGAAATACCTACGCTGGGGACAGTCATAGCTATTTAATTTCCCCTATAATACTTGGTAACCTTCACTGTCCCCAGCCCTTTCTTTTTGCACTTAGAGGTTACACTCTGAGGTCCCATGTAGTAACAACTCCTGTTACCTGGGCAGAGGAAACCTCAGTCACTAAGTGCTGACTTGGCATTAGCTAGCAGATGCCTGGCCTGGGTCTTAGCGTTTCTATCTCTACAGCATCTGGGTACCGGGTTTCCAACATACATCACGCTCTCCCATTGACTGCCTATCTTGCCCCTCTGCTCTGAGAGGCCTTAAGCCTGGAAATGGTTTGGACATTAGGTACAGTGTATTGGTGGTGTCTTAGGTGTTCTTTTCTTCCATTTCTATGATAAAGGAAATATTAACAAACACCCAAGGTAACTTTTTAGACAGTACGTATGTATTTTCAACAAGAGAAGCTGAGTTGCTTCTCGCCTGGGAAAGAAGAAAAGAGTCTGAAACGCCCCTGGTAACTCTAAGAGTGACATAAAATTCATCACAGATACCTCGTAAGCAAAAGTGACAACACACAATCACACGCTGACATGATTTTATATCATGTCAATCTAACAACAACAAACCCAGAATACAATCAACACAGGTCTTTATGGAGCACATACAATATATTAAGCACCGTGCTGTGCTTATAATACAGTTTTAATCTTCCCAACAGTCTATAAAGAGAGACATTTTATATGACACAGTAGGATTTAAAATGGTTAAGTAATCCCTGTCTTCAATTTTCTCATTATCAGCAAGTATTCACCAATTAAGTATGTATTGTATTAGCCTCTTTCTAGGCTTTGGAAATATAATTAAAAAAATTAGGAGGTGAAAACTCTGGTTCAATGAGTAATCATCTAGGGGAAGGTGGGCAATGCCTGCTCACACAAATAAGTTATAAACTTTACACTGGAAAGGCTTCTGTAAAGAAGGTAAGAGTACAGCATAGGGGAGGATATGAGGATGCTCTGAAGGGCAGCG
>OU015750.1:80627972-80667838 GCA_907169655.1 Acomys percivali
GATGCTCTGAAGGGCAGCGGGGAGCACGGCATAGGGGAGGATATGAGGATGCTCTGAAGAGCAGTGGGGAGCACAGCATAGGGGAGGATATGAGGATGTTCTGAAGGGCAGTGGGAAGGACTTCCCTAGCAGGAGAGCAAGTCCCTAAAGGTCAGGACAAAGTTGTCCACATTTACTTCCCATACTTCCCAGGAAGCAATGCAACGTGCAGGAGGGAGAGTGAGCCTAGCTTGAAGTTGAGATGTCAGGAAGCAGAAGACACAGGATGGGTAGTATCACACATGGCTCAGTAGACCACACTCATAGATCAAAGCTTTATCTTGGGTTCAGTTTAACGCCTTTGGGAAATCTCGAAATAGGAGAAGTGACAGGAATTGACTTGGGTGCATGTGACGGAAATGAGGAAGGGTTAACTGAGAGCCATCTTCTGCCGTCCTACAATTCCTGCGGACCAAGAAACGGTCTGTGATACTCAGGAATCTAGACTGGCTTGTTGGTTTGTGTTTGAAGAACTTGAAGCAAAAGAGATACCATTATGATGATGATGATGATGATGATGATGATTATTATTATTTCCTTCTGTGATAAGAATGACTAGTGGAAAGTAAACTTGGAGCAAACCCATAATTATGGAAAGTTTATTCTCAGACAAGTAACAAAAATGTTGTTTGCCTGAGGTCACACAGCAATGAAATAGCTCAGGAAAATAAGTCTCCTCATTTGATAACACGCACACTACTTCTGGCAGTCATGAAGGAAGATCTGACAACTTGTCATTCAAACATTGCATGGGGTCCTGCTTGGAAAGCCTTAGTTAGTCAAGAGCTCATGCATACAAATGACCAAAGCTAGTTCTGCCTAATGTGAACAGAGGCTTTGAGTGAGGCCACTGGTGCTTTAGTTGGAAGGCAGCTAGCCCGGTGCAGGCAGGGTGCAGGACCCGGAACAACATAACCCCTCAGAAACTATCTGACTAGGATTAGGTTACTGGGCACAACATACATGTACCACTCATCTTAGCCTGTGTACTACTTTGGGTCCAATGAATTCCTTAATTTCATGGTGGCCACAAACACAAAGCCTGACCTGCCTGGGCTCCATTCCTTAAGACAGAAAGCCCAGGAGGCAGCATCACCCAGGTGTTTAGTTCTTCAGCCACTCTTGTACTTTGTACCTGCAGAGGAAGCAAGCACGCTGTGGTACAATGTGGCTACCTTTAGGCACCACACCCTTCTTAATGATGAGCTTTGATTCAAGGAGGGTACAAATGTCCACTGAAGTCCTATTCAGATGACCGAGGGTCACCTCACAACTTATCATCTTCAATGATTGGCTCTCACACCATCAAACATTAGAGCTAACCGGCTCTTCCTGAGCAAGCTCCCAAGTCTCTGCTCTGACTAAGGAATTAAGTTCTCCCAGCCTCATATCTCAGGCATCTCTGATGTCATTCTACACTGTTCCCTGTAGTGTGTGTTTTTCATTGAATTTATGTACTTCAAGTTTTTGGTCAATAAAAGAAAAATCCAATGATGATGCTTTGGTTTCTTTTGACAGTCAGCATGGTACTACTCCAGCGGCAGTGTCCCCACAGTTGTTTCATTCACCCACGAGTTCCTGACTTTAACAAGCAGTGAACTACACTGTGCGTGTATTTACTTTGGAAGGCATCAGGGTTGAAGAACACATCGCCAGCTTCGAACAATGGAAACCCTATAAAGGAATTTTGGATGATCCAGGTCCCCAGTGCTACACCAGTTACAAAGCAGACAATTGCATTCAAGCTCTATGAAAACGGCCCTTTGCTTTTATTGTTGACTAAAAAAAAACTTGAGGTCTGCTCAGAGAAAGGCAGCTGCTGGTCATGAGCCTCCCTGTCTACATGCCTCTTTTTCCCCTTTTGGAAACAGATTGTATTTGCTCTTTCAACCTTTCAGTTCAAAGGAAAACAATCCAGCCTTCTGAGAAAATGCCCTAACGAGTGAGAAAATCTGCTCTACCAAGGGAGCCATGTGTGGTCAGCCACCAATATACGCCAAGCCTCCCTCTGCCCTCCAACCAACCCTGCGGGACCCTCTTTCTTACACCTTCGTAGGGTGGAGAGGAAGGCCAGCTGGCTCCTGAGGTGGGAGCAGATGACTATAAAGGGGATGTGACAAAACACAGCAGAGCACCACAGGGATGGCAGAAAGAGAAATACTTCAGGTGGAGCCAGAGTGCCTGGCAAAGCACTGTGTGGCCTCATCCAAGCACAGTGAAAAGAGCAAGCACGGTTTCAAAAGGGAGATGCCAACAAAAGTGAGCACGCCTCAACAAAAATGAGCAAGCCTCACCCAGGTAAACAATCTCCTTCCCTAGCCTTCATCTGCTCAACCTTGGAAGCAGTTCCAAGAGAGCTCTCGCTTGACAGATTAAAAAACCTGAGGCTTGGGACCAGATAGCGCAGGACACTTGTAGAGTGCCTCTTACATCGCACACAGCTCTATGTGTTGTAAGTTTTTCTGTGCTAGGCAGGGCTCCATGTCCTTTGCATGAATTGGTTCTTTCGTCACAACACTCCTGTGAATGTTACAAACAAAGACCCTGGCAGAGAGAGGTGAAACACTGTTTCAAAATTCCAGGGGCTTACCTGAGGCTTTTCAAGGTAAGCAAAGCTAAAGCTACAAAATTTCCCCTATCTTGTAGCAAAGCTCATACTAACAACCATGCTTTCAAGGACCAGATAACTACCACAGTCTGTTGTTCAAAGAAACAAAAGAGACACAAGATTTGTATCATCCGCAGGATCACTGAGTGTCCTGTTTAACTGCCCTTCTGTTATGCTACTGAGTTTTGGAAGAACATTTATTTTTAGTGTGTGTGTGTGTGTGTGTGTGTGTGTGTGTGTGTGTGTGTGTGTAAAATTGTGTGTGCTGGGATATGTACATGTGAGTACAGGTATCTACAGAGACCAGAGGCATGAGCTCCCCCATGTGGGTACAGTTCCAACTTAGTAATGTTTAAAAATGTACATGAACTTTGAAAACTCATCAGAGTTTATTAACTTCTATGGAAAAAAACAGATTCTCATCCGCCTCATACATAAAAAGTTTTAGTTTTTCACGTACTAAGGTTTTTAACAATTACATTTTTGTAAGGTTTGAGTCATTGTATTCCATCATGGGTGTTCACTTTCTCTCACTCGTATTCATTCTCTCTCCCTCTTTTACCCTTTTTCTTCTCCAGGTTTCATTTCAGGAAAAAGCAATATAAATTCCATCAGACCCTTTCCTAAAATGACTTTATTATATGGTGCAAATATTAGCAAATTATGACATACTTGACAAATATTTGTTCCCAAGCCTCTCAGGAGGCTGTTTTCCTGATGGCATTTCTGGTTAAGCTTGTAAGTAGAAAGGGCTGCCTTGTCTACAGCTACCCACGTCATACTAAAAACCCCTTTAATTATAAATATCTGCACTTAAACAGTTAGGCAACATATCTGGTTTAAACATCATATAGTTACTCTCACACACAATGCTGGCAAGCACACAAGACAGGCTGTATCATGTGACTGCTCTGCATAAAGGTTGGAGAGAAAGGAGCAGATAGGAGGCCAATCTGAGCTGGACTGAGATCTGTTTTTAGCAATGTACCATTCGGGGCATGTACTCGACCGCGCAGATTTTCCCTCTTCATCCAGAAGTGCTGCTTGATTCATAGACTTGCTGTCATACACATGAGTCCTTAGAGCAGCGGCTATGACATCACCATCACCATAATCGCTACCTTGCAAAGGAGGGACACCCGCCATAAAGCACTGCACCTGGGCTCAAGGGCATGTCCTTTGGTTCAAGTAGGAATGTCCGGCAGCAGCTAAGCCTGTAGTGCCAACTACATCACGTCACCTAGCCGCTCATCGTGATGGCATTTACCCTTAGGCTCCTCCAGCCCGGCTGCTCTCACATTATTATTACCTTATAAAGGAGGTCATCTATCCTCCACCGTGCAAGGGAAAAAAATCAGCAAAGATAAACAGCGATAAGAGAGGCTCCACAACAGCTGCTCGACAGGGCTCTATTCCCTCTAGACATAGCTAATGCTTCCGTCCACGAGCACTACTCACTCCCACCGCCTTCCATGTGGAGCCCTCTTCTGTGCAGCCACCGAAGCCAGCTGGCCCAAAGCAGGCATTCAATGGCGTGTGCGAGCGAGGTGGAAGGATGCGGAAGGAAAACCAGACGCAGCTGAGCAGGCACGGCTACTAATTGGTAAGACACTCCACAGAATTCAAAAACATTCTTTACTGAATGGTAGAAATAAAACCCTCCTGTTTAATTTCTGAAAGACCAAATTTTATATATCAAAGATGTGGTTCTGAAGGCAATAAGTATACAGAATGTCTACTTTTATGTACCTTCAGCTCTCTTAACCCCAAGTGGGTCTTTCCCATTCTCTGACCTCTAAGTAGGCCGAGTGAGTGAAGCCACAAACAAATGCCGATGTGCAGCTCATACTTAAACTTTCTCCTGCGGAGCCAGAACCAAGCAAGCTGGCTACTCAACATCTCTAGAGAGGAGAATACCACACCGCACCCCCAACTTTCACTGATCACATTTCAATATCAAAGAAAGCTTGCATCCTCAAACCATGTTACCAAGTGCATACTCTGCTCTTTACAGCATCTTTAGAGATAGTAACAAGCAAATGCTAGCCAAACTACAGTGTTTTGCTTATGTGCTTGTAAAACTATCTGCACCGAAAGAGCAACTTTCTTTGTTATCTATGGAAAGAACGCATGTTTTGATTTATTCAGTTTCTCAGTAAATTAATCCAAAGAGAATTTTCTCATTATGTTTTCCTAAGCACAGCATTCTCAGCAAGGACAGAAATAATTGCCAGTGAAATGAACCTTTCAGGGAATATGTATGATGCAGTGAGCTAGTCCACAAGCGTATTGATGAGATGGAAAATGGGCTGGGCTTGCTAAGGATTAATGTCCCGCCAACGAGGCAGCATTGAGCATTGTAAATTATACAGCCTGCTCATGGGGGGTAGAAAACCTGTGTACAGGCTGGGAAGGGTGAACGGTAGCACCTGGACTCGGCCATTAGTTCTCCTAGCTTTTTTTGTTGTTGTTGTTGTTGTTTTTTTTTTTTTTTGAGACAGGGTTTCTCTGTGTAGCCTTGGCTGTCCTGGACTCGCTTTGTAGACCAGGCTGGCCTCGAACTCACAGTGATCCACCTGCCTCTGCCTCCCAAGTGCTGGGATTAAAGGCGTGCGCCACCACGCCCGGCTAGTTCTCCTAGCTTTACTCTACCTCTGCACAAGACAAAGATCGCAGGAGCTATGGCCTGCATGCACAAGAAAATCAGTCTATCTTTTTGGTCAAGCCTTGTCTTTTCAGCTATAAATTCTATTTTCCCAGTCCTTCAAGAAAACGGGCAGTTCTCCAGCATGGTCCCAGGGACTCTGAACGTTCCCTTACCACAGTTCTGCATCAGTTGCTCTGTGAATCTTCCCATGACTCATGCCTTCTAGTGACAAGCACAATTCTACCCGTCATACTCAATCCATCAAGAGATCCCTCAACAACAACCACTACGATGTGGAAGCAGCTGGGCTGGAGGAGCCTAAGGGCAAAGGCCATCATGAGGAGCAGCCAGGTGACGGGACGTGGTTGGCACTACAGGCTTTGCTGCCACACACTTTTCTACTTGGACCCACTGACATGGCAGTGAGCCTAGGTGTAGTGCTGTATGCACAGTGCTATATGGCGGGTTTCCTTCTAGAGCCAAAACCAGAATTTAAATAGCCAACTGTAGCCAACTGCAGCCAACAGCACGTCAGTATTTACCCAACTTAAAAGTTTCCTTGTTCTTTTCTTTCACAAGTTGAGGAAACTGCCTTCAGTCTAATTAACATCATGGGATTGTGGACTAGCGATGTAGATGAACCAAAGGTCCTTTGTTTTGCTGTCACAAGAATTCTACCATTAAAATAATAAATTAAATAGCAAAAAAAAAAAAAAAAAAAAAAAAAAAAAAAAAAAAAAAAAAAAAAAAGGAAGAAAGAAAGAAAAAAATGGGCAATGCTTTTGTCCCTTAAAAATATCCCCTAAATTATAAAATTTGTAAGTAAAATATCTATGAAGGTCTCCAAATCACCTGAATGACAAGTTTCAATTATACTTTCGGTTTCTTTCTTTCTTTCTTTCTTTCTTTCTTTCTTTCTTTCTTTCTTTCGACAGGGTCTCTCTGTGTCCTAGACTCACTTTGTAGACCAGTCTGGCCTCATACTCACAGGGATCCACCTTACTCTGCCTCCCAAGTGCTAGGATTAAAGGCGTGAGCCACCATCCCTGGCCCTCGGTTTCTTGTTAAGTTACTTGCAAGTAAGAAAAAATAGTGGGGGAAGGGGAAGAATCACTTTTTTTGGCCATTAAATCCTTTGATGGTATGGTTTTCTGACGTTTGTCTGCAATATTCTATCTTTTTTCATTTAAACTGTAGAATCACCCAACCACATTATATTCTGCTAAGTAATTTCAACAGGGCCTGTCCTCGTCTCATTAATAATGGTGAACGCCAAGTAACTATTTTAGAAGCCACGGATCTGTAAAACTAACCAAGCTACAAAAAAAACCCAAAAGAGCCTAAATAACTAAAGTAAATCTATTTTAAACAGCGAATGCATGTTCTCTCAGGAAGACTTAAGTTTAGATATATTCATTTTTACACAGTCTCCATGGTAACCACATTTCTTATAGCCCTGAATATAAAATCAGTTCACATCTGTTTCCTATAGAAGAAAATCATCTTCTACATTCAGAGAGCGGCACCCTCCATACAACCATGCAGGAAAGTCCTATGGCAAACATACCTCTGAGTGCCTAGGTATCTCGACTTTTTGAAATGACCAATCCCCTTGCAGCCAAGAGTTGGACAGCCCCCAGTTTCTGATGGCTCCATTAATTCTGCAGGACCTACAACAAAAGTAATAAAAAGAGAAGGTAAAAGACTACAAGAAAAGCTGAGAAAAAAAAAAAAGCTAAGATTTAAACATCTAGGATGAGACCAAGGTAAAGGAAAGCAAAACAAAGCAAAACTCCATTTCTGAAACAATGGACACCTATAGAAAAACAAGTAGGTCTTGTAGAAATTAAAATGCTTTAAACATCCCTATTTTAAAAGATTTTTCCATAGCTCATTCTGGCAGAGTTTCTTTTTCTTTAATACTGGAGTGGTGAATTTTGACCTAGCTTTCTTTTAAGATGTCAGGAAGTAGAGATGTTTACATCTGCATTGACGGGAGCATTGGAAACAGCTGTCACTGCTCAGTAACGGTCCATGTGGAAGCTTCAGACAGTGGGTTGTAGACTAAGCAATACAAGCACCGTGTTGGAGCCACCTGAGCCAGAGAAGCGGCTAGGGCTGGGATGCATCGTAAGCGTTAAAACGCCAGCAGCTCTTCTACATTTCCGACTCTCCCTCATCCTCCGGTGCAGATGAATGCCCCCTGAGGTATGGCTCCGGCATCTTGACGCACAATTATATCAAGTTTAGAATTTTCATTTTGCTTCATAAAAGGTACAACACAAATGTGAAAGTCTCCTCTGGGTTTTGAACTTGTCTTTCGTGTTTTACAGTATTAATATTTGTCGTGGTATTACCTGCACAAACTATGTGCCCCAGTTTATTTCACTACTACATGCTTCCAGCCTTTTTTGTTTTAGACATTCTGCAACTAGAAATATACATGTGTGTTGCTGAGCACCATCAGTCTGCATATAGCTCATATAAGTAAAGCTACTCACTGTATCAGGAAAGAACATTCATTATTTTTAAAAAGGCATCTGATTATAGTATACTGTGTTTCTCATATTTTCTCATATAAGGTATATATTCTTTAAAAAATGAGATCATGGCACTTTTTTTTTTTCTCCCCTACTCTGTGTGCTTTTTATTCAATTGAATTGAAATCTTCATTGTGCAAACTACAGATTCCCATGTAATATAAATCATAAGGCAGAGGGTAGTCTTCTTTTATACTTTTCCCAGTTTCTGCCAGTGATAACATTTTCAAGGCTACAGCATAAGGTCACTGTTAAAATACTAAATTTGATAGCGACATTTTAATAGTCTGACAGATTATCCTGGAGAAACTAGTGCTAATTTTAAAAGGCTATGTTTACTTTAAAATAAAACTCAAAATAGCATACTTTACTCCTTTAGGCAATGTGATTTTTTTTCCATTTAAAATTTGTGTGTGTGTGTGTGTGTGTGTGAGCTGTTGACAATTAAAAGAAATATACAAAGAAATGGAGAAAGAAAAAAAAAACAACAACAGAAAGGAGACAAAACATTAAGCACTGTTGAAGGAAATGAAAACACTGATCATGCTATTTAAGTACATCTTACTTAAGGGAGCCTGAAGAGGGTGCCCGGTTTTGGAGCACCAGCCCACGGGGTGAATGTCTGGAGAATCTGCATCTACCCAGTAGTCATAGCAACTGCTCCAGCCATCAAAGTGAACCTGCATAACAGAAGAACACAGTGTCACAGCGATTCCTACTGTAACGCTTCAATCCACGGCATGAGCCTTTGTCCTTCCTTCTCATTTACGCAGCATATTTAATGTCCAATAAGTCACTTCAATTATTTAAGGTAATCCCCTCACAGCCAGAGAGGAAAAAACTGCTTTTGAAACTACCGCTGAACCCCAGCGACCGCCTTGCCAAAGATGCCTCTGAGGCAGCAGTCTACAGGCCCATTGTATGTATCCCTAAACACTGTCAGCAAGCGCAGACTAGGAACCATGCCCAACCATGCTTCAAACAAGCAACGGAGACACTCACAAACACTGCTGAGGGGATTTAAAAAAATCAAGGAATTGGGGGGGATGGGAAGAGCGGAAAGGAAGACCTTTGAGGTAAATATAAAGTAAGATTTTTTTTTTTTAAAGTACAGTGCCCTGCTAGAAACAAATCTCTGAGCCATACCATTCAAAATAGTATCTCTATTTTTTATAAAGTGTATTTATTTTTATTTTATGTATGTGGGTGAGTGCTTTGCCTGCTGCATGTATGTCTGTGCAGCACGTGCATGGTTGATGTCTGTAGAATCCAGGGGAAGGCACCGAATCCCCCGGAAGGCACCGAATCCCCCGAGGCCGTAGTCACAGGCAGTTGTGCGCCTCCATGTGAGGGTGGGGGTTAAACCTGTGTCTTCCGGAGGAACACCTAGTTCTCTTAACCACTGAGCCATCTCTCCAGCCTCCAAATAGCTTTTCTTATAAATAACCAGAGTATCCCTCAAGATACATTATAAAGTGGTCACAGTTGGCATTTTTCGGGCCATCAAAGTAAAGAGCAGTAGTCTTTTAGTGACCATTACTAGGTATCACCCACCTGTCTTTTAGGCGTACAAATATCACATGCACATATATGTGCACGCGCGCGCGCACACACACGCACACGCACACGCACACACACACAATATTACCTTTTACAATGAAAGTGTATGCTGAGGTACTTCACATATTTTATTTTTAGATTGTTTACCATTTTGACTCTCCTGAAGTGTATGAATCTTTCGATCTTTACAAGACAATAAATATTCTAAAAGGATGCATGAGTGTACACAGAATACTCACAGCAAGAGAGCAAACTAAACCCATAAGAGACAATACTGATCGATTTAATTACATAAAAGTGTAAAGTTTCAGATGGTAAATCTCTCCATAAGCAAGATGAAAGACCTCCCCCTCAAACCCCTTATTATACATATGACAAAACCCTCTCTTCCTTCTTAACCACAATCCATTAAAAAGAAAAGGTGAAAACTGCAACAGAAAGATGGCGAGTAGACAGAAATGGCTCACCATCAAGAAAATACACGTAAACTGTTGGTGAACATGTGAAAGGACAGCCAATTTATTTGCAATGGAGAACTTGAAAATTAAAAGTATAAGATGCAATTCTCTCATCAGCCTGCCCCAAATATCCACATGGTGTTGAGCCCTGGTGCTGGATGCAGGAGCTTTAAGGGAATTCCCCATAGACCATTGACAGTGACCATATTATTTGGAGAGCTATTTGGCAAAAGCAATCAACATTTAAAATGCACTGTCTTTGACTTGCTATTTCAGTAATGTGTTGTTAATAGGGAAAGTAGTGCAACAATTAATACGGAGGCGTGTGTCTGTGGGCTCAAAGTATTGCAATTTCTCAACCCTGCAAATCAGCTTTCCTAGAATTAAAGCCCTAAGGAATACCTGCCCTGGCAATCATGGTACCTACCACGCTGAAGAGGGGGATAGACAGGGCTCACAGAGATAGTTGCCTAGCTAATAAGCAAATAGTTAGAAAGAGCCAGGCCAAGAATCAGAAATAAAGTCACTTATTCACATACAAAGAATATGAAGCATCACCTCAGGTTAGTAAGCTCTCAATGCTACGTTTCCTTTGATCAAAAATACATCAAAGTAACATTGAGAATGACATTCATAATTTGCTGAAAACAGAGAGTTAAGGCACCATTGCCTCCGCATTGTAAGTAAGTAAGTAATGTATAAGTAAGGATGACTTACACATTACATTTTATATTAAACCCTCTAGTCTTCAACTAACCATAGAAAGTTACTTTTGTTTTGCTCCAGACTTGAAGCTTTGATGCTTGTGATGTTAAGTTTTCCCGATTCTTTTTCTTTTCCACTAGACTCTATGTTCATATAACTCATACTTCTACTACTACATACAAACAGCCTCGTGTTCCGAGGTTTATCTATCTGTGTGAAGTTAGTGTTACGCTCACAAGGTGACTGGCTCTCCTTCCTGGAAGACCCCATGATTACCTGTGAGCATTGAGAAGAGGAAGGGTGTGTGTCTGAGCCCATCCCACGGTTACAGCAGGACCATGAACGTCGTGGGTGTAACCAAATACTTTCTTCTTGGATTCAAGTCCTGGTCCCTAGGAGGGAATTCCTGCCTACGACTGTACATGTGATCAAGAACTGGTGGTCTCCCCACCACCACACACACCCTCTCCCCACACCTCCACGCCCAGGGAAGGCATCCCTTACTATCATTTTGCTAATTGAACACGTGGTCAACATGTTTCTACATACTCATGTGTATAGCCATAGGTTAGTACTGCCCTCAGCCGTCAGAGATGCTCAAATGGTAGGTCCTACATGAACCAACCATCTCTATAACCCACTCCAGGGTTCTCGGAACATTGAACATGGGGCAGAAGTAGTAGAAAAGCTACAACAATGAGGAGGTGTGCTTCAAAGAAACAAAGGTGTTTTCTGTATGTGACATGTCTATTGTATTCACGAACTCACTGTAGCTGTGGAAAATTGCTAAGATTGTGCCCATCCCCAGAGCGTAGGAGGCCAAAGTCCTCCCAGAACTACTGACGCACTGCCAGGGGAAGGAGTGTTACGTTCATCAGTCACAGAACCCACGTTACAGTAAATAGCTTTCCACCCATGTTCGTGCGGGAAACACTATTTAAACTCGGGGGGGGGGGGGGGGCGGTGTCACAGACCACAAAAGCCATGAAAACAGAAGAAGGACTGCCTGGGAAGAAGGGTTCGGAAGGAGTGGGATGACAAAGGCCGCTAGGGGGTTAAGATCAATAAAATTAATTATATACATAAACGAAACTGTCAAAGACTGAAAAACTAAATTCCAAAGAGGAACAAAAGGGCATGAGGTAAGCATATAGCATGCAAAAATTATATAACAAAAGAGAAGTATGAGAATGATGCTACCTCATTATAGATTTAGTCATTCGTGTGCTGATTTGAACGAGAATGACCCCTGTAGGCTCATTTGTGTGAATTCTTGGCCCAGCTTTAAGTGTGTGAAATTATTTGGGGAGGAAGTAGGAGGGATGGCCTTGTTGAATTAGGTATGTTAATGGGGGTGGGCTTTGAGGTTTCAAAAGCCTATGCCAGGCCACCTCCATGGGGGGGGAAGGGGGTGTCTCCTTCCTTCCCTCCCTCCCTCCCCCCTCCACTTGGGGATAAAACGTAAACCCTCAGCTACTGCTCTAGCACCATGCTTGCCTGCTGCCCTGTTCCCCACGCCATGACAGCGATGGCCTAACTCTGAAACTGTAAGCAAGCCCCCAATTAAATGGGTTTTTTTTTTGTTTTTTTTTTTTTCAGAAGCTGCCTTGGTCATGGTGTCTCTTCATAGCAATAGCAAAGTAACTAAGGCAATACATTAAGAACAAGTCAGTAATAATGCTGAATTTTTTATTAAATTTCTAAGGAAATTAGATGCTATTATGGATTAAAGTACAGAACAGACAATTTTGCTACTTAAAACTGCAGTTTAGGAAAATGGATACACTTTTCGCCTGGAAGTATAATTTGGAGTCTCTACCAAAACATCCTATATGTTACTGATAATTATAAGATTAAAATAGCTAGTACTTTTATGAAATATGCTTTTTCTTTAAAGGAAAGATTTGGATGGACTTTTTATGAATCTAAAAGGCAACTCAGAAAAGCATATATATATATATATATATATTTCTATTCCCTGATATTAAAATCATATTACAAAGGCACCACCATGTAGGGACAATCATTCCTGTGCTTGTAGGACAAAAGCAAGTGAAGAAATGAGTGGTGGAAGTGTAGGTCCTAAAAGGGGGCTCAGGACCAGAAGATGGAGTCACTCTAGGAGCTGTAAGTGGGGGGCAAGGTTCCCTTCTTCCCCAAGGTAGTCAGGAAAGACAGCAGGCCAGATCCCTTTCAGCATTCCTCCAAAGGAGCAGAATGTTGCTTTCCAGGAAACAGAAACATCCTGAACTCTATGATATGACTTCCTAGGTTCTGCCTTCCCCAGAGGAAGGACCTGGATGCTGACAAAGGAGGCTTCCTTGTGGGAAGGCTGGTGTGGTGGTTTGAATAGGTATTGCGCACTCCTCCCATCCCCCCTCCCCTGACCCCCCCCACAGATTCACATGTTTTAGTGCTTGACCATGGGGAATGGCACTATTAGGAGGTGTGGCCTCGTTGGAGGAAGTGTGTCACTATGGAGGCAAGCTTTGAGGTTTCAGAAGCCCAAGCCAGGCCCAGTGTCTGTCTTCTCTTCCTACTGCCTGCTGAGCTGGGATGTAGACCTCTCAGCTCCTTCTCTAGCCACGCTTCTCACTGTGATGACAATGGACACGCTTCTCACTGTGATGACAATGGACTAACACCCTGAACTGTAAGCCAGCCTTGTGTGAATGGCTGCCTTTGTAAGAGTTGCCATAGTCATGATATCTCTTCGCAGCAATGCACTGCAAACAAAGACAGCTAGTGTCTTGATCTCCTGTGCTTCAGCACAACCTACCAGCCATGCACCACTCTCCCCTCCCTACCCAAGACTGCACCTTCTATAGCAGCGGCTCTCAACCCTCCGAATGCTGGGACCCTTTAATACAGTTTCTCATGTTGTAGTGACCTCCCATCATAACACTGTTTTGTTGCTACTTCATAATTGTAATTTTACTGCCATCGTGGTTTGTAATGTAAATATCTAATATGCAGGGTCACAACCCACAGACGAGTACCACTATTCTATAGCTTCAGTTGCCTGCAGCCAACTATGGTGTGAAAATGCCAAAGAGAACATTCCATATTGTGATGAAAAGAGACTGGTTTCATACAACATTTTATAATATCTTGCTACAGCTGTCCGATTACTGTTGCTGTTGCTCTCTGTATCTACTGCATACATTATAATTTATCACAGTATGTATATATGTATAGGTAAAACTACAGTGTATATGGGATTTTGGTGTGGTTGTGGGCATCCACTAGGAATCTTTGACGATATCCCCTGAAGACAAAGAAATACAACTCTAAGACCACTCACAGAAACACTTCATGGATGGTAGCTTTTTCTTAGTGTGAACAGCCATGCAGGATCACCTGACAGGTAAGAACCAATACGAAAATATAGGCCATGCTAACTGATAGAGAATTGGGGGCTGGAGCAATGCCTCAGAGGCCTGAAACTTGGGAGGCTCCTTGCTTCTGCCTCTCACGTGCTGTAATTACAGGTAGTACTACGTTCCTGGCTGGACTGATTGGCTCTTAAACATACTGAGTTAGCCATTAAAGTTTCTGTTGTATAGCAATAACAATTTGTATAACATTTTATGTTATTTTAAGTTTTACTATCTTATAAATTATCTCATTAAACATAGCTAATGAGGGCTGGAGAGATGGCGGCTCAGTGGTTAAGGGCACTGGCTGCTCTTCCAGAGACCTGGGGTTCAATTCCCAGCACCCACATGGCAGTTCACACCTGTCTGTAACTCTAGTTCGAGGGAATGTGACACCCTCACACAGATATATTTGTAGGCAAGTCACCAATGCACATAAAATAAAAACAAATTATATATTTGATAAGAAATAGCTAATGATAGAGCTGGGTGGTGGTGGCACACGCCTTTAATCCTAGCACTTGGGAGGCAGAGGCAGGAGGATTGCTGTGAGTTCGAGGCCAGCCTGGTCTACAAAGTGAATCCAGGATAGTCAAGGCTACACAAAGAAACCTTGTCTCAAAAAAACAAAAACAACAACAACAACAACAAAAAGCTTGGGAAAATGTGCACAAGCTCCAATCCTTGCAGCATGGAACTGATTCATTCCTTGCGAGTAACGAATAAAGTACTTCATCTAATCTGCCTTTGCCTTAGTCGCATCCATACGGTGACAATGACACACATGGCTCACACCACAGCTACTACAGCATTATTGCACAGAGAACTTAAGAAGTCATGGGGTGATGATGACTTGCCATTCTTGGAGACATTGTTATTCCTAACAGAGAAGTTAAATGGTCTTAGGAAGACAGTAGGACAGGCACTGTTCTGACTAGAGACAGAAAAGAGTGGTGAAGCCGCTCATGAGGGCTTTGGATGTAGCATCATAACCACTGTACTGACATGCCACAGGTGGCTGGAACCAGCCAAATCTTTCAGACACTGATTGAACTTAGAAGAAAGTATTTGATGCCGGGCATGGTGGCACACGCCTTTAATCCCAGCACTTGGGAGGCAGAGGCAGGTGGATTGCTGTGAGTTCGAGACCAGCCTGGTCTACAGAGTGAGTCCAGGACAGCCAAGGCTGCACAGAGAGACTCTATCTCGGAAAAAAAACGGGAAAAAAAAAAAAAAAAAAAAAAAAAAAAAAAAGAGTAGTATTTGATGTCTATTAATCCTAGTAAAAACCTGATTTTACTTATAAAGCTGTTCATTTTTATAAATATTTTATAAACAATGTCTAATGGAGTCAACAAGAAGTTAATCTTTTTAAAAGTGTGTACTGTTGGACCACTGTGTTTTTATTTTTATTTTATTTTTTCAGTTTCATTTTTTGTTTTTTGAGATAGGGTTTCTCTGTGTAGCCCTGGCTATCCTGGAACTTACTCTGAGACCAAGGTGGCCTTACACTCAAAGATCTGCCTGCCGCTGCCTCCAGAGTGCTGGGACTGAAAGACGTGTGCCACCACCACACAGTTACTTTACTTCTGAAGCGAATGTTACCTTAACATGTTGTGTCTACTTTCTCCAGTAGATATTCAAAATATCAAGCTACCATTCATAACTAAAGGGAAAATATCTTCGGGGCAATTAAAAAAACTTGGATGGATGCAAAGCCACTTTGCATATTCCTATGTCTTTAGTAATTTAATTGCAGCACTTAAGTTCACTGTCTAGTAGTTTCCAAGGTAACCAAAGCAGGGCAGACAGCACTTACTTTTATCCGGTGATCGTCTGTGTCTGCTACAGTCGCTACTCTGATAAACAGGGGGTTTCTTTTGTCTACAGCTTCAAGCTTCATTTTCTTCTGGAATCCATGTGGAGGTTTCTGCCACAGGAGAAAGTTGTCACATAGTGAGGACAAGCAGGCTGAGGAAAAACCATAAGCAGCAGTTGAACTGTTCCGGTCACCTGCTCTCAGATGAGCACTGGGTGACACTTTTCAATCAAAACAAACGCAAAAGGACAGTCTAGCTCAAGAGCAGACAGAATGCAGAGGCAAAGGCACCGCAGCCATGTGACCAGCCAGCGAAGCCTGGACATTGTCCTTATTGGTTGAGGTGCTATGGCATGAAATTTGTTTAAAAAAAAAAAAAAATGGAAAAACAAAGTGGCTGAGATGAAACATATCTAGAAGTGTTAATAGGGGAGGAGGAAAAGATCATTTAAAACAAATAAGCATTACTAAAAGGTCTTAGCCTTAATGTCATCTTTCCTAAACATAGCAGAAGATATCCAAAATGTGTAAGTATTACGAGCCCAGGGGGAACTTGTGATAATGTCGCCATTTTCTTTAAGTTAAAGCAAAGTGGGTCTGTAATGTCTCTGAAATTTGTTCTCCTGTGTTAGCACCTACACTTGAGATCATCACCTGTATAACCCATCATAGCGGGTGGTTATAAGAGGGAAGCAGTACAGTGTGAGTTCTAAGACGCAGAGGTGGAGTCCTGAGAAGTGGCTATGGCCCCCTTTTTTTAAAGTTTATTTCTAGAGAAGGCTTTTAATGCTTATTTATCAAACTAAGTAAATTAAGGAAACTCCCAATTTAGTCATAATAAGCAACCATTTTCAATAAAATGGGTAATTTTTCCACTTCAATTTTCATCTAAGCGCCTACCGATTAACATGTTGACTTCAAGTACATTTCAAATGTTACTTGTATTATTACAATTCCCAGTGATCATATCATAGACAATTATTCTTAAAGATCACTAAATTGTGTGTGCGCATTTGTATGTCATGCGGTGCATGTGCCAGTGTGTGCACATTTATAGCCACACACAGAGTATTTTACTCTATCACTCTGCACTTTATGTTTTAGACAAATTTTCTCATTAAAATTAGAGCTGGTTGATCTATTTTGGCTAGGGTGGTTGTCTCCCAGGATCCCAGAATTTACCTGTCCTGCCTTTCAATATCAAGGTTGCACACAGCCATGCCCAGAATCCTACGAGTGCTGGGGATTTGAACACAGGCCCTCTTCAATGGCAAATACTCTTATTCCTTGAGCCAAATCCCAAGCCCGAGATTTCTACAGTGTAAAAGTTATAACCCTCTCATCTTGATATTGAATACTAAAGTTAGAAAACAAAAACAACAGCAACAACAACAACAACAACAAACAAGCAATCCAACTGAACAAGATGGAACAGCTCTTCCAGGAAAGAAAGCCCAACACCCAGAGGAAGCCATCTCTGAGAAAGCCACAGGCTGAGGAAGACAAGGAGACTTTTCCTATGGTGCTGATAAATTAGATAAAATAACGGGAGAAGCAGAGGAATCGCTGCAGGGAGTCTTGACAGCCATGCTGGAAAAGCCTTAGTTCTGCCTCTCATGAGATACCAGACGTGTAAGCTGACCCTACCATCACCACATCCAGGCTAAAACCCTACATGTTGGAGGGGGACAGAAGAGGTAGCAAATACCACAAATCCACCCCACCCCCCACCCCCACCCTATTGTTTAAAACCTAAACATCTGCCAGGTGAAATCATAAAAAAATCTTTCGCAAGGTTCCTCTCCACTTGTTATGAGTTTCCTCTTTAAAAATACACTAGGTTCTTTCTACCTGTATTTTAAACTATTCTCGTTAATTAAGTCTACAATTAAAAACACTAGCAATTTCAGTATTAAAGTATCATCTAAAGAGCAAGATGGTCTACAGAGGACAAAGTCATGTTTAAAAACATCTGATTTTGGTTTTGAAGCCGGATCTGTATACGTGGCCGGGGCTGGCCTTGAGTCATGCTCCTCGCTCACTTCTCAACTGCTAGGATGACAAACAGGTACCCAATGCCTGACACTTACTGAGCTATTTAATATATTTAGTTTCCCCTTAAATTCTTGAGAAAGTAAAAAGTATAAGGTAATTTATCTGAGGAGCTGGGGAGACAGTTTAGTTGATGGAATGCTCACCTTGCCGGGTTGCTCCCTTAGAGCCCACATGAAAAAAGTGAGCATGGTTTAAAAAAAAAACAAAACAAAACAACAACAACAAAAAGCATGGTGGTGCACCCTTGTAACCCCAGCTGGAGAGGCAGAGACAAGCAAGTCTGTGTGGCTCACACCAGCCAACCTAACCTACTTGTCAAGTTTCAAGCCAAGAAACACACCTTGTCTCAAAAACCACGATGAACTGTATCCGAGGACCAACATTCAAGGCATGTCTGCACCCGCCCACATGCCTGCTTCCCTGACACATGTACATCCACATAAATCACAGTAAGCCAGGTGTGGTGGCACACACTTTTAATCCCAGCAATCGGGGTGGCAGAGGCGGGCGGATCTCTGTGACTTCGAGGCCAGCCTGGTCTACAAAGTGAAGTCCAGGACAGCCAAGGTTACACAGGGAATCCCTGTCTTGGGGAGGGATGAGGAGGAGAAGAGAAAAGAAAAAGAAAAGGGAAATAAATCATGGTAACAAGCCTGACTCTCAAAATGGAAAAACAGCCAGGCGTGGTGACGAACACCTTTAATCCCAGCACTTGGGAGGCAGAGGCAGGCAGATTGCTCAGTTCAAGGCCAGCCTGCTCTACAGAGTGAGTCTAGGACAGCTGGGGCTATTACACAGAGAAACCCTGTCACGAAAAACAAAACAAACAAAACAAAACAAAAAAAAAACCAAAAATCAAAATTGAAAAACTCTGAAAGCATCTTCTTTGACCCTCTGCTTTCTTCTCGTTACTGCTAACCCAGCTGAGCAGCTTCACAAATGTTCATGAATAAACAGCATCATCGACATGCAGCAGTCAAACAGAGCAAAGCACATTCTCTCACCACTTTGAATGCTCTCGCAGGAGCAGGTAAGGAGTTGGTTTCTTCTAAATATTTATCCCAGGAAAAGTGTTTCACATGTGAGTAGCCTAAGAAATAAAGAAAAATATGAAATCCTATGAGGGCGTAATGAAAATGAGAATAAGAAACTGTCCTACAAAAATCATGAAATGCCAGCAGCCTACCCCAGGAAAGAAATGCCAGCAGCCTACCCTAGGAAAGAGTGTCCAGGGCCATAGAAGAACCTGAAGGCACTATTGCTCCTAGTGATTAGTTCCTTTCTGGTCATTTATTCTGACTCTATTGCTTCTCAGATGAGATTACATAAGTATTTTTATTTATTTATTTATTTATAGTATCTTTATTAAGGTACTGAAATAATACAAAGGGTTTATAGGTATTATTGATGAAATACTTCAGATAACCTCTCCTTTTGTTAGGCTGAATAAAGAAACATGCTCAAATCAGATTTATTCTTAAGAGAACTTGTAAAAATAACACCCCAAGTCCCAAATCCATAAGGTAGGCATAATGGTGGCCTAGGAGGTCCAAACTTTGTCACATGAAGGGGACTTAGGAAAATCTGCATATGTATTAGTTATAATGGAAGTTGGGTTTCTACCCAGCTGAGAAGCAGCTACAAACACAAATGAAGCCAATAGTTTGAGATTTGACACAAGGCCAATGGTATCAGTCAAAGTTTTGTTTTGGTTTGTAACACACACTAACACAGAAATAGAAAAGAATACCCAGTTCTGCATATGCTTACAGATGTATGTATTTTAAATGAGCCTTTACCTGGGCCAAGGCAGATATTACCTCCATCCCATTCCATCCGCTTCTAATAATTTCTATGGTGCTACTTTCCATGCATAATCCCAAAATACTTTTGTTGTTCATTTTGGCTATCTCATGAGCATAGGAATGGAAAACCAGGCTCATAATTTGACTTATTGTTATTTTTGCTTTCACATTCTTTTACTGTGGTAAAACTTACATGATACTGAATTTATCATTAGTTCAGTACCATTAAAAACATACTATGATATTTGGACATTTTCACATGCAATTCTGTTCTTTTAAAAGCTTGTGGTGGAAAAAAAAAAAAAAAATCAAACCATTTTTCCCATCCTTTCATTCCATTGTGAAAGTCTGTGAAAGGATTGGGCCTCACAGATGAAGTTAACAATAACACCACATGCTACCCTTTCCCAGGCACAAATTTAGAAACCTGCTAACCACTAGCTCACCATTTATTTACCAGACTCTGGTTATGACAGGAACAATAGTGTGTATGTATGACAGAATTGATATTAAACTGGGAAATAGCGAGACTCCCCACAGCAGGCTAGATGGCAGTGCTGCCAGAGAACCAGGGGGTGCCAGGTTTGAGCCCTAGAAGTTTTAACTCTTTGTGACTTATGTCTCTTTCATCTTCAAACTAGCGATGAAAATTAGTCAGGATATAGGCTCTTCTTCTAGAAAAGACCAGGAGCTTGCTCGGCCTCGTAGAGTGTAACTGCCACACTCATGGTATGTGCTTACTTATCCCTGAAGCCACTTCCATACTACAGCTGAGCTGAGTGACTCTGACAGGGGCTCTAGGGCACACCCGACCTCAAGTAGCTATTCTCTTTACAAAAACATGGCCAACTCTTGTAGTATACAAAAAACGTTAGGAAAATTAT
Source organism: Acomys percivali (assembly GCA_907169655.1). Taxonomy (NCBI): domain Eukaryota; kingdom Metazoa; phylum Chordata; class Mammalia; order Rodentia; family Muridae; genus Acomys; species Acomys percivali. The sequence continues at coordinate 80,648,470 of OU015750.1, forward strand.
AAATCCAAACCTGGTGGCGTAATCAGGGTTCTCCTATGTTCTTTACACCAACCAACTGGGTGAATGTGTGGACTGGATGATTCACACCTGCAGGTTATATAAGTTAAAAGGCTGTAGTTACTAGAGAGATAGGCAAATGCTGTCAGAAGTTTTTAAGAGGAAAATTAATTAGTGGTTAGGAACACGCCCAGGAGTTCTACCTATTACAATCTATCCAAATTGAAAAATGCTACAGGATCTTTCATTCTTCATAAAAAGTGTATGTAAGGAAGTTTTCACACACATAGCGTATTTTAGCTAGATAAATATCATACGGATTTGAGACTATAGTTTTATTTTCACACACATCAAAAAAAAAAAAGTTGTTAAAGTCTAAACCTTCAAATGTAGAAAAAGTACAAAGAGAACATCAAATACAAACATCACATAAAAAAATTAAAAAATAAAAAAACCTATGTAAAAGGAAAGTTAGAATTACCTTAGCATCTTTAAGGCAAACGTACAAGACCACTGTCAAGAAACAGCATGCTAGAGTACGAACGGAAATCGGGAAAACTAGTAAGGGGTCATGGGACAGGCAGTGTTCAAGGACAGAACACACATGGAGTGAAGGGCGAAGGGGGAGAATGGAGAAGGAAGGGGGTGAGGATGGGGGCAGGGCAGGCGTAAGGGGTGGTGCAGCAGAAAGGGTTAACTAGCACTAACAACTTTAAAATGCCACCTGGGAGCTTACTGCTGTAGGGGCTGCCCAAATATACATATTATACACGCAATTATAGGCACCAGATACTTCTTATAGATACCAGAAACTATCAAAAGGCCCAGTGGAAATAAACACAGACATAAATAGTAACGGGGTGCTATTTCTGTTACCCCGTAGAACTGCAGAGAATAAAACGAGGCACTTCTAAGACCCTTTGTCGCTTTCTCCTGCTTGTCATCTTTACTAGGACTGAGCTCACGTTTTCCCAGAGCCTTCCCATCAGCACCCAAGGCTGGTGCTTTGACTCCTTGCTCCTAAGCGCACGTGTTCTGTCAATTCCTCACCTCAACATGTAATAGATTTCACCCATTTATCTGCTCACTGGTTCTTTTAAGTAGTAAGTGAAGATAGTATGCTAAAAAGTGGTATGCCTGGCTGGCGCTGGGCAGACCCTGAGGAAACCGCCATAGTAAAGTAAGTAAGGTTCTTGACCCTGTGGCCTGTGCAGCATTGTAGAAAGGAACTATAGAAATGAGATAACCGTCCCCTCTATCTGGAAGGGACTGGAGCCCAGGACCCCTGAAGACAACAAATGCAGAGATGCTCAAGTGCTTTATGGCATTTGCATATTCTGTATGTGCATCCTCTGGGGTAATTTAAACCACCCCTAGATGACTTACAATAGCTTAGTACAATGTAAATATTAGAGAATTGTTAGGGGGAAATAACTTATTTTAAGCGTGTGCATGTTTAGTGCTGATGTACCCATCATGGGCTGATTACATCTGTGAGCTCTGGTTAGCGCAAAGGGAAACAGATGGAGGAAAGGCATGGACTGAGTGAGAGGGGAAAGGTGTCGCTCTCTACAGCCTAGCCAAGGCAGCCTCTCAAGGGGCAAGACTTGAGACTCGAAGGGTGTGAAGAGTGAGAGAAGTGAGCCACTCAGACACAGAAAGGAAATTATTCTGGGGAGAGACAACGAGCCCAAATGTTCTGAAGGGGGATCCTAGCAGTGCTGTGTCAGGAATAGGACAGAGCGGACTGAAGGAAACAGAGACTGGAACTTTATGTCAGAGGTGGGAGGGGTGGAGCGGCGCTATTTGGTACATAAAAAAGCGTAGCATGTTAGTCAAGAGTGAAGGGAAACATTGTGGAGGGTGTTGTTCAGAGAAGTAGCTTAGTTCGATTTATGCCTTAATGTGCTTATTTTTAACTATTATGCAAAGCGTAATCTGATATTCCACAACAAGAGCCAGTTAGAAGGCATGCAAAGTGATCACAGGAGCCTGGAGCACAGGGTGTGAAAACAGCCCATGGGCGGGTTTAGATGAACCTTCTAAGCAGTGACCTAAGAGCACTTGTCGGTACCTTTAACACAGGGCTTGAGTGAACTGAAGAAGCCAGGACACCACAAGTTTCTGGCAACGTGAATGTAGCTGCCATTTCCTGGGCCAGGAGAGACTGCTAGCGGTGGCTCTGACATTTCAGGTGCTGAATGAGAGAGAGCTCCTGCTATGAGCATGTTCAGCAGCACGTGATAGGCAAACAAGATGGGATGTCAAATAAACTGCGGACACAAAAGTCTAGATAGAGTTCACATGGAAAGAAGATCAGGGCCCAAAGTATCCATTTCAGAGTTATGAGCATTTGGGATGATTCTTAATCCATGAGCAGACCTGAGACAATCTGGGGGCGGGGGTGAGGTACACGTGCGGTGGGGGGAGTATGCGTCAGATGACTAGTAAGTGATATAACTACTGGATTCAATGGAGCTACAGTCCAAAGGAGAAGCAAGGGCTAATCATGGGGCTTGTCAAGAGAAAGGTCTCTAGCATCAGTGACGAGAGTACAACACCCAAGTGAGAACAAAATGGGGCTAGGAGAGAATGAAAGAAGAGATGATGTGGACAGTGACACGGAAAGCATATTTATTTAAGAAGCTCAGGTACAAATGGACTCAGTGAAATGAGGTGTCAGAGAGCAAAAGGGAAGGTCTGCCTTGCTGCTTGTTGGAAAACTGAATGCCGTGGGGTGGAATGTATGTGGGAATTTTCTATTTTCTAAGTGATTCTTAAATTACTTGAAAATAAAAATTGTTATTACTTTTTAACTAGACAGGTAAACAATTGTCAGGAAAGAAACAGATGCTGAGCAGACCCTGTGACGGGGGCATCCTATATGCTAAGTATACATCAGGGGTTAAAACAAACTTCTCTTCCTTCATGTGTGCACTGGTAAAAGGAATTCATCAGAGTGCACGATGTGCACCATGAAGAAGAGAGAACTAGAATCGAAGTCACAGGAGTGGGGGGTTGGGGGGGAGGTTGGGCGGGTGGGGGAGTGGGGCAGGTGGGGGGTGGGGTGGGCGGGAGGGCAAGAGAGCAGCTGAGCTGGTCACCTGCATGGAGATGAGGAAGGTGAGGCAAGTGAAGTGCAGAAAGCAGAAGTCTCTTCTGCTTTTTTTCTCAGTTAAATAAGAAAGCAAATATCTGCTTTGAAAGGGGCCAGAATTAGAGTGTAAAAAGTCTGAGAGAGGAGAAAACCAGAGGGAAATGTACTAGTCTGGAGGAGTAGACAGTAGACAGGCAAGGACTGAGGGCCCAGCTGACCCTTCCCTCACATTGGCAGCCACAAGGGTTACGTCACAGTAGTCAGCATGTGGTGGCCTTGTCTCTAGCTGTGTGCAATGGCCAGGCTCAGTCACAGAAGCCAGGAAGAGGATTCAACCTGCACTGGGATGGAGCCAGACAAATACACAATACGGAGATAGACTGTAGTGGCAAGGGAGAGTGACAAGAGGCCTACAGGCACACCACAGCATTGTTCTTAAAAACAAACAGGCAAAAAAACGGTTACAACCGTTCCCCACCTGGGCTCAAGGATAGCCGGTATCCTGAAACACACACACACAGACACACACGCACATGCGCACGCACGCACGCGCACACACACACACACACATGCGCACGCACACACACACACACACACAAGGCAGAAGGGCAGAGAGAGAGAGAGAGAGAGAGAGAGAGAGAGAGAGAAAAGAGAGAAAAAGAGAGAGAGCAGGCAGAGAGGGGAGGGAGACAGAGACAGGCACAGAGATACACCAGATTAGACCAGACCTGAAACTGGAGTCCAGATACACATAGAACGTCAAGGAATTCCAGCACAGTATACTCCACTTTGGATAACGTCAGTACACAGCATGTTAAGACACTAAGTTTCACTATAAAGAAGCCAGGTTCCAATTACTTGAAGCAGCAGTTCCTAAAGCACACATTGTCAGCAGTAACACATGCTAAGAAACCACTATGCAAAGCTGAGTTTTCTCAGAGCTTTCTCAAGAGAAAATACTTTAGCTTCAGGCTGGAGAGGTGGCTCAGCAGTAAGAGCACTCACTGGTGCTCCTCCAGAGGACTGGGGTTCGAGTCCCAGAAACCTACCTGGTAGTTCACAATCATCTAGAACTCCTTCCTGTTCCTGGAGGATCTGATGCCCTCTTCTGGTATTAGCAAGCATTGCACTCACTAGATACACAGGCACACAGGCAGACAGAACAGCTGTACCCATAAACAGCTAGGCAATGTCAAGTTCATCTATTTTCATGAAAGACTTTTTAATATATAGCTCCTTACAATGAACTGTTACAATTATATTGGTACAGTTATTTGGATACCCTCAGCTTTTCTTAATCATTTTGGTTATGGACTTTTACTGACAATGTGGTACCTTTAAGAAAGGCAGAAATGTAACAAAAGGAAGAAGAAGGAATAACTCATGGCAAAGCACCTTCTACTTACCTCTTAATCTTGATCACTTGAGTTTTTATGTAAAACTGTGGGGGAGCTACATTTAAGTAAGTGAAAATTCATCATGAAGTCTCCTATGATCCATTTGAATCAAGACTCGTATGTTCTAAGACTAACAATTCACACACACACACACACACACACACACACACCCCAAAAACCCCTCATTATTTATGCTTTAGCTATAACATGAGCAATACATGAAGAGTATGCTATAGAAACACAAACACGCTGAGTGAGGGCCCAGCCCCCTAGGGTTGAAAAGAAAGAGGTGAGTTCTGTTGGCAGCGGTCATTTGTTTAGCTTACACTAGCCTTGAACTTGCTGTGTAGCTGAGAATGACTTCGCCCCCTGATCTTCTGGCGTCCACCTCCCATGAGATTACAAGTATGTACTACCATGCCACAGCCAAAACCTAAATAAAATCGTGTACGTGTGCAAGGCTGGGTAGAGGGACAAGCAAGGTCGTGTAAGGTAAGCACTAATGTATCTTTCAAGCAGCAGTGGTTGCAGTCCTGTAAGATACAACACCGACCTCTTCCACTGCCTCACCCCATGGCAGTTTCCTAACCAGCACCTAACCCATGGCCACCCACTATCTATTAACTTCCTGCTTTATTGATAAGCCCCAGACTTCATTATTTCTCCCTTCCATCCCTAACTCATGTTAATCGCTGTGGTTTTTGCTTAGAATCTCTTGATAACACACTAACTTGGCGAAGCTCAAAGTGATGCCATGTAGTCACTCTGGGGTCAAACTTTTGTTTCTTCCTTTTCTCCAGGCTGAGAGAAGTGATGAATGTGGCCAATAATGTAGTGTCAGATATTTCCACTCTCCTGTTTCACGGTGGTTTGAGACCTTCCTCCCTAGAAGGTCACCGCGGCTTTTCCCAGCAAAAACCCTATGCCTTCAGCACCAAGCTTTTCTACTGAGTGTCCCCTACAGTCACCTCCTCAGCCATCTGCAAATTGGTGTAACTCTCTGAGAAGCCTTTCCCCATGTGCCTTCCAGTGAGGTGAAGTGGATCTTTTACGCCACAGAAGACAGCAACAGCTGATGCTAAGGAAACATTTAAGCACTAACCACCAATGAATGACTGGGGACATGTTTCTCTCCTTCCTGAGAACACAGGCCCCAGGACTTTCTAGTTCCCATTCACTTTATGACCTCCCGTCACCACCGACACCCAGTGTACCTCCAACTAAACTCAGTCATAGCAGCCTGTCGCCTTTGATGCCCACTCTGAGACCCATGTTACAAGTACACCAATATTACATTAGGGAGAAACAAACCTTTTACTATTCTCAACTCTTGAGCGTGAAAGAGATCCGCCTCTAAGAGCAGCTTGTAGTTTACTTCTAACAGCTGGGGAAAGAGGTTTCTTCTAAGTCACTAACTTGACGCTTCTCTTTCCTCAAATCTGTTCCGGGCTGACTTCTGCCCCGACTGATACCACACCAGAATAAAACCAAAGTGGCTGAGGCTGCAGTTCCACCCACTCAGGGCTCTGTGCTAAACATGCTCAGTCCTGCTGTCATGTTGTCCTGAATCCCCAAAGACAAGGTCACACGAAAATAACCATTTCTTACAGGGAAAGTTTTTTTTCTCAGTGCCTGGGAGGAAAGAAGAGGCAACTAGCCTTATTATAGGCTCCGTCCCTGGATCCCAATGTCAAGCAGGAGGAAGGCAGGAGGTAAAGAGCCTACGTATGCAATAGGGTGTGAGGTACAGTACTCCCAAGGTCCCTGTGACAGAACAAGACAGGGCAGAGGTTCCTCCATCTTGTATTCTTGCTGAGGCCATATAAGATTTAGCTAGAATTTGATCCCCTTTGTGGAGAATCCCATGGAAAACAACCCAACTCTCTTCTAGGAACCCAAGGTCAAGATGCCCTAGCTAACTTAGCTTAGCTTCTGCTAAACTGCCTGCTCATGCAGACCTCTCCCCTCCACCTCTCCTTCCAGCTAGCTGCTTATCTTAGCATTGGTGAAACCTCCTGCTTGTGCAGAGCCTCCCCCTCCAGCTCCTGAACAGTAGGTGTTACACTTGGGTAGTCCTAGCCAACTGGAATAAAGACCTTTTAATTTGCTATAAGCTGCGTCTGAGTGGTCGCCTGCTAGCTAGCATGCAGGTGATTGCGCTGGCCTGCCCTCAGGGACCTAGCAGCATCTTATGTCATCATCTACCACTGCCAGGTGTGAGCTGACAGATAAAAGAACCTCTGCCCCGCCCCGCCCCACACACAGGCACAGACACATAGGCACACACACACACACACACACACACACACCTCTCCCTTTTGGTCCTTCTCTCTGTCCTCATGGCTCTGCCTTGTCTGCCTGCCTCTATCTTTTCTCCAGGCCCTCACTCCTCTTCCCCCCTTACACAAGAGCTGTTGTGTGACACAATCCCTTGGGGCATACCTTGGCACAGGCCTTCCATGGTACCCCTCACCACATCATTCTATTTCATAACAACCTCCGCTGGGTGCCCTGTAACAAACAGTCCCTCACTCTCTTTTCTGCATCTTTGATGTAGTTTCAATATTCTTGTGATGTTTAACATCACTTGAAAGCCTGACAATCATCAGGGCACCCAGAGGTAAAGCTACTTCATTTCTAGCATATATCTCATGTCCCCTCTTTGGTCCTGTATTCATTTTTCATCACGTTCCTCTTTAGGAGGAGGAAATACTTTATTACAAGTAAACCTGTGTTATCCTGCTGTAGACAGATGCATGTTTCTCATTCCCTCTGCATAAAATGGAATGGAGCTTTCTCTATACAAGTTAATTGGGGGGGGGGGGGCGCACTATCATTTCAAAACTATTTTAAATTGAAAAAGAAAAAAAAAATGTAACCTCAATTACACAGAGAACTAATTTATGCAGAAAAAAAAATCCATAATTGGAAGACTAGAGAAATGGAGATAGGCATTCTAGCACACTTAAGCAAGTTTTAATGTGCCTCAGTTGCACACTGAGGAAGGGAACGCAATTTCTTTTTCTAACAATTAACAAAATATGACTTCGTGTCAATAGAAGTATAAATAATCCTCAAAGAACATCCAGTCTGAAAATAAGGGCATTAGTTTATGCTTTTAAAATGTGCAAAATCAGTTCTAGGGGAACAGATTTCCCTTTGTAGCTCTTCCTCAGAAAGGAACCAGGTCCTATTTATTCACCAAGGTACCTACAACAAAGAAAGTGCCTATGCCAAAGCTACCCACAGTCATTACTTTCTTCCAAAAATCCAAATACAGAGGAAATGTCATATTGAAGAAGTAACTATGGCTCTGAAACACTGTGATGTCCTGGTCATGGTGGCTAAGCCTTTAATCTCAGCCCTGGGAGGCAAAGACAGGTTGATTTCTGTAAGTTTGAGGCCACCCTGGTCTACATGGTGAGTTTTAGGAAAGCTATACGAAGAGACCCCTTATTTCAAAAAGCAAATAAACAACAACACGAACAACAAAAATTGAAAATGACAATAACAATGACAACAAAACCACTGTTGTACTTATATGGTCATACAAATAAACACTAACTCATTTTTCTAAATCCAACAAAAGACCGAGCATGCTTCTCTTTTGTAGGGGCCAGAGAGATGGCTCTGGAGATAGAGCAACTGCTGCACAGACATGAAGTCTAGAGTTTGGAACCCCAGCACGCACATAAAGCCAGGTGCATGTGGCACCCAGCCAGTAACCCAGCACACAAGAGGCCAGTAGGGGATCCTCCAGGAGAGATGGCTAGTTAGACTAGCTGAGTTAGCAAGCTCTAAAGTGCATCGAAAGACTCCAGAAATCACAATGAAGTGATGGAGGGAGACGCTGACTTTCAGTTCTAGCCCCCAAATGTAACCGCGCATGCACACTCATACACACACACACACACACACACACACTCAAACTTAAGTTCAATGACTGCGCTTCTTAAATGACTTAAGAGAAGCTGATACCTAAAAATTCAGTTTGAGGATAAAAGAGAATCATTGGCGGATCTACTGAAAATACAGACTAAAACCTGAAATATAATGGGTAAGGGTGCTTGCCACTAACCCTGACGGCCTGAGCGCAACCCAAGCCCTGGGACTCCCACGGCAGAAGGAGAGAAACAATTCCTAAACATGTTCTGTGATCTCCATTCGCACTCCCCTCAATAAATATAAATATACATAACATATATTGGAGGAGACACGTTAGAAAGGTAACTGTGTTTACATTAGTTAGTATTGGCTTGGTAATGCTGCCTGTATTACAGCTGACATGTCTCTAAAACACTCTAATTTCATATGTCCTCAAGACAGAAATGCTTCAGAGATGGTTTTCACCAGGTAAATCAATCCTAGTCATCAGCTGCGTAATCAAAATATAATGTTAGGCTGAGGCTGCAGCCTAGGGGTGGAGCACATGCCCAGCATGCACAGCGACCTGGGTTTGACCCTTAGCACCACTTGGAGGCACATAAACTCAGTGCTCTAGTACAACCATTTCATTATTCTATAGTTTCCTCACTGCTGTATATAGCATATAAAAAAAATTATAAGGATTAAGAAAAACATATTCCTTAACTGGTATCATCTTTATTCAGCTATCTGAATGACTCAATCAGCTGAGTATAAACATATGAAGAGATGATTAATATAAATTCCCCAAAAGTTATACAAGACACTCAAGAGGAGGAGGAACGTGAGCCTGTGCAGGCATGTACATTGTAGGCATGTGTTGGGAATTCAGGGCTACAAATTATGTTAGGAAGTCAAGTTAAATACAAATCCTGCGTTATCTGAAAGGATGTTAATTAGAAATATATTGCATTAGAAACACAACATGGGATAAGCAAAAACCTAAAAATCTGAAATAGGAAAAGCGTGGAGCAGAACATTTTAATTTAATCTTGACTTTGTTTTGCTTTATTTATATTACTTTAATTTTCTGTGTCTGGGTAATTTGCCTGCATGGATGTTTTTGTGTACCGTGTGTGCAGTGCTCACCAGTGCCAGAAGAGGGTGTTGGATCCCCAGAACTGGAGATAAAAGTGGTCAGATTTGCCATTTAAGTTCTGTTGTCGACCCAGGTCATCTGGAAGAGCAACCCACGCTCCATCCACGATGCCAGCTCTTTAGCCTCATCATTGTAATGTTTTCGAGACAGGCTCCTATATAATTCTGCTTGCTCTCAAAACTCCCTAGGCAGCAGAGGATGACCCTGAAACTTCTGGGTCCTCCTGCCTCACCTCCCAAGAGCCAAGACCAGTCACTACACGTAGTTAGAGCTTTATTGTTTTGTTAGAAACCTTATATCACCTCTTACTTTAAACTGCGTATTTACTTTTCCCTAGATAAGCATTACATTTTCAAAAGCATGTATTAATGGAAACTGTCGTACCAGTAGTCATAGCTCTCATCCCAATTGTCAAAATGTACCAGGAAACGATTGTCCACCATATCTGTCACCGTAGCAACGCAGATGAAGGAAGGGCTCTTTTTGTCTGCCGCCTCAAGCTTCATCCCAACTCGGAAGCCTGATGGGATCGCTGTCTGTGGAACACATGCAGCTCTAATCAGAGATGAGCACACACTCCCCAACACTGAGACCTGCATGTGCACCCTGCTTCAAGGACAGGCATCCTTGGCTGTCTTCACCTAGTTTTAAAATGCTAAAGGCTGCCTCACAGTGGGGTGGCCTTTCATAAAAACAAAGCTCTCCAGTTACATTCAATTAACTAAGCCTCGGACCAAAAACACTTGCAGAGTGTAAAATGATTAATTTCAGCATGTGTTTTACCTATACTAGGCAGGAGGGTTTTATTCACCACGTGGCTGACTGTTTGGCCTTCTTTCCCTTGATTACAGACTGGACGATGAAAATGATTTCACACAAAAGATGCACTTAATTGATCTAAAAAAAAAATGTGGAGTCGGTACAAATTCACTTCTGCCTCTGCGAAGATCTCTCAAGTACTCGACAGAAAGTAGGTCACCTTCATATGTGAAAAGTTTCAAGCTATTATAATATTGGCTTACCCCTACAGACAGTTTTATGCACAGGGGCTACAGAGGAGGTGGCTGTTGATAAACACTGACACTAGGAATAGTAAGTATTTTAAGGAAATCTGTAGATTATCAGTCATCTGGATTTACAGCGAAAACAGTAAAAGTCCCCCGAGTTAGTGCTTGAGGGACAGCAATGTGTAAGCAAGCTTCACAATCTTTTGTGGGGCAATGTTGTTGATCTCACAGTAGCATACCTGAATAGCCATAGCGACAGCCAGGAAACAATGTAAGTCATTTCTACCCTCCAATAAAAAACCCTCGTTTTAAACAGAAGCATTCAGGTGCTTTTCTGATGCTATAAGCAAACAAGTGTTACCTTTCATCTTACAGTAAAAGATTAAAAGAAAATTATATAGCTATGGTTGCAAGAATGTAAACAGATGTATCTGAAAATACTGTTAAGTCCTGAGCGAATGAAATAGGCACGTGGAAAATAATATACGGAATGCTTACACCATAAATTCGAACCCTGAAATTATATTATCACTCATGAGCATGAATATCTGACTATTCTGAGGCAGAGAATCTAGAAACAGAAAAAAACACCAAAGTACAGCCTAAGACTAGGCTGTGTGCTAACCATGTCCACAATGAGAGGATGGCTCAGGGCAGTTTATCACAACGTGCTGTGAGTCACCATCAGAGGAGCAGCCGCAGGGGCAGAGTCGGCAGGCTGCTGAGATCCCACCCACCCAACCTTCCTCCAGGGAAATGTCTCCTCAGAGAATATATACTGATGGGGCAGTATTTACGTTCCAGTGACTAAGCTGTCTGCCAAATTAAGAGATAATAAAATAGGCTGACCACATTTCCCCCCCTCTTTCTCTCCCCTTTAATTCTTTAATTCAACTGCTTTCTGCTCAATTTCCTCAGAGCACATTTCTTCATTAAAGTGGTTCCCTCAGAGCAGCTGCCTGCCGTCTCTGCCCAGATGGAAGTTTCCTCCTTACTGATCACTTGTCCCATCTGAGAGTGGTGCTGCTGCTTCTCTATGGGCTTTACTCCCTACTACCTAAAGGATGAGGCCAGGAGAGGAGGATGCTTGCACTCCTATTAGAGAGCCAGGCGTGTACTCGCGTGTCTACCGAGGGTCCGGGGCTCCCTGGTGTTGCAGGGGTAAAGGGGGTTTAGAACAGGATACAAAAAACAACAACAAACAAAACAAAAAAAACTTTGCTTCCAGGACTCGGAATCAAGAGGCTCGTTTGTCTGCAGTGAAAGGTCATAGATGCTCTTCCATCAGTCTTTGTCAGCTATAAGGGTGACGGTGACATTTGTTTGCTCCTGCTCTAGTTAGATCATATCTTGGGGAAGGAGGAGTGTAATGCATCCGGCCCCCTGGGATGCGCCACCGGAGGAACATGGAATGAAAGCAGAAAGACAGCAGAGAAACAGAAAATGCACACACGTCTGCCTTTGCTTTTGCTACAAAAACTACAGGTAACAAAGGTGTGAGCTGAATAAAGACGTGGTGGAGTCCCTGGTGACCTCCTGGCTGCAAATTCAAACAGGGCTGCATCCATTGCACCGTGTGATTCCCATTCGAACAGCGTTCCTAATTAAATGACGGCGACAGTGTAATATTCCTGCCGATTTAATTTTTTATGCATCTTAATTGTTAAGTCACACCTGGACTTTATATTATGCTGTCTTCTATCATTCAATAAGACGACCATAATGTGTCTATAAAATAGATATTTATTCACGATAAATTTAAGCTAATTTTAAAGTTTAATTAAGATAGGAGAACACTACTTACACAAGGCAATAAAATTTATTATAGTTCCTTGTTATCGCTTGTGATTTATCCTATGAGACACTTAAAAAAAAAAAAAAAAAAAGAAATCACTCCTTCTGAAAAGAAAAGTACTTTGGATGCACTTACTATGTTCTGGTTTTCAAATAACGACTTCGGAGCAGCCTGGGCTTTGCATGTCTTAAGGTAGGACTGCCAATTAAACTCTTCTTCTTTATACCCTAGAGTGAAAGCACATGTGGACAGACTCAGGAAAATCACAAAGCACCAGCAGTTAATTCCCACCCCTCCTTTGCCTGTAGTTGGTGTAAGTGTACAAGCAATTCAGCTGGCCTGACTTCAGGGTCCTAGCAACATCTTACGTCATCACTTGGTCTCTAGCGCCAAGTGCATCTGGCTTGTGCGTGGGGATAAAAGGACCCGCTGGCCTCCTCAGCTCTCATGGCTTTGTCCCCGTCTGTCTGTCCACATGACCAGTCATCCACCTCTACCTCTCTTCCCGGAGGATCTATAACTCCTCCCCCTTTTCCTCGCCCCGCCCCCAATAAACTTTCTTTATATCAGATCTGTTGCATGGCATGTAATTGCTCAGGGGGTACACCTCGGCGCGGCCAGTTACCGTGCCCCGCCCCCCCCCCCCCCCGTCCCCTTATACAACAACTGGAAAACACGTTCAAGCGCCCAAATGCTTTTTTCAATACATAAAATTTAACCCATAATTTATAAGTACGTATTTTTAGGTGCAAGAGGTGTTTATCTTCAGCAAAGTTTGTTATTATTCTTTCAGTTCTACGTGGATGTGGTCATGGATATACAGAAAGAGAATAAGGAAGGAAATGTATTTTGAACCTGGTATGCTTTGTGCTGTCCAAGCTACCTCCATCAACACACTGTTGCAACTCCTCAGAAGGAGGAATATTCAACTGGAGTAATCTCATTCCTCAAATAGGAAGTTGGGAAAAAATATTTTTAAAAAATTATTTTAGCTCTTAAAAAAAAAAAAGAGAGAGAGAGAATATAATATTCACAAAGGGTTTTGGCAAACTCCAGTGAGACCAAGCCCTTGTCTAATTTTCCCAATTCATCGGTCAGCCTTTTCTTAAAAGAAATGAATTTCTAAAAGGGCTTTTATCTTTCCCCAAATATCACCCTGTCTTTAGAACAAAGTGATGGTAGCCCACTCTGAAGTAACTTTGGGGGCTGGAGCATAGCTCAGAGGTAGAACTCTTCCCTGGCTTGTGCAGGGGCCTCTGTGGTATCAAACTAAATTTTGACATCCTGAAAAAGTTTAAGAGAAGGAACTAATATCAAATACATAGGGGATGGGCTGAAAACGATAATGTCTGTTTTTCTGGGAATTTTTAAAAATAATTATAAAACAGGTTAAAAAAAACAAAAAAACAAAAAAAAACCAAACCCTGGCAGACTATAGTATGAAGAACTCCACTGGGTACGGCTGTGTGTCTGTCAGCACTCAGGGCCCAGTGAGAACAGTGAAAAGCTGGTCACAAGCTCTTCACCGAGACAAGGCTTCATATCTCAAAATTAACAATAATTGTTGTCCAACATCTGTGCATGGTAAATTTCAGTACTATATTTTCTTCTGCAATCTCTACAACGTCAAAACCTGTGGGTTCAAGATACAGTTCCTCAGAACTCTTTCTCTCTCCCTCATCTCTTCCTCATCTCATCCTCTCACCCTGAGATAAGGTCTGCCTACTGTAACCTTGGCCAAGTATTCTCCTCCCATAGCCTCCACAGTACTAGGATTACAGGTGTGCGCTATCAAGACTTTTTTTATATAATAAATAAAATAGCAGTAAAACTAATGTCTCAAATAGGTTTTTTTTTTTGAAGGTTATATGTATATGTTTACCTATTCACATATATACAGATAAAACTGATCTTATATAAAGGTTGCTTATAGTCAAGAATTATTATTCAGGTATTATTTTATATGCAAATAAGCACATGGAAATAATTCATTCTCTTTATTTGAATTTTTAAAAAAGAAACATGTTTTACACCATGAACAGTAAGCTTGAATTAATCATCATAAAGAGTAATTTCTAAAAATTCCAAGTTAGCATCTAACAAAGTAAGATTTGACTGAATTTAAAGTATGAACAGAAAGTAGCAGTACCTTTTGGAGGGTGGAGTTTATGGCCAGTTTTCTCACACCACCCTACTGGGTGGATGTCCAGAGCATCTGCATTTACCCAGAAGTCATAGCAATCAGAATATCCATCAAAGTGAAGCTTTATCCTATATCCATAAACCTGAAATAGGTATGCAGGTTGGGTGAGTTAAAATATACACACACACACACATACACACACACACACACACAGAGAGAGAGAGAGAGAGAGAGAGAGACACGCAAACAGACACACATATAACACCAGAGTAAATTAGCTTACATATCAGGTATGACATGTCCTTAGGGAGGTTAAAAAGATGGCCTTGTCAGTAAGGCGCTTGCCTCTCAAATATGAAGAAGAAGCTGGAGGCTGCGTGCACAGCTAGCAATGTGACACACACACACCAAATAGTGAAGTGATTGTAGCGATTGTCATTGAAAGGGCTCCTTAATGCTTTCTATTAAAATTCAAGTGGCAGACAAAATTATATAAGGCGAGAGTCAGTCTTTGGGAAAATTATGTGTGCGCTTACATATATGTTATATATCTCCTTCTAAAAATGGATGGATATTTATACACATATTTATACACACAACACACTCATAATTAAACTCTTAAGAATATGACAAAATATTGACATCTGGGAAGTCGGAACAGAAAGGATCAAAGAAAGGGAATAATGTCCCACATGTTATATTTTAATTAAAATGCACCAATATATAACATATACAAATTCACAGTTATGCCTACTCTTCCCAGAATCTAGAGTCCTAGGTGACACTAGAGTGCTAGGGGTCTCTGGCAAATGCAATGTCTCAGGAAGGCTGGGAGCTCCTCCCACCTCCACCACCTCATGCCCAGAGGGAGCTCAGAGTCTCCTGCCTACCCTGCCTTGCAGGCAGCTGTCTCTGTTCCCTTATAACCCCTAGTCCCTTGAGGTCACAGTACTCTGAGCTTGTCCTCTAGTAAACAATTCCTACATCCTCAGCCTCCAAGAGACCCCTAGCAAGCTCCTCCCTGCCTCAAGGCTTCTCGTCCACAGCCGACTCCTGTAGCTGCTCCCCGAAGCCTTGGGCTGAAGGGTGGCACTATATCTCACCTTGCTCCCCCTCCTCATGCCTGTATTTCTAGCATGTCCCCTCCCCTTAAGACCCTGAGGCCAGCCAGGTGGTGATGCACTCCTGTAATCTCAGCACTCTGGGAGGCGGAGGCAGGCAAAGCTACACAGAGAATCCCTGTCTCAAAGAACCAAAAAGGAGCCTGAGCCCCAGCTGATGACTTCTCTCCATTCTCCTGTGGAACTGGTTTCCACCAGGGACTGGCATGCCTTTCAACATCTGCACTAAAGGTCCAAGCCTAGGAGGAAAGCCTAGGCCAATGCACCTTTCCTCAAGCTTCTATGCATGCACCTACCCCTAACCTAGTGAATGCTTCTGGGAAGCTAGGGTTGTAGGGTTTGGGGAGTGGGGAATCATTTCTCATTATTCATAAACTCTGTACCTATGAACTCACTTGCTTGTTAAAATTTCTTTCTAACACAAAATAACATACCTGGTGCTTGTAGAGATGTGAATACATAAAGGTAACAATGGGACCCAAGACCTAAGACCCAGGTTCCCAGCAGGAACTGGCAGGGCCTTCCTTTTGGGACTTTCCTCTCTGAAGGAGCACCCTACGCACTGTCTGTTTAGTACCATGTTTTCTGATGGTGGTTTCACTCACTAACCTCTAAGTTCCCAGAATGCTGTGCTGCACCTAACGGAGGACCAGTGGGAGGACCAGTAGGGGAGCTTTGTTTGTGTTTGCTGATGAATGAGAGCGCAGTTTTAACAGAACAATAGTAAAGAAGGAGGTCATCAAATGAAAACAAGCCTATGTGGCAAACCCAAGTATTGTGCCCACAGGCTCCCAGGCCTACATTTCCTGTGGGAACAATGGTTTCCCAAGAGCTAATCTGAGGGACAGAATAACCTTAAGTAAGAATAGAGGCACAAGAGTCAACTAACCACCCTGCTGGCAATCCCAGCACCAGGGAAACTGAGGCAGCAGGACAGTGGCTGTTTAAAAAAGAGAAAGAAAGAAAAAGAAATTCAACTATGACAGAATGCTGCCTGTCTCCATTACAAAGGTGTTCCTAAGGAGCTATCTAACTTACTTTTTCCTTACTTACGCCAATCTTTTCTGCCTTGCCATGCCCCAAAGCCACCAACCCAGTCAACTCCACTCCTTTGACAATCCTTCAACACCTGTGTCAAGAAGGTCGTCCTGTCTGCTTCATACAGGCAACACTGCTGTGCTCAGGACCCCAGCCTTTACCCCACCTTCCTGCTCAAGTGCAGGGAGGGACTTGCTCCCTAGAGTAAACCCCCAAGGCCCTTGGGGTATCAGGACCCCATCTGCTCTTCTGCCCTCTCTAGGGCAGGGAGCAGATTAAAATAGAGCCCAAACTGTTATTCAGCCTTAGGTGAACAAATTCTCACACATCCTTGGTGAGATTTAAGAACTGAGAAAATCAAGGAAATCCAGTTAAGCCTAAATTAGCCTCAGCAAGAACAGGAGCCGGAGGAACCTCTGCCCTGCCCTGCCCTGCCACACAGCAGTAATATGTATCAGAAACTTTTCATTCGGGAGTTTGAGGGTTGGCTCTTAAAGACCCACATAAGCAGAGATGAAGACATGGACGGCTGTTCATTCAAGAACATAGTTCATGACGTCAGGAGGTGGGGACAGGGTACCGCTATGCAGATTCTAGCTTCAAATTCACCATCCTCCTGCTTTAGAGGTGTAGATGCCCATTCAATTGACACGAACTGGCAAGCAGTGAATAAAAGCAATTCCATGGGACAAGTGTTAGTCAACCTATGCTTTCCAGAACCAGGTTCCTCCCTGCCTTCAATGACTCAGTGGTCATCACTAACAGCCAATGCAACACATTTCCCCTGTCGCCACCACTATATTTTCCCTATACACATGCTCCATACCCCCACAAAGCCCGCACCATCATCATCTGGTCTGTCACTGTCTGTTTTCTGCCCCTCTGAGGCAGACATTTCGCACCCCCCTCCCCAATGAATCTCTCACATTGAGGTCTGTTGGTGGTGTGACTTTTACGACATTCCTTGGCCCAGATGGACAAGATACGTTTTCACCACAAGATCTTTCAACAATACCCAATGGTAAAAAAGTAAATGTGTATATATATGTCACAGAAGCAAGTGGCGGATTATGCACAATGTAACATTTACATGTAGATGAGAAAAATGTCTATATACAATTTGATGTGTAGAGTAGACATCATGATGCAAGCAGTAAGTGGTAAGGGTCCTCTCTGGGCTTCGACAAGAGGTGGTTGGGACAGAGAACAGTACTCTTAAAACTCTGAAATTGTTACAAAGAGCAAACAGCTCTTATAATGAAAAATCTACACTAAGTAAAACAAACCTCCGAAGAAAAACAAGAGTCGGGCTAGGTATGTAGCTTGGTAATAGACTGGTTGCTTAGTGATGTGTAAAGCTCTGGGTTCCCTCTTCAGAACCACAAAGCCATAAACACAGGAGTTAGCATGCCCCCCACCCCCACCCCCACCCCCGCTCACCGTCCCTGCCAACTCATTTCCTTCACAGATAAATCTCTTTAAAGCAATTGGGACTGGCTGAATCTTCAGACTCAATCCTGTCTGCAGATCCTGCCCATAAACACTCAGGCCAAGGACACCATGGCCTCACCTCTCACCACCACAGCTGCTGTTCCCTCCCAAGATCCCGATCCAGTCTACAGATAGTCAGTCAGCACTGGGCACATGGTGTACGCCCGGGGTGTGCCCCAGGTAGCTAGTTACTGCTCCCTGTGATCACCATACACAGTCAGTGCACTCCATTTGCTTCATTCTACAGGAGCCAAGCTTTGTACAAGCATGGTCACTAAAATAGCTCTACAATAACTAAAACTACATCTTACTCAAAAGACCTATCCATAACCTTAGCTCAAAGGAAGGAGAAATGAGGCTACCACAGGAGGAAAAAGAAATTTTAAAAGTGTTTTCGGTTAGATAATGGACACATTATATGTGTGTGCATAATATTTGGCTTATTTTTTTTATTGAAATATTCACAGAGACATTCTAAAATACTAAAAGTATGTATTATGTATGTATGTATGTATGTACGTATATGTGTATATGTGTGTGTGTGTATACGTATATATTTGCTGCTCAGTTCTTTTTGTCAAGGAATACACAATATGACAAATTTTATAGAATTAGAGAGACATCATTTCAAGCCCCAGGTCCACCACCCTGAGACATAATATGGAAAGCATGCTAAGCTTTTTACATGCTAAGCATGTAACTGCCTCACAGGAAGCAGGCACTCAACCAAGGGCATTATTTTTTTCTCATCATTAAGGCTCCATGGCCATCATTTTCCTTTCCAAACAAGGAGAAGGCAAAGCTCACCTCAGCCACGGTGAGGACACAGTACACTGCCTGATGCTCAGGATCCACGCCTTCTAGCTTCATGCCAACTTTGAACCCATTTTTGTTGTATGGAAAGGACTGGTGCTGCAATGCAAAGTGACAGCAACATGACGTCATCAACAGGACCAGCTCCAACTGTGAACAATCGCCATGCCTACAGATCCTCAGGGCTGGGGATGCAATGCGAAGCCCTGCTCTTTTATACGCAGCGCTTCTAGGACTCATACCTCTTTGAAAAGCTTTGCAGGCACCGCCACAGCTTTCTCCTCCTCCAGGTAGGAAGCCCAGCACCAAGTTTTCTTGCCTTTAGGAGGCAAACCTGAAAGACAGGAAACCAAATGACGGACTTTCCAAAGCTAAGAAATGAATGAACTGTTTCAGGATGTCTCTCTCTCTCTCTCTCTCTCTCTCTCTCTCTCTCTCTCTCTCTCT
>OU015750.1:80667848-80685093 GCA_907169655.1 Acomys percivali
TCTCTCTCTCTCTCTCTCTCTCTCTCTCTCTCTCTCTCTCTCTCTCTCTCTCTCTCTTCCACAACCACCACAATTTCTGGCTCATCCCTTTCCAGGCCTGACACTTCTCCCTTTCTCTGGTCCCTCTCCCAGAGAAACAAGAAGTGGGAAGTGAACTGTGGTATAAATATCTGTTTGATGAAACGCAAGTCAAAGAACTTGCAATACATGAGAGGTCCAGCAGGAGCGCCAGAGAAGCTACGGGAAGTAAAATCTTACAGAAACAATATGTTCAAGTGGGTTGTTTGTTCTGATGGCATCTAGATGTTGAAGGCTGAGAACAGGACAGCGACTGGGTGCTTAGCAAATATCTGCTGATGCTTTGAAGTGAAAAAGAAAATTGATGCGGTGAAAGTCATATTCATAGAGTACAAAGAAAATGCATATGTGATATGAACCAGAAGGCTTTGGATTAAACGTGACAAAGTGCTGGGACAAGGGAAAGGTTGCCATGGGTTGACCAGCAGCACTGCAAGCATTTGTGAATCAACTGGGATGTGCAAAGCACTTTAGAAGTTCACAAAGGAAGGAAAGCTGAGCTTCTGGGGGAGGGGGTGCTGACTGAAAGGACAAGGTCTCCAAGATGGTTTGGAGCTTCGCCTTGAGCAGGTATTAAGAGGAAAGAAGAGAGGCTGAGGAAGAGGCCATTTCATGATAAGTAACCAGCAGGTTGAATTTACTCCCTTCACCACACAAACAAACAAACCTTCTCAAAGGACACGGGAGGTCTGCTGTGAGGTAGAGACAGGTGGGAAGATCTCCAACTCCTTCTGGGAGCTTAATGGAGAACCAGCAAGAAGTGCCTCCAAGCACAGCGAAGGAATGCCTGGGTCACTGTGTTCACAGCCCTGACATGGAAGAGTAGACGTGTGTAGGTTGGTAGCTGGCCTGTACAGATTAAGGTCAGATTAACTGACCTCGTTAAAGGCCTGGCCAGGCAGGTGCATCAGGCTATATAGAGTAAAGCTAAAAGGAGCTTATGTGGGAGACGCAAGGTCCCCCCCCATCCCCCCACAAAAGGAGAGAGTTTATTCAACCAAACAGCAAGAAGGAAGGTCCGAGAACTGGATTCCTCAAGAGCGTAAGATGTGACTTTAAGGAGAAAGGGGGTAGGGGGGACCACGTGGGGAGGTTGTGCTTTGAAAGAGCATGATAAAACATCTAATATCTTGGAAAATAAGCAAGAACACAGGTTTTGGCAAAGGGGTAGAAAAGCCGTAGCTGCCGTCTAAACGGATATGCCAGTAAATAAAAGAAGGTATTCCATACACGTGTGGTCATTAGCTAGCTCTCCTTTCTACGCTGCTGCCCCCCCCCCCCCAAGCCTTCGTGTATGTCAGGAAAACAGCATCAAAGCGAAACTCAAGGGAATATTTCGACAGTGTGGAGAGCACTAAAGAAACTCCTCTGACAAAGTACATCCACTGCCACTGAGTAGGCAGAACTTTGACGTCACCGTCAGCTCACCCTGCTTTAAGACAGTTGAATCCCCGCGTCTTTTCCTTCTGGCTCTCTGCGACCCGCGCAGGATTCTTCCATCTTGTTTGTTGTCCTACAGCAAGAAAGGGAAGTTGTGACTTCACAAGTTCATGAAATTGGTCTGGAGGAAAACTTAGAGGTCTGTCAACGGCTTTTAGCTACTGATCTTTGTTTCAGTTTCACTTCCTAACACTTGAAGCAACGATGCTTGGTGTTGAACTAAGGCATCCAGCGCGTAGCCCAGTGACTTGTGTCCGGCTGCTCCTCAGACATCAGTGGTCCCTTTCAAAGGCTGTCTGCTGGGGTCTACACCCAGTCAACCTCTGCTCCTCTCTGGCCTGTAGGTTTTAAGGGCGTTTCTGTGTGTGACGATGGGTATGAAGGACATGGAGTGATATCGAGCTCAGAGGACAGCCCTGGGTGTCATTCCTCAAGCTCTTTTTCCAACTTCCTGTGAGACGGGGTCTCCTAGCAGCTGCCTTCAGGCCAGTGAGCTCCAAGGACCCTCGTGTCTCCACGTGCTCAGGACTAGGATTAGAAGCAGATGCTAGTGATCCTAGTCTTACATCACACCCACCCACACAGGGTTTCTCCGTGTAGCCTTGGCTGTCGTGGACTCACTTTGTAGACCAAGCTGGCCTCGAACTCACATCGATCCACCTGCCTCTGCCTCTGCCTCTGCCTCTGCCTCTGCCTCCCTGAGTGCTGGGATTAAAGGCATGCACCACTGCACCTGGCTGAGCCTAGCCTTTTATACAGGCTCTTGACATCTGAACTCGAGTCCTTATGTTCACAAGACAAGCATTTTACTGACAGCCATCTCCCCAGAATAATCTCACTGTAACCTCTAGCATCCTTTCCCTGAGCCCTATATCTGCGTCTGGCTACCTAATGATTTTCAGGTGTGTAGGTAACAAGCACAACAAACTCTGTACACCCAAAGGCCTGCTGGCCTTTCCTCCCTCCACCCTTGCCTTCATATTCCAGGTATTTGCTCAATCCAGACATCAATGATTCATGATATTCCTGAGTCTTCCCTTTTCTTATATATCCTTGCAACCCCACCTAGCTCTAACAACACTCACCTAGCTTCTATGTTGCATGGCCCTCTCACCTAGCACACTGCAAGCATATCTAACTGGTTTTCCTGACTCTATTCTTGCGTATGCAGGTGAAAGCAACCTGGCCATGCCATGGACCAATCAAGCCACAGCATCCCATTGCCTTGAACTTCCCAGTGTCTTCCCACTACACTCAGGAAGCCATAAAGTTGACCTGACCCAAATCACACTGACCTCAGCTTCCACACTTTGCACTAGTCCTCCATGCCCCTCAGTGGCTTTTGTGTATGCGCTCAACAAAATGCACCACAACTGTTCTCGCTTTAGATATTCTCTCTCAGACGTCGTGTCGTGCAGAGAGCTAAATGCACACTGCTGGCTCCTCCTTACCCTTCGCATCTCAGTGCTCCTGTCTTTTTTTTTTTTTAAGCCCTCCCCAAATACCCAACTTAAGCTAATCAGCCAATCCTGATGCTCTCACCACTTAAAATGCCAACATAGCACCAGGGATAAACTGATATCTCTCTCGTCCTTTCTGCTCGCTTATCATGCATCCTTAGCCCGAACACAATGCCTTCAGGAAGAAGGACCTTATTCCAGCTACAAGTCTTACTCATGCCCATATTCCCAGTCCATGGAACAATGTCTAGCAGATAACAACTGCTCAGTATTGATCTTAGTTAAGATGCTTCAGAACCTCAAAGTTCTCTGAGCCTGTAAAACTACCGATAAACCTACTTCAGGGTGAAAGCAGTGATGTTTCAGTTAGCACGTTTTGAAGGTTTTTTTTTTTTTTTCCCTCCAAGATACACTTGATATCTACATGTCATTTGCTCTCCACTCACATAGTTTATGTGATCTATTTGCAGTTACCGAAATGGGACTGGCAACTGGCTGGTAAGAGAATTTGAAATTCATCCACAAAACATAAGGTTTGATTGTCACCTCTCGTCCCAGTAATCAATTCCAGGATGTCCAGCTTCTGAATCCTGAAGGACGGATACTGACATGCATTGTTCTTATTTTGAGATAGTGATAATAATGGCTACAGTGGGATGGGATCTCCCGGCGGAAGTGCTCCCTGAACTAGCACCACCTAACTCATTCAAGCAACCGACTCCAGGACAGACCTGGTGACTAGAGGGCAGCACAAGGAGCCTGCCCATACTTCTGAAAGGGCACATCAGGGCTACTAACCATTTCATCATCTCTCTCTTCTCCATCCTCCTTGGAGTCAGCTTTCAGGGATAACTTTGGTTTTTTCTTCCGGCTACACTTAGGATCCTCTTCCTCGTCTTCGCCTCCGTCTCTTTCTTCTTTCTGATCTCTGTTGTGTTTATAACCCCAAAAGAGTGACAGGAAAGAATACTTATCAAACATCTACATGTTGATTATTGATGCAGAAATTACTTTAAAAAATTACTCCGCAACAGAAACATTTAATGACGAAGAGAAGTCCACAGGCGTTAGCATAGCATACATACAGGGGACATTTAAAATCATGTTTTATAGATCTATGAAGGTAGAAACTGGAAATTATTTCATATACTAATTTCAAAAGGAAGCTAGCAATATATATGACATGGATTCTAATGAGTTTATAAATACTTGTCTGCCATAATAATAAGATAATTAATTACTTAGAGATATATGTTTCCAGGGCAATTTGAAACCAAGATCTTAGCAATTTTAAGATTGGCAAATCTAGTAGAAAAGACCAATTATAAATTTGTAAAGAATCAGTTTGCCAATACAAAACACCAGCAATGTCTATATTGATTGTGATATATGGGACTTTCCACTAAAATACAAGTCAAGGGGCCAGAGAGATGGTGCAGCGGCTAAGAGCACTGGCTGCTCTTGCAGACAACCCAGGTTTAATTCCCAGCAACTCAGGTGGCTCACAACTGTCTATAACTACAGTTCCAGGAGAAATGCATGTGGTGCATAGATATATATGTAGGCAAAACATCCATACACATAAAAGCTTTTAAAAATTAAATAAAATTTAAAAAATTAATGTCAAGTCATTTATTTTGTTCTATATTATTATATTCAAGAAACACATTTTTTTCCCCTTCTAACTAAGCTGCATTTTGATACCTAGTCCTCAGATGGGTAGGTTGCACATCACTTACTGTATGTCCACTGTAGTTATCCTATGAGGGCTTATTACACTATCTACTACGGACATTTCCAAGTAGTAGGCTGCCCATCTTACCAGGGGGACCTTTGTTCCTTGTGTGGTGTTTTAACAGAGTTAGCTAAGGACTCGGAAAATATAAGCAAGCGTGTTGTCATAAATATCAGTATGATGCAAATGTGTACATAGGTCAGAGATATCTGAGCACTCTTCGTTGGAAGCAATCGAATTAATGGTAACAGTGACCAACTTCCGAGACAGAACCGCTCTCCTGTAATGGACCAGGTATGGCAGAAGGCACTTCATGCAGAGGAGGGGTCAAGAGCCATCTGTTAGCAGAGAGAAAGTCTAAAATGTAGGTACGAGAGGGGAACATTTAGTCTCCTCAGATGCTATGACCTGGGCATCTCTGGCCCACTTCATGGACAGAACGGAAAGGAACGTACTTGTCTTTGACGTGCCGAGCGCAGTTCTGACTGCAGTACTTTCCTCCAGAGAGACACTGGTCTCCATTGCCGTACTGGCAACAGTTCTCACAAAACTGAAGCCCATCTACTTTTGATTGATCCTTCAACCTAAATGGTACCCCAGGCTTCTCTGGAAAGACTAGAGTATGGAAGAAAAAAAAAAAGAAGAAGAAGAAGAAGAAGAAGAAAAAGAAATTAAAACCATGTCAGAAGGCACTCCAAAGCATACTTAAATGTTCTACTAATTTTGTTAGCAACACAAGAAAGAATGTTTGTTGAATGAACCAGTGACTGGGCTATACACTTGGGAGTAGGGGCTAAAGTTTAGCAGGAAATCAGTTGAATCAGTTCTGTTAAACAAAAAAAACAAAATAAACAAAAAAACAAAAAAAAAAAAACCCAAAAAACTTGAAAAACAGCCCGGTGTGGAGGCTCTCACCTTTAATTCCAGCCTTTGGGAGGCAAAGGCAGACAGATTTCTATGAGTTGGCAGCATGCTTAGCCTACATAGTGAGAACCTATCTCAAGAGCAACAAATCTCTAAAAAAGATAAACAGAAAATTCACATGAGACCTTGGTTTTCTCTACAGAGTTCAAAATAGGACGAAAAGAAGTGGAATTAGGTACTGAATTCCAGATAATACTATTGGTCTAAAAGTCCCAATCTATAGGTGAATAAAAAAGGTAATGCATTTTACTTCATGCTTATAACATTTTGATGAGTGATTTTATTTATTTATTTATTATTTATTTTTTTTGTTTTTTGAGACAGGGTTTTTCTGTGTAGCTTTGGCTTTCCTGGAGTCTTTGTAGACCAGGCAGGCTACCTCGAACTCACAGTGATTCACTTGCCTCTGTCTCCCGAGTGCTGGGATTAAAGGTGTGCACCACCACTATCTGGCTGATGAGTGATTTTTATTTAATTGACTAAGTTAAAACATGTAAATTTTTTTATTATTTTGGGGTTTTTTTGGGGGGGGCGCAGGGTTTCTCTGTGTAGCCTTGGCTGTCCTGGAACTCACTCTGTAGATCAGGCTGGCTCAAAGATTGCCCTGTCTCTGCCTCCCAAGCGCTGGGATTAAAGGCGTGTGCCACCACTGTCCAGTGTAACATGTAATTTTGATGTAACTGATCTCCTGGATCACAATTACCCAAATCATTTAGGTACTCGCATTTCCTTCTGCCTGAATCATTCAGCAAACACTTATTAGGCACCAATTTATGCTGGACACTGATTGTGTCAGTGCAGACCTCACCCAAGCCAGCTTACAGTCTAGGAGAGAAGCCATACAAGAAAGAAACCCAGTGCTTAGAGTCGGGTGAGAGATGCATGCAGTCACAGAAGTGCAAGCCAGTCCTGGGACTGCAGAGGAAGAAGTGCTTCATTCAGCCAGGGTCAGGTCAGGAAGGAGTGTCTGACACAGCACCTCAACACGGTTTTTAAGACCAAAGAAAAATAGACAAAGAAAGAAATGGCATTTAAATCAGAAGACAACCAACCAACAAAACAGAACAAAGAGCATGAACAAAGGCATGAAGCAGAGACACAGGATGATATGGAAAGATGGCATGGAGGTCCATGCTGCTTGCAGGACCGGAGAAACAGAGAAGGAGACAGTGTTAGGTGACAAAGCAAGGCAGGTGGGTGCAAGCCACCGGGGTCTCTGATGGCTTTGCTAGGCCACCAAAGGCAAAGAGAAATGAGCCAAGTAGCAGGTGAGCAGTCTACACAAGTCCCACTGACTTCAGAGTGCAGGATAAATTGGAAAGGGGTGAGTTAGAAAGGGGGGGGGAGGGTTACTTAGGAGACTTCTGCCAGAGTTTTGGTGAGAGTTAATTAATAGGAAAGGCTAGATCTCAGACTTATTTAGGGAATTGAAAATCAAGAGCATTAGGGAATAGGGGATGGGAGAAAAGGCTCAGGATGATGAGTGACTCCTAGATGCCTTGATGATGCACCGGGTAGATGGTGCTGTAGGCAACCGAAATGTGGGTTACGGAGAAAGGAGCAGGTTTAGGGGAAGGGAGAAAGAAAAAAAGGAAATGAATTGCATTTCAGACATGTGGAGTTTGAGGTACCTGTGGGACATCCGGGTGGAGATGTCCAGTAGGCAGGTGGAAATACGGGCCTGGAGCTCGGGGGAGAGGTCGGGGCTGAAGATAGATTTTGGAGTCATCA
This sequence comes from Acomys percivali, assembly GCA_907169655.1. Classification (NCBI taxonomy): domain Eukaryota; kingdom Metazoa; phylum Chordata; class Mammalia; order Rodentia; family Muridae; genus Acomys; species Acomys percivali. Next base: position 80,675,217 of record OU015750.1, read on the forward strand.
GCATATATGTGTTAGTTACAACCATTGGAGTAGATAAGAACAAAAAAGTGCCAGGCTTTTTTTTTTGGGGGGGGGGGGGGGCTAAATCACCTAACACGGTCATTAGCAACTTGGGTTTACTTGATAATTTGCAGCTATCTTTGTACTATTACAGATCTGGCATTAGAAATAATAAGATAGTTTTTACTTATTTTAAAATATAGAAGCTGGATGCTATCTGTTTCATTACAAAAAGCAAAAACCATATGTAGGGATATGAGACACAAAAGCAATCCAGGGCTTTCAAAGTCTGGCCTGCTATAAAAGTCTGATTTCAGAGCACCCAGTAAGAAGAAACAATCGGCGGGTGGGTGGGCCTTACCCTCTTGTGCAGTCGGGACCATCCAAGTGGTGGTGGCCGTGGCTTTCTTAACACTTTCCATGTCGCTTTCATCTGTGATGACTTCCAAAGCGCCGAACTCATTCACCCGAAACTGGCAACAACATAGGGGGGACAAAGCAGAAATTTACAACAAAACTCCTTAGGGCGTTATTTATTTCACGGCTGACACATGGACTTTAAGCAAATTAATCACGTTCCGAGAGTTGGACAATCATGTCTTGAATGAGCTTTTTAATAACAACAAGCCCTTTCGCTTTATGAACTTTGGATTGAGGAAAAGGAGAACGAGGCAGCAGATAGGTGTCACCACATCTGTGCATGTACAAAGTGGCATCTCAGACACATGTTTACTGAGATTTTTATTTATTTAATAGTATTATTTATTTAGCAAAGCTACTAAAGGGGAATTCTCTTCCCACCCCTACCCCCCGCCCAAGAAACAGATTCATCTCACTAAAGCTGACCTAGTCCACAGAGAAGGACATAACAGCCTGTCACCTTTCTCCTTATAGCCCAAGATGAAAATGCATACACCGTGGGCTGTTTCCTCGCCAGTGCCACAACTTCCATTTTCTTCCATCACTCTCAGAAATTCTCCAACTGAACAAGTCTACGGCACTTGCCATCTCGTCACCGAAGAGGATGGGCCCTCTAACGTCATGGCACGCTCATCCCTGGCTCTACAAGCTTCCTCTCACTCTGTCCGCTCGCACTCGTGTTGAAGGCTGACTCACGGCCACTGTACCACGGCAGGGACCCTGCTCTCCCGGAGTCAAGGAGTCAAGAATTCATGGACCTAAGAGTTTTCTTCATTCGCTCTAGTCACCAGAAGACAGAACAGCAGTCAGGAGCCACAGGTGCTAGCAGGAGATGAAGGGGTGGAAAGCTCAACCGTGAAAGGATGATAAAGTGCCTCGCCTCAGATCATTTACTCTGTCACATATACTCCCCACACTCACTGTCTGAGACTATCGAATACTTTCTAGGCGGAATGACTTGGAATAGTTCAGGAATTCGAGAATGTTCTCTCCCTATTATGTATTTTGGATACAAATTCACAGGCAATGCATGTAGCGTAACTAGTCTCCGTGTCAGTTTAGAAAATGATAAAAGTTAATATCATGGACAAGAGCTAAAAAATAATAACTTTAAAAAAAAAAAACCCTTAAAGTTAAAAAATAGAAAAAGAAAAGAAAATGAACAACTCTTCAAAATAAGGCTGACAGTACCATCTACTGGGCAAGAGTGGATAAAACAAGCTGCCATTATCATTATTAAATGATATTAAAGAATGTGATGCCAAAATCAATTGAGCTCAGATCTTCTTTTAAATAGGCGCAAGTGATTCACTTAAGATGAGTAATTCTGCTTTCACTCCTCGCTAGCCTCGCTAATGCAGTCTTATTTGACAAATGTAGGAAGTGAGAAACAGCACGAGGCATTTAGAGCAGACAGAAAGTTGCTTAATGGCTGCTAGGCTGCAAAGCAGCCTGCATCCTACACACCCCAGAAGGGACAACAGAGAGAGCACCTCTGGGTGACAAGTGCAGGCCTGACACATGGAAGGCTTGGGCTCAAGTGCCGTTAAAGTTAAAAGGTAGCATCTCTACCAACGCATTTAGTCATAACCATCTTCTGCTGACATCCAGGCCTCAGTGGACAGCCTCCATACAAACTAGACACGCAGTGTCACTTGGGGACACAGTGAACAGCCCGAAGTGAGACACCAAGGAAGGACTTTAAGGACTGATGTGCACAACAGGGGTAAGATGAAGCTATGTGCACACATGTGCGGGCTGGGCTCCAGGCTTCACCACGCCCTCAGAGGCATTCAGAGCCCATCACTCTCCCTACAGTCCCTCAGCTCAGGGTTCAAAGCCCTCAAAATGCAATCAGAGTATCTGTCCCATTCTACGCAAAAAGATAAGACTGAACACCCGGCTTGGGGATGACATTAAAATTTCTCAACCGAAAATACAGAATTATAAACTCTAAAAAAGCAATTCATTAAGTGAGACAAATATAAAGCTGGCCTGGCATCGTTTTCTACATATGAATACATCAGGTCAGTAATTAAAGAATTAGTCCTCAGACATCTGCAGGGTGGCGACGGTTTGTTTATCTGGCTTAGCCTGAGCCACCTTTAATTGACAACTCTGCTCTTTATTTTTGCTTGTAGGGGCAGGAGCCCTTTTCCTGCTTTGGGGGGGGTCTCTTTAGTAATAGGTCACAAAAAGACTATTGAGGTCCTAATTCCCATTTTGTTACTGAAATGCTGAAAGCTAAGTCCCAATAACCAATGTGTTCTAAGGGGGAAGGTGTTTGGTCACTAAACTGTTTTACACATTAATAGTGACAAGGCAAAGCCATGCATTAAAAAGAGGCTGCTGGATGTTGCAGCTGGCTTCTGCCTTGCTGCTGAAGGTCCTGCTCTTTGATAAGGTGCTAGAGAAGACGTTGTCGCCCTCAGGCAAGCACCTGCATTTTACTGAGGGACGCTGCCGCCACAGACTAACTCTCTCTGGAGAAATATTTCAGATGCCATTCGAAATTCAGGTAAAGAAAGTACTCAGGACTTAGTCAGTGGCTCTGTCATGGCGAACCCAGAGGCCTTACTCTACTAAAGCTTATATGCATTTTCAAAGAACAAATTAGGAAAAACCTCTGAAGCTAGTTTGGGCTTGGTAGTGAGCACGGCCTTTCTGACCTTTCCAAGAGGAGCAGTGGCCACTTGCTATCTCTTGAACACTTTGCCAGGGTTTTCAGGGACCCCGCCTCTGAAAACCCGGCTCCTGCTCCCTCTCCCAGCACCTTCCCAGAAGTCTTCACAAAGAGCATTTTCAGCTCAGAGAGTACCTAGGTTTTTAAAGGCTTCCAGGTCCCTCCGGCTGACGGAAGTTTCCACCTCTCCCTCTGTTGATTTGGACATGCCCTGTCTTATGCAGCAGTGTGCCAGGGTTAAGAGAATCACCATCGCAGTCTCCTCAGCTCCAGAGCTGCAATAACTAACTAACTATAGACAGAAGGAGCTAAGTGAAAGGACAAAATAGGTAACTCTCAGAGGGTTAATTTCCTATTTCTCTCACTTCTGCACCCAAAAAGATGTTTGTGCTTTATTTCAAACAACTATGGTTAATTAGCCCAGTTTTTTTTTTGTTTTTTGTTTTTAAAAAGGACAGAGCATATGACAAGTGCTCTGGTGACAAGGACAGGAAAATGTGCCCAAGATAGGATATGGGGAGGAAACAAAAAGGCACTGAGGCAAAAGGACATGAGGCCAGAGAAAAATGGGCGGGGAAAAAAAAAGGGGGGGGGGGCTATGAAGGTCATCGGCAACTGCTCAATAAGTCTAACCAAGAAAATGGCAATGCCGTTAGTCAGTGACCATAAGGCTGTTAGAAGAGAGAGCTCTTCCAGGTGGCAAAATCTATAGAATGTAAAACCTGTTCCCACAATGGGAAGTTAACCTGTCCGTAGGAGGCCAAGCTGTATCAGTTCAGGTGAAGTTCAGCTGGAAGGACTTAGGTACCAACTGTTAGGAAACTCACGCGCCTCTAAACAGACACAAACCATGAAAAAGCAGCAGCCTGGGCAACGCAAAGTACCCAGCATGACATGAGGAAGCAAAGTTAATGAATTATTCCAAGTGTTAATATTTTAGTTTACTAAAAACCTAAATTTTCCAACTTCTCAAACAACCAAGATTTTAATGTAAGAAATGCTACATAATATAATCAATGAGATGGTATTGTGTGACAAAACTTTTCCTGGGAAGTCACAACACATGTGTGTGTCTATTCAGCCGGGAGAGGGAGCCCATGACAGACCAAAGCACAGCTACTACTGCAGCTCAAGCTGGTGAGCATATTAAAAAAAACTGGGGTTACTTACAAGAACAAAAACGACTCAAAGACAGCTGAATCCCCAAAGCCCACCCATCACAAGTGACAAGCTCACAAAACCGGGAACCTGGAGCATACTGCACAGCCTGCGGGCAGCCTCAGCAGGTTGGAGAGTGCACTTTCCTGGTGCCTCAGTTGGTCTAAACATCTTCCAGGCAGCTCTGGAGCTTCTGATTCTTCCAAGAAGCTCTGCTTGTCTTGATTTTTTGCAGCTCAGCTGGCATGGGAGTCTTCTCTGCAGCCTGACATTCCTCTACTGCGAGGGACCCTCAGCTTTTACTGCTCACTCCGGCAGGGAGGGAACCTAGTGAATCTGTTTGATTTCAGGGACTTCCTGAAGCTATTTTAAGTTGTTTGTTTGTTTATTTATTTATTTTGCTTAAGGAGCAGGGTGGATTGTTTAAGCTCAGCGGAAACTCTTACACAACAGATAGGCTACGAATCTCACATTAAAAGGGTTATAAATAATATATCTTGTGTGTATAAGAGACACAGAAAGACAGAGAGAGGTATATGTGTGCACACATGCTGGCGTGCACACCATCCATGCGCTACAGAGGCAAAGAGAAGGGTTATGTTCTGAACTGTTACTCTTCACTTTATTGTTTCCTTGAGAAAGGCTCTCTCTAAACCTAAAGTTAGGCTGATGGCCAGAAAGTTTCAGAAATCCTCCTGCCTCTGCCCTCTCCTCCAACTGGCCTCTTTCTACACGGGTACTGTGGGGTCAGATTTAGTTCCTCTGTGCTCTTCCACTAAGTCAACACCCAGCTCTTCAAATTATTTGTTAAAGTAAGGTATCAAACTGTTTACCGCCCACGAAGTCCATTGGGCACAAGGCAATTAACCCAGTAATTACATGAGTATAAAAGTCATGTCAAATAACCCTGACTGTAATACCCTAAATGACTTAATTACCTGATTATCTTAATAAAAATAATAGGTTAATTTCTAAAATCCATTGCTTAGAAAACTTTAAAGCAATCCAGATTTCTCAGGTATGGGGACACCACTTTATGACCAAAAGCTAACTACAAGAAAATTATAAATATTATCAAGTACCTGACATCTAAAAAGCATTATAGAATGGGAATGCACAAAAATGATCTTATGAAATAAGAGAAAAGACAGTTTTCCTAATATATTGCAAAGTCAGAAGATGCACAACCGAAGTATTAGTTTGCATTCTTTTGTCAACTGTCTTCCCTTTTTACAGATGTGAGTCTTATGGATCCTAAAAACCCGAATTTTTTTTTTTCCAGATAAAGCTTCCAACTTGTAAGGATTTTCAAGAAACATTCATAAGATTTATTTGTTTACTAATCATGTGTATGTTGCCAGAGTGGAAGAGGGGGCCGTGAGTGCAAGTACCCTTAGAATCCAGAGGATCCTCTGGAACTGGTTCTACAGGCAGTTGTGAGCCACCAGCCACACTGCAGTCCCCTGCAAAAGCAGAACTCGCTCTAACTGCTGACCCTCCTCACCAGTCCCTGAGGTTAAACAACTTGACAGTGTTCCCATGGCTAACCTATAGTTGACATTATCAGAGCTTGAGAAACAGGTTTTTGTTGTTGTTGTTGTTCAAAAGATCTCAGCCTTCTATGTCCATCATACGTCATGCAGACAGCACTTGAAGAATGTCAGAGCAATTCAATTCCTAGTTGTTCTTGTATTTATGTCATCACATAACAGTAAAACTGAAAACATTTATTCTTTTTAATAATTTTAAGTGGATACATAATATGCATGCATGCTTATGAGCACCATATGCTATTTCTATACACATATATAATACGTAATGTTCAGATGGGGGACTTGCAAGCCTACCTCCCCAGACATTTCATTTCTACATGTTAAGAACCTTTGAACTATTTTTTAGCTATTTTAAAGGATACCATTTATTACTTTAGACTCTAATTACCCTACGTTATAAAAGAATACCAGAATTAAATGCCTCCAACTATATTTTGGTACCCATTTAAAAAAGAATAGTTTCTCCAAATTTCACTAAGCCTCCCTGCAGTAGTTTGTTTCTTTGAACTAGTACACTGGCACTTTGACTTATAGTAAACTTAAGTCAACCGAATCTCAAACATTTCTCCAACAGCAGCAGGTGTTTAAATTGTACCCTTGAGGATAAGAGAGGGCGGGGACTTGGCTAAGATATCTGTCAAGTAGCCATCCCAAGGATTAGATTTCAAGAAGCCTAAGTTAGGAGCAAAATTTTTCTATTTGAGGCAGCACAGAACATCAAGTATTGTAGAGATCGGCCAAGTGACAGCCTGTTAGAGAGACAGGAAGTCCAAACATCTGAATGACAGAGTACAAACACAAAGTCTAAAAGGCCACAGGCTACAGACAGGTTCAAGGTCCCAGAGACAGGATCACAGCAAAACCAAATTAGAAATGCAGGTGGACGCTTGCACAATGGTCTCTCGTGGAGCAGCAGAGGTGGTCCTGATGTGGGATTGTTAGGATAGGAGACACACAGTGGGCTAGTACATATACAGTGAACAGACTGAACTCTATGGAGAGTGGAGACACACAGTGGGCTAGCACATATACAGTGGATAAACTGAACCCTGCAGAGAGTGCAGACACACAGTGGGCTAGCACAAATATAGTGGATAGACTGAACCCTGCAGAGAGTGCAGACACACAATGGGCTAGCACATATACAGTAGATAGACTGAACCCTACAGAAGAGTGTAGACACACAGTGGGCTACACATATTCAGTGAACAAAGTGAACCCCATGAATAGTAAGTACCCTTTATATAACAGTCTGACTTTCAAGAAGAGCCTGCTGTTGAACAAGCGTTTGTACAAAATTTTATATTCATAATATAAATAAATGAAATGCAGTGAATAGTCCTACTGACTCAAATTTTTCATATTATTTCAGCCAGTTTCTACATAAGAAAACTAAGACCTCGGGAATGTGGTTATCCATTCAAAGCTTCAAAGCCATTACTGAAATACCGAAAAAAGCTAGACCTGGAAATGCTGTGTGGCATTTCCATATATATTAGTCATCATCATAAGAGCCCCAAAACAGATAGATGACGCTCCTCAACATTATTGATATATTTTCTCACACTAAAAATATTCTTCAGTCCCCTAGCCCAAGTGATGAAATCTGATAATTCATCACTACTTCATGTTACTTACAAATATGCTGTAGTAGACAATATACGGTATAAAGCCAGAACACTATATTTAATGCTTTGAATTATTTCACGTATGTACTCACTGTAAATTAAGCTCACATGAGGATACACACAATAAATAAATATAATATATACTTAAAATATGATATATATGTATATATTTAATATATTACATACATATACACATATATCATGATATATGTATGATATACTATATATATATAATGATATATGTATCATTCATATGTATATGAATGACGAAGAAAGCCTACCTTTAAATCACTTCCTGGTAAGGTACCAACCCCATCCTTCCAGTCCATAACACTGAACACATCAAACTCTTGACCACTTGTGCTAGATGCAGATTCAGTCATGATTGATTTTTTTTAACCTGGAAGAAGGGAAAGAGAGTGTAAATATTTCACATGCATCAACTTGATTTAGTGATCATTACTTCCCTTTCGTTTAACTCCATTATTTTCTTGATTCATCTATCGAAAAACAACGGCTTCAAGAGTATCAACGATGAGGCTGAGGTACAGGCCCTGGAGGAGCCCTGGCTAGCAGGTCTAAGGGCCCTCCAAACCCTACGGATACTCCATCTCTGTCCTACTTTGTGGTGTCCAAAACTGCAGCCAAAGCTATGAGAAGCATGCAATGTACCACCGAACTACACTACCTACCAGCTCTGCACATTTTCTCCTAAGCATACATACCTACAATAAGGTTTAATTTATAAACTAGACACTGCAAAAAGGTAAGAACAAGAGTCAGTGACTCATCATGATTTTCTATCCTCGGTGAGAATTTTTACCTCCTCACTGAAACACTAGCCTCTCTTTGGCATCTACAAGCCTGCTGCATCACTGCTCTTGCAGTTGGGCCAAGGTTAAGTACAATGATGTTAACTTGAATACAAACATTGTGAACCTGGACAGTCAATGTGGTACCTGAGACAGTCACCAAGCACCTAAGTGGGAGGGTGGTAGCGTATGCAGTATGGACTCGCACTGGACCAGGGGGTAACTCAGTTCTCTTTTTGTTTGTTTGTTTTTGTCTTTCTTCAAGACAGGGTTTCTCTATCTTATCTTGGCTGTCCTGGACTCACTTTGTAGACCAGGCTGCCCTTGAACTCACTCACAGTGATCCGCCTGCCTCTGCCTCCTGAGTGCTAGGATTAAAGGCATACGCCACCATGCCCGGCAATGACTAAGCTCTAAGCAGAGTTAAGTAGGGCAGGCTAAGATCTCATGCTACTCAGGACATTTAAAATCCATGGACTGTTTGCTTCTGAAAAGTTCCATTTAATATTTGTGAGCAGCTGTTGACCAAGTAACTGAGCCCTCAGGTAACTATAATCTCAGAAAGTGGAACCAAAGATAAGGGAATTACAAAATAAAATGTGAATTTAAAAGATACCATTTTGATAATAGGGAAACTGAGTCCATTATTTTAACCTATGAGTTAAATGTCTGCTCTACTAACACAAGAAATCTGTGTGTGTGTGTGATTTTTTTCGGAAAGAAATCAAGTTTGCTTGACTCAGTTAAAACATCTACTATGACCCCAACAGCTTCCCACTAGCCAAGACCAAGCCAAGGATACAGAAAAGTGGTGTTACAAATGAGGACAAGCTTATAGTAGTTGATGAAATATGACAACATTCAGGAGATTTACGTGGCTCATTGGAAAATGTTCTCCAAATGACTAAGGTATAATGTTACAACACTCAGCCCAAAAGAAAGACCCATTCCAACTCTCAGATCAACGAAGTTGAAAACATGGTGAAACCTCAGTCACAGGGACACAAACTGCACAGCAGCCCACCTTTAAGATCAACTACCCTTTGTGGAGTTTTGCTGCGACATCAAAGATTTCCACTATGACTGAGAGGCGAGCAAAACAGTCCTCTCTTTTCTAACCCCGAATCTACACGAAACCAGACTGTCTTCATACACTGCAGCCAAAACAACAGACTGAAATAGACTAAAGGCAGAAATGACTGTAAGAATCCAGCTATCTCTTGTAAAGACAGACATTAGAAAGATTTGCAGAAGTGCAAAACTACACCATCCTCCCTCATCTATTACTATTATTTTATAGTTACTGTTACCCTTCATAAAAATTGTGTTTATGTATATTACCATACAGAGTTTACTACCATTATTTTTAAGTACTCAAATAATTTATTTTAACACAGTAATATCAACATGCATAGGATATTAGAAAAAAAAAAAATACCTGCTTGAGTTTTCAATCATAAATGAGATTTGAGCCAAAAAAAAAGTCTGAAAGTCACTGCTGTCCAGAACAGTAATTTACTTCTCCCCATAAAGAAGAAAGAGGGAGGAGCTCATAGGCAGTGGGAGGAGCTCATAAGCAGTGGGAGGAGCTCATAGGCAGTGGGAGGAGCTCATAGGCAGTGG
>OU015750.1:80685103-80695117 GCA_907169655.1 Acomys percivali
TAGGCAGTGGGAGGAGCTCATAGGCAGTGGGAGGAGCTCATAAGCAGAGAGCTGAACAAGGAAGGAACTTATATCAAAGCACATTGGTTACCAACACATGGTACCCAATCATAAGACAGCAACTTAGACATCACAATTAAACAAACAATTACTGGACAGAAGTATCAGAGGAATGCTGCTATTCTTTTTTTTTTTAAGGTGGGATGATAGACAATAATACATATTTTTGTTTTGTTTTCTTTCTATCTTACATTTGTTTGTTTATTTATTTTGTGTATGTAATCTGTTGGGGCACAGACATGCCACAGTGCATGTATGGAGATCATGTAGTAACTTGCAGGGAAGTCAGTTCTCTCCTTCCACCAAGTGGGTTCTGAGGGTTGACCTCAGGACACCAGATTTGATTGTACTGAGCTACCTCTGGCCTGTTTTTTATTTTGTTTAGTCTCATAACTATTCTGGCCTCGAACTCATGACCCTTATGTCTCCACTTCCTATGTGCTAGGATTCCCAGGTCTATTCCACCACACCAGGGAGTTATGTTCTTCTTAATGGGGAGTTCTTCCTTATATTTCAGTGACACAAACTAAAATGGGCAGGTGAAGAGACATGTGAGAAATTTATCTTAAAGTAGTCAATGAAACCAAGTGGCCAAATAAAACTGGCATTAAGCTAGGAACTGTCCAGATGTGGGTGAGGGTTTTGGTGACTCAAGCTTAGGATTCTTTCAAGGTGTTTTGTTTTTTCTTTAGGCAGAATCTTGCTATGTAATAAATTATCCAAAGCTTGCAATGAAGCCCAGGCTGGCCTTGATCTTATCCTCCTGCCTCAGCCTCCCTGTTGCTGAGACTACTTGCTTGCACCACCATGCCAAGCTAGGATTCTTTTCACGTTAGTCTTTTAATATACGCCATATGCATTTCTCGGCAGTCAGTAAGAACTCTGTGCTTCTTTGAATGGGTCTTTCTTCCTTCGAGAATTTCCAGATGTGGCAATATACTTTCATCCTTTCATTGCTTTATATCAAATATCAACCAAAAGGCATTTCAGACTGTATGTGGTGAGTCACAAGAACCAGGTCTCACTATTACTTAATTCTCAGAACAGAAGCTAGGACATGAAGATCAGGGAGAATTATGTGAGAAAAAAATACTTTTTTTAATCAAAGTTAATAATGAGTTAAGACTTTGTTGAGGGTTTCTACTGCTGTAATAAAACACTGAGCAGAAACAACCCAGGAAAAGGAGTATTTACTTCATTTCACAACTCTCAAGTCACACTCCGTCACTGAGGGAAATCTGGGCAGGACCTTCGAGGCAGGGACTGAAGCAGAGGCCCTGGAAGAGTGCTGCTTCCTGGCGTGCTCCTCACAGCCTGCTTTCTTATGCCACCTAGGACCACGGGCCTGGGAGTGATACAGCTCCAGCAGCGGCAATTGCTAATCATGAAAATGCTCTACAAGCCATCTGATGATGACTTCTTAACTGAGGTGCCTCTTCTCAGATAACTTGTGTCACGTTGACAACCAAAACAAAACCAAAGGGGGCTGGAGAGATGGCTAGGTGGTTAAGAGCACTGACTGCTCTTCCAAAGGTCCTGAGTTCAACTCCCAGCAACCACATGGTGGCTCCCAACCATCTATAATGTGATTTAATGAGCACTGTATACATAATAAATAAATCTTTAAAACAAAAACAAAACAGAAACAAAAAAAAACAAGCCAGGACAGACTTGTACTTAAATTGTGAATGAATCTCCCTCACAACTGAGTTCACAATGGCAGTGGCTCCCTTTAAAGTCATAGAAGAGTTGTGTTTTCTGTGAAAGAACCTGGTCCCCTGCTGAGTAAACAGTATGTAATCATGATGTTTGGCTTTCCCCTACCTAAAAGCCACGCAAGTACAAACTTCACAACAATACAGCCCCCTGCATCTAGGAGAAATCTGAAAGCTAGCATTATCCCCGACAGCTGTGGTAACTGTTCACTGTATGAAATGTCCGAATGTGCTTCTGATTCACACAACATCAATGTTACACACTGAACTCAGTCGGGAAGGACCCAGCAACACTAGGAAACACTATCTCCGTCCATACCTTTCACTCCAGGGGCTGTGGATATGTTGTCTAAGCTATTATAGTAAAAGCTATTTTTACTACCCAGTCTTCCCCATCATTTAATGTTGAAGCCACTGGCTACTTAGTCACAAGAAGTCTGAATAGCTACAACAGATTACCAGTTTTCCCACCCATCACCTACTAATCAGGAGGAGCAGCAGGCAAGAGGCTGTTAAGAAAAGCTGTTTACTTCATGACACGCAACTCGTTCTTGTTTCATCCTTCCCATGCCCATGTGCACACTAACACACAAGGCCTTTACTTCTTGTCCCTGAGACGAAAGCCCCCTTTGCAGCTCCAAAGAAGGCTTTGAGTATTTATTTGCTACCTGATCCTATTCCTCAATTCTATGAGCAAGGTAAATCTTATCTACAGGGGACACAAATGCATACACACACACAGGACACAAATGCATACACACACACACACACACACACAGAGAGAGAGAGAGAGAGAGAGAGAGAGAGAGAGAGAGAGAATGCACAATATAAGCCACAAACAGCATCTTCTTGCGCAAAAAAACTACCAGTCTCAGTCTCTTGGTAAACAATGCTGAGATTTCCTAAGGAAATACACAGAGGTACATCATGACCTGTGCTACCAGGAAAGATGCAGTATTTTCTCCCTAATCAGTTATTTCTCGTGCTTTCCAGCCACTAATGATATCAGATGGGGCAGTTCGGGGGTTCAGAGGGCCAACAAATATACCAGTGAAGCTTTTGATCCCTAAAAGTATATATGACCTGGCTGACCGCGGCTATAATCGAGGGCCATTGTTGCGCAGCATGCCCTTGCCAGCGACTACTACAGACGTCTTATTAAAATTTGATGGCATTTGCTGAAGGAGGGGATTATTGCTGGCACCAATATTACACTTTGTACTCCCCAAGTCCCCTTTTGTAAAACAACCCATTTCAGCTTTTACTCACTTATATTACAACCTTCTTGACCTAAGTTTCTTATGGTAGGACGATGCAGCAAACTAAATGACATGTGGCACTGCGTTCAGAATTCCCTCCCGTCTCTCTCTGTTCTCTGCCCTTTCCTTGTCTCCAAACCAAAGCTGTGCAACCTGACCCTCCCTTGAGATCGCCTGTCTGTTGAATGTACCACCTCAATTTCTCATGTAAACAAGTCTCTGGTAGCTCCCTCCAATAAACCTTTCCCACTAAATGCTAATAAAACTATTCTACTAGATGTTAATAAAACCAAATTTTTTTGTTTGTTTATTTTGGGAGTAATGTGTGTGCTAAGATTAAAACCAAGGCCACATACAGCACTTCTAGGTACGCAAATGCTGTCACCAGTTAGTATCTTTAGCAGGTGGGGGATTAGGGACTCGGGGTAGGGGTGTGTGTGGGGGAGGTAGAGAAAGGGTTTCTCTGTATAGCCTTGGCTGTCCTGGACTCGCTTTATAGACCAGGCTGGCTTAAAACTCACAGCAATCCACCTGCCTCTGCTTCTGCTGGGATTAAAGGTGTGCGCCACCATGCCCGGCTACCAGTTAGTATCTTATATTCAAAAACCTCATGTTAAGGGGCTGAGGATATAACTCAGGGCTAGAAAATCCTCTCATGGTCATTGCAAGTTAAAACTACTATGAGCTAATAACCCAGACCTTATCCCCCAAGTCAGCAAGTCTACCAGAAAATGGTCCTCTTAGATACTTCCGCGTGTATGAAACCTGTTAACAACCCATAGGTTCATCATGAGCAGAGAGAGTAACAACAATTCCATGCTATGGAATAAAATGCCACAGAGAGAGTCAGAGAGGAGACTTCCCATTCTGACATGGAAATCATTTAAGATGTACTATACTACTTTTAAGCCAAGTGTAAAAAGGGTATGCAATCATTTGGGTAAAACAAAAGGAAATATGGATTATGTACTGAGTATGTGCATAAACTTTTTTAGAAGGACCTGTCAGAAACTGGGAAGTCTAGCTGTGCAAAAAGAGATAATGGCGCTCAAAAACAGCTGTTGAGTTTTCTCTGTGTATCTACTAATGTTAAAACAATACATTCAGAGTGTATTATTCAATATAGTATACAAGTATTAAATCCTGCTTTACGCTTATTTAAAAGTGTATTATAAAAGGCATGTCCCATGAAAATATTTGCTACTGATGTGAACAAGAAATACTATGGTCTAGGGGTTGCTAAGAGGAAATTAGCCCTGTGAAGTTAAAACAATGTTAAAAAACTGTGGTATAAATATAATATATGAATGGTAAATCCTGCTTCCTGCTTATTTAAAGGTGTATTTAAAAAGGCATGTCTTCACATGAAAATATTTGCTACTGATGTCAACAAGAGAAACTATGGTATAGACGTCGCTAAGGGAAAACTAGGCCTGAGGAACTGTTAGGTATGTTCCTGAGAGACAGGTGTTAACTCTAAGCACAGGCGGACCAGCACGGCAGACAGGAGAGACGTGCAGGGAGCGCTCCTTCACAAAGACCATGTGCATCTTCAGACCCAGCGCTTTCAGGCCCTACCACTCCTGAGCACCACCTGACTGACGTTCTGGTGACATTTCCTAGTCTAGCCTTCCTCAGAGTCGTGATTCTGAATCATTTCTGCCATAAGCCGAGGGGCAGGAGCACATCGCCAGGCCTGGCCAAGGTCCAGGTATGCCCTCAGTCACAGAGCTTTCGCCAACTGCTATGAACACTGCAAATAAAATGACTTTTTTAAAAAAAAAAGTTTCTCTTTTAAAGAACTCAAACAAGCAAAATTAACTGCTAATTGAGTCTAGAGCTGCTGACAAAATAAAGGGAATATGAAAATGGCCACACGATGGAAGTTTCAGATAAATTGAAGGCTGAAATGTCAAACACAGTGACTCAGACTCACTGTGAGAACACGGCGACTAAACCTTCCAAGAGGAGATCAGTAGAAACGATGTGCAAATTTATTTCAGTTAGTGCTGAAGATCACCGTGAAGATCATTCAACAAGTTCAGTTCATAGTTAGGGTCTGGCGAAATTATTTCTGTTTGACTTTGGTGATTTTACAGAACTTTTGTGCTACGGTAATTTTTTTTTCCAAGTTTGAGAGCTGAAGGTGGCTTGGGACCTCCCCCTCACAAAGGTCATGATCTGCTCATGCCACGTTGACTAGACATAGGCAGAGCTTGGTGCTCTGCTTCGTGGTTCTTCTTTCAAGCTGCTTGTTTGCCTTCTGCTGTGAGCAGATAACAGAGAGGCTTTGAGGGGCAGAAGCTCTTCTGGTGCTAGGCGCCTGGAGTAAGACGCTGAAGAAAGAGATGAGATAGAGAAGATAACAGTCTTCAAAACACAAACAGAGTGGCAAAGCAAAAGAGTGGCCAGACTCCACACAGTGCTGTACCGACGTGAGCCTACCGTTTCCTCCCATGCTCCCTGCTTCTGCTGGCCCAGACCTTGGGTGGGAGTCAGGCCATTCCTGTTCAAAGCCTTTAGAGAACGGAGAGTTGGTGCTCATAAAGAGCAAAGAAAGAGACCTGGGCGGGGTGGGGGTGGCTGAGGACATAGAAAAAACGCTTTGCCATGAAGGAGTGAGACCCAGGGTTGAGATCCGTGACATCCACATAAATGCCAGGCAGGCCTGATGCTTCACCTTCTATCCTTTCGCTCAGCAAGTGGAGACAGGGGAACCCCAGAGCAAACTGGCTAGTTAGAATATAGCAGAGCAAGCTGGGTCCTCAAGTAAGAGACCTTAAGAATGACCACGGGCCGGGCGTGGTGGCGCATGCCTTTAATCCCAGCACTTGGGAGGCAGAGGCAGGTGGATCGATGTGAGTTCAAGGCCAGCCTGGTCTACAAAGTGAGTCCAGGACAGCCAGGGCTACACAGAGAGACCCTGTCTCAAAAAACAAAAACAAAAAAACAAAAACAAAAACAAAAAAAGACATTCACTGTCAACCTCTGGCCTCCACACATATCGTGTGGGCCCATAGGTATGCATGTGAACACACACACACACACCAAAAACCAAAGTTGTTATAACTAAAAAAGCAAAAACAAGGGATGGGGTGAAGTCTCACAGTATAAAGCTTTCATAAAATTATGCATGCCCTGGATTCAGTTCCTAAGGGCCACAAAACAAAGAAACACACAAAAAGATGAGTTAAATAGCCCCAATCACTTTAGAGTTGCTTTCTTTGAAGCTGCACTTTCTAGCTTTTCATTTAACAGATGCAATGTCAAAATGGAGGTACCAAGGTGTTAAGGTTGTGAGCCCAGGGTGGTTATACAATGGGGGCAAGCGCTGCATCAAAGCAGAATCACATTAGCATTCAGAGGACATGATTAAAGGTGTGTGACTCACAGGGGAGGCCTGAGCTAGCACAGCTTGGTGTTGGTGGACTTCTCTTCCTAGGCTTTGGTTAAGAAGACAGCATACCTCAATAGCTTCTGTGGAGAGTGAATCAGGAGCAGAAATAATTACCATGAATCAAAAAAAAAAAAAAAAAAAAGACAATTGCATAACAATTGAGTAAAATTGTAACAAAAGTGTAACAATACAATGGGAGAAAAAGCCACACTCAGAGGTAGGACTCCAATTCTTTGTTAAGATTAGCTCAAGAAAGCGTTTTTTGTTTTCCTTACAGAAATCAACATTCTTGCTGGGTGGGGTGCTGTTAATCTTAGCCCTGGGGAGGCAGAGGCCTCTTTGGGAGTTCAAGGCCAGACTGGTTTACAAAGGTTCTAGGATAGACAGGCTACACAGTGAGACCCAATCACAAAAAAGAGAAAGGAGGGGGGAAAAAAAAAGTCATTCTTTAGCAAAGTCAACCAAACCAGTTTGCAATGCTCACATATCAGAGCTGGGTATCAAAGTGCTGAGCCTCCTCCCCACCCCACATGTGAGCTTGTCATCCCTCCACAGGCAAAACTCAACATTCACTGCTTTTCTCCAGCCACATCCTCACCCATTCTCCTCTCGCGCCTCTGCCTCTGCTTTCATCCCCACCTCTTCATTTCATCTGCAAAGTCTGACAATGCCTCAACACAAACCAGAGTCTAAATTTCCCCATCTGTGAAATGTGGAGAGTAATAAACCTTTCTTATTTAACAATGAAGATTAGGCAAGCGAGGGAATACCTCAGAAACCACGGTTTTTAATCATACCAAGAAAACAGTCAATACACTCATTGTTAACTCTTTAGTTTATACGATTTTTTTGAAAGACAATGAGAATTGGTCAGCAATCTTAGAAATTAAGCAGCCAGCCAGATGTGGCTCAGGATTGCAATTTAAGCACTAGGGACACCGAGGTGGGAGGAATGCTATGAGTCCCTGGCCAGCCTGAGCTACATGGTGAGCTCCAGGGCAACCTGGGCTACAGTATGGGCACCTGTGTAAAGAGAAAACTAAAAGCAATCAAACTGCCCACCCTACCCAATTTATTTCAACAGCAAACACTTGTGTTCACGAGAAACCTATATTAGAAGATGCCAAGATTACTGCACTAAAAGTAGTTCTTTTCCAACAAAGGCCATTATAGAACTGGTCAAATGCAGAAGATATTTGACTGGGTGGTGCCCAGCGCCAGCTGATACAACACAACCTCTACACTGAGGCTCAGGGAACGTCATAGAAAAGGGCAGAAAGATTGTAAGAGCCAGAGCACCTAGAAGTCTGCTGTGCGATTCCTTCTTTTACATATGACAGGGAAGCTACAGCCATGAAATCACAATATGGCTGCCTGAACTACATCAGCGTGAGAAATGACAGCATCAGTTGACATGCCAATGTGGAGAGGGGCAGCCTCTCAAGCAGTCATCCCTAGAGTGAGAACTATAGGCAATTAATGACTGCTCAGAAGAGAATAAGTCTTCCCCAGGGAGGAGCCTCCTAATTGGTAATCCAATATGAAGAAGTCAGCCCTAAGAGCATATACATATGAACAACACTAAATGGACTCAAAAAATTTTGTGTATATATATTTAAATGTGTGCATATATATTATGTCTGTATAACAATAATAACTAAAGAAAAAGATCATCAATTTGAGAGGGAGTAGAGGGAACATGAGAGGAGTTGGAAGGAGAAGGGGAAATAATGTAAATGAAGTACCCATATATGAAATTCCTATATAAAAGTTGTCTTAAAGTAGCTCTTTCATTGTTAAGAGTCCTTCAAATTTACACTATAGAACAATGGCTCTCAATCTGTGGGTTGAGACCCTTTGGGGCCAAATGACCTTTTCACAGGGGTCACCCAAGACCATCAGAAAACACATATATTTACATTTTGATTCATAGCAGTAGTAATTACAGTTATGATGTAGCAATAAAAATAGTTTCATGGTTGGGGGTCACCACAACATGAGGAACTGTATTAAAGGGTTACAGAATTAGGAAGGTTGAGAACCACTGGTCTCTTCCCAAAGCAGTTCTTCTACCATGATAAAGAACATGCCAAGGGGGTGGGGACAATGCAGGGTCCACTCTTCTCAGAACAAGCCTCATGGCTGCTCATGCCACCTCGGCACTGGTCTGGCTGTATTTAAACAAGACTGGATTAAAGGCCAGGTGATATGTCCCAAAGTCTGTTCCCTCCAAACACATTTTAGGAAGCCGTTTATCATGAAAACGTGATACCACTTTGCATGTTAAAATATTTTGTGATTTAAATAAAAAACAGAACAAAACAAAAGAGAAACCTCCAGCAATCTTTGGGAGAAGCAAAGCTTGCGGTGGGAGTCTCATGGCCACATAGACAGTGTTCTCTCAGCCAGTGTTCTCCACAGACATTCAGCCTTGGGAGCCTTATCACAGTATGTGGAGTTCCACAGGACCCCCAGTGTGGAACGCAGTTCTATTGGATACAGATTAATTATCTTCAGACTGGTCTCCTCTGCTAGGATGCTGCCTCCTGGTCTAGCTCCCAGCTTGCATCGTGTGCTGAGATCTGTGGGGTCTAGGACTGGGACCGGCCTCAGCCCTACAGTCCTGTAAGTCCAGTCTTAAGAAAGTGATCCCAAGAAAGATTTAATCCCTGCATCATTAAGACTTTCTTAAAGGTCTCAGTGGCCTTCTATACCTCTGATATGCCCCTTATTGGGACATTTCTCATACCCCAAACCACAAAGTGCACAGTGTCCTTAGCACACAGTCATAGAACCTAACAGACAACATTAGAGGAACCCAAGCATAGGGACGCAAGAGGGACTCTTCAACATTTCGTGGTGTTCAAAAGATATTGCCAACAGCAGCTAGCTTGAACCCTCCACCTTTCTCTTAAAACCAGTGAAGATTACTGTCTCCATCTTGAAGGGAAGGAAATTGAGGCCATTTGGATAAGAAACACTCTTTTATTTCCCAAGACAGTACCCAATAGTTTTTATTTACCACAACAGAGAGGCAATCTTCAAATACGAGTGGAAAAGCAAAGGGCCAGGAGCCACGATGGATTAAACATCAACCTCACAGTTTACTTCTAGGCAGCATCTTAGGCAGGGTACCAATCCCTCCTCAGCCACAGCTACAAAATAGATGGGAACACCTGCTTCCCAGGGACGTAAGAACTTCGTTTTCTTACTGTATACAAGTTGGGATGCTTTGCACTGATGATGGTCATCCAGAAGAAAGAAAAACAATGTATTCAGTGATACCTATGCTCCTCCCCCGAAGCCCAAGGCTCCTACATGTTGTAAGCAGTGCCGGGCAGGGGTACCTGTGCCAAGGCTGGGTTATGAATCCCTCTGTAATTATTCAGGAGTCCAGAGACAGAGGCTGAGGGCAGTTACTAACAATGCCAAGACTCTTGAGATTTCCTGAACAAGTAGATTACATCTCAAATTTGGAAAGAGTTTGTAAGGTCTCCCAGATAGGTGGTCAGTAACACAGTTTTGCCAAATTCTTTCACACACACACACACACACACACACACACACACACACACACACACAC
>OU015750.1:80698606-80711755 GCA_907169655.1 Acomys percivali
GTGTGTGTGTGTGTGTGTGTGTGTGTGTGTGTGTGTGTGTGTGTGTGTCCCTTAAGATTCTTCTTTTACAATCCTGGCTGTTGCGATAATTCCACTGTCTTTTAAGTCTGGGTCAGTCAACCTAGCTGCCACTTTTTTTCTCTGCTAAAAGGGATTGAAGACTCTTTTGCTAATATTCTTGACTCTTTTACTAATACTTTATGTCATTTCATGACAGACGATTTTCAGCAGAACCCAATAACTGGAAGTTTTTTTTTAATCAACCCTCAATTTAAAAATAAAGGTGGGATAAAAAAAATACAGCTGGGTGGTGGTAGCACAGAGACAGATGGATCTCTGAGTTCAAGGGCAACCTGGTTTATAGAGTGAGATCCAGGACATTCAGAGCTAGAGAGAGACACCTTGTCTCAAAATAAATACATAAATAAAAATAATAATAAAAAAACTTTTAAAAATGAAAAAAACATCAGAAATCTAAATCTAAAGGTAACAAAAGAGTTCTAAGCTTATGCTACCCTTTTCTCTGGTCCTCCGCAGTATGAGATGAATTTGGACAAGTTACTAAGTATCTCTTTGGACTGGCTTACTTTGAAAGAAAAATAACCAGTGGAAATGGGAGCGCTCACCGGAGGCTGACAAAGGAGTCCTATGAGTTCAAGGCCAACCTGGGCTATATCTGGGTTTGAGGCTGCCTTGCACTACACGCTGAAACACTGTCTCCAAAGCAGAAGTCATAATACAGAATGTTCAGGATTAGTGGAGGTAGTAGAGAATGTCATGGCAGAATCTCAAGAAACAGATTTACAGCACGGACCTCTGCCCCATCTCTAGGACAGCAGCATGGTTAACAGTCGCATACCATGTACCTGTGACTTTATCTCTGCCATCCACTCACACTCAATCATGGCTTTGTTTTGTGCACTACCGTATGTGTACAGCTTATCTCTCTAGATTAGGAAAGCACTGAAGCTAATGGCTGCCGTTCCGCCGCTTTATAGACTTAACATTCGCTGACTCCATGCTAAGTTCCGTGCCAATCATACTGAATGCTCCACAAATGAGCTCAGTGAACACACAACATTTATGGTACATAGGAGAAAGAAAGATAACAGAGAAAGCATTTACCATATTACATGCAATGTACACGCAGTCTTTACAACCTCCAAAGCTTGTACTTCCAAATCCACTTTTTCCACTTAAATACATGTTTATTTCTCACTCACGCTATATGTCCATGTGTGTGTGGGCACTCGTGTAGAAGCACACATGCCATGGTACTCCTGGGGAGATCAGAAGGTAACCTGGGGTCAGTTTTTGCACTCAGGTCATTACACTTGGTGGCAAGTGCCTTTCTTTACCCGCAGATCTGCCTCCATGGTCCCCAAATCCACTTCTCTCTCCATGACCACCCAAGCTCAGCCAAGTTCCTTTGACACCTCCTTTTCCTTCCTCCAAAACTGCCTGTCTCCTCAATGGGACTTCCTCGACCTCGTATCAAATTAAACTCTACATCAGGGCTGTTTCTGATGCTGCCTTTCCTCTACCTGCTGCCTAGCAGCCACGAACAATCGATCACTGGCTCAAATCCTCACATATCATTGAGATAATTTGTTTAAAGATTTATTTATTTATTATGTACAATGTTCTGCCTGCACGTACACCTGCAGGCCAGAAGAGGGCATCAGATCACATCGTAGATGGTTGTGAGCCACCATGTGGTTGCTGGGAATTGAACTCAGGACCTCTGAAAGAGCAGTCAGTGCTCTTAACCGCTGAGCCATCTCTCCAGCCCTCACGGAGATAATTTAACATTTTATAGAGACAACCCATAAGAATATCTCTGCTGGATAATGGAGCAAAAAAAGCAACATTAGAAAGTACTCCTTCTACAGAGCCATTGAACTTCAGAACATCATATACAAATATGCACACATGCGAACACATCATGATTTTTTTTTTTTTTTTTTTTTGGTTTTTTGAGACAGGGTTTCTCTGTGTAGCCTTGGCTGTCCTGGACTCCCTTTGTAGACCAGGCTGGCTTCGAACTCACAGCGATCCACCTGCCTCTGCCTCCCGAGTGCTGGGATTAAAGGCGTGCGCCACCACCGCCCGGCTCACATCATGATTTTAAATACAGTATCTTCACCTATATTTTAATAAGCCTCAAATCCTAGGGAGGCATTGAGTCCACCCAATATTAGCAAATAGGAACGATGGCAGAGCAGATCTTCAGCAGGTCACCTTGTGAGCCGGTCAAATAGAATCGATCACCTTTACTAAAGGTACAGTTCAGGTGTTTCTCAGCCTGGTTACTCATTTCTGGAGACTAATAGAAATGGGATATTTACTCTTGTGTATAACATACAACACTATCAGCCAGCACCCAAGTTCATGTCTCTTGACTCTGCTGGTCACCCTACAGCATGTGTTCCCTTCCAGGGCACAAAGTGCAACTGTTACACAATTACTACATATATACACTAGAACTGACTCCAGCGGTTGCTACAATTGGCAGAGCTGGCCGTTATCTCTCCTCCTAGGCTAAAGATCCTGAAAGCTCCATGGGAACTTAACCTAGCCTTTCAGATTTCCACACCGTTAGAACTCAGTAACAACTCCTTAAGAAGTCAAAACGGTGCTTGAGGGAAAGCTCCATGACCTAGGGGTTCCGCTGTCACGTATCATATTAAGTTACTTCTCTTACAAATTTTCTACCCTGACCTATCTACCATAAATCATGAGCATTTTATCTATGACAGGACCTAAGTCCTAAAAGAAAAGAGAGATGGTTCAGTGGTCAAGAGCGCTTGCTGCTCCTGCAGAGGACCCAGGTTCCATCCCCAGCAGCTAGATGGTGGCTCACAACCATCTGTAAACTCCAGATCCAGGAGAGTCTAAGCCCTCTGTTGGCCTCCCTAGGCACAAGTGGTACACAGACATACATATAGGGGAAACATCCATATGCATAAAATTGAAAAGTCAAAACAATAAACATGGAGTTTACTCAAGAACTAGCTATCAATTACTCTAGAATTAATTAAATGGACACGGACATCTTCGCTCCCTCACTACTGAGTTTTAATACCCTTAGGATATTGATTGAATAGTCTATAAAAAAGGAGATGGAATAAAACCAATGAAACAGTAGCAGTGTCAGGGTTTGCTTTGTCAGATTCGTTATCATCAGGATGCAAATACTAACATAGGAACTCCCTTTTCCTGTCTAGATTTTAGAGTTGGCTATAATGAGAAATGCAGCAGCAAAGACGTCTAGAAAAACAGGTGGGGGAAAGTCTTAGTTGGACTTTTCCTTAAAGCCAGTCACTCTCGGAAATCAATTCCTGTCCTTCCCAGGGACTTCAGTGGCTGTCTTCCCAGTCTCAAGTCTCCTGTTTTCTTACCCTCTCTTCCAGGCAGACTCACACCATACCACCACAATGTGAACTGCAGTAAACAAATGGCCTGCAAACCAATCCATACTTCTCCAACCTAACCATTTCCTCAAGTAGGCATTATTTTTTAAGCATTTCATTCATTTAGTCCTTCTAGTCATGTGGGACACAGTTGAGGCTGGCTTTGCTTTGTTTTGTTTTGTTTGTTGAGGCAGGGTTTTTCTATGTAGCCTTGGCTGTCCTGGACTCGCTTCGTAGACCAGGCTGGCCTCGAACTCACAGCGACCAACCTGCCTCTGCCTCCCGAATGCTGGGATTAAAGGTGGGCACCACCACGCCCGGCCACAGTTGAGGCTTTGTAACCAGCAGCATGATAGAGTGCTGGTCTTCCATTAGGAAGCCAATATATCTTTTCTTTAAAAACAAAAGAGAATTGACCTGGACGGTTGGCTTAGTGGTTAAGACTACTTGTTGCTCTTGCAGAGAACTGGGTTCAACTCCCATCACCCACTTGGCAGCTTACAACCATCGATAATCCCAGTCCTAGGGGATCCAACACCTTCTTCTGATGTTGGTGGGTACCAAGCACAACTGTGCTGCACAGACATACATGCAGGTGAAACACTTATGCATAGAGTAGTAAATAAATAAACCTAAAAAAATAGAAACAAACAAACAGAAAAACAATAACGGAGAAGGAGAGACAGAGAAGGCTGGCGATGAGGGCATGCATCTTCAATGCCAGCGCTCCTGAGGCAAATGTGGGAGAAGCTCTGTGAGTTCCAGGTCAGCCTGGTCTACATAGCGAGTTCCAGGCTAGAGCTAGAAAAAAGAAAAAGAAAGAAAACTAAAGAGAAAAGTAAAGTAAAAGCAAGACACTGCTAGAAATTTTTGACAAGTATATATGCTATCATACTATAAAGCCGGCGAGGTGGCGCGTGCCTGTAATTCCAGCACTCTGGGAGGCAAGGGCAGGCAGATCTCTGAGTTCAAGGTCAGCCTGGTCTACAAAGTGAGTCCAGGACAGCCAAGAGTACACAGAGAAACCCTGTCTCGAGAAATCAAAAAAAAAAAAAAAAAAGAGATCACCATGCTCGGCCCCAAACAACTTTACTCTTCTGGCAATGTTGGGAGGGAAAAATGACCACCACACACTTGGAATACCTCTTTACAATTCCCAAAATCTTACTTTATTTAAAACTTCCCTTCAAAAAAAAAAAAAAAAAGGCAAATGTTGCTGTTCCCGTTTTTTCAGATGGGAAATCCAGGCTGAAGATGACCCAGGAACCCATACAGGATGAGATATCAGATTACAGACTTGGGTTTTCAGCCTCCCACTCCAGCTTGCTCTGCACAGCCGCAGTGGCTCTTCAAATAAAGACTAACAAGCAGTGTCTTGAATTCAGCACCACAGAAAGCTCTTACTCTCCTCAGAATCATGCTCCTGTTTGCATGGCCTTGGAGCTGCCCTTGCCACTATCTCTGCAGATCACACCACACACACACACTTACAAGAACTACATATATGAATTCTACCGACTGAACTGCTTCAGAAAATCCACAGACAGAAAATGACAACAAGCTACTGCTTACAAACACTTTTGTTCTGACCATTATCCAGCGTCATTGGTAATGCACACCTGATCCAAGGAAGAGACTAAATTCTGCTCATAAAAGGAAGCCTTTAAGCTGGGCGAGGTAGCACACGCCTGTAATCTCAGCGCTTGGAAGGCAAAGGCAGGTGGATCTCTGTTGAGTTCAAGGCCAGCCTGGTCTGCAAAGCCAATCCAGGATAGCCAAGGCCACACAGAGAAACCCTGTCTTGAAAGACAGACAAATGAACAAATGAAAGAAAGGAAGGCTTAGGGCAGTGAGATGGCTCAGTGAGTCACTGGGCCCTGAGAGCCTGACTTCAATGCTTAGAACCCATGTAAACGTGGAAATAACTGCAAAGATGTCCTCTCACTGCCACATATGTAATGTGGTGTGTGCATAGACGAATACTAATAATAAGTAAATTGGAAAATAAAAGGTAACTTTCATCTCCTTTTGTTTCTGCCAAATGCGAATTAGCAAACTCTTTACTACTCAAGACAGAGGAGGCAGGAAGCCAATGAGAATGGAGGAGGAAGATTAAGAGTGGAAACAGCAGAAGCAGCCCAAAGAATATTTGGATAGGCTACCTGAGCTGTGGCTTCCCCCATTAAAAGGATGGCCAGGATTATAAAGAGAGTGCCTGGATTGTTTACTGGGGTAAATCAGAACCCTCCAAGGTGACCAAAAAAAGATCTTATTAGACAGCACTTCTCTGTATCTCCCCATACAGTTTTTTTTTTTCAAAACTTCATAAGTCTATGCAATATCCCTAAAATATGGTATCTGGCATAAGAAGGCCTTCTTGGGTTTAACCCATAGGAGACATTAAATGTTAATTATATGCTAATTAATTAACCCCACCCCCAGGGCGTTGTAAATTTTAGCAACAAAACTGTAGCTCAGACTGCAAAGACGTTAAAGTTCCCATCTCTTCCCTACCACCCTAGGTGTATCTATATAAGGTTAATTCACAACCATTTTGTTCTGGTTTTTCCACTTTTTCAATTCCAAAGAAAAAATAAATTGCTTTTAGTAGCTGAAACGCTAATTAAGAATGCAATAAATGGCCAGGTAGTAGTGGCACGCACCTTTCAACCCAACATTCCTGAGGCAGAGACGGGGAAATCTCTGTGAGTTTTAAGGCCAGCCTGGTCTACAGGCTACAAAGAGAAACTGTGTTTCAAACCCCGCCCACCAACACCAAGAAAGAATCCAGTAACACTGAGGTAGGGGAGAGCAGGTTCAGACAATAAAATGACGGCCACAAAAGCATGAAGGCCTGAGTTCAGATCCTCGGTGGCACTCAGGTGCACTCTCATCTGTAACCTGAGCACTTGGGGGAGGGTAGCAACATAGGGAGCTCTGGAGCTCATTGGCCAAACAAACTAGCCAATCAGTGAGCCAGATTCAGTGCCAGACCAGGTTTAAAAAAAAAAAAAAAAAAAAGTGCAGAGCAATACAGGAAAGGCACATAACTGTAACAACACAAGTTGCTTTCTGGCCTCCTCACGCACCCACACCAAACACACACACCACAAGACAACTTTTTTGCCTAATGTTTCATTCACTTTTCTAGCACACTTGCTGTTTACTTGTTCATACATTTAAAGCAGTAACTTCAAACTTAGATTGGCTTTTTTGTTCATCCCTCCCCCGCGCCTCCCCCCAACCCTGTCACACACTCTCCTTGATTTCCAAACGCAATGTCCAGCATTTCTAGTATATACAAGCAATCTGTAGCAAAAAGCAGCTCTTACCTAGAGGCGGCCGTAAAAGAACTGTCTGGTGGCCCTCAGAACCGCTGCATACCCCCAAGACTTCTCTTAAGGATCTAGCTTCGATTTTAAAAGAGGAAAAGGGGAGGGGGAGGGGGGATTCAAAGCCCTCTCACAAACCCTCCACACCCATAATCTACAATTCAAGCTCAGCATGCATCATCCCACACGACACCGCTCTGTGAATTAAAATAAAATTAACCAGTTTTGCGTGAGGTGAAATTAATTATAATCGTTGACGTCATCTCCATATTCTAAATGCATGCAATAAAAAAAAAATCTCGCATTGTACTGGTATGAAAGCACTAGGAATACTGAAGCAGGAAGATATAGCAAGCTCAACGCGGGGCCTACATTGGTGGTCCCTGTCTCTTTCACTTTGTGACAGACAGGTGGCAGTTACAAGAGTGATTTGACACAAACTTAAATTCTCCAATTTTTAATCTTTAAAATTCAAGATTCATTACAGAATACACACTGGAAAAGTTATGTAACATATATATATATATGTGTGTGTGTGTGTATTTTAAATAATAAATTATACAAAGTATCCCAAAGTAACTTTTTACTCAGTGAATCAAAGTTACTCTTACAATAAAAAGATACTATGTATTTTATGAGTATAGTATGTCGGTTAATGAATGACTTGTTAGCCTGAAATTATATGTATCAGAGAACAAAATGACCGGCACATATAAAAAGCAAATTTCAAAACATTTTCACTTTTTGCAAAGTTTTAAGCATATGTTTCATTTTGATTTCTCCTTATCACTCCAAATTAAGCTACCTGCTATGACTCCTTAGAGGAAAACAAAACAAAACGGTGAAAGATACAGACGATGGTAAATATAAAACTTTTTTTTTTAATCTAAGGAGTGCCAATCTCAAATCTCAGAATAAAAGGTATTTATTGTCTTTGTTTTTTTAACGTAAGCAAGGGTAGAAATCACAGGCCCGAAAGTTCAAACTTCGTTGTTTCTAATGTACAAAACTTCTTTTTTCTGAGCAGCATCCTTTCTCACATCTGGCTGCTAACTCAGATCCTCTAATTACTTCCACGTCTAAATGGACTACGTAGCTACAAGTAAAGGCCAAACTTTGCTCTCTGCTTCGCGAACTTGAGACGCGTTTAACCACTAGAGGTCCCCCCTTGGCCAGTTTTGCAGGCTCGCTATTTTGCTGCACTTGAAACTTTCCGGAGAAATGCTCTCTACTCGAGTCAGTGTTTTTCTAAAAACTTGCGCAAAAATCCACGCCATCGAGGTAGCCAGTACCTCTCCCGGGCCCATCACACCAATAAAGACATCATAACCTACCATGTATGAAAATCGAAATGAAAATTCAACGCACTCATCCCAAGCGACGCACCACCCCCCCCCTTACACACACTCAAACCGGGTTCTTATTTCTCTCGTCTCAGTTTCCTTAACTTAGAACAATTTTTTAAAAATCTATTTTTGTTCCTGGGCACTTGGGGTGATCTTAAATGTATGTTTCTGGCGGTAGCCCCAAGGTGACAAAGGAGCGGGCCAAGGGATGCAGAAGGCGGGGGGGGGGGGGGGGGGGGGGGGGGGGAAGGGCGCCCGGGGGGGGGGGATAAGGAAAGAGACTCCGTTTTTCGGGTCCCCCCCCAAAAAAAAATCAGCGAGGAAAGAGAAGGAAAAGGAAGCTGGGCGGTGGCTGTAGGACAGAGAAGGGAAACTGAAGCGACGTTTACCTTCGTGTCCCCGTGGAAGGGTGGGGCAAGAGCCCTGACCCACGCGACCCGGCAGTGCGGCTGGGTCTCCCACCCGGGTTCTCTCGGAGCGCAGACGGACAGACAGACCGACACTTCAACCGGACGCGGGCCCGGCGCGGAGAAAGCCGTCCCGCCGGTCAACTTTCTCTCACGGCCGCACGGTGGGCCGTGATCGGATCGGATCGCGGGGTTCGGATCTCAGAACCACCATCGCCCCCCCCCCCCCCCCCCCCCCCTATCTTTTGGATTTTCTCTCCCCTTCTCCCTATTTTTCCCCCCTTGAGGAGCTGATTAAAGTTTTCCCTCTGCCAGCGCGCCCCTCGCCCCGCCGCTCTCAAGTTTGCCTCCTCCTCCGGTCGGCTGCTGGCTGGCGGGGCGCGCGGCGGATGCCTCCGCTCCTGCGCTTCCCGATCCCCACCCCCGCCGGCCTCTACTTCCCCCGCCCCGCCGCCGCCGCCGCCGCGGCGCGAGGCCGGCCCCGCCGGGCCCAGGACGCGAGCGTGGACCAGACAGCTGCCCATGAGCGCAGAACGGTGCCTGCACGCGGCGCGAAGCGGACCCGGGACGCCGGCCTCCGCCACCCCGGGGCGCCCGTAAACAAGTTGCAGGCACCGCGGCCCCCTCCGCAGCCTCGCCGCCGCCTCGGCTCGCACGCCCGCGCCCGCACCGGCGGCGCTGCGCGGAGAAGAACGCCGCGACGGCGCGGGTGCCCGGCCCGGCCCGCGCCCTCCTCCCCGGGGGAACGGCAGTGTGGGGCCCGCGCCGCCGCGCTTCCTAAAAGCACTTTCCTGCCGCGGGCAGGAGGGGGAAAAAGCGGAGGCTTTATTTCTTTTTTATTTTTTTTTTTTCCCGTGCAACTTTCCCAAAATGGCGGAAATTGGAGGCGATCTCTAGGAAATTCTCCCACAGTCGGCGGCGGCGAGCGGGGAAGGTGGCGAGCGGGGAGAGCACACGCAAACTCTCGGCCGCCGGCCCCGCCGCGGCTCGGGTGTGCGTGCGTGTGAGGGTGCGTGTGCGCGGTGCGAGTCGCGGAGGCCTCTCCGCGCGCGCTCACACTCACACACACCGACACATACACACACATATATACACACATACACACACACACACACACACGGCCGCGCCAGCGAGACGCGCCTCTGCCACATTCAACCAGTCCGTTCTCCGCAGCCGAGCCGGGAAGCTAAGTGGCCCGGCCTCTTTTCCCACTGCCTCGGTCTCCCGTACTTGGACTTCTCGCGCTCGCTCGCTCTCCCGGTGCGCGCCCGGCACAAAGGCCACACGGGCGGAGGGGGCCGCAGGGGCGGCGCGCCGGGGCTCGCCTCCTCCCGCCGCCGCACCGAGTCGCGACAGCGATCGTGCCCACGGTCCCCTCCCGAAGCCGGTGCCCTCCCCCCCCCCGCCCTCCCTTTGCCTCGGGCCGACCGCTCTCGGCGCCCCCCCGGGGAGGCTGCGGCTCCGCCGCGTTTCCCCCAGCGCCGCCCCGGACACGCAGCCCCGCGGCGCCGCGCTCCCCCCAGCGCCGCCACCCCGCGCCCGGTGTCAAAAAAGCGACCAAAGTGACAAGCTCGGGAGGGGGGGCGGCGCGGGGGAGGGGGCCCACACGCATCCCGCCGCCTGCGCGCCGGCGACGGCCCGACGCGGTCGCCTCGGCCCGCTCCCTTCCGCACGGCCCCCCACACCCTTCCCCGTGTGCGCGCAAAGGAGGAAAAAATACAAGTCTCTCCTCCCCCCATTTTTTCCTTTCTCTTTTCTCTCTCTTTTGTTCCTCTTTCGCACTCGCACTCACTACTTCAGACTGAGATGCCCACAGACTCTCCCTCCAGCCGCTTCCGAGTCACTTGCCCACTTTTTTTTCCCCGGGATTAAGTTTTCTCCTCTTTCCCAGAGGCGCAGAGAAGTGGGGGAGAAACCCCTTCTCTCCTTCCCCTCCCCTGATCTCTTTCCCAAGACGAGGGTGCGCTTCCTTCCCTCTCTAGATCTCAGAACTTTCATCCTCACCCAGAAAAAAAGCCAATGAATGGCTTTGGCACGGGCCGATCTGCGGATTAATTAGAGATTAGATCCGATCAACCGCTTCTTACCCCCAAATTTTCTCTTTTTTTTTTTCTCCGTCTCACGAGTAGTCCTGACAAATGGTCCAGGGCTGCGGGCGCAGTGCGCATGTGCGCGTAGAGTCAGGGCTGGGGAGAGGGGAAACTGCGCTGGTGCCGGTGCCGCCGCCGCCGCGGCTGCCGGGGAGGCTCGCGCTGGCTTCCCTGTTACTGCCGCTGCGCCTTCGCCGCTGGAAAGCAGCAATTGAGCGGCTCGGCCGAGGCGGCCGCCCGCAGACATCTGCTTCAGGTGCATCCCTTCGCGATCCTCGTCGCTGGTTCCGAGCCGGTTCAAAGAACGGCCCGAACAAATGTGAAAGACGGAGAAGGTTATAGGTTTCTTTGTCTGCTTTTGCACTTTACTTTTTTTCTAAGGCAATTCTCAGAGCAGCGAATCCACCATGTGCTGGTTAAATGTGTGCATTCAGCCATTAAAGAGTGGGCCCTGGTCTCACACCATTGCTACCCGGGGGCTGGATACATGCCACAGGTCAAGGGGGGGGGGGAGGAAATAAAGTTCTAAGCGTGTACGGAGTTTAATTTGCCCTTTTCGGGACTGGAAGAATGCATAATAAAGTCTGAAACTTGCGCGTTCTTTCCGCATCCTAAATGAGATTTATATTGACAGCTTTGGCGGGTTAGGCCTCTGTTGTAAGGGATGCTGGGAGTTCTACCTCAACTTAGAAATCCCTGGTAAAGTGTCTAGGCAATAAGAGGAGACCGCCCGCTTAATGTACTCAATCAAGATGGCTGAGCTTTCCTAAATAGCAAACCCTGCCTTTGTCAGCGCGT
Source organism: Acomys percivali (assembly GCA_907169655.1). Classification (NCBI taxonomy): domain Eukaryota; kingdom Metazoa; phylum Chordata; class Mammalia; order Rodentia; family Muridae; genus Acomys; species Acomys percivali. The sequence continues at coordinate 80,709,993 of OU015750.1, forward strand.
CAAATCTGGATCAAGCTAGCGTTGTCTTTGGATATTGACAGTTCTCTGCTTACAGACTGCAAGCTGGCTTTGGGGGAGTTTAGCGTTTCCCCTTTTCTACAAGACTGGAGGGTAGACAAAACAATTCAAAGTAATTAAAGTTACAATGAATGTGTTGATACCAGTAGGAGAGTTTGCTGTGAAAAGAAAGGTAACAGTAATGTGTGATTTCTGTGATGGTGAAGCAAGCTTTGCCTGAACTTCGCAGGGAGGAAAGGGAAAGCTGTGGAGAAGTAAAGGAAGGCTCCGCCTCCAGCGTGTACTGTGTTTTGTATCTACTAAAGGGTACAGGGGCCTGGCTCTGCTATTGTTGCCTGAGGCCTAGAATTTAAATATACCACAGATGGAAATTTCATATTAAAAAGCCTTCCTCTAAAATGTAAGTAAGATTATTCTTGATTGAATTTTTTTTTTCTTCTTTCACTCAAGGAATGTTCCTTGAACTAGTTTCAGAAAATAAACTCTTAAATTCTTTCTTGGGGCCCATGAAGTGGCCATCAAGAAGCAGGGCCGCCATGTACTGCTGCCACTACTGGAGAGACCAGCTTTCAAGACCCCCAAACGGAGGCACCTGGCTTCCGAACACAGGCGCTAACTAACGCCGAAGAGCTTAAAAGAGTACATAAATATAAGCTTCCCGTGTTAAGCGGCCACTGGTTCAGGGGTGTGCAACACGGAAGGTCCTGTCAGTGAGAGCAGTTCTGAATCTCAGACCACCACCTGACGACTGATTCCCGTCATTATGTCCAACCTGCTTGAAGGCCTTGCTAGGACAGCTTCATTAGCAGACAAGAATTTCCGCTTTGGTCCTTTTCTTCCCAACTCTTCAATAACAAAAAAGTGAACCGGCCCAAGGCAGACTACAAGAGAAAAAAAAAGGGGGGGCCCTGAGTTTTTGTCTTAACCTAAGACCTTGCCCCAAGAAAATAAAAATTGATTTCAAATTCTTCTTTCTAAACCGGCATCACGAAGTCATTCACTAGCTAATGTTAGGTGATATTTCTATATCTATTGTGTCTATGTTTTCATAGACATCGATTCTATAGCCCTTTGTTTGTTTGTTTGTTTAATTAGGTTTTCAGTTTGGGTTTTGGTATAGGGTCTTATATGGAAACCCCGGCTGGCCTTAGTTTCCCAGCAGTCCCACTACCTCAGCTTCCTAAGTGCAGGGACAGTAGGTGTTTGCAATCATGCCCACCCTCTACTTCCTGCAAAGTGCCTGAGATGGAGAGGTGCCTAAAAGTAACATTGTGTGCAACTAAGTTACTGTAGTAAATACAGTGGCAGCGAGAATTGAGGAGCACCCATAGCAACAAGGAAGGACGCACATCCAGGATGTTTGATGCTCCGTTATCCTAGAAGAGTCTATGAAGGAAAAACCAATCAGAGAAGGCCTATTAAATCCATGAGTTGAGAGAGCAGGCCTCGCATGGAAACCTGCACTGGTGAGGGCTGCCTAACAGAAACAGGGACGGCAGACACTGTATCTTTGCTCAGGAAGTCACTGTGAAAAACTTCATCTGGAGAAGTTGCTAAAATGTGGCCCAGGATAGTGGAGATAGTGAAGATCCTGAAGACCAGTGAGAATAAGGAATTTAAAAACTGCTCCTCCCTCCCCTGCCAAAATAATAAAATTTAAAAATTTTTAAATTTTCTAGCTGTGTGGTGATGGTGCATGCCTTTAATCCCAGCACTTGGGAGGCAGAGGCAGGTGGATTGCTATG
>OU015750.1:80711765-80724269 GCA_907169655.1 Acomys percivali
GCCTTTAATCCCAGCACTTGGGAGGCAGAGGCAGGTGGATTGCTATGAGTTCAAGGCCAGCCTAGTCTACAAAGTGAATCCAGGGCAGCCAGGGATGTTACACAGAGAAACCTTGTCTTAAAAACCCCAAAATAAAACAATCAATAAATTAAAAATAAAAATAAAATAATAAATAAATAAAAAACAGTATTGTAGTCAGTACATTGACACTGGAGCATTTGTTCTTCAGGAAAGTAATATTAGCATATTATACAGAAGCTTCTTTACCTGCATTCAGCGGTTCACCTACCTTTCTCTGGTGAATACTTTATGCTTTGGCCAGCATCACTTAATCTTCTCTACCTCTTGCTTATCTGACCCCACCACATCTCAGAAAGTGTGAATACTAAACTCGATTTTCAGATGTAGGCCTACCACTTCTTGACATCCCAAACAAGGGGATTACCTCAGTCTCTTATTTTTCTCTGTATTGTTTATATCAAATATAAATATAGATTCCTAGATATACTGAACCCAAAGTAATTTTACATGGAAAATATTTTCAACAAATTACAGCACCCACTCTTCAACAACAATTTGAGGCTTCTCAACAGGTCCCAGGCTAAGGCCATTCAAAACACCTGACATTCTATCCTGTAACTCACACTGGGCATGACCGTCCAGGTTAGAAGCACTCACTCCCCGTCCCTACCACTAGGCACGTCCTGCCTTCTGGACACAGGCCTGTGGTGGACAGCCTCCTCCATGAGCTAGGCCCCCAACCCAACCCAGTTTAAAGATGCTTAAGAATGGGGTCCAGTGTGTTTGTGCCCTGTCCCACTTGGGCCACCACCACTGGGAAACAAGGAACAAGCCCATCCCCATTTTGGAGGCTTCCTTTCTCTCCTGAGTTCGACAATGGAAAAAGACTATTCTGAGCCTCTTTAAAACCCATGTCCTTCTGCCCCTCCCTAAGTAACAGGAACATGTCACATTTTAGTACAAATGACATGGAACCCAGGGAGTGCTTTAGGTCAGGAGTGAAGAATCACATACCTTCCAGGTACCAGAACCTGGTCATTGGAGAGCTCACTCCATGGGCTTAAGCCTGCGCTAATGAGATAAAGGTCAGATATTCCATTTCCCTACAGCTAGTTAGAGATTCCATTTCCCTACAGCTAGTTAGAGTCATCTGTTTTATAGCCACAGACTGCTTTTCCTAGCCCAGGGCCTCATGTAATATGTGTGATTGGTCACCACTCATTGAGGTAAAGTTGAATATTTCTAGAAAACTTGCTAAAAATTCTGGGGTTTACTGATTTGTCTTACTTGTAAGTATGCATTGAGTGATTAGATAATTGATTTTTTTTTTTTTGGCCTAGGTAACTGTGTGCTTTTGTTATTCCAAGGAAGTAAATATTGGTTTCAGCCAGATTCTTTCTACTGGTATTTATAACAACTCAGTTTGATCTTCCTCTTAGACTTTCCCCGCTTGCAACCCATTTTTGATCCAAAAAATGTTACAGAAACTTGGGTCCATGTGTGTGTAAAATAGATATACAAATCAAGTATTTATTTATAACAAATCATAGAATTTTGTTTTAAAAACAATTCTTTGAGCTGGGCGTGGTGGCGCACGCCTATAATCCCAGCACTCCGGAGGCAGAGGCAGGTGGATCGCTGTGAGTTCGAGGCCAGCCTGGTCTACAAAGCAGGTCCAGGACAGCCAAGGCTACACAGAGAAACCCTGTCTCGAAAAAACAAAAAACAAACAAACAAACAAACAAAAATTCTTTGGTATTATAACCATACCATTTATAAAGATGAAAGCAGATCTGTGCACTAGTGAGATGAATGTGCGTGTTCATTGCTACATCAAGAATTAAATCTCAACTGAATATTTAATATTGTGGGACATAGGGCAACTTCATAATTTTCCACAGTTTATTGACATTTTGATTACATAATCACCAATACTGGGAATATCATTTCACATAAATGTGTACTGCAAAATGATAGAAATATGTTTAGGGCCATTTCAGACCTTTTTAATAAATTTGTCCTAATTCCAAACAAAATTTTACTTGGCAATATTCTTAATGAAATTTAAGTCAACAATGCAAATAGCAGTTCTTAAAAATCAAACATTCTAGCCGGACATGGTGGTGCACGGCTTTAATCCTAGCACTTGGGAGGCAGAGAAAGGAGGATCACTGTGAATTCAAGGCCAACCTGGTCTACAAAGCAAGTACAGGACAGTCAAGGCTACACAGAGAGAACCTGTCTCAGAAAACCAAAAAAATAAATAAATAAAAATAAATCAAACATTCGAACAAGATACAATCCAAAGATATACTAATTTGATACTTACATGCTGAGGGATGATAACAGTAAAATATTAAAAGTCTTTGTTTTCCCTGGGTGTGGTGGTATATGCCTTTAATTCCAGCACTTGGGAGGCAGAGGCAGGCCTGGTCTACATAATGAGTCCAGGATAGCCAAGGCTATTATACAAAGAAACCCTGTCTCAGAAAACAAAAAAGAAAGCAGGGCGTGGTGGTGCACGCCTTTAATCCCAGAACTTGGGAGACAGAGGCAGGCGGATCCCTATGAGTTCGAGGCCAGCCTGGTCTACATAGTGAGTCCAGGACAGCCAGGGCTACATGGTGAAACCCTGTCTCAAAAAAAAAAAAAAAAAAAGTCTTTGCAAAAAGTATTGTAAGCACAATCAAAACACTGTAGGTCATAGCATATAGCCATCTCAAGTCTGTGCCTCAGTATTGTGGGTGACATTTGCTGGCATCTTGCCCGTGTTCAGAACGAAAGCTTCTGTAAAGTCAACATAGCACAGGAGAGCCCTCCAGAAACGGCTTATATGTTCTGCACGGTTTTGTTTGTTTGTTTGTTGTTTTTTGTTTGGTTTTTCAAGACAGGGTTTCTCTGTGTACCCTCGGCTGTCATGGACTCACTTTGTAGACCAGACTGGCCTTGAACTCACAGAGATCTGCCTGCCTCTGCCTCCCAAGTGCTGGGAGTAAAGGTGTGCACTGCCACCACACCTGCCCAGTTCCCACAGACTTTGATTCCAATCTGGATTCCGGTTCTGTGACACATCCGCATATGCTATTAGCACAGAGCTTGTGACCCTGAAATAACATTGAAATTCTGAGAGCATGCTAGATGTCCCAGCACTTGGGTCACACCGAGACACAAGGACCAATAGCTCAATCAAGACCTGTCTGGCCTATGTTGAGACTGTCTGTAAACAAAGCCAAATTCAAGTATCTTAGAGGAATAGCTGTTGCCTGCCACACACAAAGGATTTGGCCAATCCCTGGCTCTGCTAAAAAGATAATAAATAAATAAACTAAAAAAGGAAACTTTAAAAAGGAAACCTAACTCTCAAAGCCGGGGTACTAAGCAATATTAGTGAGAATAAGCTGGATTTCAGAACCCATCAGTGGCAGTAGTCCGCAATGATCCCCTTAGTGATCTGATTCAGAATTAGCTTTGCTTTTGCCCTGGCTTCCTGGCCACGGGTGATTGGATCAGGAGTTAACATTTCATCCGAGAACTGAATGGAGAGGTAATCCAGAGTCACCAGAGAGTGCTCGCGGTCGCCAACCACACTTAGCTATAGCTACCAGAGACAATGTAGTCAATAGGCCTTACAAATGGTAAAACCCTCATAGACAGAGGAAGATACTAACAACAGCTTCCCTGGGGGCGGGGTAAGCGGGGCCCAAGATGGCTGCTCCCAGCTACCTTTGCTGCCTTCGTTTCCTTAGGCTAAGTGAGGAATGGCCAGTGCACAAGAGCAAACAGGACCAGAACTTGGACGCTCGCCTGTGGCAGCGGGTAGCACAAGCCTTTCAGGAGGGAGACAACACCCAGATTGCAGAACCCAAGGCCTGTGATCAGGTGTATGAAAGCTCAGCACGACTGCACTCAAACACAAGTACTGTCGACCCAGAGACACCAGTTGTGGTGACCTGTCTGTGGAAGAAAACAAGCTGTTCCTGTCTACGGGCACTTTGGAAGAGTTTCAAGAGATGAATAAGAGCATGTGGAAGAAATCACAGGAGAAATTTGCACCCACAAGGCCAGAGGAAAAGCATAAAGCTTGGGCTCCGGTCTTGTCTCTCCTATGTACCTGATCTTCTGATGGTCATCAATAAAAAACAAAAACAAAAACCACTAACAACTATGGCACACAGCTGTAATCCCGAGGCAACAACAAAGTGCAGCCAAGAAAATCATAAGACTGAAACTATTGCAGAGGCCACATAGCACAATCCTGTTGGTTTATTTATTAATTTATTTTATTTATTTATTTTTTATTTTTTTGGTTTTTCGAGACAGGGTTTCTCTGTGTAGCCTTGGCTGTCCTGGACCTGCTTTGTAGACCAGGCTGGCCCCAAACTCACAGCGATCCACCTGCCTCTGCCTCCCGAGTGCTGGGATTATAGGCATGCGCCACCATGCCCGGCCCTCCACAATCCTGTTTTAAATGAGAAGTTTGGACCAGTTTATGTACCACCTTTGCTCTCTGTTCTTTCTTTCTTTCCTTTTTTTAAAATTTATTTCTTTATTATTATGTATACAGTGTTCTGCCTGCATGCACACACACAGGCCAGAAGACGGCATCACATCATGTTACGTTACAGATGGTTGTGAACCACCATGTGGTTGCTAGGAATTGAACTCAGGACGTTTGGAAGAGCAGGCGGCACTCTTAACCACTGAGCCATCTCTCTAGCCCCCCCTTTGCTCCCCTTTCTATGTTTGTATAATGAAATGATTGGCAATCCCTAGCCCAGGAGGGTGTTATAGAAATTTTATGAATAATGCAAGAAAATGGACTTCAGGGAAGTGAAGGAAACTGTGGGGTGCAGTCATGACAGGCATAAATGGCTTAGGAGGAGATGTCTTTGAAGGGCACATCTTACACCTGCCTCTTCCTCTCTGTTTCTCTGGGTCCTGCCTACCCTGAGGGCAGCAGCTTCTTCTATCACTCCTATATTTTACCTCATCTCACGCCCAGAGCAATACAACTAGTCCTCAGGGAAAGAAATAAAGAAAGACAGACAGACGGATGGATGGAAGGAAAGAAAGAGAGAAAGAAAGAAAGAAAGAGAGAGAGAGAGGGAGGGAGAAAAGGCTGAACCCCCAGAAACTGTGAGCCAACACAGATTTCCTCCCTGAAGCTGTTTTCTCAGGTGTTTTTGTCACAGATGAAAAGCTGTCTAACACAATGAGTTGTTCTAGTATGTTTATCAATGTGGAGTGATTGAGTCAAGCTAATTAATGTATCCATCACTTCACACACTTGTCCATGATCTCCTGGTCTTAACTGAAACACTGTATCCACTGACCCACAGCTCCCCCAATCTCCAGCACTCCTTCTGACAATCACAATTCAACCCTGCTTTTATGTCAAGATTTTGCTAAAAGAACAGTTGATATTTATCTTTCTGTGTTGGTTTAACTTCAGATCATGACACTGTCTCAAATAAAACAAGTTCCCAGTTTCTAAGGCTGCATAGTATTCTATACACACACATCACATTTTCTTTACCTGGTTATTGGTGGATGGATACAAGTTGATTCTACAAGTCAACTGCACAAGTCAATAAGCACTGGAGTGAGTAAACAATCTCCTTCACATACTGTCTTCACATTTTTTTTTTTTTTTTTTTGGCTACACGCTGAGTTGTAGCATGAGTAGATCATGTGTGCTTAGTTTCACCTTTTCCCCCACCTCCATGCTATTTTCTGTGATGACCTTACTAGGTGACATTCCCCTGGTGTGCAGGGACATGCTCCACATCCTGGACCACACTGCCCTTTCAGTTTTGGCTGATGGTTTTCCTAACTTGAGTGTGGGAGCAGCTTGCTTCCACATTAATTCCATCTCACAAATGATTAGTGGTGCTGAATATTGGCTTTTTTTTTTAAGCTGTTGACTGTGCATTTTTATTTGAGAAGTACTTGTTGAAGTCCTTTGTGTATTTGTTCTTGTGGTGTGCTGACCATCTAGAAGTGAAACCTCAGGAGCCAGAAGCCAAACTGAAGTCTCAGTCACTTTGTTACTGAGTGTGCAATTAACACCAGTTAAGCAATTAAAAGAACACTGCACAATAAGCCTACATCTGACAAAGATGTAATATTCAAAATATATAAAGAACTCAAGAAATTAAACACTACCAAACCAAGTAATCCAATTGAGAAATGGGGCTCAGAATTAAACAGGGAATTCTCAACAGAGGAATATCAAATGTCTGAGAAACACTTAAAGAAATGCTCAATGTCTTTAGTCATCAGAGAAATGCAAATCAAAACAATTCTGAGATTCCATCTTACTCCCATCAGAATGGCCAAGATCAAAAATTCTAGCGACACCACATGCTGGGGAGGATATGGAGAAAGAGGAACACTCCTTCATTGCTAGTGGGAATGCAGTCTAGTGCAGCCACTTTGGAAAGCTATCTGGTACTATCTCAGAAAACTGGGAATAGGGCTTCCTCAAGACCTAGCTATTCCACTCCTTGGAATATACCGAGAAGATGCTCCAGCATACAACAGGGACATATGCTCAACCATGTTCATAACAGCCTTATTCATAATAGTCAGAACATGGAAACAGCCTAAGTGTCCCTCAGTAGAAGAATGGATAAAGAAACTGTGGTACATTTACACTATGGAATACTACTCAGCTATTAAAAACAAGGAATTTCCGAAATTTGTGGACAAATGGATTGAACTAGAAATGATCATAATGAGTGAGCTAACCCAGAAGCAGAGAGACTCAAATAGTATATACTCACATATATCTGGACACTAGGCCAAGGGATATGTCTCATGAAAGTCTTCACTTACCAGGAAAATGGGATAGTGGTGAGGACATCCTAAGGTGGGAGAAATATAGGAGATAGGGAAATAGATGGATCCAGAGGGTCCTAGAAACCTACAAGAAGAACACTATGATGGGCAGATCTGGGCCCAGGGGTTCTGCTCGATCTATGGCACCAACCAAGGACAGTATGTGCAGTCATCATCAAACCCCTACCCAGACCTAGCCAAGGGACAGAATATTCTCCACAGTTAAGTGGAGACGGGGGACTGACTTTCACATGAACTCAGGTGCCCCTTAATTGGCCATGTCTCCTTGATGGGGAGGCCTGATGGCACTCAGAGGAAGGATAGCAGACTACCAAGAAGAAACTTGATACCCTAGCATTATATTCAAGGGGAGGAGGTCCCCATCAGTCATAGTCATAGGGAAGGGGAATGGGGTGAAAGTGGGAGGGAGGAAGGAATGGGAGGATGCACGGGATGGGATAGCAATTGAGATGTAATATGAATGATTTTATTTTTCAATAAAAAAATAAATAAATTGAAAAGAAAAAAAAAAACCCACTGCAATACATACTATTATATCATCCTCTTGCTTGTTCCTTTCTCACTGGTCACCAGGCCTCGGGTATCATGCCATAGGAGTCTTCATGTGCAAGAACATCCTGGAAGTTTCTAAAAGCATGTAAACTGAGCACTGATGGAATCCATAGGCCCTGTTTCAAAGTAGCCTGCTGTTCAGAATAGATTATCTTTATTTAGCATTTATATTATATCTTTATACTCTCTGGGCCTGTTCAGGTTTTTAACTAAATATTTGTTTTAAACATTCCCACATTATCTTTCTTAAGAAGATAACTGAGGCTTGGTTCCAGTTGCTAATTCCTTTATCTGGTATTTAAAAATGCTGACTTTGCGACATAAATACAGCAAAACTCTCTCCCTCCCTCCCTCTCTCTCTCTCTCTCTCTCTCTCTCTCTCTCTGTGTGTGTGTGTGTGTGTGTGTGTGTGTGTGCGTGTGTGTATGTGTGTGTGTGTGTATGTGTATATAACACTATGTTGAAATACCCAAACCCAATCACAGATGACTCCGGAGTTTCAGAACAGGATAAACGCACACTGCTTTAAAAGAACAAACACACACTGGCTCCTGGTCACTGTCCTTAGGATTGAAATGTCACTAATGCAGAGAAACTGCCAGTAAAGCAGGAAGACCTGGCCATCTGGCCCTAGTTGACTCCCTGTTAAGGAGTTTAAGGCTCCAAATCAGCCTTCAAATGAGGATCCCCTCACTTCACTAGATGCCTCCCCTCTCTCTTTCCCTCATCAAATACTTCTAACATTTCTCTCTAACTTCTAAACTCTCTCTTATCCCCAGAGAAACAATATCCTTATTTCTTACCAATGCTATGCTTTTAATGTGCTTTTGCTCATATCCTCGGTGCTGACTAGCTTTATGTCAACTTGATACAACCACCATTTTGGAAGAGGGAATGTCAATTAAGAAAATGCTCCCCACTGGCCAGTGGTGGCACACATCTTTAATCCCAGCACTTGGGAGGCAGAGGCAGGCAGATCTCTGAGTTCTAGGCCAGACTGGTCTACAGAGTGATTCCAGGACAGCCAGGGCTACACATGGAGAAACCTTGTCTAGAAAGAAAGAAAGAAAGAAAGAAAGAAAGAAAGAAAGAAAGAAAGAAAGAAAGAAAGAAAGAAAGAAAGAAAGAGAGAAAGAAAGAAAGAGAAAAGAAAGGAAAATACTCTCCATAACACGCACACCAGATTGGCCTGTGGGCAAGACTATGATACATTTTCTTGATTGATGATTTGATATCAGAAGACCCAGCTCATTGTGAGTGGTACCACACCTGGGCTGGTGGGCCAGTGTGCTACAAGGAAGGAGGCTTGGAAAGCCTCAAGGAGCAAGCCGTTAGCAGCACCCCTCTAGGACCTCTGCATCAGGACCTGCCTCTAGGTTCCTGTCCTGTTTGTGTTCCTGTCCTAACTTCCTTCAGTGATAAGTTGTGACCTGAGAGCTACAAGGGGAAATAAACCTGTTCCCCTCCAAGTTGCTTTGGTCATAGTGTTCTATCCTAGCAGTAAAAACGACAATACTCCCTCCCTCTAACCCATGGATTTTCATCCTCCTCTCAAATTTTCCAGGCTGTAATTCTCCAGAATTTTCTTCATAGCCCAAAGCCATTTTTTTCCTTCCAAGTCTTAAACAGGAAGAAAAACTTTTCATCATTTCTACATCATTTCAAACTCCGAACCATAATCTCTTCCCTTTCCCACTCCCCTCCCCCCCTTTTTTTTTGCTTCCAACACCCTTTAAATTATTATTGTTTTTAGATTTAGTTATTCTACTTGTATGAATGTTTCACCTGCATGTATATAGGTGCACCATGTGTCAGAAGAAAATATCAGATCCCCTGGAGCTGGAGTTACAGGTGCTCATCCTCTGCAGGAGTAACAAGTGCTCTGAAGAACAGAGCCATCTCTCCTCTCCATCAGAACATATATCTGTCTGTCTGTCTGTCCATCATCTGTCTGACTGTCCATCTATCTGTCCACCCATCTATTTGTTTGTTCCTTGGGTGTGTCCATGTAGGTCAGAGGAAAACTTTGTGGAGTTGGCTTTCTTAGTCCACCTTTATGTGGGTTCTTGGGATTGAACTCAGGTGTCCAGGCTTGCACAGCAGCCATTTTTTTTTTTTTTTAACCACTGAGCCATCTGGCTACCCACCCCCAGGATTTTTGAACAAGTAGTTCACACTTACTTTCTTCATTTCCCTACTTATTACTCATTTTTAATAGCGTGGAGATTTCTGCATGTGCTTCCTTCTGTGGAAAGTCCCTTGCAACATCCTACACATTAAACCCACTGACCACAGTCCACTTCCTACTTAGGATTTCGGAGATGCTGACTCCCTTTTGTACCTGACTTTCATTGCAGCTCCTCTGTCAGTTTGCTATTCTAGTGTTCTCTTGTTGCATAGGCCCAGCCCCTCTTTCCCTTGTCATCGGATGAATATGTGTTTGGTATTTAAATTAGCATTCTGACTGGACTGAGCAATTTCTCAGGGAGTTGTAAAGAATTAGTTCTGAGCATTTCTGTGAGGGTATTTTCAGAGAAGAGGCTTCATGAGTTAGAAGACCCACAAGTTATCTACGTCAGGGGACCCAGGTAGAACAGATCTCTCTCTCTCTCTCTCTCTCTCTCTCTCTCTCTCTCTCTCTCTCTCCTCTCTCCCTCCCTCTCTCTTTCTCTCTCTGTCTCTCTCTGTCTCTGTCTGTCTGTCTCTCTCTCCCTCTCTGACAGGATGCATGAGTCTTCTCTTGTTCTCAGACAATAGAATTCCAGGATTTTTGATCTTTGCCCTCCAAAACTTCCACCATCACCACTCCACCCCTCATCAGGCCACATTCCACCATTGACCTCCCTGGTGCTGGTATCTTTTTCTCATTCTGAGACACATAGCAGTGGTCTTTTGTGCAACTTCTTCAGAGTCACATGAACTCATTTTCTACGAAACCTTTCCGGCCTTGTATCTACCTATCCATCAGTCCTCTGGAGGCCATCCATGCCGCCTCCTTGCTGTCTCTTGGAAGAACTGTGACCTACTACAGTGTGCTTGTGAAACCGAGTTCTGACCCTTGTATAATTACTCTGTAGTAACTCATATTCGCTGACAACCTGAGAAACTCTAGATCCGCTGTGGAAATAGGTGTCTGGGTATTTCCCTGAGGAAGTTTGTAGTCCTGGTTAATTAAGGTAGGGACAAATGTGGGTAGTACCATTCCAGGCGCTGGTGTCCTGAACTATGTCAAAGGAGCACTAGAACCGGAAGCTGCCATTCCTTGTCCTCTGCTTCCTGGTTTTAGCTTCGATGTGGCCTGCTGCCTCCTTGTCCTGCTACTATGACATTTCTGCCAGGGTGGGCTGCATTCTCTCTCACCATGAGCCAAAGCAAACCTGATTTTCCTTTTAAGACATTTTGAAAGTGGGTTTATTTGTCTGTTTATTACTGTGGGTATAGATGATAGGGGTGTGTGTACCATGGTGTATGTGTACGGGAAGGGGAGGTCAGGGGTCAGTTTTTCTCATTCTACGCTTGCTCAGGTTCCAGGGATGGAACTCAGACCCTCAAGACTTAGCCTGACAAGGACCTTTACTCACTGAGCCATCTCGCTGCCTCCCTGCCTTCTTTAGTTGCTTTATTCAGGCATCTGTGTCACAACAAAAACAGGAACTAAGACATTCCCTTAGCCAGGGTTTTGATTGCTGTGAAGAGACACCATGACCACGGCAACTCTTATAAAGGAAAACATTTCATTGAGACGGGCTTGGATTTCAGAGGCTTAGTCTATTGTCATCATGGCAGGAAGTGCGGCGGCATGCAGGCAGACATGGTGCTGGAGAAGGAGCTGAGAGTTCTACACCTGAATCTGCAGGCAGCAGGAAAAGATAATGACATTGGGCCTGCCTTAAGCATCTGAAACCTCAAATCCTGCCCCCCAGCGACATACCTATTCTACTCCAACAAGGCCACACATTGTCCTAGTGCCACATCCTATGAGCCTATGAGGGCTGTTTTCACTCAAACCACCACATTCCACTCCCCAGCCCCTATAGGCTTCTTGTAGCCAGATCATAATGAAAAAATGCATTCACTCCAACTTCAAAAGCACCCACACTCTACCAATATGAACCCTGTATAAAAGTCCAAAATTCAAAGTCTCTTCTGAGATGCATGCAATCACTTAACTGTAATTACCTGGAAAATCAAAATCACATAGTCTCAGCATACAATGCATACAATGGTATAGAATATATATATTACTATTCCAAAAAGGAGGAGATGCAGCAAGGTGAGGAAATACTGGACCAAAACAAAACCCAAAGCCACCTGGTCAAGCTCCCAACTCTGCATCTCGAGGTCTGATAGCAAAATGCCTTTCACATTTCCAACTCCTTTCATCTTTTGTTGGCAGCAACACACTTCTTGGGCTGTTTCCACTCCCTGTTAGCAGCTCTCCTCATCAGGTATCCAACAGCTCTGCCATCTCTAACACGCTGAGGTCTCTCCAAGGCAATCCAGGCATCACCCTCACAGCATCACACAATGGCCTCTCTAGGCTTCCAAGCAGGGACACCTGCATGCCTGGCCTCAGCAGCCTTCCTTCCATAACCTTTTCTTCTATCCTTGACTCTAAAGCCAGAACCACGTGGCCAAAGCTGCCAAGGTCTGTTAATTTTCTGAGCCTGGAACGTGGTCCCCCCTTGTTCAGTTACATCCTCACCAGCTTTCTGGTTTTGATGGTTTCCCTCACTGCCTAAGCTTGGCTGTTCTGAAACTCAATCTGTGAACCAGGCTGGCCTTGAACCCAGAGGTCCGACAGCCTCTGCCTTCTGAGTGCTGGGATTAATGGTGTGCACCATCATGCCTGGCCCTAAACTTTTCTTTTATTCCTTGTCACGTTTCTTTAATTCCTTTTCGTAATTTGGAAACTTAGCTGGGTGGGGGTCTTGCTCTGAGGTCATCACTCCTTTTATTCCATTTAGCATCAGGCTTTTCCTTAATCTGTTTTCACTTCCTGGTGCTCCTTTTTTCCTCCAATTGTGTGTGTGTGTGTGTGTGTGTGTGTGTGTGTGTGTGTGTGTGTGT
>OU015750.1:80730972-80757527 GCA_907169655.1 Acomys percivali
ATATATATATATATATATATATATATATATATATATATATATATATAATACTATACACACACACACAAACACACACACATACGGGGATATATATATGGATTCTATTCCAAAGAGATGAAGAAGAATAGCTCCAGAAATTTACGAAGGCAGTGATAAAGCAGTGGCGAAGTATCCCGTAAGAGACAGGTGATGCCAATCAAGAAGTCAAGCTGAACCCAGTTCTAGCCTCACTGCTCTCTGGTGTGTGCGCGGTGGGAGCAGAAAGCCCAATTAACAGCAGGGGGCGCTCACCTCTCAAGAGGGGTAATGAGTGAAGGTTACAGTCTCAAGAGTGGGATGCTTAATACAGTTAGTTACCCAAGTAAAACCAGAAGAGTAAAACCAACAGACGCACAGACATAGCCCAGAAATATGAAAAACTAAAGCTGCACAAAGCCTCCAGAGGTCATAACTCCTCAACTACTGAATTTAAAGATGCTGAAATTTGCCGGCGAGTGAAAATTTCAAGCTTACCAATAAGAATGGTCTGAGAGAAAATACAATCAAGCAAATGAACTCGATCCAGGACCTGAAGAAGAAGCCAGCCAGAGATGTGACCGCGATGGAAGCCATCAGCAGAGTGACCAGGTGGGCCTACAGAGTGGGAGAACCTGCTCCAGCTCTGCATCGGATGGGGCAAACATCAAGAACATAGAAAAAGACTGCAAAACGAAACACGGAAACGAACCTGCACGTCAGCAAATGGGCACAAACAAAATCAGCATCCTTGTCAAAGGATGAAATGCAAAGGACCAATGTGGACTTGAAAACACGCCCAGCATGCTCGTCTATCAGAAGTGCCTTTGAGTTTGTTCTCTTTCTTATCTTATTCTGGTTGAAATACATGAAGAGAGATAGGATGCTGCAAAACAGGGAATCCCAAACATCTTTTCAGCTAATCAAGGAGGCACCTTATTTCTATCACCCTGTAACTTGACAGCTATAGTCTCTTAAAGAGCAGCTATAGTGTGGTTTCTGAAACCACATCAAAGTTCTCTCCATACTCTCTTGTGTATGATCCATTCCCTTGGATCCTTAAAAATCCACCATTTGTCTTACACTTTGAAGAGCTTTTTAAAGTTTGGTGGGGTATTAAGAACTTGCACTATTCACCTAGAAAATATTTGTCCTTTCTGGTTTCCAGCACTTCCTAGTATCAGCACAAATCACTCACAAGATGAAGAATCCATTTTGTTGTGTCTCCATCAACTTAATAAAAAAATAAGTTAGACATTGAAAAGCAGTTGAATATATAGAGGTGCATGTAAGGTTTACAAATGTTTAATTTTTACTTAAAAACTAAAATATTGTGATAGGTATTTACATTATTTTTTAAATAACAAGTTTATTTTGTTCATTTAAAAATAGTTTTCAGACATCTAAGTAGCCACAGGTTACTTGAGTAGAAATGGTGACCCGTGGACGGTTCACTCAGTCACAAGTCATGCGGATGTATTTCCCTGAGTCACAGACTTGCTCCATTGTGTTGTCTGTGTGCTACCTCTAGCACCAGGCAAAATGCCCAGAAGACACTATGTGAAAATGCAGTAGAATCATTAATATTTCCTGTTTCATCAAGGATATTCTGTAGTGAAATTGCAACATGTCCTTCTCTGGGTGTGTGGCAGGGAGAAAAATGGAAGCTGTACCCTCGATCACTTCAAAGACTTGTCACTACTACCTTTGTGTCACCAGAAAAAAACCTGAGTGAAAATGACCAATGATGTTTTATATCATAATGAAAGTCATTTTGATTTCGTGAACATACTCTGGACATCTTAGGGACTCTCAGACATTTACAACTTGCAAATTGAGACACATTGGCATAAGAAAAGTTTCTGAGTACTAGAAAAAAGACTGGTAACATTATTTGTCACCAATGAAGAACACTGGATAATTGGGGCCAAAGGTGAAAGAAAGACATTTCACTATATACTCTTCTTTTTTTTTTTTTTTTTTTTTTTTTTAATTTTTAAATTTAATCCAGGGAAATGAATTAGGCATTCCACAATTAATTTTAATATGATTTTTAAAAGCATAAGAAACTTAAAAGCTGGACAGAGGAAAATTGGATGACAAGCTTTATTTATAGAAAGAGAATGTTCAGCATAGCTACAAAGTTTCAAAGTGACTCGCTGGGACAATACTATGATAATTCTTGGCCCACAGCTCTCAAGGCTACTCAGCCTAGAGTTTTCGGCTAGGCTCATATACTAACTGCAGTGAGAAAATGTTAGACGAGGAGAGTGAGCAGGAATCTTGCTACAAGTTGCACCCCAATTTGATAATAAAACTCAAGAAAGCTGCGTGTAATTTCAAACAATTAAGAACATCGAATCACTCTTGATTGTTACGGTGTTAATTGATTTTTCTTTCCTCCAAAGTCCTACTCATACTCCCCAGTGTCAAACTCACAGAACTGTATAAACATGTTATTTGGAATAGACTGTGATTTTCTCTAAAAAAGCAGGTACGGTTACCTGCATGCTGACCTTGGCCAACCTCATTTGCCTTGTGCTTCTAGCATCTAAAGCAATCAGTCTTAAACCAAGAGAGTCACGGGTCTCCAGAGAGTGATGCCAATGTTTAAAACTAGCCAAGAAAAGAACTCTTGCCGTCCTCTGTGTGTCTTACCTATATCCATCTGTAGTAGAAGTAAAGTGTAGGATGTCATATTCCTCTTGACTTTATCCATAGTAAACAAACGTTCAAGTGTGATAGTAAGTGGGACCTGACAGGCGGCTAATATCTACAAGGTAATTGGAACTGCTTAGGACCTTGGTGACCTGGAGGACCCAAATATGTACCCAGAGGGTATTTGCTCCTGTTATCTTTAGCAGCCTATTAGCTAGTGATGTCATTAAAGATCCTACCCGAATCTGTTGAAAACAACAAGCATTGGCTCTGATGTGGACAAAAGGGAACTTGTATGTACTGGAACTACTCTGGCCTTTATAGAAATATATATGGAAGCTTCTGAAGAAACTAGAATAGAAGGTTTACCTTATGGCCCAGTTATACCTCCTTCACATTCATTTCCCCAAAGGGCTACACATCAACATAGCAGAGAGACACTTGCACATCAATTTTTACTTCAACAGCATTCACAACAATTATGTCACAGAACCAATCTAAGTATTTAGCCACAGAAGAAGAGGTAAGGAAAATGTGGTACATAGACACAGTGGAACTTTTTTCATCCCTAAAGAAGCATCAAGTTATGTCACTAACAGGAAAATGAAGGCAACTAGACATTGCAGAGGAATTTTAATCAATAACATGGCTGCTCTGTCAAATGAGCACATCCAAAGACCTTTGAGGTCTGTGTGGTCCCACAAGAATGCAGACAATCTCTGAATTACCATACAATCTGACTGGAATACAGACATGCCCTTAGTGCACGCCTTTAATCCCAAATAAAGAAGGTAAGGTTATCTTACAGAAAGAAGCAGCCACGTTTGAAAGTGACATCTAATTGAGGGGGAGACAAAGCGAGGAATCAGAGAAGTATTTGACATAATGAGTCAAAGAAAGGATACACCCAGCTCTCACAAGAACAGGACAGGAAAGAGAGTTACTTAAGAGCAGCATAGGGAGAAAGGAGGGGATTTTGCCAAGAGTTTCTTTCTGGGACAGTTTTACAGAGACAGGTTGTAGAGAGAACAAAGTAGACATGGGTGGAGACAGAATGAGCCAGAGATTGAGAAGGAGCCAGAAGATCGTTTGCCAGAATTAGTTCGAGGACAGGCAGAGCAATTCAGTCAGAAGTCAAGAGAACTCAATTTGAATCAGTCAGTTTGGAGAGGAGTTTGGACCAGAACAACTGAGTTGAACCAGGCAGCGAGAGTTCAGAAAGAGCTAGAAAGCCTTGGGAATGGCTCTCATCACATCTCCTCATCTGAGGAAGTAATCATATTAAACAAACCAAGTCAGTCTCAGAAAGCCAAATATCACATGTTTTCTCTGATTTGTGGCTTCTAGATTTTTATATAGTCACATAAGATTGTGTGTGTATTTTAAATAAAAGTAGAAATGAAGTTGCCTGGGGGGAAAAAACTAGAGGAGAGAAAGTTTAGAAAACAAAGGATAGAAGGACTAGGGTGTGGTGGGGTGTACAATCAACACATGATGTACATGTGTATAAAGAAATGTGTGCCTCGTATGATTACAATAGATTTCATTTTATAAGAAAAGAGAGCAATTCAAATAATTATGGGGCATTTCTCACCATTTGAAAATAGGCAAGTAGTTGAGAAAAAAGATATCTTGAAAAGGTTGAAACATTTGTATGCTGGCAGACACTATACCAGCTCTGCGTGCATGATCTTGACATCACTTCTCTAAATTAACCTCCTAATATTTTAGTGAATGCCGTCTGAGCCCGAAGAGGATCTAAAATTGCTGACTTGTTTCTCTCCATCAGAGTAGCTCATTCCAACCAAGGCTAATTCCCCTGGCGTGTGCATGTGTGTAGAACTGCTAGCAATTAAAAGCATTTTGGCAGCACAGTAAGTTAAGGGGGGGGGGCGGCGGGCTCAGAGAACAAGAGCAGGTTTCCATTGTAAGCTCTGGGTAGCACAGGCAAACTCGGGCACTCTGTTTGTTGAAGAATAGAGTAGTATTTTTCACTCTATCACAAATGAGACAGTTATTTAAAAAAAAAATCATACTAACACACTGCTGTATCTGGAAAATAACAGACCATCACATGAGAAATACTACTGTGTAAACATTGTGATCTTTCCATCTCACAGACCAGCTCCGGGAAACAGTGAAGAGGAAAGAAGAGAAAGTCTTGGTGGGTCCGTGGTAGGAAGAATTGAGCAGGCAGTAAACAGCTGGTTAATGAAAACCAACTGTTGGGGAACAACTAGCTATAGTAACCAGCTGTTGAGAGGTTGAGGAATAGAGGAAAAATGAAATACTCGACCCAGGCATATGTGGTACAAAACTGAAAGGTCTTAAAGCCCAGGAGAACTTTACTTTTCTGTCTCTCTGTGTTGCTTGCTGTTACTAGTTCTTTATTACTCCTTGGGCCAACCCCGGTACTTTATTTAAAGTGAAGCTTAATTGTTTTTATTATAGATTATATCATGATTTTTCTCACCTTTTACAACCAATAGAACACTTAAAAAACAACTAAGCAAGAGAACAGTCTAACGAAAAAATACAAACAGTTCTATATAACCTACAATAAAGCATATAGCAAAAACCAATCAATTTCCAAGCCATGGTCAGCATAACCTGATTACTATTTCTTAAGCAATACTTGGGAAAGCTTTATCATAAATTTTCCTAGGCTAAAGCCATTGTGTTTACATGATTGTCATAGCAATATAGCAATATAGCTTGAGCTATATTGCTCTCTAATTAAAACAAAACAAAACAAAACAAAACAAAACTTGACTTACTCCTAGTCCCAAACCAGCAAGTGTACTATCTAAGCCTAGGCTAACTGCCAAGGGGTCCTTTATTATAAAATATCTGTAAAGCATGACATTCCAAGCCCATCTTCTATTGCTTTCAAAGAAAATTCTAAAGAAACTTTTCTACAGCTAACAGTATCTAGCCAGGTACTCTTATGTCAAGGTTGTAACTTTCTACCAAGCAGTTTCTGCCTGACTGCACACAGTGAGAGCCAAGAACTCTCTCGTCTCAAACCTTTGAGTGATGTCTTCTTTCAACAATCTTGGTGGGAAAAAGTTTTCCCTGTGTGAATGTCATTAGGGCTCTATTTCTCAAAGTGAGAAATGGAAAGACAGTTTTAGAAGAAAAAGTATATTTCAAAGTAATTTTAAGGCAAAATTACACCTGGACCATACATAATATTTAAAGGCAGTGGTGATCAGCCAGAGATCTTTGGAATTTTGTCAAGCAAAGTCTCAACAGCTGTTCTGGATGTCTAGAGATCATGCTGGACAGTCAAAGGTTTCAGGAACTTAGTTAAGCAAAGCCTCTACGACTTGTCCTCATGTCTGTGACATTTTCACATTAAAGTTAAGAAATGTAATCCAAGGGAAAGTGCCCAACACTTAATAGGCAACATTAGGCAAAAATGTTGAGATAATATCTCAAATAGTATCTAGTTATGTGGTTCATGGATGAGAAAGAGACTTCTTAACCAAAATCACCAGATAAACTTATTCCCACGAGTCACAAACTCCCACAAACCATCCTTCTGCCAAGCTGTCCCACCATGGTTCTCTAGAATTTCTAGTTACTCTGCTTCTTCATACTAGCACTCACATGTACAAAGGTCTGGGGGTTAGAAACAATGACTTCAAGACTCTGAGAGTCTGTATTGCTTCTAAGATAACATCACCACATATTTCACCACTGGCTGCCCACCTCATATCTTTCCTAAGGTACAGTATCATCCTGATGTCATTACATGGCCTCATCCAACATGCATTGTATCTATCAAACTCCCCTTTATTCTCCACAATAAGTATTTTCACTCCACAGCCTCTATTCTACTTCATCTATCCATTTTATAAAGGAAGTTCTGTTCAGACTTTATCATCCATCTGTCAGTAAAACAAAACAGAAAGAAGACTTGTAGGAAAGTAAATTTGCTGGCAGTACAACTGGTCTACCCTGCTTACTTTGTGCAGCTCTCACTACAAGTCTCCACTGAGCACATTCCTCCTTTGAGGAAAAAGAATTTCTGCTCCCGTCACTTTTTTTGTTTTTACATCACCAGCTTCACAGAGACATTTAAATACATAGGATGTCTCCAAGGTGTCCAAGAGCAGTTATTAGTTTTGGTTGGCTATAACAAAGAATGAAATCAAAGGTAATAGACCTAGAAGCCAAGATAAGAGTGAGAAAACCCATCTGGCAGTCTTCAGGACACATTATACTGTCTAGCTTTTCAAAGTTCCAGAAGACAGTTTCTCAGAACTACCAGAATCATGAGAGCAATAATCAAACATCAAATTGCAATAAAAATTAGATATGAAATGTTAAACACCAGGATGTCTTTGATCTACTGATCTACTTACTGGCCTTAGGAATATAAAAATGAATTAGTTCAACATCTAGGAAGAAAAATAACCACCTCAAAGAGAAAAGGTTTGGCATCTCACTTTTCTCTACAGCACTACCAATGCCAGACATGATAAAATATGAAAAGAATTCTGAACTTAAAAATTAGAACCAAGAATTTTTTTTCCCACAGGCATGAGAAAAGAACATAGTCAAACAAGAAAGACCCCCTGGGAATAAGACACACTGAGTTTCTTGCAGAGAAAAGGAAAGTTTGTGCCAACATTCAGTGGATTAAGAAATGAATTAAATAAAAAAAAATTTTAATATGACCTGAGGATACAGAGGGAACATTCTTGTCTGGCATATGCAAGGCCTTAGATTCAATCCCCAGTCCCACAGAAAAATGCAAACAAGAAAAATGGACATTGGATATGTAGTAGTAGAAGGACCAGTGCTGAGTCATTATTTCTCTAAAGAATACAAGAAAATAGGACAAATCACAACAGTAAATGTTGATAATATTTTTTTAAAAAGTCATCAACGTGGGAAATTGAGAGGGGCAGGTGACAAAAGGCAAGGTGCTGACATCATTGTCTTCCCCAGTAGTGAGCAAGTGGCTGCTGCCTAGAACTAAACCACTTCACTGAAAGTTTAAAAATATGTTTTAATAAAATTAAGAATTTTTATCTCCTGAGAATTTCATACAATTTATTTTGTGTACTCTATCACTTCCTACTCCCTCTCCTAACTCTTCCCAGATCCACCTCCACTTTTGTATCCATCCCAACTTTGTGTCTTCTTCTTCT
Source organism: Acomys percivali (assembly GCA_907169655.1). Taxonomy (NCBI): domain Eukaryota; kingdom Metazoa; phylum Chordata; class Mammalia; order Rodentia; family Muridae; genus Acomys; species Acomys percivali. The sequence continues at coordinate 80,738,808 of OU015750.1, forward strand.
TTTAATAAGTCATCAAGTTCAGTTTGTCAATGTACTTCTGAGCATGATGCCACCCACCAGGTATGGTCCATCTACAAAGAGCCACATCCTTAATGAAATCTGACCCATCTGTCCATAGTTCCTCAGTTAAGGGTGGAAGCTCACAAACCTCTTCACCCCCCACACCAAAATGTTGACTCACTTGATCCTGTGAGTTCATGAGTGTCATGGTTCCCTCATGTCCAGAAGACAGTTTCATTCCATCCTCTGGCTCTTATAGACTTTCTGTGATGGTACCTGAGCCTAATGGTGCTATTGTTGAGTGTTACAGATGTCCCATTTGTAGCAAAATAATACCATTGACATTTATTCTGTGCTCTTGGATCAATTGTGTTTCTGCATTAGCCGCCCTTCATTGTACAAAGAAAGAAAGTTCTCTAATGAGATATTTTTTCTCTCCCTGAGATAGGGTTTCTCTGTGTAGCCTTGGCTGTCTTGGACTAGCTTTGTAGATCAAGCTGGCCTTGAACTCACAGAGATCCACCTGCCTCTGCCTCCCAAATGGTGGGATTAAAAGGGTGTGCTACCACACCCAACCTCTAATAAGGTCTTGAAGTTTCATTAATTTGACTCTAGGGATTCATATTTAGATGACAGTTTGGTACTATGTCTACTAAGGAGAAGAACAGTAGTAAGGTCACCCTTGGAGCCTGTAAACCCCCCAACCATGTATTCATGGCCAGATTTATAGTACCAGACATGTGTCTTCTACTCTGGAGCTGGCCTTCAATACAGTCAGAGAGTACTTGTTTCCTTTCGTAACACAGGGTTCACACCTGGGTAAGACTGTTGATGGCCCTCCTGGCTCCCCAGCAGCCCATATAGCATCTTCCAGTACTATGAGAACTGGCTGCCAGGGAGGAAGCTTCCTGGTCAATGTTAACTTGATTTGTCTTGTACTGTGGCCAATGTGTATGGGGTCTTACTATCAAATTCTGGTGGGCAACTAAGAGCAGTGACTCTACAGGAGATATCCCATACCTGGCCCTGTGCTATCTGTCTGTCTGTCTGTCTGTATCTATCTATCTATCTATCTATCTATCTATCTATCAATCATCTATTTTACTTATTTATTTTTAAATTTATTTAATTTCAGTCCATGGCTTCTGAGAGGAACAAAATCCTCTGTGTAGGGAGCTCCAATTAAGTGCTTTCTCTCTGTCTATGTCCCTCCTCCACAAACACAGACAGACAGATGCACACACACACACGATGATTATAAAATAGTGGATTTCTATACCTTTTATTTTAATTTATTATATTTTATTCAGATTCCATTCCTAATGTTATCCCCCTCACTTGTATCTTCCCGTCCCACCCTCCCTCCCTCTTCCACCCTATTTCCCTCCACTAGACCTCTGTCGGAAAGGGACTTCCTCCCAGGCCATATTTTCAATATCATTACTGTTGATAGTTATTCCTTTCTCTATTCCATTAAAAAACTTTCAAACTTAGAGAGGTTTTTGGTTTGGGTTCTTTTTTTTCCTTTTGTTTTTGAAAACAATGTGAAAAACCATGAAATCCAACTATGCCCTTATTTTTTAATCTATTAAATACATTTAAAATTATTTTAATAAACAAGACCATGACAGAACTCCTTTGTCCGTCCTCCTGCCTTGGAGCCTCTGCTGGAGGAAGCACCTCACTCTGGCATTGTCTGCCCATGTGGATATAGGGTGCTTAGAAGCATCTGGTCTGTCAGTGCCTACTTCTTGGTCAAGTGGTGTTTCATCTTTTTCACTTTTGCCTTTTTAATATGGCTTGAAAATGTTAATTATATACTTTTTTCTTATTAGCAGAAAGATTTCTCTTTAAATCAAGAACAGAGGATTGGCATTTTATGTGAAGTGCTTATCCCCGACTCTTTTTTTTTTTTTTGGTTTTTTTGAGACAGAGTTTCTCTGTGTAGCCTTGGCTGTCCTAGGCTCGTTTTTGTAAACCAGGCTGGCCTCAAATGCACAGCAATCCACCTGCCTCCCGAGTGCTGGGATTAAAGGCGTGTGCCACCACACCCAGCATATCCCCGACTCTTTTCCACACATAAGGCAGGTACTCGGAACTTGCCCTTATTTTCACACAGTTTTTTTGCTTCTATTCTGTCTCTCCCATGATGGCAAAGCCTTGGTGCCACAGTCCTAACCTGAAGCTGCAAGCCTGTCCGCTCTAGCCCCAGTATTTGGAATTTCCTTTTTCATTTTCCTTATTGGAAAAACTCCAAGGACTACTATGCCACGTTTCTTCTTTGTCCCTGATGTCTTAGTATGTACTGAATGCTGACACTCTCCTCAGGAGTCAACAGAACCCAATAGTTTGTTCATAATTGTCTTTGTGATCGCCTAGAAATTATATACTTACTCTGATTTCCTGTTTGGATACCAAGACCTTAGTCAATTTCACTCTTCTGATAAGGTTTCACATAATGCCATATAATATTAGAGATGGTTCTTAATGGTGCTCCACGACTGATCCTTTGCCTTTATAAAATTCACTGAAAACTGATTCTTGGCTTTGTGGATGCAGGACAATGCCTAGAACCCTGGAATGGCATGTTGCAGATTCACATACAGCAGCCTTCAGCACGCCCACCTGAACCATGTTGCAGATTCACATACAGCCAGCCCTCAGCACGCCCACCTGAACCAGGCCTGAGTGTGACCTGGAGAGAGTGAGTAAGACAAATCAAGCAGATGAGTGGGACACCTGGTCTGGTGGCATCAGCAGTGCTATTGGCAACACCCTGTTCTGAGGAGCTAGAGCAGTGTTTCTCCACCTACATACTTACTTACAATTTTTGTTTCCTTGAATTTTGAAGACAGGGTTTCTCTGTGTGGCCCTACCTGGCTGTCCTGGAAGTCACTTTGCAGACCAGGATGGCCTCCAACTCAGAGATCTGCCTGCCTCAGCCTCCCCAAGAGCTGGGATTTAAAGGCTTGCCACTACTGCTGGGCTACATTCTTTTTGTTTTGTTTTTTTGGGGGCAGGGTTTCTCTCTGTAGCCTTGGCTGTCCAGGACTCACTTTGTAGACCAGGCCGGCCTCGAACTCACAAAGATCAGCTTGCCTCTGCCTCCCGAGTGCTGGGATTACACCATCGAGCCCGGCTCTGGCTCCGGCTCCAGAAAATTATAGTTATGAAGTAATAACAAAATACTTTTGTTGCTGGGGATGTCACCACAACATGAGGAGCCGTATTAAGGGATTGTGGTAGTAGAAAGGTTGAGAACCACTGTCCTTTGTTTAGCCAAATTTGTAATTCTAGCTGCATCCCTGCTGTTTCCGAAGCCTGACATTTTGATGTTCCTAGTACTTCTGGGGCCTAAGCAACAATTCCTCTTAATAAATTCCTTTTCTGTCTCAATCAGCATATACCAACTGTTTGTATTTAAACTGACCGGTCTCGTGCTTATGTTTTCTGGATATCTACTCGCATTTTAAATAATTGGTATAGAACCTTAAGCCTTAAATTTAAATGCCTGCGGTGGTCTGTGGTATTTACGCTGCCTATGCCTTTGGCCACCTAGTTAGTTGCCTTGTTTTCTTTTGCTTACCTAATAATGGTCTCCTCCATCTTTGCCTTCTAGCAATTCAATCAACAAACATTTATTCTAATAACCAACATACTGGGATATGAGGATCACGAGGGAAGGAAAGATGGGTGTGGTAACATGCGCCTGTAATCCCAGGCCTTGGGAGGTAAGGCCGGAGGATTAGGAGTTCATGGACAGATTAGACTATGTGGAGAGTTGGAGGCCAACCTGGGCTACTTGAGACTCTGTCTAAAAATAAAATGAAACAAAAACAAAAGAAAAACACCCTTGGGGTGGGGGGTGGGGGAGAAAGAAAGAAAAGAAAAGAAAAGCACCCTGTGGCTCTCAGCAAGGAATTCAAATTCCAGAGGGAAAAAAAGATAAGGTGGGCGTGGGGGAGTTGTAGATCCAGGAGAGGTATGACTACAAAGCTTTGCTTTTTTTTGTTTTTGTTTTCTTTCTTACTTTCTTTCCTTTTCTTTTCTTTGCTTCACTTTCTTTTTTTTTTTTTTTTTTGGTTTTTCGAGACAGGGTTTCTCTGTGTAGCCTTGGCTGTCCTGGACTCACTTTGTAGTCCAGGCTGGCCTCGAACTCGCGATCCACCTGCCTCTGCCTCCCGAGTGCTGGGATTAAAGGCGTGCTCCACCACGCCCGGCCTCACTTTCTTTCTTTTATTTATTTATTTTTTTACATTTTTATTTAAGGTTTTCGAGACAGAATTTCTCTGTGTTATCTTGTCAGTCCTAGGCTCGCTTTGTAGACCTGGCTGGCCTGGAACAGGGCTCCGCCTGCCTCTGCCTCCCAAATCCTAGGATTAAAGGTGAGCCACCACGCCCGGCTTTGTTTTTTTCTTTTTTCCATTCACAAGTAGAAAAGAAGAGTCCAAAAGCTAGGCACGCCAGGAGCTAAAAACCGTACTCTAGAAGGGGCTCTTGGGAGAGCTGAGCAGTAAGGCTGGCAGAAGGGCCCAGCCCATCATTGTGGCTGCTTCCCTGCAGTATAGATATTTGGCATGCCCAAAGGCTCTCTGAGATGCAGTGGGAGTGTCTGAGGACTGTTTCTCAAACTCATGAGATAACAGAATCACCCTGGGCTTGTTCAAGTTTAGCTCAACAATGGTTTGATTTCAGCCTTTTAAACCCAGGTCCCAGGAGACTCACATGGAGGGGAAAAGGTGCCAAAAGAGGAGCCTGGAAGCAAAACCCACAAAGGACGAGAAGTTTCCATTTTATCCTGAAAGCAAATGCTGCCACTCAAGGACTTAAAAACAAGTAGCAACTAGACCATATTTGCATCTTAGAAAGTTTTTGCATTAGAGAAAACAGATCTTGGCAATGGAAGATCAGTTATGTTATTTGAAATACTATGCTTGCGGAAGTCAGCATGTTTGAACTAACACTGTAGTCTGCAAAGCAGAGAAAGTCAGTGATGCCATCAGTTTGGTAAGAGCATGGCTGTGAGGTCTGGGGGAGTCTGAAGTGCTAACTTGGCTCAGGGGTTTGTATGGATGGAGGCCGTGTTCACCTGTGAGAGGCAGAGAAGAATAAAACCTTCCAGTGGCACATTCAGTTTTGGCTATATTGATATTGAGAAGAAAAAAAATCTGCACAGAACCTGTAAAAACTGTCTTTTAGAGGCAGGGGAAGGCACAAACAAGTGCTATTCAAAGTACAGGAAGGCAGGCAGTGGCAGTCAGTCTAGAAGGCCCACCCCAAGCATAGCTCTTTTTGTTCTAGGGACATATGAGAAAGGATATTTCCTAGAAGCACCTGATTGAAGTCTAAGGAAAGACCTAGAATTCTGTATAAAAACAGGTTGTTGGGGATAGCTGCACTATAGAATAGCTCTTTCTTGATTTGTCACATTTGCTATTAGAAACACTATGCTTGGGGAAGACTGCATGTCTGAAATTGTCTGCTATATATAAAAACTCTTGAAATTTTTAAAGTCAACCTGGGCATGATGGGGTGGACTTAGAATCACCTAGTTAAGTCAGGTGTGGTGGTGCACACCTTTAATCCCAGCCCTGGGGAGGCAGAGGCTATATGAGTTTGAGGCCAGCCTGGTTTACAAAGTGAGTTCCAGAATAGCCACAGCTACACAGAGAAACCCTGTCTCAAAAACAAACAAACAAAACAAAACAAATACCTGGTCTAGACCAGCCTGGGCTACACAGCAAGGTCCTGTCTTTGAAATGCAAATAAAATAAATATAATGTCCCAATGTTGAACATGTTATCCCATACCAATAACATATCATGCCTGGGGTGAATAGGAGCGAGGTGTCAATATTGTCTAAAGAACCCCAGTATAATGAAATATGTAAAAAAAAAAAAAAAAAAAAAATTAGTAACTACTAACACAGGCTGCTATTGGCTGGATTTGGCTCTTTGAAAATTAACCACAAAGCAGTTGAAAGTACCATAGTTCAAGAGTTGGTTAGGCATGAAACCAGTCAAGGACCAAAGCCCAGATCAGAGCTAAAGAGACAGCATGACGTTGTAGGTCTGCAGAGAAAAAGGAACTAGGTAGATCTGACCCAGGTGACCTTCTCAGAAGCAAGTCACAGCCCAGAGCCGTAAGGCTACTGCAAACTTAGCAACGTACTAAATGGAAACGCTGTAAATGAAAGAGACAAAGTCCTCTTATTTTTTGCAGTCTGACATCTGAAAGATTCTAAGAACGAGGGGAGAGTTAGAAGAGGATGAGTAAAGCTGAGGTAGATGAGCATCTAAAGGCATCAAAGAAAGAGATGCTGTTCAAGGGAAAGGGAAAGGCCGATTCGAGAAGGAAGGAAAAATCAGCGGAGGCGACACGGCTCGCTACAATGGCAGGGAATTACAGGAGCAGACAATCAGTGGCAATGCTGCAGGGGAAAAAAAAAATGGCAGGACAGATGAAACGTATCAATTGGACTTCTCTCTCCATGCAAGTGGGGAAAAACTAGAGGGTGGCTCGGTGCGTTTTCTCTTGCAACCTGCTTGGTAACCACTGTTTTAGTCTCCTTTGATTGGTGCACTATCGAGGAATGGAGAAGTACTTTCTGAAATTCAGAACGTGTTAGCGTCATCCTTCCTCAAGTCGGTGTTACACAGGAATGGTCGCATTCCCAACAGAAGCATCCAGAAGCAGGCCTCTAGAATAATCAAAAGGAAAAGAAATAAAGGCTTGTCTGGGAGTTCGGACTAAAAAGAGTAAAATGCTTCAGAGAGGGAAGGTTAGGAGGGCCGTGATTGAAGCATTCAATTAGCCATCTACCTCCGCAACGCGTCTCATTTCCATTCATTTTATCCCATTCTCGCCCACAGATGCAGTTCTCCTGTGCTTCTGAGTCCCCGCCCCTCCAGTCCACCCTTCACGGCAAGCCAGGCTTCTGCAGCTCTTTCCTTTGTCTGCAGCCCATTTCCCTCCCAAGGCCAATCAACCAATGCAACCTACTTGGGCTCTGAGTAGAATGCCCTGGGTCTGTATTCGTGTTCTGTCAGCCCCCCCCGCCCCCCCGTGGTGTGACCTTGAGCAGAGAATGTAAGCCTTGTGTATCTTAATTGTGTCACCCGGAATGGTGGCCGCCAGACCGCTCACTTCACAGGAGCATTACAAGAATGAATAATCGACTCATCCATGGAAGAGCTGTGGGGGGAACTGCAGTGTTGAGCAATCTATCTGACACAGGTTTGGTCTTCTATAAAATGCCCAGGAAACACATCTACCTCTGATTGCTATGGTGATTAAATTAGAGAATGTACCGGAAGTCTACCAGCTGCTTGCCCAGGATTTACTAAACAGCAACAAACGGTAGCTATTATAATTCCAAAATCTAAGTACAAATAGCCTGTACTCTGGAGGCCGTTCTGCTCCCAGCCTAATTGTGTGCAGCTCTTCACGTGAGTTTTAGAATAGACATTATTTTTAAAATTCTTTTCTCTGTTTGTTGTTTTTCAGAAGGGTTCCTGAAAGATAGCACTAGCTGCTCTGAACCGGTGGTGGTTCTCCTGCCTCAGCCCCTCCAGTGGCAGGAGCCTTCCTCTCACCTTCTCCCTTCGCTGATAGTGTGCTCACACCTTTAACTTCTGGTTCGCATTGTTAGGCTGAAGGCACAGTGTCGCTGCATTAAGCTAACTCACCTAGTATAGAACTGGGCTGAGATTTTTTTTTTTTTTAAAGTGGAAAAAAAAAAAAGTAAGTTCTCATCAGTTGGTAGTTGAATTCCTTGAATTGTATTTTTATATCGAGCAGCTTTATTTCTTTCAAGTTTATAGTGTGGCTTTGGATAATGTTCAGCATGGATGAAAGTGTGAAAGAGTTGTAGGCTGTCGTGTAAGATGGAGCAATTGTTTGGAAGAAAATACAGTGAGTAGAGTTTCCAAAGATAGGGGATTAGTTAAACAAACTGGGGCATGTGGATGTGATGGAATATTAAACATAAAACATCCTTATATCAGACACTTCCTGTATACATATATACTACTATATTAATATTGAAAGACCCTTAAAAAAACGGACCATAAGTGAGTAGAGCTATAAAGCAATGTAAAATTTCTTTCTTGCAAATGTAAATGTTTCCTTTTGTGTAAAATTAAAGATAGCTATGAGTCTATGCAGATTTATGCCTTTTCAAATTAGGAAGCATAATAAGCAACTGTGTGTGGAGACGGTGGAAAGGAAGGGACAGAAGAAGCACAGCTTCTCGCTTTCCTTTGTCATTCGGCATCGCATTTTTAAAAATAATTTCTAATCCATTTCTTTCTTTTTTTTTTAAGTGGTGGGTGGAAAGTGAGATTAAAGCTTTTCTTTTTAAAGTCTTTCATTCTTATACGTTGATATAATATTCATTTATTTAGTTATTTTGGCAATGCTCGGGATTGAACCCAGAGTATTGCACTGCTTGTGTTAAATGTCTTGAGATTACATTCTAAAAAGAATATTTCTCTTGGAAATCTCATATGTGAGTATTGCATTTATATTGTTTTCCCACTTCTTCCTCTTTTAACTTCTCCCATGTCCCCCCACCTCAAATTCATGATCTCTTCTTTCTTAATCTTTCCTTAATTATTATTGTGTATTGCGATCACACACACACACACACACACACATGCACACGCATACACAAGACACACACGTTATGCTGGCTGTTCTTGGTTGTCAACTTGATTACACCTGGAATTAACTAAAGCCCAAGTGACTGGGTACACCTATGAGGGATTTTTTTTTAGTTAAAATATTTGAAGTGAGAGCCCCACTTTTAATCTGGATCTTAGGAGGTAGGATACACCTTTGATCTATAGGCGCCTTTAATCTGGGCCACATCTCTGCTGGCAGCATACATAAAGGACTTGCAAGAAAGGAACCAGCTCTCACTGCCTGCTTGCTCATGCTCTCGTTCTCACTGGAAAGTCCATTGCTTCAGGGCATTAGAGCGTACTTCCCTAGCATTTTTGAGTATACTGAAGACCAGCTGAGATATCCAGCCTCAACTAATGACTTTCTGTTAGTAAGACAGCCATTGTTGGACTAGCTAAACCACAGCCTGTAAGCCATTCTAATACATAATATATATGCATAATATGATAATTACTATATAATAAACACAAACATATACAATAAATACCATATATATATTTATTTTCTGAGTTCTGTACCTCTATAGCAGTGGTTCTCAACATTTCTAATGCTGTGACCCTTTAATACAGTTCCTCATGTTGTGGTGACCTCCCTAGCCATAAAATTATTGTCATTGATACTTCATAACTAGAGTTTTGCTACTGCTATGAATCATAATGTAAATATTTGATATGCAGGGTATCTGATGCGTTCCCTGTAAAAGGGTCATTCAACCCCCAAAGGGATCATGACCTATAGGTTGAGAGCCTCTGCTCTAGAGAACTCTCACTAATACAGATTTTGGAACCAGAAGTGGTTCTAGAGCAACAAAAGCTGCTTAAGTATATCTGGAATAGGCTTTCCAATTTGCCAATGCCTACAGTTGTTACTGAAGCCTGTTCCAGTTACTAAAGCCCGGAGAGTACTGAAAGCCCATGGGGTGAACTATTTTACAAACTTCAGTAGACAAATGCACTTGATTATCCTGATTCACCAATTGTGAGAGGTAACAGGTGACTCTGTCTTAGGAAACTTTTGATAGTTTGTGGGAAAAACAAGGAGACGGAAGATGATGGTTGGTTGCTCCTCCCATCACTGGATGAACTGACAAAGGAAAAGAATGAGCTCTGCAATAAATTAACCCCCTTCTAGCATCTGAGAATGCAGCGAAGGACACCAATAAGCTCGGCAATAAAACTGACCGGATCCAGATGGATATAAACAGTCTAAAGTTTTCTAAGGGTGCCCTGATATTGCAGAATATCAAGATGAAGCCCTCATTATAAGTTGGGCTGAATTACAGTGAAATTTCAAGTCCCAGCCTCAGAGGGTGTTGGCGGATAAAGTGAAGGCATTAACTGGTAAAGAATGGGATCCCGTGACTTGGGATGGAGGTGTGTGGGAGGACCCTACTGAAGCCCAGAACTTCGAACCCTCAGATTCTCAAGGGTTTATTTCACTGTTAGAAATAGTCTCTCCACCTTCAGCAGATTCACTTCCACCCCCACTACCTGAAATATTGCCCTTTCTACATTTGACGGAGGAAATTAACCCTTTATTGTGGACTACACCAGCAGTGACTTTCTCTGAAGCCAGACAAGATAATACTGATGTCCCTTGGGGCCCACCAATAGCTGGCTTTAGACCTATAGCCAGACTTACAGGGGAATAGAAAGTGGAGGTGAGCTACACTGCTAAAGGCTTAATGAGTTTACTAACTCATTCAAGAAGAAGTCTGGGGAACATGTGTGGGAATGGATTTTTAGGGGTGTGGGATAATAGTGGAAGGAACATAAAACTGGATCAGGCTGAGTTTATTGACATGCGTCTACTGACTGGAGACTATAGATTTAATATGGAAGCTTACACAATTAAGCATGTGCGTCAAAAGTTTGCTTATGTTTGACAGAAGCAGTTGAGAAAAGATGGCCTACTGAAAAGGAACTGGAGATGCGTGAGATCCCCTGGCTTAGTGACGATGAAGAGATTTTAAAGTTCTGGGAAATTACAATGCTAGAGTGATATTCTGTGTAAAACCTAGTCTTCCACAGTGGGAAGGCCTGGAAGACACACCCTCCACTAATCCTATAAGACACAAAGTGGTGAGAGGCTCATTGACACAGTTCAAGAGCTTTTTTGTCTGCCTTCTTCTTGTGCCAGATCTTAGGGTTGGAGAAGCTGCTGATCCATTGGATGAATTAAATGCAGTGGGTTTTACTGGGCTCTGAAGTAGCAGGAGCCAGGTGGCAGCACTGAATGACCAAAGGCAAGGTGACCCTGGTAATCGGACCGAATAGCATGGACAAAGGAATGTCTGTAACACCAACAGCCTAATCCGTGATGGTCAGCACAGGCAAAGCGATTTTTATGGTGGCCTGAGTTGTATGGAGTTTTGAGACTATCTAAGAAATTGTGGTGTTTCCAGGCATGAAATATATAAGAAGCCAGCAAAGCAGCAGCCTCCATGGCCTCCGCATCAGCTCCTGCCTCCAGGTGCCAGCCCTGCTTGAGTTCCTGTCCTGACTTCCTTCAGTGATGAACAGCCATGTGGAAGTGGAAGCCAAGTTAACCCTTTCCTTCCCAGCTTGCTTTGGTGTTTCATCACAGCAACAGTAACCCTAAGACATTATATATAAAATCAACTTAATATGACAGTTTTATAGTTGTAGAACAGTCTACAGAATGATACATGTGATTAATTATCCCTTTGAAGATTATTTAAATTTACAATGTTTTCATGGCTACAATACTAAAATGAATATTTATGCCTTTAGATTAAGTTCTAGACATAAAAATTGTCAAGCAATAGTAACATTTTTGCTGACAACATTTCTTAAAGCAGGTGGTCTTAAGTGTACTCTCCAGGGTGTCTGTCTCTAAGGATTTAGCCTGCAGGACTCTGGAATTAGCCCTTTTGAGGAGCCAAAATGCTTTGCAAATAGAGAAGGATTTTGAATGACCAGAGGCAATGTAGCAGCAGATGGGAGAGAGATTGGAGAGAGAGAGGAAGATGTGAGGAGAGGTACTTCCAGGCTCTGCCTCTCTCCCTCTGCAAGGATTTCTTTCGGAGACTTGTGAAGGAGCTGAACTGTAGTGAAAAGACACAAAGACAACAAATAAAAAGGAGCCTGGGATGAATTAATTATACTGTAAACTTGGGAATTAGCACAAGTCGAAGGTCAGAGTTCTACCAATCAAGAAACTAGGAATGAGCTTAGTCTTGCTAACCAGCTTGTCCAAGGGATTGTCCCCCACCCTCCCTTTCACTTCATAGCCTTCCTGCTAGGACCTGTGTATCCTCGGGCATTAGGAAGTCTTGCCCATCAGATGACTAGCAGCCTGTAACAAGGGATGTATCCATTGTAGCTCCCAGTAGCTGTGAAGGAAGGGGCCTGATTCACCTCACCATCGCCAATGGTTGGGATGTCATTGTTTCTAAGTCTTTAGCAATTGAATGGGAAAGTTTCATGTTTATTGACATGGTATTGGAGGATTTGAAAGGTTTGTGATTTTTAAATTTTCATCTGATTCCTGAAAAAACAGGATATAATGGCAGTTTATAGGGCATGTGGTAGGTGCCAGCTCTTGCTGTATAGGCCAGGCTGGCTTTGAACTTGAGGTCCTCTTACCCCAGCTTCCCAAGGGCAGGGATTCTAGGGATGTGCTACTGTGTCTGGCTTCTTTCCTTTCTTTCTTTCTTTCTCACTTTCTTTCTTTCTTTCTTTCTTTTTTCTTTTTTTGGTTTTTCAAGACAGGGTTTCTCTGTGTTAGCCTTGGTGTGTCCTGAACTCGCTTTGCAGACTCGAGGCTGGCCTCTGCCTCCCGAGTGCTGGGATTAAAGGCATGGGCCACCATGCCCAGCTGTCTGGCTTCTTTTCTAACTGCTCTTACAAACAGTAATTTAACAGTCTACACAGTGAATCCATGTCCCAGGTGTCTCTTTCCCCTCTCGTCATAGACTACCTTGTTTGGCCATACTTATAGTGAACAGAAGTTAGACTTGCTGCTGGTTTCGAGTTGGTGTGCTCAAACTCAGCCATGCTACAACTGCCTTCACCTCCCTCTGCGAACAGACCCCCATTGTCACTCCTGTTCTCAGATTCCTGCTGGCATCAAACCCCATTCCTCCCACTCTCTTGATACCCTCTCTGTCCACCCTCAAAGAGCTCTCTCATCAGTACTCAGATCATCCAGATTTAAAAAAAAAAAAAAAATTTTCCATAAAAGCAAAAAACCGGAACCAGTCGCACCTAAATCTCCCTCATCACCTTAAAGTTTTCTGCATTATTGTCTAAACTACAACTTTTTGTCATTTTTTAAATTACATGTATTTATATTCATGTGACAGATGTGTGTGTGTGTGTGTGTGTGTGTGTGTGTGTGTGTGTGTGCACGTGCTCTCATGCACGTGTGTTGGGGTCAGGAGAAAACTTTTGGAAGTCAGTTCTCTCCTAAAGTGTTCTCCCAGGCATGGGGCTCCGGTCCTTAGGTTTGGCAGCAGGTTTCTTTACTTACGGAACCATTTCACAGCCCTATGCCTTCCATTTCATTGTGTTTGTTGCTTCTGCAAGCGCTCCAGTCTTCCCTCTGCTTCTGTGAACCCTCACAAACTGGACCTTCCAAGTACGTCAGCAACTTCAGTCTTTTCCAATCCTGTGGCCCCCTTCTTTGATTTCACGCACTTGGTCATTTTCTGTTAGTGGTGTTCTACATATGCGCTTGCGTTTCAGTCACTGCTCCCTTTCTCATCTTAGTTGTGTTGTTAGCTCCCCCTTCTTGTGCCTAATTTCCAAGGCCTAAATTCCTAAAACTCCAGGCCTGGGGTCCCTTTGGTCCCACTCTTTCAGACTGACCACATTCAAGCTCCTTGTTCTAAATATTACCTGTCATTTCTTTTACATTTATCAATTTAACCCAGTCCCATTGGGGTTCCCTCAGTCACTTCACACTTAAACAGAAAATTGAATTATTTGCCTTCTCTCTATTTGTCTCTCTATGGACAGGAGAATCCCTAGAAGCTGGTAGGCTAGCTAGCCTGACAGGAAAACAACGAAGCCAAAAGATCCTGCACCAAACAAGGTGGAAGTTAAGGACTCGCCCAGAGGCTGTCTTCTGACTTTCTCTCATGTGAGCAGTAGATGTGTAAATTCATTTACACACACAAATGTGCCCACGCACAGTCACCACACACAAAAATAACCTACAACTAAAATTAGTCATGAATGACCTTGAAAATTAGAAAAAGACTTTAAACTGTTGAGAATATAAGGTTTTAGGCAGTCAGGTGAGGTAGCGCACCCCTTTAATCTCAGCATTAAGGAGGCAGAGGGAGGCAGATCTCTGTGAGTTCGAGACTAGCTTAATCTATATAGCAAGTTGCAAGCCAGCTAGAGTGACATGGTGAGATTCGTTCTAAAAAAAAAAAAGAAAGAAAGAAAGAAAGAGAAAGAAAAGAAAAAACAGAAAGTAAGAAAGAAAAGAATCCAAGATCTCAGAGTAGGAGAGAATGACAGTTCCGATCTCATGTTTTCTAGGTAAGAGAGGGCTAACCCGAATGTCTGATGAATGTCATTCTTAGTAGAGCAATGGCCACAGTGTCTTCTTATAGGATACTATATTGTATATAGGTTTATGAAAATGTGTATTCACAAATACACACACACACACACACACACACACACACACACACACACACACACACACACATACTGTTACTCATTCACTGAGTTTCTAAGAACCTTGTAGCATTTCCCATCAACTCTGCAATAGGGTTCCCCCCAGCCTAAATTTCTGCTTCCTAATGAGTGGTCCACAAGTATTACTGCAAAAGACCTACAGGCTTACAAAGTGAGGAACAATTAAAATATTCCTTTGAAGCTCTCTTTATAATATCCACAGTTCACCTATTTTAGCAAACATAGAAAGTATTGCTCAAGAAACAGCAATCGTGTTAGACAGTTGATGAGCCATTTGGAATTCAGCTTATTCCAGAACTCTAGGGCCCACTGTTCTTCCCAAGAAGGAGCAAACCTCCCCTTTCAACTTTCCCTCTGTACAGGTATTTCACAGGTGGAGACATTTGGTACTGGGAGTTGAAGAAGTTAGGTACGGTAACCATCTTACCAGCAAGAAGGGGGAACCACCAAAAGACTGAATAATTTGTTTAATACTTATAAGAAATGAATCAGAGATGAATTAAAAATCAAGCATAAAGTTCTAACGAAGGCTTTACTACCTCTTATAGGCTGTCATTTTCAAAATGGCAGGGAGAAAGCCTTATTTTGTGCTTAGGGTTTTTTTTGTGTGTGTTTGTTTGTTTTGTTTTTTTCGAGACAGGGTTTCTCTGTGTAGCCTTGGCTGTCCTGGACTCACTTTGTAGACCAGGCTGGCCTTGAATTTACAGTGATCTGCCTGCCTCTGCCTCCCAAGAGCTGGGATTAAAGGTGTGTGCCACCAGCAAGCCCTGCCTTTTATTTTCTGCTTACTATACAATAGGTTCAAATTAATAAAGGGTGGGCCAAGGAGGAGGGAAAAAGAATTATCCCTGCTTCTTTTCTTCTTAAAAAAAAAAAAAGTGACAGAGTGTTCATAAGAACCAAACTCTAACTTAACTAACCTACCTTTTCATGCTTGGCTCAACTTTATGGAGGCTGACTTACATAAGACAAGTATGCTCAAGTCTATATTCTCATGGGTTTTGACAAATGTACATAACTCATGTAGCCAGCACCCCAAACAGGAAATGCAACATTTCTACAGTATAGAAAATTCCATCTTGTCTTACTTCCTGGCAGGCAACCACAAATGTGTTTTGTGTCGATTTAAGTTAGTTTTACCTATTCTAAAATTCCACATAAAAACGATCATATGGCAAATACTTTTTTTGTGTCTGAGTTCTTAAATCTACTCAGCATAATGTCTCTTGAGATTCATATGTTGTGCAAATATCAGCCATTCACTCCTTATGATTCAAGAGTTCTATGTTTTAATAAACATACCTTAATTGTCTTATCCATTGGCTTGGTTTTAACCATCTGTTTCAGCTTAAGACTTGGGGACTTGATAAAACATCTATACTAATTCACACGCAACCCTTGTGTAGGTGTTTGATTTTATTTCTTGTAGCCAAATATCTAGGAGTGGAATTGTTTGGTTATGTAGTCACTGTACATTTTGTAAGAGAACACAAAATTACTTGTTATTGTGGCTGCAGCGCCTTACATGAACATTCTAACTGCCATGTCTTCTTAATGCTTTGTGTGATCAGTCTCCATCAGTTTAGCCATCCTGTGAGTGTTCGGTAGCACCTTTTCCACAACAACTAAGGATTGTGAGCATTTTATATGTTTATTCGCCATCTGAACAATTTTTATTACTGAGTGTCGCTACTGAGTGAGTTTTTCTGCGATGATATACTTTAAAGTTCTGTTATTATGGGCACACACATTTATTTGTTTCCAACTAATTGCCCCCTTTGCCATTATGAAATGCCCTTCTGAGTTGCTGATTATTTATTTTCCTTGAAGATTATCTATCTCGTATCTGTAGAACCACTTCTACATTCTTTTAGCTATTCTTTGCTTTAAAAAATATTGTTAATTTCATACATGTATACAACGTGTCTTGATGTGTCCACTCCCAGCTATCCCCAGTCTCCTGGTAACGTGGTCCTCTCGCTTCGCTTCCACGTTCTCCCCTCCTCCCTCTTCATAGCCCATTGAGTCCAATTAGCGCCGCCCGCTGGAACGTTGATTGATCGTGTCTGTACAGAGCTGCTGTTTGTTAGTGCAGCATCCGTGTCCATAAGGCGGCATTTCACAGGCCTCTCCTTTCTCTTCCAGCTTTCACATTCTTTCGGCTCTGCTTTTCCATGATGTTCCGTGGATGTTTGGTGGGGATAACAAACACCGTGTTTGAGACTGAGCGCTCAACCAATTGTGGATTAAGTGCTCATTACTGGTTTTGACTGTTAACTGCTGCCCGCTGCAGAACAAAACTTCTCAGATGAAAGTTGAGAGCAGCACTACTGTTTATTAGTGTATAATGTAAACACAAGTATTTAGAAGGCGGGTCGATAACATATCCTTTTAGCAAACCAATAGAAATAGGCTCTCGAGCCGGGCGTGGTGGCGCACGCCTTTAATCCCAGCGCTCTGAAGGCAGAGGCAGGCGGATCTTTGAGTTCAAGGTCAGCCTGGTCTACAAAGCAAATTGAGGCCAGCCAAGGCTAACACAGAGAAACCCTGTCTCGAAAAACCAAAAGAAATAGGTTCTCCCGTAGAACCTATGACCTCCTGAACCATGGGCTTCTGAAGAGGGTTACAGCATGAGGCATGAATTCCTTCCTGTGGAGCTGGTGTCAGATTCCATTAGAAAACAGTATTTACTCCCATGACGTTCACGCCAGTATCGTACCACTGGGCACATCTTGCCTAGAAGGTCACTATTGTAGCAGGCTCCATGCAACACTGGGGAAGACCCTGGAACTTTGTTCTACTGTGGCCCGTGTAACACCTCCTAGAACCATGCTTTGCTTATTATTTGAATAGCATGTCTCCCCTTCTATTTAATTTTAATCTAATTGTGTTTTATATTTAAAATGGATCGCCTAATGGTTACATTTTCTTTTTTCTTTCTTTCTTTCTTTCTTTCTTTCTTTCTTTCTTTCTTTCTTTTTTTTAAGTTTTTTTCAAGACAGGGTTTCTCTGTGTAGCCTTGGCTATTCTGGACTTACTTGTAGACCAGGCTGGCCTCGAACTCACAAAGATCCACATGCCTCTGCCTCCCAAGTGGTGGGATTAAAGGCATGTGTGCCACCACGGTCGGCTCCACCTAATGGTATCTTAATCTGACATCTTGATAAAATTAACTGAGGTGTTTAAGCTTCACTTATCAGTTAACAATCATTTTTCATATGGTTGGGTTTTTAAAGACAGTTTATTATTTGTTTTCTGTCTCACATTTTTGTTCCCTACTTCTCTTTTTTTACGCACTTTTGGATTATTTCAACATTTCTTACAATCTCATTTTAACATCTCTAATGATTTTAAGATACCCACACACACCTCCCCCGCCCCCATTTTGAGACATGGTCCCACGATGTAACCCTGACTGGCCTTGAACTCAAGGCAATCCTCTTGTCTCAGCCTTTTGAGCACTAGGATTACACGCATGTACCATAAAGCCTTGAAAAAATATGTTATACTTTTTCAGATCACATATTTAGGGATTATCACATATGAAGTTTTCAAATTTATTTTTACTACATAAAATTGATACTGTGTTAACTACCGTGTCGTATTTCTCATCTATGACAAGTTCCCTGGCGAAACAGTTAAAAGCAGGAGTGTTTTACTGTGGCTCTTGTTTTCAATGTTTTGGTCTATAGCCTCCAGATCTGTTGATTCTGGGCCCCTAGTGAGGTAGCACCAGAGTATCATGGCGTCAGGAGCCTGTGGCTGAAGCTGCTCACCTCCTGAAGAAAAGAAAGCAATGAGGGAGGTCGGGAGGGGGGAGGGAAGAGGAGACCTGGACAGCCCCTAAGGACAAAGCACAGTGACTTTCTTCCTCTAGAAAACCACACCAACCTCCCAGACAACACTGACAGCTGGGAACAAAGCCCCGAGATACAGGATCTTTCATATCCAAATTATAACAACTATTCTATATAAAAACAGGAAAGCTTTCCAACAGGCTACTTCCTGCACTTCTCTTTATGTTCTATGTGCTACCAATACATATAGTGAAAACAACCTATAATTGTGCCATAGCTTTTGGCTTAAAAGGTCATATGCTTATTAAAATGCTCAGAGTCCCTAGCACTCGGGGGTGGGGGTGGGGCATGAATTTTAGAATCTTGCGATGTAGTTTAGTTATAGAGGACCTAGTATGTGCAAAGTATGTTTGTTAATAAAAACTTATAAAGGGATGGGAGATGGTTCAGTGGATAAAGGCACTTGGCTTTAATTCCCAGGACCCATATGGTGAAGGAGAGAACCAACTCCTGCAGTGAACTACACACACACACACACACACACACACACACACACACACACA
>OU015750.1:80764534-80777170 GCA_907169655.1 Acomys percivali
TTCCTTCCTTCCTTCCTTCCTTCCTTCCTTCCTTCCTTCCTTCCTTCTTTTCTTCCTTCCTTCCTTCCTTTCCATTATTTTATAAGCTAGATTGCTCAGTACAGGAAAAAACTTGCTTCAAATGTTAGCCTCAGATGTTCATATAGTGCTCATGAGAATTCAATATAGTGCTAACTTTGTAATAGAAACCTCAGCTACACCTTTAAAAACTACTTATTCATTTGTGCTTTAATACTGAAATAACATTTTAGGAATTTATCCTGAAGACATACTCCAAAACTAAAAATTTATACATGCAATACTTATTAAAACATTATCTTATTTGCAAAATATTGAAATGAGTAAAAGCCTTCACATAGAAAATGGGTTGAGTACACTATTATACATCCACATAATGGCAATGGAAAATTGTGATGCTATAAAAAAACAATGAGATCTATGTGAACCTCACAAGATTTCTATGAAACATAATTAACCAAAAAGTGTGAAGTTAGAAGTGATTTACATAATATAATACTATTTGTGGGAGGAAAAAATAATATTTAAATATGCATCAAAACAATAATAACACAAAACATAGCTTAATGAACTTTAGGTACAATGCTCTATATTTCCAGTAGAATGGAGAGCGATTTCAGGAGAATGGGAAGATGGAACTAGAGAAGACTTCAACCTTACCTGGTAACTAGTGGGTGGTATTAGGGTGACATTTCTGATAATGTATTGTTATGTTATGAGATCCCGGTGAGTAAATATATTGATATTTGGGGGAACCAGGTTTCTTATTGCCTAGAAGGAAGAGGTAAAGATGCTATCGAGAAAGGGTAAGATCAGAATAATAAGTATTCACTACCAAATATTTCCCCATATGCCTTACTAACTCAAAGGAAGGTGGTAATGACTTTCCAGAGATAGAGAGGCAGACACACCCTTAATCAATCCCAACACAGCCTGACACTCACATCCCTTATGGTGCACAGCTTTAAGGAGCAAACTGTATCATTTCTGTGGCAAAAATGTCACATAATGCATAACGTGCATCTTCTGATAAGGGGACATCGGACATACTCAAACTTGAAGAACACTTTAGAAAACAACTGCCCCATATTATCCCAAAATATCAAAGGCATGGGGCACAGAAGCTGAGAAACCCCTCCAGATTAAAGAAAGTGAAAGCGATGTAATTAAATGCAATTCTGTTCTTATGAGATCCTGGCCTAGGGGGAAGTGGGAGAATTTAAATGCTGGCTTATGGCATATAACAAAACGACTG
Source organism: Acomys percivali (assembly GCA_907169655.1). Classification (NCBI taxonomy): domain Eukaryota; kingdom Metazoa; phylum Chordata; class Mammalia; order Rodentia; family Muridae; genus Acomys; species Acomys percivali. The sequence goes on from OU015750.1 coordinate 80,765,808, forward strand.
TTAAATTTCCTGTTGTTTGTAAATAAACTAACTATACTGTTAAGATGAGACATTGCTCTGGTTCAGAAGCTCTGCATCCTGACATGTCTGTGTGGAAAGAAGCACGGCATATTCCTCTTTCCTTAAGTGGTTCTAAAATATTAATGAAGTGTGCATGTCTATGTTCATAGAGATACATATCAGCACACACATGTACATACACATATGTAGAGAGAGCTTGCATTTTTAAAAGATGTAGGAGAAAAGTCTGAAAGTAGTTGAATGCCTTTTGTAAGTGCAGGCCATAGGAGGCTGAGGATTGTCACATGGAATCAGATTTGTGTCCAGAACTTTTCATTTATAAAGAACGTAGCTGACTGCTTCCAGGCACTTTGTGTATCCAGGTAACAATCAAGTGATGCCCAGAGGAGCCAGGCAGCTGGTTGCTAAAACAAAACATGATGTAGACTTTAGGATAATGGGAGCCTAGTGAAAAATAGAAAGCATTTAAAAAATTGGAGGATATATAATTTCAACCCCATTAGCTGTGCAAATATTAAATACCTTCTAATGTAAAATGTTGGTTTCTCACACACGGCTGGTTTGAAAGAGGGAATCAGCACACTCCTTTGGGAGATAAATATGATTATGTAAGTCTGAATTGAAATAAGATATGAAAACTACATAGATGGTTGAGTAAGGAAAATTCAATATAAAACCTTGTTAATTCTAGGATGAAGATGGCTCAGTGCATGAAAGTGATCGACCAATGTAACTCCATTTTGCTTAAAATTTTCATTTCTGTATTTGGGTGACCTACTCTTAAACTCTGGATCTAGAAAAACCCACAAAGATACACTTCGCACAGAGATATAGAATAACCAATCAGCTGGAAAACAGGAAAGCACTAAAAGTTCAGACATTCCCGATCTCTCAAGAGTTATTCCTTGGAGGTTAATTACTCATGCTTTGATACTGGACTTGTACTGGATGAATATCAATTGGTTTAAGAAATAATCAATAGGATGCTTGCCAACCTAGAAACCCACTTACCTGCTTTCTCACTACAATGTATAAAAAGTTCTTTCCTACTTGTACTCAGTGCTCACACCTGATCCGCTGCGTCAGTGATAGTGTGGGCCCAGCTTAAGCTGAAAATTAAAAGACTCCTGTGTGTTTGCATCCGTATCAGCTCCTAGTGTTTATTGGGGTTCCATTTAAGCCCAGTACAACAAAAGTGCTCACAAGCATGAGGACCTGGGCTTGAGTGCCTAGAATCCATGTAAAAGTTCTCCTACCGAGGAGGCAGGTGGGAGAATCCCTGGAAGATTATGGGTCACCTAGCCTAGTGTTGACAATAGACAAACAACACTCGGACTGTGTCTCAAACAGAGTGGTAGGTGAACACCAACGCCTGAGGCTGGTCTCCGAACTGCACAGATGTGGAGTGCTTGCCACCATGAGGCGGACACACCTCAACGTCCATGTGCATCTGCACACACTGAATTATTCTGTTAAAGGATTAACATCACGAGAGATTTGCAGTAAGAAGGAAACTCTGAATACAGAAATATCAGATTTCTGGGGAATACTGTCTTGTGCAGTGGACATGTGTGAGGCAGAGCTCCATGGCCCGACTGCTAGGGGAAATGGGCATGGCGTGACTGACTGGAGCCTAGGTGCTGCAGGGCCACTCACTATGAGCCTAACATTCAAGCACTTGAGTCTATGGGGGCCATTTCTATGCAAACTACCATAAATAGTAAGAAAGGAATGAAATAAAGAAGGAAGGAAGGAGAGAGAGAGACAGAGACAGAGAGAGACGGAGAGAGAGACAGAGAGACGGAGACAGAGACACAGAGAGACAGAGATAGAGACGGAGACAGAGACAGACAGAGACAGAGACAGAGAGAGGAAGAAAGAAAGAAACAAGGTGAATACAGCACTACCCCCCATTCCCTGTATGTGAGAGGTTCTTGTCATTCTACTCAGGGCTATGATGCAGTGGTGAGCACATGAGAGCTGCACACAGAAGCATGAGTGGCAGCTACGAGCAGATCCAAGAGAACCTTTTTCCAGCTTGCACAGAGACATGAACCATTATCCAAGCCTAGTGTGAGAAAGGCTGCTTCTGAATAGGGGGTGATTTTCTAATTTATTTCTCTCCCTTTCATCAAAGATAGACTTTTCTTCATAGAATACGTTCTGATTATAGTTTCCCACGCCCTAACTCTGCTGAACTTCTTCCTCACCTCCCTCTCATTTGGATTTAAACCCTTTCTATCTCTCTCTAGAAAACCACAGACATCCAACGATGTAAAGAAAAATAAGATAAATCAAAAGCAAATTAGAATGGGACAAAACAGACATAAGTAAAAGAGTCAAAGAAAAAGCACAAGAAACATATATAGGTATAGAGATATATATTTTCACACACATACAAATCCTATAAAGGCACAAAATCAGAGACCATAATATATATTCAAAGGACCTTAAGGTTAAAAAAAAAAAAAAAAAAAAAAGCTCTGACAAACATGTTTTGGTTTAAACAGAATGGCCCCCATAGACTCATATATTTGAATGCTTAATCTTCAGGGAGTAGCACTACTTCAGAGGGATTAGGGGGTGTGGCTTTGTTGGAGAAAGAACGTTCCTGGGGAGGGACTCTAGAGTTTCAAATATTCAAGCCAGGCTCAGTGACTCTCTTCTCCAACTGCCTGCAAATTCTGATGTAGAATTCTCATCCGTCACATCTGCCTGCACGCTACCAATGCTCCCCACCATGAGGATAGTGGGCTAAACATCTGAATCTATTAACAGGCCTTGATTAAAATCTTTCTTTGATAAGAGTTATCATGGTCATGGTGTCTCTTCACAACAACAGAACACTAAGACACATTATGAGACAAAGAGCTTGCAAAGATACCATTGGCTTTGCTTTGTCTTGGCCATCTACTGCTGAGCATGGGCCCTTTCCTTAAGAGTGGTTCATATCCACAGTGAAGACTCTGTTGGGAAAAAAAAAAAAAAAAAACCCTAATTTTTCATTTGCAAGTGTTTGTTAATTGAAGACAGCTTCTGAATGAAGGATAGAGATTTGTGTCTACTTTTCCCAGGGCTGGGACCCCATCTGGCACAGTACTACGCAGGCCTTCTGCTTGCTACCACAGTCAATGTGAGTTCCCATGTCCACCAGCCCTGTTGTGTTTAGAAGGCTTTGTTTCCTTGGTGTCCTCCATACCTTCTGGCTCTTACAATCTTTCTGCCTCTGCCTTCTTTTCTGCAGAGCTCCCTTTGCCCCAGGGAAGAGATCTGATGAAGATATTCCATTTAGGCCAGAGACTTTTCTAAGGCCTTTTCACTCTTTGCATATTTCTTGGTTATGGGTCCTCTATATTTGCTCCCATCTGCTGCAGGAAATTTCTCTGATGATGACTGATCAAGGAACTAGTCAATGAATATAGCAGAATGTCTTTAAAAGTAATTTTTTTTTTTTTTGCTACATTCCATTAGCAGAAGAGTAGTTTTTGGTTTTTCCCTACTCTGCTTGTCCATCTAGTCTCAGGTTCTTGGTCACACAAGCAGTGTCAGTTATGGGTTCCAACTCATGGAGGGGGCCTTAAATCAAATCAGATAGTGGCTGGCGACTTCTACAAGCTTTGTGCCACTATTGCACCAGTATATCTTGCAGGCAGGTGACCATTGTAGATCAAAAAGTTTGTAGCTGGGTTGGTATTTACCTTTCTCCAGTAGCATAAACAGTAACTTCAAGTATCAGGACCATTAGTGTGTAGGAGTGAAGGCTCTGTGCAGGCAGCAGCTCAACTTCTGCACGTTCAATGAGTTATGTACGTATTGTCTTCAGTAATAGAGCTTTACTATCAGTTTGTGGAGAGCAAACAACAGCTTTGGCAATAGGCTGGGTTGTTTGGGGGTTCCCATGGAAAACCTTTAGCCAACAACTGGATTAGATGTAACCTATTTGTGCTACTGAAAGCTTCATTAGGTGATGAAAGATGTCCAGTTGGAACTTTGTCTTCCCCATTATTTGGTGATTTCACTTAGATCACCTTAATACATATATGTGAAGCTTCTAGAGTAGTAGGTGCCCATACTACACCTCAAATGACTCTTAGTTTTAGTTGTGCCTCTCCATACTCCCTCCCTCATCTTCCTCTTCTGGCCCCTCCCCCTACCCATTTGATCGTTCCATTCCAGCCCACACCCCCATCCTGCCCATCCATAAGTATCTATTCATTTTCCCTTCCTAGGGAGATCAATTCCTCCATTTTAGTACTTACTCTGTACTCAGTCTCTGTGGTTATATGGATTATAGATTGCTTATCAATGGCTTATTAATAGCAAACATCCACATATAAGTGAATACATGCATATACTATTTCTATTTCTGGGTCTGGTTTAGGTCACCCAGGGTGTTTATCCCCCCAGCTCCAAACACTTACCTGTGCATTTCATGATCTCATTTTCCAACAGTTGAATAATAATGCAAATGTACCACATTGCTTCTGTCCATCCATACAATGACAGACATCTAGGTGCTTTCCAATGTCTGGCTGTTTATGAATAGGGCATCAATGAACATGGTTGGGCAAGTGTTTCTGGAGTAGGATGCAGCGTCCTTTGGGTATATTCCCAAGAGTGGTTGAACTGGTTCTTGATGTAGATTGATTCTCAGCTTCCTGAGGAACTTCCACAGCCACACTCATTTCCATAGTGGCCATACGGGTTTGCACTCCCACCGGCAGTGGGTGAGGGTTCTTACTTCACGTCTCTACCAACATAAGCTGCCATTTGTTTTATTGATCTTGGCTGTGCTGACTGGCAGATGATGAATCTCAAAGCAGTTTTGATTTGCACTTCCCAGATAACTAAGGATGTTGAACATTTGTTCAAGTACTTCTCGGCCATTTGTGTTTTCTCTTTCAGGGCTTCTCTGTTTAGGTCTGTACCCCATTTTAAAACTGGGTTGTTTGTTTCTATTTGTTGTGTAGTTTGGTAAAGACACTTTCTATTCTGTAGCCTGCTGCTTTGTCCAAATGACAGTGTTCTTGATATACAGAAAACTTTCAGGTTTCTGAGGTCCCATTTATTAACTGTTGATTTTTATACCTATGCTAAAATAAGGTATTCTATTAAGGGCATTGTTTCCTGTGCCAGTGACTTCAAAACTATCCCCCCACCTCTCTCCATCATCAGGTTCAGTGTATCTGGTTTATGCTGAGGCCTTTGATATATTTGGAGATGAGTTTTGTACAGGGTGACAAGTGTGGATCTATTTGCCTTCCACATGCAAACAGTTTGCTTAGCACCATTTACTGAAGATGCGATCTCTTTTCCCAGTGTGTATTTATGGCTTTTTTACTAAAAATCAGGGGCCCATAGTTGTGTAGACTTATTTCTGGGTTTTCCGTTCTGTTCCATTGATCAATGTGCTCATTTTTTGTGTGTGTGCCAATATATGCTGTTTTTTACTCCTATAATTCTGTATAGGTCTAGGATGGTGATACATGCATCAGGTCTTTTATTATTAAAGATTTCTCGAGCTATTTTGGTGTGTGTGTGTTTCTACGTAAAGCTGAAAGTTGTCATTTCAATTTCTATGAAGAATCATGTTGGATTTTTTTTCTTTTTTTTTACTCTGGGATTGCATTGATTCCATAGATTGCATCTGATATGTTGGCTATTTTACCTTTTTCCTCTATTAGTCCTACTGATCCATGAGCATGGGAGACCTTTCCAACTTCTGATAGCTTCTTCAATTTTTTCAGTGGCTTAAAGTTTTTTTTATCATACAAGTCTTTCGTGTGCTTGGTTAGAGTTACACCAAGATATTTTTTTGAGGCTATTGAGAAAGGCATTATTTCCCTGTTTTCTCTCTTAGCCTGTTTATCATTTGCATATAGAAAAGCTACCGATTTTTTTCTTTGTTAATTTTCTATCCTGATACTATGCTAAAAGGTTTGTTTGTTTTTTAGCTGTAAGAGTTTCCTGGGAATTTTTAGCATTACTTATGTACACAATCATATCATCTGCAATTGCAGATACTCTGACTTCTTCCCTCAGTATTTGGAATCCCTGTGCCCCCCCACCCACCTTCACTTTTCTTATTGCTCTAGCTAAGACTTCAAGCACTATACTGAATATGTATGGCGAGAGTGGACAACCTTGTCTTGTTACTGATTTTAGTGAAGATGTTTTGAGTTTCTCTCCATTTAGGTTGATGTTGGCTGCAGGCTTGCAGTAAATTGCTTGATTATGTTGATGTCTGTCCTTTGCATCTATCGGCTTTCCAGGCTTTTATCATGAAGGGGTGTTGGATTTTGTTAAATCTTTTTTCTCCATCTAATACGATGATTATGTGGCTTTTGTCTTTTATTCTGTTCATATGGTAAATAACGGTTTATTGATTTATATATGTTGAACCATCTCTGCATCTCTGGGATGAAGCCTGCTTGGTCACGGTGGATGATCTTTCTGATGTGTTATTGGATTTGGTTTGCAAGTATTTTATTAAGAATTTTTGCATCTATGTTCATAAGAACATTGGTCTGTAATTCTCCTTGTTCAGTGTTTATGTTGTTTAGTTTTCAGGGTAACTGTGGCCTAGTGAAAAGAATTGGGCAATGTTCCTTCTGTTTTTAGTTTGTGGAATGATTTGAGGAGTACAGGTGTTAATTCTTCTTTGAACGTCTGGTGTTATTCTGTGCTAAAACCTCTGGCCCTGGGCGTTTTGGTTTTGTTGAAAGACTTTAAACTACTGATGCCATTTTACTAGTGGTTATAGGTCTTTTAAAATTGATTGTGTGATCTTAATTTGACTGTTGCAGGTGATTATACAGAGAAAATTATTCCTTTTTTTCAGAATTTCCAATTTGGTGGAGTACAGGTTTTTATTTTTATTTTTATTTTTTATTTTTTGGTTTTTTGAGACAGGGTTTCTCTGTGTAGCCTTGGCTGTCCTGGACTCCCTTTGTAGACCAGGCTGGCTGCGAACTCACAGCGATCCGCCTGCCTCTGCCTCCCGAGTACAGGTTTTTAATATATGTCCTTATGGTTCTCTTGTTTTGTTTGTTTTTTTCTATGTCTGTTGTTATGTGCCCCCTTTGTCTCTAATTTTTTTTATTAGCTCTTCTCCCTCTACCTTTTAGTTAGTTTGGCTAAGGGGTTGTCAATCATTTTCTCAAAGGAACAACTCTTTGTTCTATTGATTCTTTGTATTGGTTTTTTTGGAATGTTCATTTGTTTTTATTTATTGATTTGATGTGTGTGTGTGTGTGTGTGTGTGTGTGTGTGTGTGTGTGTGTCTACTCCTTCTGAGTGTTATTTCTTTTTTCCCTAGAGTTTTCAGCTGTGGTGTCAAGTCATTTTTTCATTCAGTAGTGAGTTGTTGAGTTTCCATACATTTGTAAGCTTTTTGTTTTTTCTACTGTTGTTGATATCCACCTTTAATCTGTGGTGCTCAGATAGGATGCAGGATATTATTTCCATTTTCTTTTATCTGTTAGGATTTGCTTTGTGTCTGAGTTGCATATTTGGGTTTGGAAAGCTCCATCAGCTGCTAAGAAATTATAGTAGTTTATGTTTAGGTGAAATGTTCTGCAAATATCTACTAGACCCGTTTTGTTTTAGATGTGCCTTAGCTCCAGCATATCTCTGTTTGGTTTTTGTTGGGGTAGCCTGTCTGTTGGTGAGAGTGAATATTGAAATCTACTATCACTGTGTGAGGGGCAATATGTGATTTAGGCTGTAGTAGGTTACTTTCATATTTTTGGTTGTGAGCCTAGCCTTTAATGGCTGAGCCATCTCCCCAGCCTGTAGGTTACTTTTATGAACTTAGTCCCCCTGTATTTGGTCCATAGATGCTAAGAACTTCAATAGCCTCTTGGTGGATTTTTTTCTTTGGTGAGTACATAGTGCCCTTCCCAATCTCTCCTGATTAGCTTGCCTTGATGTCTATTTTGTCAGATCTTAAAATGGCTACAGAAGCTTGCTTTTTATTTCCATTTTCTTGGAATGTCTTTTCTCTCCTTTTACCCTGAGGCAATTTCTATTCTTGATGTTAAGATGTATTCCTGGAATGCAGCAGTGGAGAGGAAACTTTAATTCAGAACATGGCTGTTTTGGCAAAGCCCTTCTAGGTCTGTGTGATTCAGCTGGAATACAAATATCCCTTTAATCCAGGAGACAGAGGCAAGCAGATCTGAGTTCAAGACCAGTCTGCTATAGAGCAAGTTTCAGGTAAAGAAAAGCTTAGGTCCAGGTATGGCGGTACATGTGCCTTTAATGCCAAACAATGAAGGTAAAGTTAGTTTGTAGAAAGAAGTACCTACATTTGAAAGTGATGTCTAATTGAGTGGCATAAAAAGAAAGTGACTCATCGGCAAAGATTTGTCAAAATAGGATATGCCCAACACTCATGAGGAGAAGAAAAGGAAGCTACTTACAGGGCAATGCAGAGAGAGAGAGAGAGAGAGGGAGAGAGAGAGAGAGAGAGAGAGAGAGAGAGAGAGAGAGAGAGAGAGAGAGAGAGAGAAGAGAGAGAGAGCAGCTAAAGTTGTTTCAGTAGTTCCTCAGGTCTACAAGGCTCTGTCTTCAATATTCTATGTAGAGGGATTTTAATCCAGCAATATGGTTACTCTGGCTGGAATACAGAGACACCCATAATACACTATTTTACTCCCAAATAAGAAGGTAAAGTTAGTTGGTACAAGGAAGCAGCCATGTTTGAAAGTGATCTCTTATTTAGAGGCAGACAAAGTGACAAATCAGATTGAGATTGTCACAAGAACAGAGAGAAAGGAGAGATGACTAAAAAGGGAGCAGCAACAGCAGCAGAGAGAGAGAGAGAGAGAGAGAGAGAGAGAGAGAGAGAGAGGGAGGGGGGGGGGGAGAGGGGGGGAGAGAGAGAGAGGGGAGAGAGGGAGAGAGAGAGAGAAAGAGAGGGGGAGAGAGGGAGGAGAGAGAGAGAGAGAGAGAGGAGGCAGTTGGGCAGTTGACAGTTTAACCATTTTACTGGGAGAGGTTGACACAGGTGAAGAAAGAATGAGCCAGAAGATTGGAACAGATCATTATAGTTTGAGGCCAAGCAGAGTAAGTAATTCAATCAGAAGCTGAGAGAAGGCAGTTTGAATCAGTCAGCTTATAGAGGAGTTGGAGCCAGATCAGTTGAGTTGAACCAGCCAGTCAGGATTCAGAAAGAACAAGGGTGAGCTTATTCAGCAGTAAGTCTCAGAGGCTGAAAACATTCTAGTCTTAGGTTAGATTGTATGGAGGATAGGAGCTTCCAGGACTAGGCCTAGGTTAGCAGATGGAGGCAGTAAGCCTTGGAGACAATAATTACCTCAGGCAGATAAAAGTTACTCTTACAATTCTCCCTACTAGTAAAATCCAACTTGCAGTTAAGTCAGACACTCTACATCTCCTTCTTTTATACTGCAGCTGCTGAAAGTGGCCGAGGAAATAACTGTACAGAATATTTGTAGTTTGTGTTCCTGTTAAAAAAAAAAATCCTCCCGTATGTTAACCCCAAACAGTAGTGACTGCAGTATCAATGGATTAGTGGCCTACAATCTTTCCACTCTTTCATGCTAACATATCAGTGCACCCCAGGAATGCTGACAGAAGACTCCTGGGTCAACAATGAAGAATCTTCTTTGTCAGTGCACAGCAAAAGTATATCAGCGTACTCACTGTCAATTCCCTGCCCCTTCGTCATGTATGGATGAGTCCAGACAAATCCCTTCATAGGGATTTGTCCATGTTGTATGTGCTCAGGAGAGAATAAATCTGACCAGGCTTCCCTTTTGTTCCACAAGGAGATGTCACCTTCCATGCCAATCATGTCAGCATCCATGAAAAGTTAGTGGGAAGACAGAGGAATCCATATCTCTACTTGAAAAGGTGCTAAGTCCTAGAGAGAATTACCTTCCGATACTACATCAAATCGGGACCATGTTCACAAACTTCCCAAGGTTCCTGTATGAGTTTTCCACATGTTTGTGGAATACCATTTCTCCTTTTAATGGATTGCTGCTGCTGTTGATGTTTGAGAAGAGGTCTTAGGTACCCTAGGCTGGCTTTAAACTTCTTACACAGGCCAGACTAACCTTGAAATCTTGACCTCCCTGACTTCAGCTCCCGAGTGTTAACAGGCATCTGCCACCATTCCCTGCTCTTTTCAGTTCCTTTTCTTTACTGGCTCTTGTGCATCATCATCCACAACTAAAGATTCCTCAGGAAGGTTCCAATTTTCTTAAATGAAGAAAGGAAAAATGTGTTAGCCTTCCATGCCCTTCCTGCTCATCTTTCTAAGTCAGTTACCTATGCGCTCTCTCTCTCTCTCTCTCTCTCTCTCTCTCTCTCTCTCTCTCTCTCTCTCTCTCTCTCTCTCGTGTCTGGCTCACCTTTACCTTTCATTCTCTCATGAATTGACAGCTAGCCCACTGACACAGCTCCTGTCAAATATTTCACTGATGCTTTTGCTGCTTAAGCCAAAGGTCAGCCCTCAGATCCCATCTTAATTGATTTCTCAGAAATATTGGCAGAGTTAATATAATCTTAAAACATTTTTAAAAGATGTATTTATTTACTGTGTATACAGCGTTCTGCCTCCGTGTACACCTACACACTAGAAGAGGGCACCAGATGTAATTATTGATGGTTGTGAGCCACCATGTGGTTTGGGAAATTGAACTCAGGACCTCTGGAAGAGCAACCAGTGCTCTTAACCTCTGTGCCATCTCTCTAGCCCAAAACATTTTTTAAAACTTTTTTTTGTTAATCTAAATCCTCCTAAATTGTCCCCAGATCACTGGCCGCTTCCATCTTTTACCACTTCTTTGTCCATTCTTCTATGATTTTGTTCTATCTGATGAATTCAGGTCCTGTCTACAGTCTGCTGCCATCTAAGTGAATTTCTGTAGCCCAAGACACTGCCATCACGCCAGAGTTTACACAGGACCCACATTTACTTTTTCTTTTACGTACCTAAATTTTCAGTCTGTTAATCATCTTCCCAACGCGATTCACAGAATGATCTCATGGAGCCTTGCCTACCTCATTACTTCACCTTGGAGCCATGGCTGATTATTTCTTCTTCTCATAGACCACTAACCCTAAGAATTCCCCTCCACCCAGACAGAGTTTCTTTATGTAATAGGCCTGGCTGTCCTGGACTCACTTTACAGACCAGGCTGACCTTGAGCTTACAAAGTTCCACTTGCCTCTGCCTTCCAAGTGCTGGAATTAAAAGCATGCACTACCACCACACAGCCTTACTCCCCAAAATTTTACACTAAAAAATGCATTAAATCTAATCACACACACACACACACACACACACACACACACACACACACACACAC
>OU015750.1:80785554-80798521 GCA_907169655.1 Acomys percivali
CACACACACACACACACACACACACACACACACACACACACACACACGCTGGCTGACACATTTCAGTTAAGAACAGTTAACAAGAAGAAGCACTACAGATGCCAGAAAGCAAGGTGCGGCCATTTAGGAACTTTCCTGGATCCTTTAACTATTATCCAGGTCTTTGATGGATTTGGTCTTTGTTTCTGTTTTTTTTTTTTTTTTTTGGGCAGGTATATGGGTTCAGCTATGCTAAGGGCGTGTTACATATTTTAGAGCAGTTAAGCCAGACTGTATAGAAAGCTCAGTTGACCTGAAGTGTGCTGGGCTTGAGCCTACCTTGCATTCTCCCTCTGCAGTCACCCCGCCCCCTGCTTTGCGTACTCTGCTTCAGCCCAGCTGGTTATCACTTGGTTCCCACCACAGGGTCACACAATTCGCTTCTCCTCCCAGTTGAGAGTTTGTTTTTCTATTCACACCATTCCTGTACCCCAACATTTCTTTAGGAAGCTTTCCATAGCTACCCCAAATTAAGTAGTACCCAAAGGCCCACATACCTATCCTCTTTCCTGCTGGGGCTTACCACATTTCTAAATATGCACATTTGCTTGTTTCCTGCCTCTCCCTTGAGACTGTAAATGTTAATAGAGCAAGTACTTTGCTCATCAACATTTTTCTAGTCACTGAAACAGTGCCCGGGGCGCAAAGCAGACACGCAGACTTGCAAAGCAGCCTTTGAACACGGGGAGGGTTATTAACCATGAAAACTTTAGGAGCAGAATGAGAACACTCAACCCAATTTGAGGAATCCTGGGATGGGCTAATAATGTCTAGGATTTACACCATGAGATTTCAGACAGAGGTTGATGCCTCCAAATGACAGTCACCCAGTGGCCCCCTTTCGTCTTCATGTATCAGAAGGGGCTGGATGACAATTTGTGCTCTGCCTCACACCATTTGATGGTTTGCCATTACCCCTCCCCCACCCCCGAATGCTGCAGCCTGACTTGCATGGGTGCCTATGGAACCGGAAGCCACGATCAGGTCAACGGCTTTCCTTAGGCTATGTTTACCGCTGAGAGGCCAGTTAGTGATGCAGAAATTCTACAGGGAAGCCATGTCACACCACAGAGCAATAGTGCAAGAGGTGGAATTAATAGAGCAAAAGGGAAGAGGAGGATTGGGTTGAGGAACCAGCCAAGGGTCAAATTCTGTACGTGTGACTCCTGCTGGAATGCAGACAGAAGCCAACTAGAAGAAATGAAATAAGTTACAAGAAAAAAAAAAAAATGGCCCTGAGTAGTAACCAACTGCTGTACACAGACTAACAGAACACACCACATTTTAGGAAAGGTTATTTAGAGAAAAATGCACGTTTCTACTTTTTGCCAGAAAGTAATGAAAGACTAGATTTTCCTTCCTGCATCAAGAAAACAGGAAAACAAGCAGTAAGTGTGCAACAATGGTAAGCCCTAGACAGGAACCAAAGGAAGCCAGTTCTGTGACTGCCCACAGTTATTTCCTGCCTAGGGTATTTGGGTGTCTCCCTTCCTTCCCTTCTCCATCTTCGTCTCCTCCCTCCCCTCCCCTCCCCCGACTCCACCCACTTCCTATTTTCATATTCCAACATCTTCATTTAGGTATATGTCCTTATGTTGAGATTCTTGAAACTTAACCTGAAAATCTGTAAGACAAGAAAAGTGGAGCATGTCAGAGTGAAAATAATTAAAAAAAAAAAAAAAAAAAAAAGAAGACTTTGTACATTTTTCAAGAAAAAAGAGGAGAGGAAAAAAGCCAATAACACCTAGGAGGAATCAATAGAATTTCTGTTGGACTCTGAAATTATAATAGATCACCACACATTTAACTATTGATTTAACTGTTAGCAGAATATAAAATAGAGAAGAAATTCCGAATTACCACATTTGAAAGGGTAATGAAGAAAAATTTGACATGGGCAGAACTAATGAGGAGAGAAAGGTGTACCAGAAGAATGAAATCTAAAGAAAACACGTAACACAGTGAACAAAGCAGAACATTTCTCAGCAAATTTAACATGACATATTCCAAACCGATTTGAAAATAACACTTATCTGAAATGATGTAGTGAAGAAATATTGGAAATAGAGTTACAAGCAAAACAGACCAGTAAATACAAACAAAATAAAATACACGTGTTGAATATCAATAAGCAATGAGGTAAAAATATTAAAAGGAGCCGAGAAGCATTATTTAATGACTAGTGATATCATTCTCACAGATGCAGGAACGTCTCCCATAATTCACGCACCAAATTTTATGTACAAAACAACAGAGACATAAAGAAATATGAAAAGATTTCAAGAGTACTGTTCAATCTTTAGAGAGAATAGTGGGAAGATTTAACACATCTTCCCTTGATTTTGATAGATGAAACAGATAAATTGTAAGTAAGGATGTAGATTATTTTAATAGCACAGTCAACAAGCTGTATGAAACCGAGTCTTGCATCAGAGAACATAGATTGTCTGTTTAGACCCATGAAACAATTAGAAAGATCAGTCATGTTCTCAGCCACAAAGAAAAAATAAATTCAAAAAGAGGAGAGACTACCAGGACCCCATTTTTTAATAATAATTCAATATAGAGATAAAAGGGATATAATCATAAAAAAAAAAAAAAAAAAACCAGCTTCCTGGAAATGAAAATGTACTGTTAAAAAAAAAAAATCTAAATCAAAGAAGAAATCAAAACCACAAATCATGATCTCGAAATAAAACTGTGAATCATTAATATTCAAATCCAATCGAACATATTCAGGAAAGATTTTATGGCCCTAGAAGTTTTTATTAAAAGTAAAAAGAATGATGAAAAATAATTTAAGAGCCATTGAATCTTCGATATAAGAACAACAAAATGGGTTTGCAAGACGAGAGAAGAATGTTGCACCACTCGCAGGCCTCCATTCATTGCAGGAAGTGTTCCTTGTTTAGAATGTTGCCAATCGTTCTTGAAATAACAAGGAAAAACAAAAGGTTTGTTGGTTTGTTTGTGTTCTGAGAAGACCAATGGATAACTGTTAGACAACACATATTCGAGGGGGGAAAAACAACCCATGATATGAATTACACCAAATTAAAAGTGAAAGAGAAGATACAACCAGAGACAAGAGTACAACTGAAATTAAACTGATTGTAAAAGACCATTGTGTACAGTGCTGTGGTAATGAATTTGATCATCTAGAGAAACTAGATTATTTCCTGGCACGGTCTCACACTGTGGCAGAGGGCCTTGAATTCCTCACTGTTTCTTTTGCCTGGACCGAGACCTTCCCTGCTGCTGGACTGGATCTCGGAGATAGCGGCTGCTTTGAAGAGATTGCATGTAAAAACCTGAAAAGGACACATCGTAACAGAGGAGCAAGCTGGAGCCATCTCTGACTGTGGTGGGAACTAGAGACAAACTATTACATTAAGCGTCTAAAGGTCAGTGTCTTGCTACTTTTCCAGACCAATAGTAAACACAAACTTGAATTGAAAAAAAAAATTCTACATACATTTGGAAAGATGAATAAATTTAAAATGTAAGGAGAATCAGGATTGCATCGACTTTAACATTAACACTGAGAGAACAAATAATATTAATTTTCACTAAGCTGATTCATAGGAGGGAAAAAATGGAGTATCTCCAGTTAATTTTATGAAACCAGTTTATCTTTCACAGCAACATCCAATTCAGATAGAACAATAGGAGAAAGTGTGGTCTAAAGAAAATTCACTAATCCATAGAGCTACAAATTTTCTAAATAAAATTTAACAAATGGAGTATCAGTGTATCAAAAGAGTGCTACACAAATAGTCTGATCAAAAAAAAAAAAAGTGAATGATTCAAAACTTTCAATATAGTTATCCTGCAAATAATTAGAGAAGAAAAATCCATGTGTATATCATGGATATTAGATCTTTTGATCAACAAGTTCCTAATGCAATATTTAAATTATGAAAAATGAAACTTACTGAAACATAACACTAATTGTCAAACCATGGTTTTCACATTAGTAATACAATTCTTTTTGTCAATGAAAAGGTTGCAGAGATGACTTTAGTGGATTAGGTGCTTGACAGTCAAGTGTTAGGGCTAGAATTGAGAGCTTCAGAACCAAGTGACATAGTGGCTTAAGTCTTTAGTCCCAGAGGCAGAGGCAAGGAGATCTCTATGTGTTGGAGGCCAACCTGGGCTACACAGTAAGTTCCAGGCCATCTAAGGCTACCCAGTGAGTCCCTATCCTAAAAAAAAAAAAAAACCCAAACAGAATAAAACAGATCCCTAGCACTGAAGTTCAAGTAGAAAAAGGTAGGAGCTACCTGTAGCCTCAGCACTTGCTAGGCTGAGACAGGGTCCGTTGAAGTAAGCAGGCTAGCTAAACTATTGGGAATTGAGTGAGTTCCATTCAGTGGAAAGCTCTGCCTTCAGAATAAAATGGAGAACAATTTAGAAAGACATTCACTGTCAGCTTTAAGCCTCCACTCAAACAAGTACGCAAGTGCACTTGTACACATGCACCAAAAAAAAAAAAAAAAAAGCAAATGGTAATTGGAGTGGATCTACTCATGTTTTTGTTTTGATCCCAAATGTGGGATGGGGAACAGACTTGTGAGAGAACAGGTGATGTTTATCCACTAGAAGATGAACCACCTCATAAGAGTGCTTATACACACACACACACACACACACACACACACACACACACACACACACACACACGGCCAAAACAGGAGGCAAGGCTTTTGGATCTGGGTATTGTTTGACTGTTCATCGCTCCACTTCCAGAGCTCCTAGAGAGACTGTGCCAGAGAACGCTTCGGGACTCTGGGTTCCGGCTGCTGTTCCAGGTTCCAGCAGCAGCTTTGGTGGAATTGCTGGTCTGCTGAAATCCTGCTGACTACACCAGAGGAATCGCTCTCAGGAACTGAGTCCAAAAAGATCTACTCCTCCTGTTCCCACTAACCTCTTTTTTCTCTTATCTAGAGTAGGTGGACTGGAACCCCAAATAAAGTAGGTTTGGAAAAGGTCGAAGCCTACAGATAATGAAATAATCTTAGTCAAAAAACTTGTCTTTCATAGTCACGAGGTACTTTAAAAGTTAAAACTTGCCTGTTGGCACACGAATCCCAGCACTTAGTAGGCAGAGGCCGGCAGATCACTGTGAGTTCAAGGCCAGCCTGGTCTACACAGCAAGTCCAGGACAGCCAAGCTACACAGAGAAACCCTGACTTAAAAAACCAAAAAAAAAAAAAAAAAAAAAAAAAACCCAAAAAGCAAAAAACAAAAAACCCACTGCCAATTTTCCAGAGGACCTGGTTTTCTTTCCCAGCACCCACATGGTGGCTTACAGCCATCTATAGCTCCTGTGACAGGGGATCTTACACACTTTTCTGGCTTCTGTGGGCACTAGACAAATGTGTGGTACACATATATACATGCAGGCTAAATAGTCACATACATAAAATAAAATAGATACATTTTGAAACACAATCTTCTTGGGAAAGGCTTTAACACTTAGGTACTCTTCTAGACAAAGACTGAAAGTACCTTATGGATTGTTTTGGCATCATGCGCATAGACGCCATTAACATTCTTTTGTTGTTGTTTTTCTAAACAGTGATCCTCCTGCCTCTGTCTCTCGGAGGAGGGCTGGGACTGCTTTTGTCACCTTTGCTCACTTATGACTGTTGTCCTCCTGTCTTGAGACCCTTCTTGCTTTTCTCATGTGTAGTTGTGAGTGGTCCAGTGTGGGGACCGGGTCCTAGATCCTAATTGCTGAGCCATCTCTCTAGACCAAAATGTCACTATTTTCATCTTTCAGCTTAAGATATACAAACAAATGTAATATGTTAATAGCAAAAAGAAAGGTAGACCCTCCTCCACACTTACAAGGGACTGAAAAGATTCATACAAACAGAGACACAATATGCATAGATTCTTTCATTGTATCTCAATTCTATAGTTATTTTTAGATATTGAATCTCATATGTGAATGTACTTAAACTACTGGTCTCCATGACTATTTTTGTGAAATTCATCAAGAGAAAAGTAGAATTGTGTGATCAACCACCTGTTCAGCAAGCAGTTGTTTATGATACACTCATATTCCACATAAGTCAAAGGTGCTTAACTACGAGCCTATATAGTAAAGTCATATATAGTATTTAATCTAAAAGGGAATATAAATGTCTTATTGAATGAAGAAACCTTATTGTACGCATGTGTGTGTGTATTTACATGGGCACATGTGTGTGCATGCTTGTGTGTATATGTGTCTGTGTATATACATATAGAGAGGCAACATGCTAACATCTGGTATCTTCCTTTATCATTCCCCACCTCACTTCTGAGACAAAGCCTTTCGTTGAGCCTGGAGTTGGCTAGTTCAGTTAGACTGCCTGGCCAGTGAATTGCAGGCATCTGGCTGTCTCTGCCTCCCAGCTCTGGGATCACAGGTGTGCCTCAGCTTCTAGCTTTTATCATGAGTTCTGGGTACTGATACTCAGGTCCTCATGTTTGGACAGCAAGCAGGTCACCAATGAAGCTATCTTCCCAGACTACCCATATAATATACAGAGTTCATATTCTATATGGATTGAGTCTATTTTATATATACATATGTATATATTTGCCAATGGAAAATGAAGTCAAATATACTTTCTCTTTTTTTAGAGTAAAACTCTCTCTCTCTCTTTCTCTCTCAAAATTATTTTTGTGGTACCAGTATCAAACCCAAGGCATCATGTATAATAAACAGGTGCACCCCTGCTTTTAATATAATTCCTTCACCTTTTCCTAGTCAGCCACCTGGAGGCTTATGGAAATGATACCACTGAACAGTCACCATGCATGCTCCATTACTAAATCACTAAATCTCAGTGGCACAAATAGTCAATATTAGGTTGATACCATCAGAATTCACACAAAGAAGTGGGGGAAATGAAGTCACCTATAGCAATGAGTTCACACCAGTGGGTTTCTTTTCTTTCCTTATTTATTTATTTATTTTTTAACATATATATGCTTTTTTGGTCTAGAGTTAAGCATAAGGGGTAGGATTACTTCAACAGTATCACTGATGTCTTGCTGTCTTATGAAAATGCAGGCCACCAGGCCCCTGAATTCTTGCCCTGCTCTCAATGTATTCTGAGGCTCTTAGGTGCCAGGAATTTCCCACATGGCAAGGCCCAGCTCAGGGCAGGATCTGCAGTGCCTGGACTCTTGTGGGGGCCAAGAACAGTCCTGATAGACCAGAGCTTCGAAGGTCCTGCGCTGGGCATTGTCAGATAATCAGTGGGAAAGCTTCTCACCCCCATCCTTTGGGATACACCACAGAAAGGTGTGCTCCATTGTCCTAATGATTCTGGTTAGGAGCCATTCCTACCTGTGCAGATGGCTTCTCTGTCTCCCAAGACTAGCCCCAAGACCCTGGAGGCTGAGCAGGGTTCGCGAAGGCCCAGGTATCCCTGGACTCAGGATTACATAACCCTACCTGGGAATGCTTTGTCCCAGCATAGATTTGTTTTCTACAGCCCCATCGTTCTTATGATG
The DNA here is from genome assembly GCA_907169655.1 of Acomys percivali. Lineage (NCBI taxonomy): Eukaryota > Metazoa > Chordata > Mammalia > Rodentia > Muridae > Acomys > Acomys percivali. Next base: position 80,793,109 of record OU015750.1, read on the forward strand.
AGTTAATTTTACAGGAAAGCCCATTCCTTCATTCTCCCAAGGAAACTAAAAGAAGCCCCGAAGGCCACCTACAAGTTCTTAGGCCTGCCCAGACTTGCTGGTATCTCAGAAGGAGACACATAATCTCAAATTGAGAAGGCCTGCCCTGCCCCCACCACACATGCAGCTTGCTCCCTGTTTACAGAAGCCAGGCTCTCATTTTGCTTCAGGAACATTTTCTCTGTTGAGCACTTTTTGTTTTTGTTTTTTTTCCTCGCCGCTTGAAAAGTGGTTTTTCTACTCTTATATAGAATTTTGTTTCATGAATATACCATCATATATTTAACTAGATTCTTATTGTTAGGCTTAGAAAGTTCCAATTTTCCTGTAAAACAGGAAGGATTGCAAGCACATCCTTTAATAATAAGAATCTCCTGTTTCTCTCCGGTTACTGTTACAGAATAAATACCCAGAAAGGCTATTACTTTATCTTAATGTGTATATCACATTGCATTCTAGATAGTCTGAAATAAGTTTTTCCTTCCTGCAGTGTGGGAAAATGTCTAATTCACCACGTAGCCACAGTGATCACTATAGTGCTTTAATATTTGCAGTTTGTTAGGAAGAAATAAAAACAATCCTAACATACTATCTTATATAAATTTGTATTTCTTCTGGCAAAAATGAGTTTGCGTATTTCTTCCTGCTAACTAACAGTTAGCTTCATTTTATGTTTTATCAAAGATAACATTTTTTATTCTTCAAAACATTTGAGACAATTTTTTAAAAAATTAAACCAACAAGAAATGTGTACAAAGTTGCATCACATACGTTAGAACGGTCACAAGTCTATGCTTTTCCTAGCTGATAAAAGGCCGGCAGCAGATATGTCCCATGGACCCCTCCTTAACCATGTTGTTTTCTTTTACAACATAAGAGATCATCTTTCCACACACAATAGGGGCACAAAACTCACAGTCACATTCCCGTGCCTTGAATTGTGAATTCACTGCCCCCGAAGTAATACGCGCTATGTATTTCCTTACAGAAAAGTTCAAGTGTCAACCAAATATTCATGGACAGCCTTGCCTCACGTATACCCCGAGTCCATCTATCCTACTCCCGTATAATTGTGAAACAAATCCTGGACATCACACGCTTCCATCTACAAATGTCTCAGAAGGCATCTTTAGGGGCTAGGGATGCAGTCAGTGGTAGAATGCTTGCCTAACATGCTTGAGGCCTTGCATTTGACCCCAGCACTACAACAATGACCACTGCACAAAGACTTTTTAAAGGACTCTTCAAAATGCATCCACAAACACCACTACTTGAATATGACAGCTTCAGTCATTGTAAAAATATCAAATTTGGATTATTGAAAAAAATGTCTTTTTATCATAAAATATCAAGTATTAAAGTTCCCATTTGACCACTTATAATTATTAATTAAATATTTATTAGGAAGTTGGTTCTTTCCTGCTACCTTTATGTTGGTTCTAGGGATTGATGTGAAATGCCAGGTTTGCTTTGCAAGTGTCTTTACCTATTGAACCATCTTGCCAGTCCATAATTATTCTACACTAGTTTCTTTCCTGGAGTCCAGATCTCAATATGGCTCATACCTGTGGGTTCTTTCATTTATTTTAATAATAATGCTTTCAACATCTTTAATTAGCTCTTAAGAATTTTTTTTACAGTTTACACGTTTCCCTATTGTGCTGTTAATAGTATTACATTATTTACATTTGCTCAAGTTCTTATTCATAGAATTTAAAAAGTCATTGCCATATATTCACTGCAAAAACAATAATAGATTTCATTATGACATCTCTGTACATATATACTCTGTGGTCTTGATCATTTTTCATTCTCATTAACTTTAATCTCACCCTCCCTCCATACAGAGGTCCCTTTTCTATTCCCAAACAGATCACCTTCTGTATTCATGTGCTAGTTTTTAAAAAATATGCTGTTATGATTAGTGCCACCTTGTGCTGGATTGTTGGCTCAGTGGTTAAGAGCACTTGTCACTCTTGCAGAGGACCCTGGTTTGATTGCCAGCATCTTCTTGGTGGCTCACAACTGTCTATAACTTCAGTTTCAGAGAGAAGGATGCCCCCTTCTGACCCCAGAAGCCACCGTGTGACTGACAGAATGTTGCCCACTATTGATAATAGTAATTAATAATAAAAATGATAAAAAGCATCTTGCTTTTCTGTGCTATGTTGACTAGATTACTAGTTTATACACATAGATATGGAAAAGTCACATCATCCTATTTTTTTCTTTAGGGCCCTTTGAACTGATTTCCATATTGCTTGCATTGATTTACATCCCTACCATCAGTGTTTAAAGATTCTTTTTTTTTTTTTTTTAAAGATAGGTTTATTTATTTATTTATTATGTATACAGTGTTCTGCCTGCATGTACACCTGCAGTCCAGAAGAAGAAGGCATCAGATCACATTAGAGATGGTTGTGAGCCACCATGTGGTTACTGGGAATTGAACTCAGGGCCTTTGGAAGAGCAGGCGGAGCTCTTAACCGCTGAGCCATCTCTCCAGCCCTAAAGATTCTTTTTCCCCCCACATCCTTTCCAGAATCTGTCATTGTTTCCTTGATGGTTCCATCAAGGTGAGGCAGAATCTGAAAGGACATCTGATTAGCCATCTCCTTACAGCTAAGAGCTGTGAGCATGTTTCATATGTTTCTAGGCCACGAGTACTTCTTTTGAAAGCTCATTTTCTAATCAGCCAATATCCCCTATTTTGAAATGGTTCTCATGGTGTTTCTCCTTCCAATAGCATCCTTGCTTTACACCACTACTTTAATAGCTTTGTTTCTATATTTAACTCTTCCTGCATCCAGGACTTAAAATTATATGCTGTGAATTAGTGCTCCAACAGAATTATTTCCAAAATAGCTTATTTCCTAAGGCACCCGCAACCTTTGGATATGGAAATTAAATTTTGAAGATTTTTATTTTTACAAAGCTAAATGGAATCTAGGATTAAACCTCTGTTACTTCCATCCGCTTTCTTTCTTTCTAAACCACATGAAAATGGGAAATTAGGTGGTTTGGCAAATATTCAAAACTATGGGTGATCTCAGAGACCTCTTGTTGGTGGCACACACCAATCCTAGTACCCATGAAGTTGGGGCAAAGAGGTAGCAAATTCAAGGACAGTCTGGGCTACACAGCAATACTTCTCTGGAAACTATCACCAGCAACAATAACAAATACCTCCAGCTTCCAAGGGATCTCAGGCATTCAAGTACCAAGGAAAAGATTATCTTCCAGAACAAGTGCATTGCTTTAACCCAGGAAGCTGAAGGGATATCCTGGGCTTGGCATCAGTCTCCATATCAGAGACAGATATGAACCGCAGTTCTCTGTATCAGTAAGTTCTGCCTCCGGGATATCAGCCAAACTCAGGTGGAAGGAAATTCGCCTGCACTGTCTGTCTAGACTTTTCCTCATTGCTATTCCCTTAGCAACACAGTACAGTGATACTCACATAGCATTTGCATTAAACTAGGTGCAGAGCACAGTTGCAGCCCAGCCCTTGTGGTGACCAAGAAACAACTGTGCCTTTCCCATCCATCTTTATAAACTCTAGTTTAGGCTTCAGAAAAAAAACCCTAGTCAATAACAGCTGATGCCAAGTCAGCATTTACAGGGCAAGTGCCAAGCACCAGTCTGTAGAACAACATGGATTTATCAAGACCTATTAGTAACTCTGAGATGTAGCTTTTTCCTTATATCTTCAATTAAAAGGCAAGGAAATTGAGGCATAAAGGAAAGAAAAATTAATTTGCATGTAGTTGACAAGCAGATTGCAATCAAGTCAAATTTTAGAGTTCAGGAAAACCTACTTACAGTAATTGTGATGGATGCTTACAAGGCAGTGGTCCCAGATGGTAATCCGGGTGGAATAGGTTTTGGAGAAGCATTGAGCTTTCTGTACTTGTCAAATGTGTTTATTGGTGCTTGGCCAGAGCGATAATATTTTGGCTGAAGACAGTCCTCTCTTCTGTGGCCTGACTACGTACTACAGTGCAGTGCTTTTCTTTCAGACATGGAAATAAGATTCAAAGGCATTGTATTATAAACTCTTGTAGTAAGATCATTAAAGAAAACACTGCAAACATAGAAACCATTTGCGATAAAAGTAGATAAATAATGAGGGCAAGAGTGAGAATTATTGAAAAATTGAGGGAGACAGAGAGCTGGTGCCACACATAGCTGGCAGTTTTATTATGACTATAAGAGATGAGGCTTGCTATAGGCCATGAACTTTATTGGTTTACAGATTGAGTTTTATTTTGATCAAAAGCAGATATGTTCTCAAGCAATTGCCAGCCACAGCCTTCTTGGCTGAAAGACCAATTGTTGAATGTCTGAGTATGTCCAGACAACTTAGCGTAACAGGGGAAAAGTCACAAGTCAGCTTTTTTTTTTTTTTTTTTTTTTTGCTCCTGTATCAGCACAAGAAATAAGCTTACATAATGAGCTTGTGAGATGGATAGGAAAAGCCATGCTGCACTGCCATAGCCCGCAGCCCCATCGGGCAATCGTCCCTCTGCTGAACTGCTAAACTTGGAACAAGAACAAAACGAAGAGATCGCTCCTCCAACGGGGAAACAGCATAGTTAAGAAGTTACATAGAATTTTCTTTTTTCTTTTTTTTTTTTTCTGTTTTAAATTTACTTACTCATATGTGTGTTTGGTGTTTGGCATACATACGTATCTGTGTGAGAGAGTCGGATCCACTGGGATTTGAGTTACAGACCAGACAGTTCTGAGCTGCCACGTGGGTGCTGGAAATTGAATGTGGGTCCTCCGGAACAGCAGCCAATGCTCTTAATTACTGAGCCATCTCTCCAGCCCCGATACAGAATTTTCTAAACACTGATCTTAGGTAGTACTCATGGAATTTCAAGCTTGGACTAAGTTACCTTCTTCTCTTCAAAATCTGTGGCTAAATCATTCAGAGGAAGCTATGGCTCTCAGTACCCATGGATGTTGGAATCCACTTCAGAACTTTGTTCCAATGTTCCATTTCTTTTCAAAGTAACACATGAATCTGTGCACAAATTCATATCAGTTAAGATACATAGGAGAGGTAAAGAATGAGGATTGGAAGTGATGCCACCACAAAGCAGCAGCATCTTCTTTAAGAGAAGAGTTTTGGAAAATTTGAAGACCCAACAGGCTCTCTGGGTCTTGGATCTCCATATACAAATCAGGGTATTTTATAAGAGTTTGGTTCTTATCAGTTCTCGCTAATGTCAGATAATCAGACATTTTTAAAAGACTATTTCCAAATGTTTAATGTAAAGTTTTTGTATTATCACTTTGCTGCACAGAGAGAAATAGATTGCTCTCTCTCTCTCTCTCTCTCTCTCTCTCTCTCTCTCTCTCTCTCTCT
>OU015750.1:80804985-80824029 GCA_907169655.1 Acomys percivali
AAAAAAAAAAAAAAAAAAAAAAAAAAAAAAAAAAAGAAGAAGAAGAAGAAGAAAAAAAGAAAACCTTAACTATCCAGGAATAAAACAATAGCTAAATTACAGTATGTCTGAATAGAGAATTCTATGCAAAACCTGCTAAGTCTTTATGTAGTGATGTGGAGCCATCCGTAACACATCTATGTCTTAAAAAAAAAAAAAAATCGAAGCTCTCTCTAATGTCTAGACTTTGAGCCCCAATTATTTTTTAACAAATTAAAATTCCATGCTATATACTTTAATATATAGATACACGGAAAGCAATTCAGAAGAAGGCACCACAGATTATTAACTATAATTTTGGAGAAGCGAGTTGAATTAGAATAGATCGCTGAAGGGCGATTTTATTATTATTTTTATTCTGTATATCTATTTTAAATAAGCTTAGATCAACAATGAATAAGCACTTGCACACTGACTCGGGCTGTTGAGCAATACACAAAACCACGATCCTAGATAAATATGATAATTCAGGAGTTGGTCCATCAGCACATCACCTTTTCGACCCACTGGTCTGTATTGTTGAGCTTTACTCACTGTAGAAAACCAAACCAAATCAAACCAAAACAAAAAATTCAACCAAGACAAATAAACAAAAACTCACATCTGTATATTGCTTGTATACCTTGAAAATGAATTCATTAAAAATACATAAACCTAACCTATAAGACATATGGTTAGGTGACAAAAGAAAAACAAATAGAATAATACCTACAGAAAGATTTCCCCATCAAGGAAAAAGGCCTGAAAAATCTGTAATATAGGTACCAGGAAAATGCATTCATGTACTACCAATAAATTTCTCAAAACGAAAGGAATATTGTGAAAATTATGCTTTGCATGAACCAAGAACCCAATGTTGTCACTTGACGGCAGTAGACAAAATATACCCGCTTCAGCTGGGTCCAGGGGGAAATCAGAACACACAGAGTTTTACAACACTCTACTTGTTGCCAATGGATACCTGAGTCAAGCGACTTACTATTTAAGTAGTAAAGGTGAAACAACTGGGAATCTGCTTCAGTGAGTTCCTTCCTGTGAGACCTGGGTTGTGAGCCACTATCTTCACCCACGATGAGAGCTGAACAGCACAAAGTCTCTCCCAGGAGAGGAGGAAGCGCAAGCCCATTGGTGGAGAGCTGAGGCTTCTGGGAAAGAAAAGCACTTCTGGTCTTCCTAATTCTCTTCAAGTCCCCTTGCTACAGTTCTTGCCTCTCGATTGTGTTTGTCTTCTTGGGGTAAGATCTTCTCTAAATCAATAGAGTTCCTTTTCCTGTGATGTTCGCAACCCAGAGGGAATGGCAGCCTTTACCAGTCTGACCCTGAGGACACTGTTCCAGGAAACCGGGTCTGTTAGATTATCTGGCTCCAATGCTGTGTAATGGACTATGATAGGGTGGATAAAGTCTGTGTGTCTAATATGTCTGACACTATTTCAAAGCAAAAAAATAATGAAAATATACTTAGTAACAAAAAAATGGGCTAGGTGTAGAACATTTGTGTATCCTTTTTCCCCTTGTATGTAAAAATAATGACCATTTAACATTCCAGGCTGTGCTCTTCTTAGGAAATTACTGTATACATGCTCAAATAAGAGGTAATTTTCCTCTCCCCAGTATGTTCCCTTTCGGAAGTTAGTTGTTTTGGATTGTGTTCATCAAAGGACCATATGAATTGCTGTTTAGTGACAAAAGGCTGTTTTGAGGAGGACTTGCCAAAAATATCCTCAATCAATTTCAGAAGCGTACTGAAATAACCCAGTATCAGTAGAGTCAGGATAAAACGACATTATGGCATTTACCATCACTTCAGGCATTCATTTTTGAGGGGATAGGGTGTGATTTGACAAGTGTACACATTAGACTTATTGTGGCAAAGATGGACAAAGCTTACTTAAGCTGAAAGGATAATGCATTTTTGAAGTCATTACAGACCTCTCATTGCACATAAAATGGAAAAGAACGATGTGTCAAGCAGAAAAAAAGAATGGCATGAAACTATATTCTGATGTAAATTTTTAAAAATACTTTCATTTTATTACACATGTATAAAACAAACTACATACAGCAGGGAGAACCCTGTGACAATCATGAGATAAATTTTGTTTTAAGGAATTATAAATAAACAACATTCAGAAATATTAAAACAAACATAGTGGTACTTGTCCAGGGTTTGCCTTTGAGACAGGCTCTGGCTATGTGGCTCCAACTGGCCCTGGACTTACAGAGATCACTCACAGAGATCCACCTGCCTCTGCCTAGAATTCAACTCATGCACCTGCAAGCCCAGCTTATCTCAGGGTTTGGATAACTCTTCTTTTGATATGTATTTCAATTTTGTAAAAGAAGGAAGACTTTGTGGTCAGAAATTAGCCATGAAACTTAACATATAAATTTTTTAAATGTGATTCATTCCTAAGGAAGTTTCTGCACCTCAACAGGATTAATGTGTAAATTTCCAACAACTACAAATACATTTTTATTTATGAGTTATATTTAAATATTAAACATTATCTGTTTTATATGCTTTTAGATGTCTTATAACCATGACAACATCCAGGTTAATAGAAATGTTATGAAAAATAATCTCTGTTTAATCCACATGTAAAAATTTTTAAAAAGAATCAATATTCTTTAAAGCATGCAGTTTTTTCAGATGATTTGGCACACTTTCCAATCCTTTAGAGCACAAAGTATTATTATGAAAATTGAGTAATTACTGATATTTTCTTTTCAGAAAGTTATTGCATATCAAGCAAAGGCTTAATAATTGGTCAGTGTTTTCATGGATATTTGTATGTCTGATATAATTGCATGTTTTGAAACAAACCAAGCAGTTTGTATTTAATTTAGATTCAAGTTATTAAAAATAAATAGAAAATTATTTTTCTGAATTATGTAATGCAGAGTAAAGTAAGTTTGTAAAAAAGAGAGAGACTGGGGGGAGGGGCATTAGCCAGTGATAGAATGCTTGCCTAGCATGCAGCAGGCTCTGGGTCTGATCCCCAATGCCAGAGAGAAAAAAAAGGGTGCTTAGAGGAAAACTGTACAATGCTAAAATCAAACTGGTTTCTGAAATCATCTAGGGATGAAATGTATTTGTTTTATTTGTGGAAAGAAAGAAAGTTTGAGTCAGGCTGAGCATCAGCTATGTCCTCTCCAAAGACGAGGACAATGTAATGAAGCGTTCAGTAAGCTCTCAAAAATGGCTGGTTGGCGAGGCCTGGAGATGCCCTCTGGCTATGTCCATCGTCTGACTCACAAATTCATCTCTATGTCTTTGCTCATCTTGTCTTCCTGCCTAGAACACCCACCTTTCTCTTGGCCTCATCTTGCTGGTGCCCATTCCTCCCCTCCCCCCTTCAATAGAAAGCATTCTCCACTTCTCCACAACCTTTTCTGACTGAGATGGGGACATCGTCTTCATCCTCTAACAGATCCTGATCCTGTCAAGCCTAGAGTCGTGGAAAGAGCATCTCCCCCATGTCTTCCAGGCGCATGACATTTTGATGAGGCTGTTTTGACAGTTATTTTGAAAGCACCTTTTGGAGAAGCCACCAGGATGCAGCTGTTTGACTTCCTAGACTGAAATAGTCATTTCAGCGCAGTGTCTTTCCCGGGCGAGGCATTTTGATGAGCTGTGTGGATAAAGTCTTATCCTGGAGAATTCTTTCATGAGGTAGTAGTATAGGTAAGTGAGTTTACCCCACCCTTGGGGAAAACGTACCTGTTTACCTCTGCTGATAGGATGTGGAGACTTAGAAAGAGTCAGAGATCAGAGGAGAACAGGGCTAAAGTCTCCGGCAGGAATGCAATCGCCCCAATTTTATTCATTTCAGAAGAGGCCACTTGTCATTCAAAGTAATATGTCAGCTCATTTTTCTGAAACTTAACTTCCACGTAGAATGAGCTGAAAAAGCTTCTTCTGTTCTTCCTTTAAAGTTACAACCCAGGAAACAGAATATTAGCCCCACAGACACGACGTTCCCATTCTCAGTTTGAGCGACACAAAAATTCCCAATTAAATTATTGGGAACTTTCTCTCTTGCCTTATTACTATTGGAAAAATATTTTTTTCTCTCAATGGTGATCTTTGGAGGAAAGGACTATTAATTCTTCAGAGGCAAAACATTCTCTAAAATTAGGGGAAACTGTTTTATTTCAGGTTTATAAAGTAATATAAATATTACAACATACAAAACTATCTTAGATGAAACAACAGACATAAGGCTTAGTGTACCTGGGAGAAGAAAAAAAGGTTCAGGGACACCAAATCCACAAGAAGCCAAATACTTATTCTGCGTCTTTGACCAGCCTGTCAAAATGTCCCCCCTCTACCAAGCTCACCTAAGCCACCTGTACACACACAAGTTGCTGGGATGGTCCCTATGAAGAATGTGACCACACATCTTTTCTTTTTCTTTCTTTCTTTTTTTTTTTGGTTTTTCGAGACAGGGTCTCTCTGTGTAGCCTCGGCTGTCCTGGACTCACTTTGTAGACCAGGCTGGCCTCGAACTCACAGCGATCCGCCTGCCTCTGCCTCCCAAGTGCTGGGATTAAAGGCATGCGCCACCATGCCCGGCTCTTCTTTTTCTTTCTTACAGGGTACTTTTGTGTAGCCCTGTCTGTCCTGAAACTTACTCTGTAGATCAGAGTGGTCTTGAACTCACAGAGATCCTCCTGCCTCTGTCAACTGAGTGCTGGGGTTAAAAGTGTGTGCCCCAATGCTTTTCTTTATCCTCTCCACACAGGTCTGAATGTTCCTGGCTCCTCTCCTCCTGCTCAGCTTCTGTAGTCAGCAAAGGATGGGCTGGGGCCACTATTACCCTAAAGGAGAGCAGTGTCCCATTTGAGTCGCCTAATCTCATGGCTTCCAACTTCACTGCTCTGAAGAAATTGCACAAGGTCCCTTTTCTCTGACACTTGGTCGCTGTTGGCTCTTCGCTGTTTCTATTTGTTTGTTTTTCGTGGAGCCCTTTGGGACAATAGCCTCTTCAGTTACTGTCCACTCGTCTCTTTAAGATTTAGTGGGTAGCATACAGTGGAGCAGACTCCAGCTGTGACATTTGGGTCTATCCGTTTTAACTAAATTATTTAGGTTTTCTGCTTATTTTCTCATGGGCAGATTGGAAATGAGAGTCCAAAGGTTGACCGGAAATGATGTAGAATTTGTGTCAGTGCCCCAGGTGGACTGAGTTGTGGAGAATGAACTATGAATTATGGATTCACAAAGACCCTACATCTGTATCCGGGCTTGGGGAGATCTTTGAGGAATGCACTTAGTTATAAAGGCAAAATGTGTCCCATGTGGTGGCCTAAGTCTGTTATCTCAGAACTGGGGAGGCAGAGGCAAGCAGCTCTCTGCTGTTTTGAGGCCAGCTTGATCTTCACGGTGAGTTCTAGGCTAGCCAGGAGACCTTGTCTCAAAACCAACCAACCACAAACCCCCACAAAAACCAACCGAACTTGTTCCTAGGGGCAGAGCCGGAGTTGCTCCTGTTCTCGGACCTTCTGTCTGCTGTATTGTGAAGTGCAGCTCTGTGCTTGCAGGCTGTGAGATGTAACGGCCTTTTGCGTAACCAGGCAGCAGGCAATATCCAGGTATGGTGCTCCCCTTTGCCCAGCCAGGACCGCCTGCTGTAATGTGTTGTTGGGTTTGTCTTCCTGTCTTGCTAATTGCTCAAGATGCACGTTGTTCCTTCCCCCTCTGTGCTCCCAGGTAGCCATGGGCATAGAGATTTGATTGACAGACAAGTTTGTAAGTGGATGGAGGACGGAGGCATCTGTAGTGAAGCCATGAATATTGCTTCAAAATACTTCCACTCAGACTGCCTGGATATTGTAAATGAATTTCCACATATATATATATAACATATACATAAAAACCACACACACACACACACACACACACACATTGAATCTAGAGTAAAATTAAAATAGATCACAGCAGAGAATCTTCTTTTAAATAGGGAGCTGGAAGAATGTAAGGAGGATAAAACATAAAAATGCATGTGTTTTTCAGACAGACTCAGAGGCAAGTGAGTAATTTCCCTTCTGTCATGTTTTGTTTCAGCCCCGCATTTAGAAGATATGATGACTTAGGGTCTTAGAATGGAACAGTGTATCAGTACAGCCTTATTTTCATGAAAATATTTTCTTCTAATTGAATTCAATGCCATCCAACAGAAGAATACCTTTTTCAACGTGATACACAGAAATGATTTTTTTTTTCCCCATTACAGGCTTCTCTAAAAGGAGTGCTTGGGCCTTATTTCACTAGTGGAAAAGAAGCTTAAAATTATGATTAATTTGCTATGACTCATGCTAAGAGTGTATTGGAAAGATGAAAATAGCACAGCAGTAATCTCTATTCTTTCAAGTATTAGCACTGAACCCTTCTCCCAAACATACAAAGAATATCAAGAACACAGAGGAGTGACATGTTAGACATGTTTCAATCCCAGAGGTCAGTGCCACCATATTTCCGGGAGCGCCGCAATTCGCTCAACAAACTTTCAGGAAACCGCTGGATCATATCAAACACTGAGGGAAGTCCTGAATATGCGTAGAGGGACAGAACACATGAGTGATGCTTGCAAGCGAAGCGAAATCTGGTCATTTTGGCACATTGGTGTTCTGGTAGGGAGCCTAAAGGGAAACACCTGAATTCGTGTATGCATGGGCCCTGCCAAGTCACTTATGGGAAGCGTGTTGGCCACTGATCTAGTGAGAAGGAGTGTCGTGGCAAAAGGTGCAAACATAATTTATAGTTATTCTTTTTATATTCTCTCTCTAGGACACTTTTATCTAGAAATCATATTTGGAAGGGAAAAACAGTACTTCGTAAGGGTGAAGAAAGCTGTGTTAACTGGGCTATTCCTTAAAAATCTCAAAGTTTGAGTTTTGTTGTTGTAGTTGTTTTTTTTTTTTTTTAAAGATGATCAAGATCTGAAGAGGAAAATGCATGTTTATATAAAGATATTTAAATAAATATACATGGAATAATTTAAAATAAATACATAAATTTCCCTTTAGTATATATATCTAGGGGCCAGATCTTAGCTTCAAATCCATTCTCCAATAAAAGGAAAGTTGGTTTCATATTGAGAATGGCTGAGTACAAGGCTAGAGCGGCAAGAAGCAAAGAATGCTCCAGAAACTGAGTAATGGTATCATGACAACGAGACGCAGAAGGCAGCGGGAAGGAGCTCTCGGGGCTAGAATTGGAACGACTAAGAGTCAAGCAAGACAAAGAAGTGTTCTATTGGGTTATCCAAAACGTAAAGTAAACATTCATTATCCTCCTGAGATAAATACGTTAAGTAAATGGAAGAGAGAGATGTGTGGCTGACTCCTTTAGAAGCACCTCAGTGTCAAGGTACTGTCCTTACTAGGGATGGTGTCTAGCTCCCTACACTTGCCATCTGTATCTTCCTAATGCGCATGTGCAAGGGCAGAAACAGTAATTGTGGCGCGGGGGTGGGGGTGGGGGGCGCGGGAGGGGGGTGCAGCCTAGCAGACAGTACCTTGCTTAGACAGCCAGGGTGATCCACTGTGGTATGGCTTGCTGATTTTAGAAATACTTGCTATCTTGTGAAGAGACTGACTCTTGGCCACTGAGATCTTCCTCCCAAAAGGTCATTGCCAGAAACGTCAGACAAACCAAACTGAGGTGCAGCCAGCCAAAGGTCACACCGGTTCCCTTCAGAAACGTGGAAGTCTTCAACCACGGGGGAAAGCCTGAGAAATAGTCACAGCCATGAGGAGAATAAGACACCATGACCGAGATGTTGTCTTGAGAAGAATCATAGGAAAAAAATATTAGGAACAAGGAAACAGTAAGAGATGCAATTTAATTACTAACAAAGGACCAATATATGCTTTTTAGTTGTAACAAATAGGCTTCAGGAGTCTTAGATGTTAACATAGGAATTTGGGTATAGGGTATATGGAGACTTTTTTCTTTGGATTTATTTTTGTGAATAAAAAACTATTTAAAGCCTGGTGTGGTGGCACACGCCTTTAGTCCCAGCACTCGAGAGGCAGAGGCAAGTGAAATCACTGTGAGTTCAAGCCTGGTCTACAAAACGAGTTCCAGGACAGCCAAGGCTACACAGAAAAACTATGTCTTGAAAACAAACCAAACCAAACAACAAACAAATATTTAAATTGAGAATTTAATTTAAAAGAAAAAAAAATCTAAAAATCAGTAAGAGCTCACACAAGTATTTTTTAATTTGAAAAATTAGACTTATTTATTTCATGCAGATGAGTGTTTTGCCTCTCTCTCTCTCTCTCTCTCTCTCTCTCTCTCTCTGTGTGTGTGTGTGTGTGTGTGTGTGTGTGTTTACCAGGTGTGTGCCTGGTGCCTCAGAGGTTAGAGGAGGGCGTTGGTTACCTTGGAACTGTATGCTACAGATGGTGTGAGCCAGCCAGCCTGTGGGTGCTGGGAACTGAACCCAGGTTGCCTGCAAGAGCAACAAACCCTCCTAACCACTGAGCAATCTCTCCAGCCACACTATTGCCTTCAATAAGTGGGTCAGAGGAACATGAGTGCTAGGACAGTAAAATTGGCGTTATAATTTGGTTCTGCTCACCGTCTCACCACAGAGAGGGATAGTGGGCTTTTCAGTTCCTGTTGAGTTGTGCATTAGCTGAAGAACAGACAGTGATACTTCAACAGCCACAGTCGCGGTTACTCCCCTGTGACCCTTTACCCATGCCTGCTCCCCTCTCCCATATACCCAACCCCAATTTTAAGGACTTGAGACATTTTGGAAAAATTTCTAGCCATATGGCTTATAAACCTGCTGTGCCTTTTTGTTTAAAATAGACGGTTTATGGAGTAATTCTCATCATTATGGTTTTCCTGTTTTTTTCACACTATTGACTATTAATTACCATGATAGCCAAACAAATTTAGATTTTTAAAACTTCCCTGTCTGTGGAGCGATTACTCAAGTTTTATGCAAGTTTGAAATGATGGAAAGTAAGTACTCTGAAGTTTCACTTTATGTATTTTGAGATAATGTTAACTCCTCAAATGGAAATCTGTCTTAAAGGCTGGAGGGGTGGGAGGTGGGGAAGGGTGGGGTTACAACCGCATTTGAAACTGTTCGTGCTACTGCCACATGGTGGCGCCATTGGCAGCTGGTGAATGTTAAACTTCGGCAAACTTTGCGTCAGTCTTGTGTTGACTAAGAACTGTTTGCTCTTGGAAGGAATGCAGACTCTGCTCTGGCCTCCCTTTCACAGAAGAGATAGTCAGAGTCCAGATAAGTAAATAGCTTCTCAAAGTCCACCCAGATGCCTGCTACTGAACCGGGAGTATAAGGTACTGCCTGCCTCTTGGTTCTGAGTTCGCATCCCCCCCATCCCTCTCCAACCCCCCACTCCCACCCCAGGGTGTAGATAGGATGTGTTTGAATAAGTGTCTGGGTATGCTTGTGGAGGCCAGAGGTCAACACAGGGATTCTTCCTTAATCAACTCCCATTTATGTTTTGAAATAGGATCTCTCACTAAACATGGAGTTTGCAAATTAATCTAGATTTCCTGGCCAGCAGGCTTCAGGGGTCTATCTATCTCTCCAGAGCTGGCATGGGAGATGTGCACAAAATGTGCCGAATCCCCACCCTCCTTTTTCTTTTTTTTTTTTAAGCATGGGCAGTGGGGGTCTAAACGAAGGTCACCAGGCTGCAAGCACTGTACTAACTGAGCCATTTTCCCAGCATCAGTGCCTTTTTTCTTTGTCACCACCAACACCTGTGCTATAAAGGTGACTGTAGAACAACATAGTCAAATTTCCACCAAGAAAGTTTTTTTTTTGTTTGTGTGTTTGTTTGTTTGGTTGGTTTTTCGAGACAGGGTTTCTCTGTGTAGCCTTGGCTTCCCTAGACTCATTTTGTAGACCAGGCTGGTCTCGAACTCACAGTGATCCACCTGCCTCTGCCTCCCGAGTGCTGGGGTTATAGGTGTGTACCACCACGCCTGGCTAAGAAAAGTTTTTTTTTTTTTTTTGGGTTGGTGGTGTTTTTGTTTTGCAACCAATCTTGCAATATTACTTTAAAATTCTTAAATATTTTATTTCGTATAAAACTTTTCTTTGCTGCTTCTTTTAGAGCATGTGTGTCACACTTTTAGTTAACGAAATGTTTCTGGTGCAACGAAATTTTAGGAACAAAATAGTGAAAGAATTAGCTATATCCAATTTGACTTGGGAGTGTCTTCATAAGTAGTTAAATGAAAATTTAAGAAGAAAATGCTTCTGTTAGCATCATGCCAGGTTTATAAGTTATATGGCGGCCAAGCATCCTATGTAGCATGTATATACATGTATGTGTCCATATTATTTGAGTACAGTGGATGCACGGAGTCTTTAATGTGGGACACTTCTGCAGAGAAGTGGAAAGGGCTCACGTGTGGGGAGACATCAGAGAGACTAAGGAAAGAGCTAACGGCAACAGAGCAGTTATACACCCACAACCCCTATGTGGGCACACTTAAAATGATGTTTATGTAAAGTCAATCTAAATACTTACTTCTATAGTTACTATAAATAAGGACAAAGAAACAGGAAATGGGCCATTTACATAAAAAAATACAAGTTGTTTTTCCATATCTAAAATATTATTGCCTCTTGTGTGTGCCTTTCTTTCTGAAACTGGGGATCAAATCCAGGGCCTTGTGTGTGTTAGGCACACCCTCTGCCACTGAGCTACACACAAGAAGGGCTTATCCATATTTAAAAAAAATCAAAGAAATGCAAATTAAAACCACAATGAAATTGTATTTCAAATTTATCCTGTTGGCAAACATTGATGCATTCTAATGCCATGTTTTGGACAGGACATGAACTAAAAGTTATGCTTCCCAATTGCTTATGAGACTGCGACCTGGGAGGATTACATTCAAATGCCAACACTGTGTCCACTCCTGAGTGGGTACCACACCCACTCACGATGATGAGGCATGTGCAGGAGTGTTTGGAATCACACTGTCTAAAAGAGGAAATGTAGAAATAGCCAGTACTGGCTGGTTTTGTGTGTCAACTTGACACAATGTAGAGACATTGGAGAGAAAGGAGCCTCTGTTGAGGAAATGCCTCCATGAGATCCAGCTTTAAGGCATTTTCTCAATTAGCATTTTCTCTGCGGAGGGGAGGGGAGGGGCATCTCACAGTGGGCGGGGCCACCCCTGGGCTGGTGGTCCTGGGTTCTATAAGAAAGCAGGCTGAGCAAGTCAGGGGAACAAGCCAGTCAGCAGCACCGCTCCATGGCCTCCTGGCTACAGGTTGCAGAGAAAGAACTCAGGTGAAGACAGAGAAAGCCAGAAAATGAGAAGCCAAAAGATTACAGCAGATTGTTGAGTCTGCTTGAGGCCAAACAGAGCAATTCTAGGCTGAGAGAGAAGCCAGATGGAATAAGTCAGGTGGGTGAAGAGTTTGAGGCAGAACAGCTGAGTGGAACCAACCAGCCCAGAGCTCAGAAAGAACAAGTAAGGGTGAGCTCATCAGGCAGTAAGTCCCATTGTAGGCCTAGGTTAGGTTGTATGGAAGCTAGAAGCTTCCAGGACTAGGTCTAGGTTGGCAGAGGAAGGCAGTAAGCCTCCCAGGCAACTGAGCCAGGAGAATAAAAGTTACTTTTACAAAAAAAAAAAAAAAATTATATTCTACATATAATTTATAATAATGTATTAAAATGTGTTAATATGGTATTTTAAAGAACACTGCATCTTAACTCATTAAAATGATGGTGAGAAATTATTTTTCACCTGTCAGAATGCTAAAAACACATATTTCAGTTGGTCATTCTAGCTAGAGGTCGGGGCATAGCTTGTTTAACAATTTTTGGGTAGAACTTCTCCCTATGGATGTAGTGATTTAGTCATGCACGTCAAAATTAAACGCCTGCACAGCCCATTGAAGTAGCTCACTCACTTTGTTTCCCCTTTCCTGCCTGATGCTGGTGTAGCAAAACCAGGCCCTAACAGCAGAAGAGCAGAGCTCTGCTTTTGAGCTGTAGATCTCAAGCCCTCATACACTTTTTTCCCCCCTTCTTTTTTTCTGAGCCATGAATTCTGACCCCCCAAGTTTTGCATACAGAACCAAAACCGAAGCTCGAGACAGAGGGGGAGAAAGAGAGAGAGAGAGAGAGAGAGAGAGAGAGAGAGAGAGAGAGAGAGACAAAGACAGAGACAGAGACAGAGACAGAGACAGAGACAGAGAGGAAGAAGGTGGCGTTGGTCGGGGTTGGGGCTGTGGGGATAGGAAAGACAGTGATATGGTGAAAGGCTTGGAGGTGTTTGGAGTGACCCTGACCTGTATGGTACACACCCTCCTCCCCATTTAGTGTCCGAATTCTCATGATGGATGCATGTGAGTCTGCTGTAGATGTCATCGTGGGTGAGTGATAGCAAAGCTGACTGCAGGACAGGATACAGGTCGCACGCCCAGCTGCGCTACCTGGAGGAGGAACACTTGCTAAGAACTAAACACAAGGATTCACAAAATCTTTGGAAAGGTCTTAGATGTGGAATTTGGGCTGCGACCAGGTTTAGCACAGAGTTGCAGTGGCCTTAGTGCGGCTTTCTAAGCCTGCTTTCTGCTTCCTTCCTGTCTTCCTCCTCCCTTTTATCTATACCGCCCCCCTCTTCACCTGGTGAAGATGGCGACCACCGTTACTTAGTAAGAAAAGAAAAGCAGGGGTTAAGTGAAATAGATGACTTGAGCTCACATGGCACCAAAAGTCTACAGATAGGGTTGAAGTTGCCAGTTGCTTGCTTCCAACCCACAGCCATTTCCTCTGTGCCAAACCCTGATGATTCCTCTCTCCAGGAGCAATGGCTTGTGGGAATAGAGCCTTACTCACTTTAAAGATTTATTCTTAACATATGCTCCAGCAAGCACACAAAGGTAGACTTAGAAAGGGTGTTGTTACGTTTTCTGGGATAGCAAATGACCAGAACCCACATTTAGAAGCTGCTGGCAAGGTACGCTGTGGTTCACCCCTGCAATAGGTATTTTGCAGGAGATTAAAAAGAATGGGGTACTCTAAAAACTGATATGGGCAAGTGCCTAGAATAAGTAAAACAGAGGGGAAAAAAGAAGCAAAGTACAGATCGTTGTTCTGCGGACCTTCTACTTGGTAACCTGCCTTGCCTCTACAATTTAGACCTGGGGCTTGGGGCACGGGGGCAAGAGAGATGGTCTTACCAACATGCCTATTTGCCTTCCTTGGAGCTTCTATCTCATATGCATATTACCATCAAACAGAACCCAAAGCAGCGAAACAAACAAATGAAAGATTAAATGTGAAGATTAAAAGTGATCCAGGTGTAATAGTTCACACCCATAATCCCAGCCCTTGGAAAGTGGAGCAGGGAGATCAGGAGTTCAAGGTCATTCCCAGTCATTTATAGGGAGTTTGAGGCTCGACTGGGCTGCATAAGAACATGTTTAAAAACAAACAAACAAAGTGGAACCCCCCCCCAAATAAAAACATCAACAGGCGTGTTAAGAATTACAACAAGAACAGGAGACAACTTCCACACCTTTCGTTCCCCTGACAGTGTAGGTGGACTGTGTTGTGTCTTAATGAGCTTGCACCACTGCTCTCTTGGAAGGCTCAAGGCTTCAGAGAGTTTTAGGGCAATCTAGTGGCCAAAGGAGAAAAGTCTTATTAAGACACTGGGGCTACCAGACGGAGCCCTAGACTCAGGGGAAGGATCCCCTTACCAAGACAGCACTGTTGTTGTTTCTTCTCAGAGGGGAATTCAGGATCCTGACCCTAGCTGTACTAATTAGGCCTTATCCAGGATTGCCTTAAAAAGATTTAAAACCAACAAATTAGTAGACTCGATAATTTCTCTGTTTTTAAAAATGAAAATGAAGCAATTATCCTGTATTTCGATCCCTCCCTGGACATTTTATTAATTTTCGCTTTATGTGCTCTGAAGGCATATGACCACATGCCCAGAATCTTAGACTTGTCAAAGGTTTCTTGTTATAAATTGCTTCAGTGCCTTTTGCCTTAATTTTGTCATACAAACTCTCTGTTACTTTTATATGCATGATGGATTTTTTTCCAATTCTTTCAACCTTTTTGTTTTGTTATGAGCAGTAAATGGTACATGGCGACAATTGTTATTTTGTAATCTACTCTGATAGTCTGATCTTTTAAACTTTTAGTTCATTTACATTTATAGGCATTTATAGTCCATTTATAATTATTTGCATTTGGATTTATTTATGTCATTTTACTTCATGGTCTTGATTGTTCAATTGCTATGCTTTAATTTTTCTCTGTCTCATTTCCTGGACTACTGGGATTAACTCTGCTCTGATCATAGTCTCTCTCTTTTTTTTTTAATACATATTGCAGAATTTACTTAAATTACAGCTTTTTTGTTTTTGTTATTGTTTTTTGAGACAGGGTTTCTCTGTGTAGCCCTGACTGTCCCGGACTCACTTTGTAGACCAGGCTGGCCTTGAACTCACAGCGATCCTCCTGCATCTGCCTCCCTGAGTGCTGGGATTAAAGGTGTGCACCACCATGCCTGGTTGTCCTTCCTTCTTCTCTTTAATTTTTGATTTTCAAGACAAGATCACAGTGTAACCCACGCTGGACTACAACTCATGAGATCCCTTCATCAGCACCCTACATGGTGGCCTTGTAGGGTTATGATGTCATCTTTGACTTCTTTTCCTTTCAAAGATGTTGAAGTTATTTTTATATAATTGTGTTTGCTTCTCTTAGTTTCTCTCTTAACCCAGCTATCACATAAGTAATAAAGACTCTTTTATGTTTGTTTAAAGGGCTTTACAACACAATCTTGAGCAGTTTAAATCTGTTCTTAAGTCTCTATGTTATCCTGACTCCATCTTTGCCAAACCCCCCAAGTTACTTGCTTTTCAGTTCTTTCTTTTCTCCAGCTGTGATCTTCTTCATCTCTCCTGCACCTCGGCCTATGAATGAATCCCTGGCTGAATCCCCGACTTCCTCTTGGAACTCCTCCCCTCCCACCCCCCTCACCCCCAGCTAGCAGAAAGTCAAGTTAAATTCTCTCCCCTGCTTGTCCACTGTCTGTAAGCTGCTTTATTGACATATGGGGGAACAATTAGGAAGCAGAATTTATACAACATTGAGACAGGAGATTCTCAGAACAAGGCTTGCTACCAGATATGGGGGAATACAGAAATCAGCATTTAAATTACACAATAATCTTATGTCTACAAACACCTTTTTGAAAAGTGTTTCCCTTGTAGTCAGTTTGTCCACAGTTTACATGAGACCAAGCATTCCTCCCTGAAACCTTTGCATGTCACTGAGACTACTTAGGCTTTTTCTGATTATAAGCTTCTAACCGATGGAAGTCTGTTCAACCACTCAGACAGCATTATAACACTGTTTTCATTAAAGGTCTTGCTTGCTGGTATTATTTCATAATAGTTTTTTTTTTTAACAGTCTACTTCACACTGTGTCATTTGGGGAAGCCTTCTTATTTTCTCTGACTGGTTAGTCCATTACACTGAAATTTTTGAATTTACTGGCAAGGATTGTTTATAATATCCCCTCACCTAAATGTTTGGAGCCTCTACAGCAATACTTAGACATTTCCAATACTTAATAGTTACTCCGCGTTCTTCAGTGAGCAGTTTGGCTAAGACATAGTAATTCTTTTTGTCTTTTTTTTTTTTTTTTAACTTTAATTGAATGTCTATGATTTACACATCATGCACCAAAATCCCTCTTCTCTCCCCAGTAAAATAAAACAAACAGACAAATAAAATCTTGTCACAGAAGCTGTAGTGTATCACACAGTATAGCCTTTTGTCCACATATGTTACTTTCAAATGTTCATTGCTAAGAGTCATGGGTCTGGCTGGAGGCCTACACTATCATTACCGGATCTTCACTGGGACTGCTGTCGGATATCACACTGTTGCTGTGTGTCAAAGAGATTCTTAATCTTTGAATCTGAAGATCTGGCCCCTTCATGTGTACTAGGGGGTCATACATGAGGTAGATGTTGGGGTGAGGTTCACTCAGAGCCCTGGATCAGAGCCACTCCCTTGTCCTTAGGGCAAGGGCCCATTCTCCTGCTCCCATGTCGTCATGGCAGGGCCAGCTCACCTGCTCCCTGTCGTCATGGCAGGGCCAGCTCACCTGCTCCCTGTCATCAGGGCAGGGCCGGCTCACCTGCTCCTGTATTTTTGTCTGCACATTTATTAATTTTCTCAGTGTTAGAATCTATTTTCTTGAGTTGGGCTTGTACTGTTTAGGGGTGTGTGTGTGTGTGTGTGTGTGTGTGTGTGTGTGTGTCTGTCAGTATGACACAAGTGGGAGTAAACTGGCAAGAGAGAAGGAACCTCAATTGGAAAAATACTTGTATTACATTGTCTTCTAGACAAGTCTGCAAGTGGAAAAGTGGAAAACATTTTCTTGATTAATGATTGGTGTGGGAGGGTCTAGCCCACTATAGGAGGTTTAGTCTCTGGGCAGGTGGTCCTGGGATTTCTAAGAAAGCAAGCTAAGGAAGCCATGTAGAGCCTGCCAGCAGCTCGTATTCCTCCATGGTCTCTGCCTCAGTTCCTGCCTCGATTTCCCTCTATGATGGACTGCCAGTTGTGAAGTGTAATGTATATTTTCTCCCTCCAACTTGCTTTTAGTCGTGGTGTTTATTACAACCATAGAATGCAAACTAGAACAGGGCTCTTCCTTATTGCCATAGGAAAGTACACTTTAAGTATGCATATTGTCTTAGGGTTTCTATTGCTGTGAAGCCACGCCATGACCACAGCAAAAATACAGAGAAAAAAATTTCATTGGGGCTGGCTTACAGTTTCATAGATGTAGTCCATTATCATCATGGTGGGAAATATGGCAGCATGGAGGCAGACATGGTGCTAGAGAAGGAGCTGAGAGTTCTACATCTTGATCCTCAGGCAGCAGAAGGGGACTGTGTGCCTCACTGGACATAGCTTGAACATAGGAGACCTCAAAGCCTGCCTCCACAGTGACACACTTCCTCCAACAAGGCCACACCTACTCCAACAAGGCCACACCTACTAATAGTGCTCACCATGGGCCAAGCATTCAAACATATGAGTCTATGGCGGTCATACCTATTCAAACCACCACACATACACAGAAATCTGTACATATATGGTTTTACAGGATATATAGGCAAAATTATGCACACTTGTTTATACCCATGTGGCTGACACACTATGGTATTTAGTACATTCAATGACTGAGTGCAAATCCAGTAACTGTGTGCAACACAGACAGGCAGGCAGAGGCTGGGTGTGGCCATATATGCAATGTTTTCACTAAAACAAATTTCTTTTTTAAATTTAATTAATTTACTCAGATTACAACTCAATTGTTATTCTATCACTTGTATCCTCCCGTTCCTCCCTCCCTCCCTCTTTCACCTTATTCCCCTCCCCTAGGTCTATGATTGAGGGGGACCTCCTCCCCCACTATATGGTCATAGGCTATCAAGTCTCATCTTGGTATCCTGCTTATTCTTTCTTTGAGTGCCACCAGGCCTCCCCACCAAGGGGAGGTGGTCAAATATGGGGCACCACAGTTCATGTCAGAGTCAGTCCCCGCTCTCCACATAACTGTGGAGAATGTCCTGTCCATTGGGTAGATCAGAGTAGGGGTTTGATGTATACTACTTGTATTGTCCTTGGTTAGTGTAATAGTTTGATCAGGCCCCCCCTGGGCCCTGATCCATCTGTCATGATGTTCCTCTTGTAGTAAAACACGTTTCTTTTGTGTTTGGATACAAAGCCGGACTGCATTTCTCAGTGTCCCTTACAGTTAGGGACAGCCATGTGTGAATTTCCACCTGAAGAATGCATGTGAAGTGTCTGTGTGCTGCTTTCAGGCTCTGAAATATTGTCAGTCATCACTGCCTTTGTTCATCTTCAGGATGGAGACACTTAGCTCATCTGGCAGCGCAGTGGAAACTCTGAGACTTGGGGATGGTAGAGCTGTATAGAGCCCAGATTCCTGAGAAACTAGAAGAAAAATGCTGACTCTGCCCCATCCCACTCACAGCCTGTATGCAACTCTGATAAAAGGGGAACTAAACCTTTATTGTGTGTTGAGCTATGATGCAGTACAAATGGGAACTACACCTTTATTGTATATTAAACTATGCTGCGAAGAGGAGCCAAACCTTTATTGTGTACTAAACTATGATGTGAATATGAAATAAAGCTTCACTGTGTTATGCCTGTGAGGTTTTTCAAGTTGTTTGTTTTACAGCAGCTAACACAAGTGGCCTCCAGTGGGCTGATGGGAGCCTAGGATAGCAACCAGCTCATGAGATGATCAAGTCTTAGACTTGGAATGAGACCCTAAAAAAAGGAAAGAAAAAAAGAAAAGAAAAGAAAAGACAAGGAAATGTGAGACACATTCTTTATTAATGATCAGCAAAATGTGTGTGGTTGGACAGGAGCAGTTAGGTCTGGAAAGAAGTGTAATAAGCAAGATTGCTGGAGAAGTACACAGAAGAACGTTAGAAATCAGAGTTGAGTTGACGTTTGCATTTCTGTTAGGAAGAGTAATGCGCTTAACACAGTGTAGGCAGAAGCATCCTGCTGCAGTGTATCATGGGACAGCCAAGGGCATCCATCACCCACTGCTCTGTTCTGTTCCCTCCTATGGGAATTTGGGTGACTAAAGTGGCTTCTCTGGGAATTTGATTGGCTACTTGGAAGCTTCCCTCTGAGGCCAGGCCACTTTTGCTCTGTTCTTGGGAAGAACAGATATATGTTTCTTTTTCTTTTCTTCCCTCCTCCCCCTCCAGGACAGGGTTTTGTCTGTCCTGGACTCCTCACTTTGTAGAGAAGGCTGGCCTCGAACTCACAGAGATCAGCCTGCCTCTGCCTCCCTGAGTGCTGGGATGACAGGAGTGAGCCACTGCACCTGGCTGATATATGCTTCTTTTCTTTCTTTCTTTCTTTCTTTCTTTCTTTCTTTCTTTCTTTCTTT
>OU015750.1:80824039-80844654 GCA_907169655.1 Acomys percivali
TTTCTTTCTTTCTTTCTTTCTTTCTTTCTTTCTTTCTTTCTTTCTTTCTTTCCTTCTTTCTTTTTACAGTCGTTATTTCTTTTTGCACATTAGGCCATGACTTTGTATAGAATGGGCTCCAGCAGCTCAGGCTCCCTCCCGTCAGCCCTCACGAAGTGTGTTTCTCTGGGTGGTGCAGGCTGGTGCTTCAGCTGAAGCCAGGTGTCCTTCCCCTTGGCTTCCTTCTTCTTCTTCTTCTTCTTCTTCTTCTTCTTCTTCTTCTTCTTCTTCTTCTTCTTCTTCTTCTTCTTCTTCTTCTTCTTCCTTCTTGTCGTTCTTCATATGCTTCAGGAAGATGTCCCTGCTCTCAGAGTGCTCGATGTGCTCAATGCACACACTGATGTTCTTGGTGAGAATCTTGCCCTTCACCTGCGCTTGTTCACAATGATGCCCACAGCATGCTGGGTGTTGTTGTAGACTCTTCTGGTTTTGCTGTCAGAACATTTATGGGACATTCCTTTTTTGGGTAGTACCCATGCCCTTGATGTCTACAATATCACCCTTTTTGTAGACTCACATGGATGTGGCCAAAATAAATGACTCCACACTTCTTAAAAGGCCTGGAGAACATACAGTGAGCACCCCTCCTCTTTCTGGCCGTTTGTCATTTTGGCGAGTTACTGCAAGATGGCTGCAGCAGCTGAAAGGTGATATACATTTCTTAATTTGCATAGCTGAATCTTTCATCTTCTGACACCTTTCCAAAACAATTTTAATGGGGTTT
Organism: Acomys percivali; assembly: GCA_907169655.1. Classification (NCBI taxonomy): domain Eukaryota; kingdom Metazoa; phylum Chordata; class Mammalia; order Rodentia; family Muridae; genus Acomys; species Acomys percivali. Next base: position 80,824,803 of record OU015750.1, read on the forward strand.
GTATCTCTGGTTGTCATAGGAACACACGTATATATGTAAGACTAAGAGCCTATCATCTGGAAGCTACATACACCCATCTCCTTCACTAGGATTCAAGGGATTGCTTGATTTCTTTGTCTTTGTCAAAACCTAGCATCAGAAAAAATAAATATGGAATTCATTTACCTGAAGATATAAATGATTATATGTGACGCTTATATATGCCTAAAGGTGACTTTTCTAAAAAAAAAAAAATCAAATTAACAAGAATTACAGCTATATGATTTAAAAGGTAAAGATTTTCAGTGCACCAGGACACAGAACAGGTAATAGGAATACCAAACAAAAATCTGAGGGCTGGGTACTTGAAAACAGTAGAGAAAACAATAAATCAGAAATGCTACTTGCTGATCTAACCAAGGGAAGAAGAAAAGCCTGCCAATTAGGAATGAAAAAGGAAAGTAGCCTAAATATATAGTGAATTTAAGTAACTGTGAGGGATTATTTTAGTTAACTCTAAAACACCAGTTGAAAACCATGGTGATACATGTGTGACTTTACAGGAAATTGTATTTATCAAACTATCTTAGAAGTAGAAAATGTAATAAAAATAGTACAAATGTCATGGGCTTGGTGGCTCTTGCATATAATCTCAGCACTTGCAACATATCTCAGGAAGATTCTAAGGTTGCAGTAAGCCTTACTTACAGAGTGAGTTCTTGTGTAGCCTGGACCACATATTGAGACCATATCTCAAACCAACAAGTGAACAAACAAATGAAACAGCAGCAACAAATAATGAAAATTCACAAAAAGCGGCTTTATTCCCCTCCTCTCTAAAAATGTAGAAAAATTCAGATATTTTACAAGTACCTATTCTGGACTTCAATGCCAATTAAACTATCCTAGAGCATAACTAAGGGTCATTTAAAAACTCTCTTCAAAGAACAAGACTATCAAGACAGACACTGTAAAAACCTGACAGTTACCATAAAACCAGAAATCATCAAATAAACTTTATTACCATAATTAGTCTGTAAAAGTCTAAAAGCCAGCAACTAAGATGGATCATATTTTAAATAACAATTGATTAAGATTAAGATGGGATCATAATAGAAGCGCAAGAATATTTCAGTTAAAAACCCAGTGATATATTTGACTACATTATCAACTAGTGGGAGAAAAACAGCATACTCATGTTTGCAGACACTAAAAAGATAGTTGACAAAATATAAAATATCTACTTGTGATAAAAGTTGTTAATAAAATCCAATGTGCATTTAAAGAAGTACTTGATATGAAATAACTCAGCAAACCAATGATTAACTTGATTGTGCCTAAAGTAACTGCCAGTTTTCACTACCTCAATAGAAAACCAATATATGTACGTATGCATGTGTATAGCTGAGTTCACAGAAGTGTGCTTGGCTGCATGTGTGTGGAGGCTGGAGTTTTGTTTTGTTTTAAAGATTTATTTATTTATGTATATAAACACTCTATTGCATGCACGCCTGTGTGACAGAAGAGAGAACCAGACAGAAGCAGGCATCAGATTCTGTCAGAGTGCTTGTGAGCCACCATGTGGTTGCTGGGAATTGAACTCAGGGCCTTTGGATGAACAGTCAGTGCTCTTAACCATTGAGCCATCTCTCCAGCCCTGGAGGCTGGAGTTTGATATCAAATACCTTTCTCACTTGCTCTTCAGCTTATATATTGAAGTATATTCTCAATTGAACCCAGAGCTTGATAATTATTTAATCTAGCAATCCAGCTTAATCCAGGCCAGGGACCCCCTGTCTGTGTTATGCCCACACGGAATGTATGTGGTTTCTAGGGCTTCGTGCTTCAAAGCAACCTCTATGCACGGAACGACTCCTCTAGCCCAAATCAATCCTTTTAACTGAAGAAATGCATAGCTGTCACACGAAAAGATAAATATAACAGAATAGCGAAGGGCATTATGTGAAAACTGTCCAGTCAGGAAAGAAAGAAAGTGGAATGTCTGCTTTCTTTGGAGACTCAGTTGTGTCATGTGGCATTTTGCTGGACACCAGTTTGTTGAGAGGTCACATGATGCTTTGCTGGATGAGAGGCCGTGTGATGTTTGGCTGGAAGAGAGGGTACGTGATGTTTTGCTGTGAGCAGACACGGCATGACAGGGTGTGTGGTGGTGGGGAGGAATATAAAAAGAGGCACAGACTGTGAGACAAGGCTTTTGGTATTTCTACCCTGTACCAGACTTTGCTGGTCTTCGCTGGTCTTCTCTCTGGTCTTCCCTTCGCCATGAGAAACATTCCAGAGAACTTTGCAGTGATACTCAGGCTGATTTTGGCTGCTTCCGTGGGCTTGTGCCAATTCGGTGGAGCCTTGCAGTTTCTGTTGGATCAGGCCACCTCTACAAAGCTGTGTGCTGTTTGGTGTTGGCTAGTGGACTGGACTGCTGGTGTCCTGACAACGCAGAGTGGAATTGGCCCGAGGAACTATATCTAAACAGGTCCACAACTCCTTTTTCCTATGAACATTCTTTCTCCCCTTTGTCTGCTTGGTGGGTTAGAAGTGAGATTGAAGTGTTTAAGAACTGTAAATAAAGTAGGTTTTGAAAAAAGTCTAAGCCTACAAAGAAGATTACCTATTATGCTATCTGAAGCTATGCTGTACAAGCACACATGCACACAAAGGCAGTAGAAGACAGAGTTTTAAACCAAACCACAAAATAAGCTTAACAAATGATTCAGGTGACTTTTTACATTGTTAGAGAAAAGCAATACACCCCATAAATATTTTTGGGATAATTGAGTCTCTTGAATTTTTACTCAGTTTTCATCAGAATAAATTCCAGATGGATCAAATATTCAAAGCTAAAATAAAACTATGACATGATTAGAAGAAAAGGCTTTTTTGTTGTTGTTAACATAAAGGAGGAAGCTTTTCCAAATTTAAATATATTTAAAATCTGCATGTGAAAAGTTTTTTGGCTAAAGTCCATATATATGGAGAGAATATTTTATCATGAATATTGATAGATTTGTATATAAAAAGTTACTATGAATAATTTTAAAAGACCACTAATGCACGGGGGGAAAGTTTATAAACTATTCCTGCAATGAGAATGGAAACACAAACGTTAAATGTTGAAAACATGCTCAACATGCCCCTGAGAAACCTGGCAGTTAGACTGGAAATTAGATATATTCCACCATGTTTCATTGTAATTCTATCAAAGATCAACAGATGTGATAGCACTTTGCTTTGGCAAGGGTGTGAAGAAACTGGCACCAGTAAACCCTTAGTGTATACTCTCTGGGGTTAACCGGCATCCAGTGAAGTACTTAAAATGCACAGACTCCATGGAAAATCCTCTTCCTTTGTGATGATTAAATTAAAAAAAACATATTTGCACATATAAGCAAAGAAACGTACCGGAATGTCTATTGTAGCATTCTTCTTTCTGTAAAGGAAAAGAAACAAGAGAAATGTATAACAAAGGTGGCCTGTTAACGGGGACTAGCAAGTACAGTAGTCATGAGACTAGAATGACTGTGTTCTGCTGTGAAGCTGTCCCCAAAATATATTACTTCTGTTTGTGTATGTGAACTTTTCTGTGTATGTGAAGAAATTTGCATATACTTGCATATTATTGGTCGATCTCAGGAAGCCTACCAAAAACACTGGTTACTGTTGGGATGGCCTTGCCCGATACATTGTATCAAACAGCTTGTCAGAGTGTTCTTGGATTTTCAGTTCTCAATTGCTATGCCTGCAGAGAGCTAAGTGCGGGCAGAATATTTGGTATTGTCCTCTCAGTAGCCCATTACCAGCTTTCTATATGTAACTGCTTGTCCTTCCTCTCCTGCCCGCCCCCCCAAAAAAAAACTTTCTGAGAATATCATGTTAAAAAGCAAGCTGCTGGAGGAAGGTCACATAACCCTCATCCCAGCCAAAGACCAATCCAAAGGGATCAATCTGGCATTGTCCTGCTGCTGGTTCAGACTGGGATGTGGCTCTTTGTAGAATAAAGAGGTGCTGACCAATAGTGAGGGGGAAGTGGAAGGCAAACCTTCCTGGTAGTGACCAAGGGACTCTGGGAAGAAGAAAGAGGAAGGTGCTTTTGACATGGGACATGAGAGGAGACAGATGTGACTACGGGCCTGGAAGGTCAGCTAGCCATGTGGTGATGGTTAACTTAATGAACTCCTTGAACGCCTGCCCAACTAAGGCCTAAGCTTTGAAATATTAAAAGATCTCTGTGTCTTCATTTTTGTCTGGTGGGCCACAGATTACCAATGTCTTTGAGAGACCACTGGTTAGTTAAGGGTTGAGACGAAAGGGTTGAATCACTGTCAAAGACTCACTATAGGTATCTCTTAAATTTTGTACTAAGTATGTGAATTGCAGGCTCAAAGCTTAAATAATCAGCAAGCTTTATCAGTGTAGTATTTAAACGCATTCAACAACAGGTCTGATTAGTATAGAAGTTTTCATCTGTTCTCCTTACAATTTCATTTGCTAAATATTTACCGTCCCATTATTTTGAGGAGTTAGTATCAGAAAAAAAGACTAATGCTGCTAGTGCAAATATGGATGGGTGTGTCGGGGGAAGCCTACCAGGAAGAGGTGTGGGTGCTCCAGAGGTGGACTCGTTCATTTGCTGTCATGGTTACCATTTCCATTGTTTGATAAAATATGTGGTGGACCTTTAGTCTGTGAAAGTTTTTTCTGAATTTTCTTTACTCTTAAACTACTCATCTCTGGGCCATCATGTTTTGTCTTTGTGTGAAGAAGATATAGTCTCACTACTTAGCTCAGGCTGGCCTTGAACTCATCATCCTCCACTTCCCCACTTTCTCTAGTCCTGGGATTACAGGCTCCTGCCACTATGCCCCACTTAGTATTGGCTCTGTAAGCACAGTTTGGACTTTTTCAGGCCACAGCAAAGTGAATCAGCAGTTTCTTCAGAAAGAAGAGAAGATGGTGAAGAGCTAAGGATCTTGTCAGATAACAGATGATAAAAGAAACTGGCGTACTCCACACAGCACTGAGGGAATAATTAGGATCCGTGAGTGTAGTTCAGGGAGAGAAACCTGACTTACTTTAAGGACATTTCCAGTGATGAGAATAATTAAAAATGTCCACCCCTTTCTCTCAGGCCTTAAATATCCATTCTTAGAGCATGTTCTTTTTGTCTACAGAACAAGAGAGGCATGCACATTCGGGGCACTTTCAGCTCACAACAAAACCTAATCTTTGAATAATGCCTTGACAATAAAATCCACGCACCAGCCATTTTATGGTCCCTTCCTTTGGGAGACTTAAGAGAAGAATAATATATTTAATGGCAAAATAAATAAATAGATAAATAGATGAATAAGCAATAAAAGCCCACTCCCTGCCCAAAATGTATTCTATTACCAAATCTTCCAGGTCAAGACGTCCATAATTCTGACAGCTTATTCCTGAAAGGAATGTTTATGTCCTGTGATTTTAATCGACCTCTTTGACCTAAGAGGCATCTAGATAATGCTGTTCTGGACATACTATCTGTTCAGGGATGTGTTCACCTCTGTCTGCCATGAGCTGTACTCTGAGCAAATGTCTAAGAGGCTCAGTCACCTGAAGCTACACGGCACTGAGAGGAGCTTCATTGTTTCACATGTGGAATGTATTTAATATCTAATCCCCTCAGCCACTGCACTAGCACACTCAGAGCAGGAGGTCATCCTGAGATCAACACCTACAACTCAGTCTTGCCCCAGGAGCACACACTTCCTCCATTTACAGGAGAATTTAGACAGAGAATATCGTCACGTTATTCCCCGAACATTGATAACTTAGTACATTATTCTCTACAAAACTGGTTCCCGAGGTAGTTTCTACGAATATCACCATGTTAGCCTTCTTGGTGTCTGGATTCCAGTTCCGAACTCTGTGTAGCTGGTTGTCAAGTTTACAACAAGCCACTGTTAATAAGATACACTTGGGAGTGTAAGACCCTTTGTCCCAAGCCCATCATGGCCTCTGCAGAAAAGCCAAGTTCCAGATCACTCGTCTGGTTCTGTTTCCGTCCCTACCCTGTCACTTCCCTCGGATGTTTAGATACATGATCTCCTCTACCAAAAGCGTTCCATACACAGCCTAGCCTAGGATCTGAGGAGAAAAAGCCACGAGAGCCAATTAGCCGTTGCTCACCGAGGCCTTTGAAGAAGAAAGCTGAGACTATTACCTGTGAACCAGGGGCGTCAGATCTGCAGACTCACTGTAAGCAAGGCTGCATTAAAATAGTAGGTTGGAACATTCTGGATAAGGATAAGAAGACAGGCAGGAGATGAAGAAGGAAGAGAGGTGCTCAGAGGAGTCTGCTCAGAAGTATGGAACGTGAAGTGGTCTCCAACTGGTAGGAAAGTGATGTGACTTATAACTTTCTTCCAAGATTCTTACAAAAGGTGACCTTAATTCCCGACCCCCCCCCATCTTTTGTTTTAGCTTAACACGTTGGATTTCTCCTCCTTCCCCTTCAGAGTTCTATTTAGTATTTTTCACAGCCGTCCCCAGTGCTCCCTTTCTCTAAACAACAGTCAGGCCAAACCCATTGTCCTACACAATCTCTAAGAACCTCAACAGTATCCTAAGGCAGACTGAAACTTCCCGTACATTGAGCCTTCTTCTTCCCACTGCCAGGAAAATCTCCAAAAACCAATTTCAACTCTTGCTGAGAAATCTTCCGTAAATCTCTATTTTATAGTTGATGATTACAAAAATACTGTCATTTCAAGCACAATGTCCTCTACGACTTCTAAATACAGAGCGAATGGTATGTGTCCTTCTCACAGAGGGGGTGAGTCTACAAGTACACACACTATAGTGGGGCTGCCCCACTCTGGACAATGTGCATGCTCATTGCTTACCACTGCCATAAAAGCCCAAACAAACAAACAAAACCTAAACAAACAACACCAACCAACCAACCAAAACCAAAACCAACAACAACAGACCACATCCTCAGGTATTAGTCTTTATTTTTCAGGAGCACACTGACTTAGTTCATTCATTTCAAATGACATGAAGTTACTCTGCGCCTCACCACTTCTCAGAGAACAAGCCAAACTCTTCACTATTTGAGAGGAACATAACAAAAATGTATACTGCCTCTTTGAAGCTTGGATATTGTCTCTGCCTTTTGAAATGCTACTTGTAAAACCCACCATAAAATTCACTTTGATGTTGAGACTTTTTGCTTTATGAAGTCAGCTCTGGTTTTATTATCCACCAAATCTCCTCGCTTCTTCTATTTTGTATTTGTTCTCCATCGCCTTATGTTTGTTCATACATACATGCTAGCTTTATTTCTAAATGCAATACTGTTAGAGACAGGCCTTGTGTCCTATTCCTAATGCTGGCCCCCAAGGCACCTAACAGCACTCCACGAAGCTCAGCAAATGACTTGTGATTTCATTTATTTTATTCACGTTGATCAAACGTACAGGATTCTGGTTAGCATCCAACAAGCTAACAGCTTCAAACACCCTACATAATAGTGTTAGCATACGAACTAGTGTCAGATATCACATGATGCTTTCAGGGCACAGGCGGGACTTCAAATTATATGGGAAAAAAAAAAAGAGTAAAAAACTTCTTACCTGATCAGTGTGTGTTAATCCAATGTTTTTCAGCGTTTGTATAACTGTCAAGAATGGTTAGATTCTCAAGAATCTGATGCACTCAACAGAGTGGAATGACTTCTTGGACCATGAGGATACCCATTTATATCATTCAAGGAGAAGTTTTTATTTTGTAGCAACAATTCACAAAGTACTAACTTGAATCCTGTGCGGAATACAAAACTTCAAGGGCATCTGCTACGTTTTGAAAAAAAAAAAAAATGCAAAACTTGATCTGGCAAACAGAATGCAGGCACCTGAAAATACTGCTGCACAGTGTAGTTGGACGGTTGTTCTACTTTTCTCTCGCTGCATAATGAACCACCTGTCACAGAGCTGCGCTGTCGATGGCCCCTGCACAGTGACCCCTCTGTTGGTTACCTCTTCACAGTCGCTTGACTGTTAGCTCAAAAACTGTCAACACTAAACTCAAATTTTTACACGTCTAATTATTTCTGTGTGTGTGCTATTCCACCTTATTTAACTTGCTAATGAAAAATTTTGTTGGGCCACAAAATAATAGGTTTTATTAGAATATTTGTATACACACACACACACATGTAATCATTATTCCTTCTATATATTTACCCATACATGCTGTTGTCTTCCTCCCCACTCTCCACCTAGTAGCTCTCCTCTGTTTTCAAAACACATCTAATTGTAAAAGTATATAGCCAAAATAAGCACTTTTTAAAAAAAAATTTAGAGACTGCCTCCTTTGTGTACATCAAAACCCATACCCAGTATATGGTAGGCATGTATAAGATACTGGCTTTCTCAAGTCCCTGAGGCACACTGCTGCTGAGCCCCATCACTAACACAGTAGCCTGTTGACCAGTTCCCCGCCTCTCTGATTTCCTGGGGCCTCTACTGCTTTTGCTGATGGCTTCTCACTGTCATCTCTGGAAAGTGTGCTGTTGAGGACATTGAATCACCACAACCTTACCTTACCTTATATACTACTTTACCTGTCTTACAGCCAGCATGGTCTACGTTCTGGTGGATGGACTCTGAATCTTTCAACTGTCTGTATCTGTAACATCTCAAAATGGCCTAACATAATGAAAACAACACTCATTTGGACCAGTTGCAATTTAGGTAGAGCGTTATAGGAATGGCTTGTCCGTGTTACTTAGGCACGTGCCAGCAAGGCTCACAATGAAGTCCCCCTGAAAGATGGCATCCTCATTTACATATTTAGTACTTTAATGTTTTCCTCACATGGCCTCCTTCAGGGCCTCGGCATTATCAGCTTCTTTACTACTAGCTACCGTGAGGTTGTCAGGTTTGCAACATTGTTGGAACATGGTCTGAGGATGGGGTCATGTGAGGAGCTGTCTGAGTGCTTGTGAGAAAACCCCAGGAAACCAAGAGTCTTGTGATTTTAGTTTCTTCAAAAACATGGAATTGAGTCATGCATAGTACTTGTGGAGGTAGATGCTGGCAGATCTCTGAGTTTGAGGCCAGCCTGGTCTACAAACTGAGTCCCAGGACAGCCAAAGAGAAACCCTGTCTCAAAAAACAAAACAAAAAGACAATCAAACAAACCCCACAGAATTGTTCTTGAATTCTTGTGTGTGTGTGTGTGTGTGTGTGTGTGTTGCTGTTGCTGTTTTATTTTTATCCAGTCTTACAGGATCCAGAACAGCATATACACAACATTCTACTGGGAGTTAAAATCACAAAGGACAACCTCTATTCAAGGTGGAAGTTACCTAGACTCCACCTGTCAATGGAAATAGAAGAGTTGGTAGCTAACTTGAATATAATTATTATATATTATTAGTCTTAATTGTCTGTTGATAGGCCTGGTCTGGAGTCATCTGGGAAGTGCGTCAGAGTCATGTAGATCAGGTTGCCTTATGGATATGTCTGGGGGATATGTATTGCCCTGATAACACTAACTGATGTGGGAAGACCCTGCCTACTGTGGAATGCCCACCATTCCTTAGGTTGGGCCCTGGAACATATGAAAGTGAAGAAACCGAGCTGAGTGAAAAAAGGCATGCCTCTCCCTCGGCTCTTGACTGCGGAGGTGATGGGACTAGCTGTCATAAATGTCCCTGTTGCTTTTTACTTCTCTGCAATACTGTACCAGAGCTGCGAGCTAAAGGAAACCTTTTCTCCTGTCAGCTGCTTTTCCTCAGGGTATTTTATCACAGCAGCAGAAACAAAACTAGGACATTTGTGGATGTCACGTAATGGTAACATGTTGCTATAGCTCTTGATGTATAAACAAGAATTGTTTACACTGTAATACATGGACGAGAAAAAGTCTGTCTGTGTGGTGCACCACAGATAGTCCACTACCTGAATTTATAAAGTTTTATTGGGACTTAGGCAAACCCATGGGATTATACTGTCTCTAAGTGGCTGGCCACACCTGATACCATGTAACTTAAAGAATTTCAACTATCGATACAGTGTGCTCTCTTTCTTAGAGTAACTTTCTTAATCATTGCCCTAGAATGTAGTGATATCCTCTGTACATCTATAGAGTGATAGATTTAATTGCTTTTCTTTAGGTGTACTTCAGTTGATATACTTGTAAACTACATGCTATTCTTGGCACCCTACTACACTGCTCTCAAATCATAGTGAGCACCCTGCCTGCACCAACAGATGTTGCCTCCAGCAGTGCTGTTCACTCTACCCTTGATTGTTGGGCTCCTGGGGCTACAATGTGTTTGTTGAATGAGTTCTTGGCTAATAATGTCGTCTAACAATAACTATTCTACCAAAAAAAACCACAAGAAAAGTGTTAAAATGGCCAGTGGGAAACACAGAGCATAAGACAAGAAGATGTAAAAATGTTTTAAACGATAAACCTGATGAGAAAACACCCTTGCGATGTGTGGGTGTCGAGCAATTCTCCACATGAGATTCCTCAAGCTCAGAGTCAAGTATGCAACACGGGACCTGACATCAGCCGGCAAAATAGCAAAACAACACTGTGCAAAACAGCACTCAGGACAAAGGGACAGTTCAGTGCATTCCATCTGTAGCCTAAAGTATCCATCGAACATAATTATTAGGGTTGAGGATCTGGAAGCCACCTGTCCTGACACGCCTGTCTTGAAAGTTTTGGTGGAAGCTGTGTTTCCATAGGTTCAAGGCCCTAGAGAGAACTTTATAGAATCACAGTGAGCAGAGACAGAAGGACACAAAAATAATTCACTATAATGTTTACAGAGATCATCAATATAGAAAGGTTTCCTCCCAGATGGGGTTTTTCCTGGGGAAAAAAAAAGAGGTTTTATGTATATACCATATACACACATAATATGTGTGCATTGTATAATATACATAATGCATGCGTTATATCTAAAACATAGAATATATGCATTATATATACATAAAATATATGATTGAGGGCATGCATAAGTTTAAGCTGGAAAAAAATATCTACTTTATTTTCGTTTTTTTTTTTTTTTGGATATACAGAACACCTACTTCAATGCTGTAAAAGAACTGTAAACTTTGATTTTTGTGAAAATCTTTTCACGAAAGAATCTTTTTAGAATAAAAGACACTCAAAACAGTAGAGGCTGTTGCTGTTGCCCTTGGTTATAAATTGTTTTTGCTGAAGACACCACACACTTTGAACACAAGACTTGGAGGAACTGAGCTAGAATAAACCTGATTCTTAAATATATTTCCAAATTTTAGGTCTTTTTTTTTTTTTTTAAAGATTTATTTATTTGCTGTATATGAGTGCTTTATACATTCAGAGCCAGAAGAGGGCATCAGATCCCACTATGGATGGCTGTGAGCCACCATGTGGTTGCTGGGAATTGAACTCAGGTTCTCTTAGCCATCTCTCCAGCCCCAAAACTTAGGTCTTAAATAAGCACCCAGACTGCCTGTATTTTCATTTAGCACGATGCCTTCCACGAACACATCAGAACCGTGCAAGACCTTGGGGAAACTTCTGGTCATCTTGATGCTCTTGGTCACCAGCTGGGTCACTACAAAAAACCAAATCAACCAACAACCAAACAAAAAAACCAAAACCCAAAACAAACAACAACAACAACAAAACGTATGAACAGCTTCCACTTGTTTTTTACAAATCAAACCTTTTCATCCTAATAAAAGACAGGACTGTATTGAACTCTGAAGACTCTCACTGTCTGCGATACCTCTTCTTGTGTAAATCAAAGTGGCCTTGCGGTTTTCACTGTTTAGGTCTATCAGAAGTTCTAATAAAATGCTAGCTTCAGAATGCCGTGATGGCTCGGTGGGTAAAGGCACTTGCTGCCAATTCTAGCGTCCTAAGTTCGATCCCTGAAATCTACATGGTGGAAGGAGAGAACCAACTGCCACAAGCTGTATGATCTCACATGGACTCCATGACACACACACACACACACACACACACACACACACACACACACACACACACAAATAAAAATAAATAACATGATTTTAAAAAAAAGCACTGCCTTCATTGATTTAATACACAGGGATTCCACATAAGGTTTCCTATGGGGGCAGCATTCTATTGTTAAAGGCTTGAAGAATCATGAGTATAAATAAGATGATTGTGAATGCCGGGCGGTGGTGGCACATGCCTTTAATCCCAGCACTTGGGAGGCAGAGGCAGGTAGACCTCTGTGAGTTTAAGGCTACACAGAGAAACCCTGTCTCGAAAAACCAAAAACCAAACCAAACCAAAACAAAATGAAACAAAACAAAACAAAACCAAAAACCAAAACCGAAAAGTGATTGTGAAGATATGTCATCAGAGAAGTTACATAATGACAGTGGTGCTTAAGGAACGTATTAATCTCATTGTGTGTCAAATGGATTGCTCAGAGACAGGCTAAGAAGACATGGAAACAGCGCCTTGCAAAAACAACCACTATAATACAACAGCAAATGGAACCAAGACTAATTGCGTCTGCTGGAACTATGAGAGGCATATAGCAAAGTGTCTTTACACACCAAAGCGACAGTCATGAAAGGCTTCCCACCGTCAACTCTATGATTTCCTCTGTCCTGGCCCAAATAGGAAGTGTAAAATAGGAGAGAATGATTCTGTAAAACATGTTCATGCAGGTCACCGATACAGGAAGGAACACCTGACAATTAAAAACAGCTTTTGCTTGGCTGAGCCACGTTGGTGACAATGGACAGCTGAACTTGGACAGTAACAGTCTCCCCTCTGCCCTGTTTTTACCCATTTTTTTTTTTTTTGACCTTACAAAATTACTTTTCAAAGAGACTTAATGTTCATTATGGAGAACTTATCCTTTTATATGTTAGCACTCAAAATAGAATTTCTGACTCTAGAAAGCCACATACTTAATGTCACATTCTCTCCAATATTATCCTATGCATGTTTTTAAATTTATTTTTTTTGTGTGTGTATGGGTGTGTGTGTGTGTATGGGTGGTTTTGTCTGCATGTATATCTGTATATTTCATGCATGCCTGGTACCCATTTAAGCCAAAAGAAGATGCTGAATCCCCTGGTACTGGAGTTATAAATGATTGTGAGATGCCTTGTGGGTGTTGGGAATAGAACCTGGGTCCTCTGAAGGACCAATGAGTGTTTTTTGTTTACTTGCTGAGCTATCTTTCCAGCCCATCTCCAACACAGATTCTTACCAAAACAGTAAGACTTCAAATGAAGTTGAATTGTACTATGTGCTGCACTCCAGGTTTCATAAATGTGTTCCATATATACATATATATATATATATATATATATTTTTTTTTTTAGTTAAATATATAGCAACCAGGGAACAATTATCTAATAGCTATGAATGCCAGAAATCTAATGTAATTTAAGGCAGACTATTCTGGAACGTAAGCTTAATTAAAAATGTTGTCATAATAAATAATAAAATAAATGTTATTAATGTCCAGTGGTAGGATTTTCATAAAGGTCTTTTGAGGGAGCTGGGGAGATGGCCCAGTGGGTGGCTTGCTGCATAAGAATCAGAGCCAAAACTTATGTAAAAACAGTGGTGTCTGCCTGTAACTGAAGAAGCACTGGGAGGCTCCCATGCAGGAGGATTCAGGGGCTTTACTGGCCAGCAGGCAAACACAAAATGGCAAACTTTGGATTTGTGGAGAGACCCTATCTCAAAATGATAGACAGATAGATAAATAGGTGAGAGTGTATATATATATGTAGATAGATCGATCTATCGATAGATAGATAGACAGACAGACAGACAGAAAGATAGATAGGTAGATAGATAATAGATACATAGATAGATGATAGATGAGGTTGAGAGTGATAGATGGGAATCCCAAAGTCATCCTATATACATCCCATATACATATGTTCAGATGCATATATGACTTTTTGTGTGTTTAGTGTGTGTGTACATATGCCTATGGTGTGGTGTGTGTGTGTGTGTGTGTGTGTGTGTGTGTGTGTGTGTGTATGTGTATAAGCTACAGCTGCTAGATGCTGAGTGTCTCTTCCTTAGATTTTGAACAGGGTCTCTCGGAGAGTTCATTGAGCTAGGCTGGCTAGCTAATGAACTGCAGGGATGGCCATGTCTTTGTCTCACCACCTGCTGGAGTTACAGAAGCAAGCCACCACCCTCTGATGCCGACTCAGCTCCGTGTGCTTGTGTCGGACCCACTTTGCCGACTGAGCCGTTTCCTCAACCCTTTTAATAAACACGCTTGTAAATATTCAGCTGCCACAGTGGCTTGGTGGGTAAAAGTACTTGCTGCCAAGTCCCACCCCTGGAGTTGGAGCCCTGAGATCCGTGTCGTGGATGGGAAGAATCTACACTAGTGGCTCTGTCTTCCACACATGTACACACGACCTGAAATACCAATCAATCAATCAATCAATAAATGTAGGTGTAAATCTTTTTTTACACTCATATTGGCTTGACCCACTTTAAAGAGATTCAGTACCACATAGGTTAGGTTTGAGCAGCTGAGTGTACTAGGGCTGAAGTAGACTCTAGGATATAACCATTTCACTCCCCCTCATATTGCTTGCCTAGCAGTTCTAACCTAGGATGTTGCTAAGGCACAGATTCCACAGGTTAGATCCGTGCCCTGTGCCACACTTCTTGAGAATAGCCAGTGCATCTGCGTCTCTCCTCACCCCCGTCCCGATGCTCTCGCCATGTGGGGGTACCATGTGGTTCAACGTCAAGGTTCTGTATCACAATCAGCTGCAGCCCAGTCAGGGCCTGCCTTCTTGCTGCTGTATATCCCCCTGAAGGGCAGAGGCTGTTGCCACTGCATCTACAGCTTATGGGAAAGGAGTCAGGGTACGAATCCCAGAAGCCCTCATTAACACGGCTGCTCTTCCAGCAGCTTTGTTGTGACATGGAATCTGAGGACACTGCAGCAAAGATGCCATACTTCACTTAACAATTTAAAGACTGCATCCACAAAATTCTCTTTTAGGTTATGCAGGTAGCCTGTGAGCTCTGCTAATTAAAATCATATTTACCATCACCTTTTCTTTTCTTTATTTTGCTTTTTAATTATTTGAGCCACAGCAATTAAAAAAAAAAGTCAGGAACAATTCTGGCCTGCTTCACAGGACAGAAGGTAACAGGTTCTCACCTATAATGCTGGTGGCAGACACAGGGAGACAGCCTCTACACAGGGCATTTTGATGTCATTTTTAATAGTAACAAATGCATTTGCTCTCTGACCCGGCAATCTCACTTCAGGGAGCACATCACACTGACACATCTGCACACATCAAAGTCATTTATGACCAAGGTTACTACTCAAAACTGCATTGTTCATAAGACCAAAAGTCCAGAAACAAAACAAAAGTCTATCAGCAGGGGAGTGGCTATATTATGGTACATGCATACAATGGAATATTAGGTAGCTGTAAAAACAAAATGAAAAAAAAAAATGAGAAAGTATGAGGCATTCTGATAAGAAAACTTCTCCAGGAAATACTGCTAAGGGTGAAACCTAAAGTACAGAGTTCATTGCGTGCTCATCAGCCATTTCATGTAAGAGGAGGGGTGAGTAGGGAGAGCAGTGAACACAGACGTTAACCACAGGGGGAGTAGGGAGTGAGAAAGACAGTGACCAGAAGGAAATGAGTTTCTTTTTTAAAAAAAAATCACTTGAATCCATTGCCTATAAGAATAACTAAAAAGGGACTGGAAAGATGGCTCCGAGGTTAAGAGCACTTGCTGCTCTTTTGGAGGATATAAGCTCTGTTTCTATGTGGACACGAGGTGGCTCACAACCACCTCAAGGGGACCTGAAGCCTCTTTTGACCTCCACTGGTCTCTCCCCCCCCTTTGTGGTGTGTGTGCGTGTGTGTGTGTGTGTGTGTGTGTGTGTGCGCGCGCGCGCTTGCTTGCACATTTGTGAGTACACATGTAAAGATTAAAAATAAACACTAAGGAAAAGTTTAAAAGAGGTACTTTTTTAGTTTCGTTGATCTTAGTCAATTCATCCCTCTGCTTTAATTGTCTTGGATGGAGGTTTGGGGCATCTTCTTAGCCAAACCCCCCTTTTGTAATAAAGAAGGTAAAGTGTTAAATCATTTGCTGGTCATCTTGTTCAGTTGTCACTGTGGAATTTGCTCTTTCGGTCATTAGAATATACATGGATTCCCTCAACACTGACTGGCCTAACATTCCGACTCTTGCATTTTCTAAAGAGTGTGATGGATTATCAGACTCTCCCTGGGCCAAGTCCATCCATGTTGTGTCTGAAAGGGAAATGGTGGGGCTATTAGCGCTCCAAGATGGATAATCATTATTTTAATAAGTACCACAAACCACAGCAGAAAAATAACATTAAGCCGACACGGAGAGGACTGTCAAACAATTTTTAAAAATTGTTCAAGGTTCTTTATGTAGCAAAGCAGTAATTTGATTAGAATAGAAGGCCAGATTGGATAAGAAAATGCAGTTCATTAGCGTGACAGCATAGTTTTCAAATATTCACTTTATATATGATTTTATAGACATACTTTGATCCTCAAAAAAAAAAATCATGAGTCATCCTACTTCAAATAAGAATTATCTTTTGTAATAAGGTTCTGAAGCATAACACAGCTTTCAGAAAGGGAGATAATTGATGCATTAGTTTATGTTGCCAGAATTGCTCTTTATTACTATAGACATTATTATTTTGTCTGGTTTGTTTTGTTTCTGAGACAGGGTATAATGTATCTAAGGTTGGCTTTGAAATTACCATAAAAGGATGGAGGACCCTGAGCTCTCAATCCTCCTGTTTCCACCCACTAAGTGCTGGGATTACATGCACATCCCATCATACCTGACCCCATTATCATTTAAAAACAAGCAAACATTAACTGTGTGGTGTAAAAATATCTTTTATGTGCCAGACATAATTGTCATCTTGGAGGCTTATGGCTGAGTAAGCTCACCCTTTCCGGCTCTTCATGAACTGTCACTGGCTGCCTTAATTCAGCTGTTCTGGCTCAAAACTCTTCTACAAGCTGACTGATTCAAATTGGCTTCTCTTAGCCTCTGATTGAATCGCTCTGCCTGGCTTCAAACTAACTTTGGCAATATGTTCCAATCTTCTGGCTCCTTCCCATCCTTCTCATTCTCTGGCTTGTTCTGTCTTCACTTGAGTCTAGCTTGTCCTTTCTGTACACTGACTCTCCACTGACTGACTGACTCACTCACTCACTGAACTCCATTGTGAACTGACTGGCTGACTCCCAACTGACTGAGCTCAACTGAACTGACTGAACTGATTCAACTCCCCGTGCTGCTCCTAAGTAGCTTCTCTTTCCTGCCTGTTCTCATGAGAGTTTGGCGTATTCTATCTCTGACTCATTCTGTCAAATCTTTCTCTGATTCATCACTTGGTCTGTCCCTCAAGTAGATGCCATTTTCTTTTTTTCTTCTTCTCCCCCTCCTCTCCCTCATCCCCCTCTTCCTCCTCTTCCTTCTTTTTGAGACATGGTTTCTCCGTGTAGCCTTAGTTGTCCTGGATTCACTTTTTAGACCAGGTTGACCTTGAATTTACAGAAATCTGCCTGGGTCGGTATCTCCAAGTGTTGAGATTAGAGGCGTGTGCCAAACCTGGCTGCTTCCTACTACAAACTAACCTTACCTACATTGTTTGGGATTAAAGGTGTGTACTAAGTGTGGGTCTGTATTCCAGCCAGGGCGATTGAAGGTACGGCAGATTAAAACTCCTCTACAGTGTGGTGTTTAGAAAGGTTAATTAATCATCTCTGTGCCTCAGTTTCCTTGATGTTCTTAGGGATGATACCAAGACCTTGTTCATGGAGTACTGCAAGGGACATGTGATTTAAATTCTCTAACAATTGCTTAATAGTGTGCCTGATACTCAGCGCTGAGTGCTGAGCCAGTGGCAGCAGCTGTTTGATTTCACTGCTTTCACTTTTGGCTCCATCCCCCTTCTGGAAGTCAGAAATGTTGCTCTGTCCTGCCTGAGGCATGACGGGGCAGACTGTGTGAATCTTGGTCCTCATCAGGCTTGTCAAATACTGCTCTCTCCTGACTCATTCTTCTCAACCCAATCTGGGAGCTCCAGCATGGGATGCTAGAGAGTATTCTGCGAGACTTTTCTGCATGTTTACAAGCAAACAAATCTTAACTGGATGCCGACAGGTAACTGGAGGAAAGCACACCCTTTTTCAGACTTGGCATGGGCACAATGTCTGCATTCAGAAGATGAGAACAGGCCACTTGGGGGTCCTTCTTCTCACCCTGTGTCTGTTCAGCCACGAACTCTCAGCCGCAATGTCACCAGGGCCTGCTGCGCCTGTGACCTTTTTTCTCCATTTTTTTTTTTTAAGTGAGGAAAAGGTACATATTATAAACATCTGCACCCGGCATATGTTCGTTTCATTCCGGAGTCAGTGTCTAAACTAAGCCCTTGAGTTCTTTGTGTAAATGTCAATCAGAAATGATTTAAGTTGCTCCGAGTGGAGGGTGTCGCCCAGCAGCGTAACACAGGAAGTGGCACACCATCAGAGTTTCCTGCCAGGAAATGGGGACAACTTTCAAAGAATGCATTACCTGGAAGCTGTCTTCTTACCCCTAAATTCAGCCTGGCCCTAGAAAGCTCCGCCCCCCTCACTCCTCCCTCCCCCTCCCCGCCCCCACGCCCCATCATTACAGTAGAGCAGATACAGAATGCAGAGAAACTCACAAGAGAAACTCCGTTCCCACACAAACAGGCGCTATGATTTGCCCTTCTAGCTCCTTCCTGAGCCTTTGGTTCAGCAGTCAGTATTGAGAGCTGCTGTGTGGCTGCCAGCCCTGCATGGCAGGAGAGAGCCAGGTGCTAGCCAGTTACGTAGAACTCGAAGGCTCTCACTGTGACGGGGCCTCATTTTCTCATTAGTGACTGTGTGAAGCATGACATGCAAAAGCTGTACACTAAGAGTTTAAAAAGTGTCTGTGTGAAAAAAACAAACCAGCGTGCAGAGAGTGGGAGCCAGCCCTAAATGGGGAGTCTCCATCAAATCCCTCCTCTCATGGCTTCCGTGGAAGACTCGGAAGATTGTAGGAGCCAGTAGGGAGCCGGGCGTGGTGGTGTATGCCTTTAATCCCAGCACTTGGGAGGCAGAGGCAGGTGGATCACTGTGAGTTTGTGGCCAGCCTGGTCTACGAAGCGAGTCCAGGACAGCCAAGGCTACACAGAGAAACCCTGTCTTGGAAACCACCCCTCCCCCCCCCAAACAAAAGAAAAAGAAAAAAAGAGTCAAGTAAGGACAAAGGGCACCAAGGGAACAGGCCTCCTACAAATAGCACTGACAGACATACGAACTCATAGACAGTGGCAGTATACATGAGGCCCACAGGGGTCTAACCCAGATGGGGTCCCATCGCTACGGGGGAAGTGAATGCAGCCCACCATCCCTAACCCAGAATCCATCTCCAATTGACAACCACTCGCCAAGGAAAAATTAGAGTTCTCCAAAGGAGTCTCTGTGGGTATACAAAGGACACGTAAGGTCAGCTCCATGCCCAGCAGTGGATGGCCAACACAAAATACATTCAATGGCATTTTGGGAGGGCTTTTCTTTTGTTTTGTTTTGCTTTTCTACAGATTTTTTTTTCTTTTGCTTATATATTATGGTTTCTGGCTTTGTTTTTATAGGCTTTTCTGTGTGGGAAATGTGTGTGTCTCAGCATCTGTATATTTTCATGTGCTTTTTCTTTGACTTTTTTTCTGTTTTCCTCCCTATTCTGGTATAATAATAATAATAATAATAATAATAATAATAATAATAATAATAAT
>OU015750.1:80844664-80870369 GCA_907169655.1 Acomys percivali
ATAATAATAATAATAATAATAATAATAATAATAATAATAATAATAATCCAATGTCATTGTTGTTGTTGTTATTTAGATGCTTGTTTGTTTCCTAAGGAAAGAAAGACAAAGTATGAATTTGGGTTGATGGGGAAGTGTGGAGGATCTGGGAGGAACTGGGGGAGGGAAAGCCATGGTCACAATATGTTGTGTGAAAGAAAATCTATTTTCAACTAAAAGAATGAAGAGATGGCCACCCATGGCCTATGGACTCCATCTCTGCAGCACAGTAGGGCAGAGAGGAGGGGAGATGTGGTGTGATGTAACGCAGGGAGAGATGGGCAGAAGCTGAGGGCTGAAGCTGCTATGGGAGAAGTGTGCGAGAAGCAGGGTTACCTGTTTCCTCCATGCTTCCCGTAGGTATGAACTGTCTTAAGAGCAGCCAAGTCACCACTGCGTAGTAAGAGAGAAAAGAAGGCAAGTAGCAACCACAGTTCTTTGCATTAGATAAACTAATATGCACGGAGAACTCTAGAGCAGTGACATCGCATGACTTGGTGATGGCGGAGCCTCGTTTCCCTCACCTGCCAGCAGCCTGGCAGGTAGCTGTGAACCATCAAGCTGTGTGATTTGGAGAGCGCTGAATTAGAAGATTATGTCAACAACGTGCGCAGGTCTTAAGGAAACTAACAGGTGGTAGAACAGCGCCTGGAAACAGGGCGCTTTCTGAGACTTTCGTGCTCCAGCAGGCACTAGCAGCATGAGAAACTTCCACCTGGAAGTAGAAGAGCGTTGTTACGGATCTGCTGGGGTTGTGGTGTGGGGGAGGGGAAAAGGAATGAGGATCATGCCAAGGAAGTTCAGTTCCTATCAAGAATATGACTCGTCGGGTGCACGCTTTTAATCCCAGCCCTCGGGAGGCAGAGGCAGGTGGATCGCTGTGAATTCGAGGCCAGCCTGATCTCCAAAGTGAGTCTTGGACAGCCAAGGCTACACAGAGAAACCCTGTCTCAAAAAAGCAACAACAACAAAAACAAGAAAGAAAGAAAGAAAGAAAGAAAGAAAGAAAGAAAGAAAGAAAGAAAAAGAGTATGACTCTATAATGACTGGGAAAATTGCAGTCAACACTTTAGTCTCTCCTCTTGTTGACGTACTTGCCAGTGCTCATGTTGACCCACCCTACCAGAAATGAACCAGGACGGGTCCCAGAGGGGAGGTCATAGTGGTAAGCCTCCTAAGACGTGGAATAACACCAGGAAGGGTAAACCACACATCTGGAAGACGAGAACGAACAGAGCAATCCAACAATAGGAATTGCTCCATCTTGTTTTAGTCTCCCATTGCTAATAACAAAAATACCTGAAGCTATGTATTCTACAAAGGAAAGAGGTTTATATTGCTCTCACTTTGTGAGCCCCTCCCCCCCCCAAAAAATTCAAAGTGTCTGTTGCTGGCAGGAGTAGAAGAGATCACATAGAGAGACAAGTCAGAGAGTGGCTCAGGCTTGCTTATTTAGAAGTTTCTCTTTTGAGGCCCCACTAGAATCTCAAGGGCAATGCCTTAAGTGAGCTAGTTATTTCCTACAAGGCCTCAGATCGCAAAGGTCATTCCCCCCTCCCCCCCCATTACTGTTCCACTAAGGACCAAACTTCCGACGCGTGAACCTCACAGCATGTGTTTGCATCATCTCTTTATGCCTTTGGGAATTATGCACTCATCTGTGTTCACCAACTATTCACTGGTTTCCTCATCTGTATCAATCACTCCTGAGTGCTACAGAGATCATGAAGAAGCAGAAAGGTTTATTTTATAGTCAAAGAATGAAAGAGAACCATCAAATTCTGAGCCATATATGAAATATAATATTAGATGGTGCCCACTGCTATGAAATCAACGGTGTACAGTGGAATGCCTGGAGGTAGTGGACCTTCTAAGGGAGGGTCATTTGAGCAGAGACCGGCTAAGAAAAGTAGAGCTAGCCTTGCAAGAAGCCAGAGAGGTAAAGGATTCTAGTTGGAATGAAGAATGAACACTGAGACGGAGTGAGTGGGTTTAGAGAGAGGGACGCCAATTGGAGCAGGAGGTAGTGGACAGGATGGACCCAGGAGCCACACTAAGGAAAGCTGGGAGGCTGTGGGAGTGAATGCAAATGAGAGTGGCTTGGAGAATCATCTCAGTGGACAGCCACGCTCTGCTGTGTGATCCAAAAACACCACTCTACTGTGCGTAGAATGTACTGGGGGCGGAAAGATGGCAAAGTGGTACAAAGACGGGATGCCAGGAGTGAGCCAGGAGGCAGTGGTCCGCAGCTTGTGCAGAATCCCTGCGACTCCATGGCAAATGGATTTTGTGGGGTGTCAGTTTATTGGGGTGCATTTCACAGCATCAGAGAAGCAACTTCTTATATTCTCATATTGTGTAAGGAAGGGAAAATAGCTCGCAGGTCTTTTTAATAAGGCCATAGACACCATTCCTGAAGCCCCACCCCCTTGGCTTACTTCATCACACATGACAGGATAATGGACTGAGAAGCCACTTATTGTGTGGATACATTAAAAACTATTGCTGAGTTACGAGAACCCTTTTAATATATAATAATTCTCTTTTCTATAGGAATAATTTTGTCTGAAAAATATACAGTATAGATATTTCTTTTTGGATATCTTCATTTTTGCTTTTTGTGCACATTTACTTGAGTTGTTTGCTGCAAACACCATGGATTGCATTCCTTGTTCTTTGTCACCTTTGTCTTTTGACTGGTTCGCTTAGTTTATTTACATTTACTATAACACCGTCCTAGTAGCAGGTGCAAAGCTACTGTCTCCCTTGTACTATCCATCTGCCTCGTGCCATTCTACTCTTTTGGCCTTTGCAGGCCACCGTTTTCTTCAGGGCTGATTATCCAGGGCATGCCTGCTTTGTGTTTAAGTAACCGTGCACTATTTTAAACCCTAGCATTGCATCTATATATTTCTTGTTTTCTTGTACTCTAGGAAATTTAAATTATATACTTTAAAATCAACAAAGCGTAGACGTAGTGACTACTTTTAAGAACATTTGGCCCCAATATATTCCCTCTTGGTTCACGTATTTTAGAAATCACTTAAGTTTACTTTTTAAAAGTTCCACTGTAATTGTCAGTCCCACACTTGCCATTTCTACTGTCTTCTTTTAGAATGCAGGCCTGTCTCCTTTTCACAAAGCAACGGTCTCTGCAATGGTCTTCAGTAAAATCATCTGTGCAAGCAGCAAACTTACTCTGCAGTTGCCTGAAAGTAATTTTATTTCGGCTCTATTTTAGCAGGTGATATCACTGAGTTTAGATTGGAAGTTTGTTTTTATTTTTGGTTTGATGCTGGAAATGCTGGTAACTTAAAGGTATCTATTACTGCTATTGAAAAATCAACCCATTGTTGTTTTCTTGAAAGTAGCCAACATGTGCTAAGCTGAATCATCTTTCTCAAACAAACAAACAAACAAACAAACAAACCCACATCCATACATAAAAGCACCATTATGCAGACTGAGCAGGTTGTATTTAAATATTTAGGGATATATATTTATATTCATATATGCATGTAACAATAATTAACGGAAAAAGAGAGCACAGGTTTGAAAGAGAGTGGGGAGGGTATGTGCCCTTGTCTGAAGACAGGAAAGGAAAGGGACCAATGATAAACTTACAGTATACTCTCAAAAAGTAAAAGAAATACTTAAAAAAAATTTATATCCAATCTGAGCCTCCAAATATGATCCTGTTTGGAGAAAGGGTCTTTATAGACTCAAGGGGTTAAAGAGCTCAAGGGGGAAAAAATCTTATATTTAGAATGGGCCCTAAGTAATGATGTTTATCCTTCTCAGAAGGTAAGAAGATGGTCAGAGAGAAAGAGAAGAAAACATTCTGCACAGCAGGGAGCAGAGACAAAGATATGAGTGATGCACATTCAAACCAAGGAATACCAGGGGTCTCTAACATCCACCGTTAGCTAGGGGAGAAGTCTGACAAAGATTTTTCTTTGACACAACCAGGTAGATGGAACCTGTCATTCACTTGGCTTCAGACTTTCATACTTCAGTCACCGGGAAAAGCAAACTTGTCATTTAACTTTTTATTAATTTTATTTAAGTGTTTGGGTGTCTTAACTGTGTGAATGTCTGCGAACCGTGTTTGTGACCGGTGCCCACTGAAGTCAAAAGGGGGTGTCAGATCTCTTGGGACTATAGATGGCTGTGAGCTGCCATGTGTGTGTTGGGATGCAGAGCAGCCAGGGCTCTTATCTGCTGAGCCGTCATGCCAGCCCCAATTTCTGTCATTTAAACTATTCAGTGTCTAGTAATTGTTACAGTCTCTCTAGGAAGTTGATACTCTAGGAGTTTGGGTGCAAGACTAAATTTTTTTTCTATAGCAGATCCTATTAAAATATTCAAAAATACTATAAGCATATCTTAAGCTGTAGAATGGCTTCAGACTGGGTAATGAAAACTAGAGGAATTTTAGTGTGTTTGATTTTTAAAATTATAAGCTACTTGAAGAGTCGGTTGGTAGAAATATGAGTGATAGTGATGATTTTGGAAGCTATTAGCAGGAAAAGCGGTGTATGTTATTGGCAGATGTCAGACAGGTACTCCTCACTATACCACACAGAAGATTTGGCTGTTTGTACAGTAAAAAGCAACAAACAAACAAACGAACAAAAAGCAAAGTCATGTGCTGAGTAGAACACTAAGGAGGAGGCGACCAGCCTTCTGCTTGAGTTGAAATGTCTCAGCAGTAACCAGAAGTAGAGTCAGAATATTCAGGAGTGATCAGTGCCAACCCCTCACGTCTTACAGCATGCACCTCGTTGAGGCATGTGGGACACCCGCAAGGTTCCTGACCATGTCATATGTACCAGCTTAAACCGAGAAGGACAGAGATTGGATAAGGGAAACATGTCAACACTTTTCGGTGTGAAGAGAAAGAGAAATGGGAGACCCCAGACGGAGACAAATAGACACACAGACTCTCAGATCAGGGCTTTGGGCACAGAAATAGAACAGAGAAGTGAGACCAGGACCAGCAGAAGCCCAGAGAGTGAACTGGGTCACACGGGACTCCCTTGGGCCTTGAAAGCGAATAGATTTTGCTGGGAACTTGCTTGGTGTCAGTGACTCTTTTAAGCCATCTATTCCACTCCCCTTTTGAAGAAAAAAGGTTTACTTGGGCTTTGAGATTCATTTGGAGCACGGTTCCAGGAAGATAGAAGATGGTCACGCCTGAGAAGCTTCAGGCGTGGTGGCTGGAGGGGCAAACAGAGTATGCGTTCTTGTGAGTCGTAAGCGGGACACAAAGTGAACTTGAAATGGCCTGAGTCTTTCTTTCTTTCTTTTTTTTTTTAAATATTTTTATTTAAATTTTAATTTATGTGCATTGGTGTGAGGGTGTCAGATCTTGGAGTTACAGACAGTTGTGAGCTGAATGGCCTGAGTCTTTACTCTCTCAAAGCCCGCCTCCAGAGGCGTACTTCCCCTAACGAGGCCACGCCCTCAAAACCTCCCCAACAGCATCATCAACTTGGGACCTCGTATTTAAGCCCTGAGACTGTGTGAGGCATCTCTTTTTTAAGCCACCACACAGTCCCAGGAAGTGAGTGCATCACGCCTTTAATCCCAGCACTCGGGAGGCAGAGGCAGGTGGATTGACCTGAGTTCGAGGCCGGCCTGGTTTATAAAGGGAGTCCAGGATAGCCAAAGCTACACAGAGAAACCCTGTCTCAAAACACCAAAAAAAAAAAAAAAAAAAAAAGATTTGTTTTTCTCTTTCGTGGCACTGTGGCATGTCTCCAACAAGTCTTCATTCCTTGGGTAGCGCCTCCCAGTGAACCAGATGCACACTCACCTGTTCTGTTAGGGTCTTCAACTCAGTTGTTTCTTGGACGGTTCCCAGTTCCTATTTTTCTATTAGATTTTGAACTGGGAGCTTCTTGTTTACTTTTGGCCTTTTAATGCTTAAGGATTTTTTTTAAAGATTATGTTTCTAGAAGCTCTGACATTTTTCGTTGAGGAGGTTCCGTAATGAGCATAGCTTGGATTTAATAGGAAGAGAGGTCTCTGCTAAAGTGATCTTTTAATAAGCAAATCAGGTCATGCCAGGGTTTTGCTTACTACTCGCTGATGGCTACTTCCTGTGCTTAGCATCCTATCCCTAGCCTGGATGATCATGCCCAGATCAGACCGTTCAGCCTCTGCCTCGAACAGTCTCTTGTACACTCTGCCCCAGGCCACACTTCCTCAAAGTCTATGTTCTTCCCTGTTGTTTCTACTGTAGGGAAGAGTTTTACTCTTCTGTTATTATTTTCCCTGTTGAATATTAATCATGTTTCATATTTTAAAATACAAGATGCAAAAGACTTCATCAAAGGACTTCAGAGTGACTTGGAGAGCTACTATTTCAGGGCAGACGTCTTTTGTCTAGATCTCATGTCACACAGTACAGACATTATTAGGTCTACCTCATTTAATGCAGTCGTGTTTATTGAAGCTCTCTCTTTCTTAAGTATTGTGTTTGAATAGGGGTGCTCAAGGGTGAGCATGGGAGCTAAGGAGATGGCTTGCTGGGTAAAATGAGAAAGGTTTCCAGAACATATGTAAATGCCATGTGGAGGAGGAAGAGACAGAGGATGCCAAGAGCAAGTTGGCCAGCAGGAAGAGGCATATCAGAAAGGTCTGAGTTTGACTGAGAGACCTTGTCTCACTCACTGAACGAGGCGAAGATCAGTCAAGGATGAGCCGTGTCCTCAGCCTTTGCCCTCCACCTGCACCCACGCCATTCATGCCCACACACATCCGCACATGCCTGTACATATACATGCAGCAAGGCATGCAAACAAAAACGGAAATGTAACCTCCTTGGGCACTTACAGTCTGAGATGATCAGTGAAAAGTCACTCAGCTTGGATTTTTTTGTTTGTTTGTTTCTGTTTTTTGTTTTGCTTGTTTGTTTTGGTGGGGTTTTTTTGTTTGTTTGTTTGTTTGTTTGTAATAATAAAGGTCTGTGTGAGGGTAGGAAGCTCTGGAAGAAAGTGCCTAAGCCTAGGAACCCAGGGAGGGCTTTCCCATGTCTCTCCACCGGGTGCACTGCCATCCAATAGTTCTAGCATATGGAAGTGAGTTTGCTTTGATTACATTGGGCAGCTGGAAAGTTAACATTAGCAACAAAGGTGCTTTTTGTCCTTTGGAAAGAGCATAAGCATAATTTGGTCAAGAGCTTTCTTTGTACCCATGATAGCTAACGAACATTTGTCCACATGTCTCAAAAGAGTAGCTTGTAAAATAATGACAGTGCTTTGACTGGGAAGTGAACTGTGATAGACTTGTAAAGCCAAACCCTCTGCTTGTCTCGGAAGAGTATGGTGCCGCTGACAACAAAGTGGGTAGTTTTCAGTTACTTGGGAGAAGCTGCCAAGTCTCTAAGGTCCACAAAAGGGGTGGGTTTTTGTTTTGTTTGTTTGTTTGTTTGTTTAAAGAAAAACATCAGATACTTACGGAACATTTCACTCAAACACAAAAGAGTATACCTTTTTCTCTGTAGCACATGGAAATTTCTCCAAAATTGACAACACACAGACCAAGTCTCAACAGACACAAGAAAACTGAAACAACACTCTGAACCCTGTCAGACCACCATGGATTAAAGCTGGATTTCAACAACAGCAGAGACAGCAGGAAGCCTACAAACTCACAGACACAGAACAACTCATTACTGAATAAAAAATGGCTCAAGACAAACTAGTAAAGAAAGAATTTCTGGAATCGAATGAAAATGAATATACAATGTATCTAAACTCATGGGACATAGCAAAGGTGGTTATAAGAGGCACGTTCATACACTAAGTACCTACATTTTAAAAAATGACGACATCTCATATGAGTAATGTAACAGCATACCTGAAAGCTCTAGAACAAAAGGAAGAACTCATAAACCAAAAGTAGACAGTAAGAAATAATCAAACTCAAGGCTGAAAATAGGAACAAAGCAAACGAACAAAAAAGTGATGCAAAGAATCAATGGAACAGAGTTGGTTCTTTGGGAAAAGCTGAAAGATTGATAAACCCTTGTCCAAGTTAACTAAAAGGCAGAGAGATATGATCCAATTTAACAAAATTAGAGATGAAAAGGGAGACATAGCTATACATACTGAGAAAATTCAGAGAATTGGGAGGGCATGCTTTAAAAACTTGTCTTCCACCAAATTGGAAAATCTAAATTAAATAAATAAAATTTTGATATATACCACTTACCAACGTTAAACCAAGATCAGATAAGCAATTTTACAGACCTATAGTCCTTACCCAGGAAATGGTGGTGAGGCCCTATTGCTGAAGGCAACTCCTATATAACTAACTGAACATGAAGACACCACGCTTGTGCCTACATAGAGCCTTCACCCCTCATGAGCTAGCATCTTCGGTACAGGAAGGTACTCTTCCCATTATCAAAGGAGAAACATAAACACCAAGCCAGCTTCAAACCCTTCCATCTACAAAGAACTGTTGTCCTAGGGAAAGGAAAACAAAACCAATGTCCAGTTTCCATTTCTACTTCCACTCTTGTACTCTAAAAACTACCGGTCTTCTGTTCTCCATTTCCTCTTCTCTGCCTCTAGCATCTCTTTTTGCACCTCAGAGAAGGAAATGGCAACTCCTTTCCAGGGTCAAATTCATTGCATCATAGTCTCCTCGTTTACAGAAGTGAGACAAATCTTCTCATCCACCAATTGGAGGAGGGGGGCCAGATTTGAAATGGGGTATCTGTGACATCATCAAGTTAGTGAAAACTCAAAAGATCCCCCCTCACAAACCCTTCTTAGTTGAGAGCTTTTCATCTTTATTAACTTCTGTTGTATTTAAAAGGCGTTCAAAGATGTTCCAACCATCAGAGAAATGTAAATTCCAACCACCCCAAAGCCAGACATGGTGGAACACACAGTACTTAGGAGGCAGAGGCAGGCAGAGCTCTGTGAGATCTAGGGCTACTGTGTCTACACAGTGACTTCCAGGGCTACACAGTGAGAACTTGTCTTTAAAAAAAAAGAACAACTCTGAGATTCCTTCTCACTCCTGTCAGAATGATTACCAACAAGAAACAAATAACAAGTGATGGGGAGCATGTGAGGAAAGAGAGAGCTTATCTGCTGTTGGTAGGAGTGTAAAAATCTAAAATATAGGACTACCGTATGACCCAGCTGTATACCTCCTTGATATATACCAAAAAGAGTCCATGTTCTCTTACAAAAACACAACACCTATGTTCATGTCTCTTTTCACAATAGCAAAAGAAATGAAATCAGACTACAGACGAATGTATAGTGAAAATGCTATTCATTTATTTACACTGTGGAGTTTTATTCAGCCATAAAGAAATTGTTTGAAAATGAATAGGACTAGAAAACATGGTAAGTAGTTCTCTGTCATACGCAAATCCTAGTCAAATATGCATATCTAGACAGGTGGAAATGACAAAAAGAGAAATGACAAGATAAAGGAGGGAAAGTTAGGAAGGGGACTACAAATTGAAAAAGGGAGGGTTTTTGTTTGTTTGTTTGTTTGTTTGTTTTTCCAGGAAGGAAAGGGAGGAGACTTTAGACAAGTGGAATATTAAAGTGGAGAGGAGAAATGTGAGGTGAAGGGTCCATTAGGGAAATGCATTAATTTATGGGGACCTACCCAAGTGTGGTGGCACATAGCTGTAATCTTGGCACTCAGCATACAAAGCTAAAAGGCTGTACGGGAGTCTGAGGCCAGCCTGACCTATGCAGTAATGCTTTCCATTCAAGAAAATGTCTAAGAAAGTTATTATTAAAAGTAGAGATGGCTATTTTCAATGGGAGCTGGTTACAAGTTATTATTGGTCTTATTTATAGAGAAAACAAGCTTGGACTCAGGGATGTCTCTCTTTTCCTTTGTCTCCCATTCTTAGGTTTGGAGATAGGGGTTGAAGAGAAAGAAGAGGGGTGTATAGAAATAAATAGGAAAGATAGAACAAAAAGTAGATTAGTGAATCAACTCAATTATAATACAAGGTTTACTTCCGATACTTTGAAAGTGCTATTGCAGGCTGTTTAGGATAAATAAGTTATACAAGTTAATTGTTAGTTGATCAAATCATGGCATTTTAATATGTTTTTTATTATTTTAAAGATTCCCTGACAATGAGACAGGTTAACTTCTGGCAATACCGAGCCTACCTCAAAGAGGATGATGAGCATCAAAGAACCTCTTTATGCAGATGGCTCCAAATATGGCAAATAAGCCACTGGGCAAAATGTCCTCATTTCTACCACAGACAGAATCCTGCCTAAAAAAGGGCAAGCTTGGATGCAGGCAGAGTTGACAGCCAAACTCTGCCAAGACAGTAAGCAAGCCCTCAATATATGCCTCACAAATATGTCTGTCAGATATATTGGGCCAGAAGGCTGAAGATGATTCTCCAACATTATAGAAAGTTTTGTGTGACTATTCAGGTTGCAAACTGTCTCTGTCATCTTCCCATTTGGAGAGCTACCAACCTGTACTCCCAGTATATTCAGGTAATGAATTTTGTTCCTTCTCAAGTCTCTGATGGGGTTGACGACCAGATAGTTTAGTTTTACGATTAAGCTTAGTTGTGTAGGAGTTAAGATGTTTTCAGGTCTAGATAGATGTTTAAAGATAATGATGAGATATGATAGATATTGATTTACATTCAGAATTTTATATGCACCAAGACAGAAAAGTTTTCTTCAAAGCTGTCAAATACAAATGTAACATTTATATAATTACTGATTGTGTCAAGATTCTTCTTGTATATATGTGTAATAATATAAATGTATATGTAAAAAGGGAGGGAGGAATGGGAGAATACAAGTGAGGGGATAACAATTGAGATATAATCTAAATAAATTAATTTTAAAAAGATATTTAATTAAAAAAATAGAGATGGCTCAGAGGTTAGGGGCACTGGCTGCTCTTCCAGAGGTCCTGAGTTCAATTCCCAGCAACCACATGGTGGCTCATAATAATCTATAATGAGATCTGGTGCCCTCTTCTGGTGTGCAGGCACACATGTAGTCATAACACTGTATACATAGTAAATAAACACATCTTTAAAAATGTATTTAAATTATTGTTTATCTCATTCCCTCTCCCCCTGCTTCGGCTCTTCTCAGACCTCCCTTCCACATCCATTTTATGCCCTTTTTGTTTTTTGGTTTTTTTAGTTTTTTAATTTAAAAAAGCTTTTAACCAATAGATTATTTAAAACTAATTTTGATGGTAGATCATCATATCTTTTTGTTATAAAATTAAGGAGTTTGAAGAATTCGGTAAGAGGCCCACAGTAAATACTAATAGTTTTATATCTGCATTTGAGCTTTGTTTCTTAGTACTTACATAACATTAGAATTTCAACAATAAATAACATTCATACATACATGCAAACCCAATTCTTTCCTTAAAAGATGCATTTCCACGAAAAGCTTTATGAGTAATGATAGTTACCAAAACTCCTGTAAATGTTGATGTGACCAGTTGTATACTAATTTCAATAAGAATACAGATGGAGGTTTTTAAACATTTAGAAGTTTATGTTCACAAAATTTGGTAATTTCAAGCCATATATAAAAAGTATTATCCACTAATAAGAAACCCTTTATTATAACATGAATCATAAATAAATGCTATCATGAAGGAGTTGATTAGAAATATATGTTAGAGGAAAATGGAGAAAATTTAAATCTCCCACAATTAAAAAAAACATTTTATATGAATATATACTTGTATATATGTATAAACATTTGTATTTATGTATAAGAAATGACACATATTTGAGTTGATAGATATACTTGATAAAATTTTATTTAAAAATGTCAATGTTAGCCGAGTGTGGTGGCGCATGCCTTTAATCCCTTTAATATGCCTTTAATATATATATATATATATATATATTTCCAGAGGTTAAGAATGCTTGTTGCTCTTGCAGAGGACCTGGGCTTAGTTCCCAGTCTGCACAGATGACTCACCACCACCTGTAGCTTTTATATTATATGTATAAGTCAGGCTCTGCTTTTGGTGATTTATTTATTTAGTTTTATATGCATGAATATTTGGCTTGCATGTATGTATGTATGCCATGTGCATGCAGTGTCTGTGAAGGTTAGACGAGTTACAAATGAGGCTACATCAATAACTAATGTGGAAATATATATTTCAAGGAAAGGTTTTGGTTTGTATCTATGTTTGAATATTATTTACTGCTGGGATTCAAATGCTATCTAAGTGCTAAGAAACAAAGCTCCAGTGCAGAGATAAAACTGGCAGCATTTACTGTGGGCCTCTTATCAAAGTCTTCAAACTCCTAAATGATAACTGAAGCTACAGGTGGTTGTGAGTCACGTGTGGGGACTGGGAGCCAAACCCAGGTCCTCTGCAATATCAGGTGTTAAGTGTTCTTAACCACTGAGCCTTCTCTCTAGCCCCCACTGTACTTAAAAAATATGTATATGACTAGTAATAGGAAAACAAAGTGAGCAAAATCCTTTAGGTCCATGGGGGAAGGATGGATTGTAACCTTGAGAAAGCTAAGCCTTTTAGGTATCAGACCTAAGTGACCCCTATGCCTTCTATATGGATCATATAAAAACATTCATTTTGTGGATAAAATTAGTATTCATGTTCATTTTTATCTTATATATCAGCTTCCAAGGAAAGCAAATTTTCAAAAATTATGGAGTTCAAATCTGCTTGTAGTACCTAAGTCTGAGAAAATGAAGAAAGGAAGTTTGTCCTTTAAAACTATTCTATTTTTCTAGGCTTAAAATGTCTAATGGTACAAACATATTGGTAATGCCTATGTTGACCTTATAGATAATAATAAGAAAACAAAATAAAATGGGGGCTAGGGAGAGGGTAGGTAAACTGCATGCTATGCAAACATGAAGAACTGAGTTCAGATCCCTAGCACTATAGAAAAAAGGTAGGTATGGAGACACATATGCATGCACACATGTACACACACATGCACATGCACACACACTCAGCTGTAATCCATGTGCTGGATGGAGATGGTGCCAGTCAACCTACTGTGTGGACCATGTAAGGTTGTGTTTCTGTCATCAAAGGATAGACTGTACTGTGGAGCAATTGTATAGAGCTCAGAGTTGGGGGAATCTAAAACCCACTAGATTTGAACAACAGTCCACAATATTTACCCTATATGGTAATAACATCTTACCCTATAGATATCCTAGAAAAAAAAAAACTTGCATCCAGGCTTCCACTAGCCAACTACCCTGACTGCTGCTGCACAGTACAGGCAGTAGAACAAACGTAATCTGTAACTCAGATGACATGCTTACCCATTAACAGTCTTTAACAAAAAAGTGACTTCACACACTGAAGGAGACAAGTCAGTCTGACTTGGGACTGAGCTATAGTCCTGCCATTTACTATCATACTTGTCAAGACCTGTTTCACTGCAGTGTTGTCAGTACTTTGCTTGTGGTTGGTCTATACATACTGTATTAGGGAAATAGAGGAGGATCAGTTTATTTTAGCTCACAGAATAGAGCGTACTGTTCGTGGTGGCAAGCAGGACAGCCTGAGCGGGACAGTCCATGGTGGTGGGAGCAGGCAGCATGATTTGTTCACATCCTGGTGGCGCAGCAAGCTGTAGGTATAACCTCTTGTGTACCGTATGGATTCTTCTTCACATGTCAATAAATAGCTGGTTGGCCTATGGCTGAGGCAGGAAATAGGAGGGAGGAATTCTGGTGGAGAGAGTGAACGCTGGGGCAGAAAAAAACGTGCAGGCTATTTGCCCAGAACCGCGGAGGAGGACAGATAACGTGAAACCTGAGCACAGGTAACCAGTCACGCGGCAGAACTTAGCACAGAATAAACAGGATATTAGTTATGAGTAAGTCAGGGAACATGCCTCTTTCAAGTGGCAGATGAAAAAAAAAAAAAAAACAAGTTTTACTTTAATAGTCAGATCTGGCCTGGTGATGTTATGTCGGCAAACAAGTGGCCTTGAGGTTTCAGCGACTTACACGAGCAAGGCCTTCTTACGCGCATTCTGTTTTGTTGGTTGGGCATCACTTTCCATGTCTCTTCTCTATGAATATTCTTATTTCAGACCCCAGGCTGAAAGACTGGTCAGCTCTTAATGCTCAGAGAAGGGGAAAACATGGGAGGCTGTGGAAACTCACAATAAATCTTGGTGCTGATTATTGGCTATCATATACATTTTATTCACTCATATACCATTTGGAAGGCACATATGTGACCAACATCAAAGGCAAAGAGATGAAGATGAAGATCTTCTTTCCAAAAAGATAAAATTGCCATTTGGGCACTGTTGGCAAAATATTCTCATGGATTGTGTACAGTTTACCTTTGTTCATTCAAAGGTCGATTTCTCTATCCCACTCTGTGGATCAATCGGGATGTTGCACTGTGAGGTTTATTCTAAGTATCTCCAGTTTCAAGTTTGTGTAAACATGTCACCATCTGTTCTTTGTGTTGCCAATAAAAACCAAGTAGCCAATGCTGAGCAATAACAGAGAATAGGGTGGGGCATCCTGGTGAGTGAGGGGAGGAGAAAGAGGAGGAAGGACAGGATGGAGCCAGGAGAAGAAGACCAGGAAGTACCAGGAGGAATGAGCCGGACCTAGGATATGAGTAAAAAGCAAGTATAAAGTGGCAAATCAGAATGGGAGGAGACTATACTAGCATGGAGGTTTAGGATGGAGTAATTCTTGCACAGCACTGTGCTATGGGCTAGTTAAATAATAATAAATGCTAGCTAAGGAGTAACTGCTGATTTCACTAAATACTAACATTCAATATTAAATATTCATAATCATTCAACAGGGCACAGTAATATAACTAACTACATTTTCACAATTAGAAAGCAATTGTGCTTCTATCCAAGCCTGAAAGTCTAGCACCAGGTTCTACTAACTTCATTGTGACATTACCTTTCCCATCCCTCAGAGTGTTGAATCAAACAGAGGGGGAAAAAAATCTCAGCAGGGTTTCTATCTCCTACATCCAACATGGCTTACCACTGGTGACCACGTAGACCCTGTGAAGGCAGCCATGTAGCCCTAGAGCCTGAATTTCAGGTCCTCTCAAGCACAGTGTTTCATCACTCATGTGCCTTCAACCACACGGGATGCCTTCCTTTGAAAGCCCAACTGAATTGAACTATAAGTGTCCATAGCCCAGATATTCATCCTGACAAATGGTAGACTCTAAGGCCACATACTAACTATTCTTATTTTTGTAAAGAAAAGGACTTCATGTAAGACAAGAGAAAACTTGACTCCTCAACCAGCCCGTTTATCACTCACTGTTAGGCTTATGTGGTAATGTTATTAATAGTAGGTGGAACGCGCAGGATTAACCAGATGTTTGTACTGTATAGTTTAATATGTGCATATTATAATTTATTTACCATGTTCTTTTTTATATAAGTCTATGTAGATTGTTTGCCACCTAGTGGCAGTTGTTTTCAGCTCAGTTATTAATATTCATGAGCAATTTTAATTAGTTTGGCAATGTGCTTTTTTTTTTAAAGAAAAGATTCTAAAGTCATAAAATGTTTAAAAGTGTTGACAATGACATTATTATGCTCTAGCAAACTTTTAAAAAACTTGCAAATTTGATTTATATTTAATGCTTGACAATGACAAATGAGGGAGTACATCCAGAAGTCATTTCCCATTGCTTGGAGAGTGCAGAGAATGATAAAATGAACATTCCAGTTTTTAGCAAATAATACTATAATGTTCCTTGCATGTGGGTTTTTTTTTCCCACACCCATATTGCCAAGTCGACTGTAGATACATAGACACCAAACTCATTACTGTATTCCATCCACCACAGTGATCTATTTCAGCAGTTCTCATGACCCCGTGGGGATGTCAAATGATGTCTGGAAAACACAGATATTTACATTACAATTCATAACAGTAGCAAAATCACAGTTATGAATTAACGATGAAAATAATCTTATGGTTGGGGGTCACCACAACATGAGGAACTGTTTTAAAGGGCCGCAGCATTAGGAAAGTTGAGAACCACTGGTCTATATGATTCTAAAGAGTTATTCAGTTTTTTTTACTGAAGTCATGTTTTTTCCCATTTTTATTATGTTTTTAACATATACACTTATATTATTACACATGTATAAAAAAAACTACATACAGCAGGAAGAACCATGAGACAATCAGGAATTATATAAATGTTACATTCATAGTGATTTGGATATTTGTATTTGGCAAACTTGAAGTAAACATCTTTCCTGTCTTTTTTGGGTCTAAATTTCTGAATTAAAATCAATATCTATCATGTCTCATTTCTATTAACTTAAAACATGTATCTTGATCTAAAAACTTCTTAACCCCTAACCAACCTAGCGTAATTGTAATACTAAACTACCTGCCCTTCAACCCCATCTGAGACTTGAGAAGGAGTAAAACTTAAATACATAAGGAGATAGCTGAAAAGAAAGAAAGGGGGATACAGAAATATAGAGGGAGGATAGAAGAAAAAGTAGATTATTGAATCTACTCCTAAACTCAAGGCCTTAATTGTTACTCACAAATAAGGTTATTTTTAATTCATTGGTATAGAATTTTTATATGGATGCAAAATAAGTGTAATTCTGATACATTGGCATACAATTTAAATCTAAGATTATCCTTCACACACATTATATATAATACATATTATATATATATATATATATAATACAAATTATATACACACTCTAATAGGAGGTATTATACCCATCCAACTTAATTATTATACAAGGTTTACTTCTAGTACCTTGAAAGTGGAAGTCGTGTTTTAACTCTTAATATTTTATTTAAAAATTACTACAAAATCTCATAAGATTTTTTGGCATAAAGATCAGAATACTTCTCACAAATAACTAGAACAGCATTCTATTTTCATAAACATTCATAATGTTTCCCTAAATTTTGCATTTCATATATTTAACTGTATCAGAATAGCTGGCAGTGAGACAGAAACAATTTGGAAATGAATGGAAGAGGCAGCAGGTGTGACTGGGGAGATGGCCCAATGGGTAAGGCACTTGCTGGACAAGGATGAGGAGCAGAGTTTGGATCCCCAAAGCCCACACTGCCTGCCTCAGGGGAAGAAATGGAAGATCCCCTGAGCAAACTACACCTGAATCTTGAGTTCCAGGTCAGGTGAAAGAGCCTGCCTAATACTTAAAGTGGATAGTGATTGAAGAAGTCAACATCAACCACTGTTTTTCACAGACACACACACACACACACACACACACACACACGCATACAGATACACACATTGAAAATCTGCATATATACAGATATGAGCACACATACACATACACAAAACAAAACATCAACCAGGAGCAAGTGAAGAATGAAATAATAAGTGAGCTCATGAGGAAAGGCTCAGATGATAATGGGCTTCATGCAGAGATCAATAATGATAATATGCCTTAAACATAACTCAGTGATGAAGAAAATGAATTCTGATTCTGATCAAGAGGTCCAAGTTATAATGATGTGGGGGGTTTTTCACATTTAAGAATCAAATTAAAAAATATTTCTTAAAAACATAATTTTCTTTCTTAAGTAAAGGAGGTATTTCTGCCAAATATAGAAAATATTTTAGCTGGATGACTTTTTGTTTTGGGATAAATTGTAAACAGCCTGAAGTTATTTATAACCAAGTTCATTGGGCGTTGAATTTTTGACTATGCAGCTATTAAATACACAGTGATTAAATTATATTTTGGTCTTAAGAATATTGGTCTGCATAGAAAAGAATTCTTGATAACAAGAGGATTAAAGAACACAGGTTAAAAACTGGCATCTAAGGAGAGAAGTGGCTGTCTTCCTCTTGATCATCATATCTCAGCATTAGAGAGTTTATTATCCCACAAAAAAAAGCAAAAGCTCTGGTGGGCGTTGCTCCATTGAAAAAGACTGAGGTTACTGTCTTGCCACCCTATTTAACTCAGAAAGACCTTAGCACATTACAGTCTTAGAGACACTGTACATGAAAAATAAACTAAGGCTGGGGGTGGTGGTTAGCAGTAGAGTGTTTGCCTAGTATCAGTGAGGCTCTGGGTTCAGTCTCCAGCAACAAGTCCGTCCATCCATCATCCATCCATCCATCCATCCATCCATCCATCCATCCATCCATCTACCTATCTAGCCTGCCAACCAGTCAATCACCCACCCACCATCCATGCATCCATCCATGCATGCATGTATAAACCTATTTGTTTCAGTTAACAGTGTTTATTAAATATCTGAGTAAGTCTGTTTGCTTCTATAATGCATTCTTTCTGTTTCCTCAGAAGAGAGGATAAGGCACCCCCAAGCCTTTCTACCTCTTTCTGAGTTCTCCCTGGCTGGTTCAACTCAGCTGTTCTGGCCCAAACTCTTCTCCAAGCTGACTGATTCAAACTGGCTTCTCTTGTCTGGTGACTGAATTGCCCTGCCTGACTTCAAACTGGTTCTAGCAATACGTTATAATCTTCTGGCTCCTTCTCATTCTCTGACTTATTCTGTCTTCACCTGTGTCTAGTTTGTTCTCTCTGCAACCTGTCTCTCTCTATATAAATCTGTCCTGGTTTTAAAAAACCCTCAAAACAAACAAACAAGCAAACAAACAAAAACCCATCTCTTCTTTCTCCCTTGCTGCTCTTACTCTTTCAGTCCTCTTCTCTTGAGAGTTAGGTTTATCCTATCTCTAACTCTGTAAAATCTTTCTTTAAATCATCACTTTGTCTGCCTCCCCATTAGACATTACTTCAAACATGGCTCTATAAAACTAACCTTACCTTTATTGTTTGAGATTAAAAGTGTGTGCTAAGGGCATGACTGCATTCCAGCCAGATCTTGTTGTAATCCAGAGTGTATCTGTGTTCTTGCTGGATCACATAGATCTGGAAGGTCTTTGGATGTGATCCCTTGCCAGAGCAGCCATGTTGCTGGATTAAAACCCCTCTATACTATAAAAAGACAACTGTTAATATCCTGCAAAAATAGCCATGCATGGTCATTGTGAAAGGGCTACTAGGTTGAGCAGACTACTTACCATGACAACTGTATTTCAACATGTGTTTTTCATTCAGCAGTCAGTGATAGCTACAAATTATACCAATGCCTTTAAAAATAGTTAAGCACTGAAAGATCCTGGTAGCTTGTTAAGATTTTCATGAGAAACAAGACCCATAGGCTATTCATAGGCATTTGTCATGAGGGACCAGATTATGGAATTAAAGCCTCAGAGCGTGCCATTTACATACTGAAGATCCAGGAAGGCCACTGGTATTGTACATCCATGCCTGAAGACCTGACAGTCAAACCAAAGGCACTAACAGTGTATGCCCCATCTAACTACAGCAAAGAAGGTAAATGATGGTCTAAGCCTTAGTCCAAGCTGAGAGCCAGAGGTATCAGTGGCCTCAGATGGAAGACAGAGGTCCTCTCTGTAAAAAGTATTATAAGTTCTTCCTTCCCTCACCTTCTGCAGATTGGATAACTCCCTCCCACAATGTTGAAGGAGATCTTCTTTACTCAAGACACCTATTCAAGGCATAAGCACAGAACAGCTCAGAGGCACTGTACATGAAAGAAATAAACCAGGGCTGGGATGTTGTTTAGTGGTACAGCGTTTGCCGAGCATCTATGAAGCCCTGGTTTAGTCTCCAGCAATAAGCAAATACATCTATACATGCGTGCATACATGTATAGACCTATTTGTCTTCACTTAATATATATAGTCTTTCTCAGATATTAAAATAATAATCTCTTCTAGAAAACCCTCTCACAAAAATTTTATCAGCTCTGCAGACATGCTTTGCCCCATTAAGCTAACATGAAATTAATGACTGCAGGAACCAAGTTGTCATTGGAATATTTTAGTCCATAGAGATTTTTTCGTGTGCATGCATGTGTGGCATGTGTGCATGTATGCATGTGTGTCCACATGTATGTAGTTAAGAGATTGATGCCCAGTGTATTCCTTAATCACTTTCTTCATATATATTGAGGCATGATCTTGTACTTGAAGCCAGAATTCCCACGTTAGGCTATTCTAAGTAGCCAGTATGCTCCAGAGATCCAGGCTCTCTGCCTCTGAGCACAGGGATTGCAGACAGGGTGCCACATCCACATGGCCTTTATGTGGGGGTTTGCACTCTTGTTCTCACACTTGTATGTCTTTCTTTCCTCTCTTTCACTTATATATCTTAGAGACCTCCCTCGTCAGTGTGTTTATATTATCTACTAGGCCCAGAATATTCCAGAAATGTGAGTGTTCAGGAGACCTGGTGTCAAATTTAAGACTGGCATAGAGAACAGAGAAAACTTACACCAAAGAGTAGTCATGTGGGTTAAAGATGAAGCCGAGGTTGACACCTGACTACAGGGCATGTGACTCTAGATAAGGTGAGGTAGTCAAGGATCCATTGTAAGCATGGGAATCAGGTAAGGAGACAACACAAGAAGCCATGGAGATAAAAGGTAGACCTCAAAGGGTAGTGAATGGCATGTGAAAAGGCATGAACTGACATTAACTGAAAAACTGAGCACTTACTATATAGGCCAAGCACTAGGCCAAGAACTATAAGTATAGTGTATTTTTTTCCCACAGAGATAAACATTCAAATGAATAGGAATCATCTCTACTATTATACCTATAGGCAAACTAAGGACATTAAAGCCAACAAGTGAGGTGGCAAGGGCAACAAGGGACAGGTCATTTGTCCTGCTTCAACATCTGGGTCTCATGCAGCACTCACAGTTCAAGGCCCATGTCCTTCCCAGCTAGAGAAGCCTGGGTGATTCATACCTTATTTTTGGTGAGACCATGTGACTAAAGACTCATAACCCATTTCCAGTATTAGTTGTTGGAAATATCCATGACAAGGTGTAGCAATGCCTTTAGAGTCTGGTATTCTCTGAACACAGGTTGTCTCCTAGTTTCCTTTCCTCTAAAGCTAGCAGTAGAATGCCCCCAAACCATATGCATTAGCATCCTTTAATCTCATGGTCTTCTAGCATCCTAAATCTATTTCTTGACCATCTTGACCCCTGCCCCAAAATGCCATCACATGCGACTCCACCTTTGGAAAAAGACTCCTCTTTCTTTATCTCCTACCACACCAGAGTTCTCCCATCTTTGCCTCTTTGCCT
Organism: Acomys percivali; assembly: GCA_907169655.1. Lineage (NCBI taxonomy): Eukaryota > Metazoa > Chordata > Mammalia > Rodentia > Muridae > Acomys > Acomys percivali. The sequence goes on from OU015750.1 coordinate 80,865,874, forward strand.
GCACAGGCTTGTTGCATTATGCTGGGTACCCAGAGAGTGGAAATTGTCTTTGTCCACACAGAGACCCTGTGGTGCTCTGCCTGGCACACCAAGAGCTCAGAGGCATTTGCTGAATGGATGGTAAGGCAGGGAGAAGTCAAGCATATAGGACTCACTTCTTTGGTTTCTGTGGGGGGAAAAACATAAATAGGAAAGCCAAAATAATGTGCGTGGGAACAGTACTGAGGTGCTTTGCCAGGAAGGTAGCTGGAAGGCATGCAGCTTACCTCACAAAAGAAAAGGAAAGGGATGGAATTTACCTGGTTTTCCAATGTTTTACTCAATCTTTGCTAACAGTAGTTTAGATATGAAAAATCTAACTATATCTTGCATATGTGCTTATGTATACATATATATACACATATCTGTGTACATATGTGTTCATATTATATTTGTAGTATTTGTATAAATACACATATATAAATATATGCTTCATGTAATTCCAAGAAGCTTAATCATTGATGCCAGAATCTCAGCTATTGTTAGTATAGACATTAGCATGTTACGAGTTTATTTTATGAAGCACTTCATCACAAATTAGTTCCTTCTATATTGAGGAAAGATTTGCTGAACAAAAATTCATCACAATAGAGATGTTGGTGAGTCACTTCCATTTTGGTGACTCATATCATGTTGGCTTTATAACCTTTAAGTAATGTGACAATAATAATTCTTAATTTGCCAGTGCCTCTACAGAGCTCTGAAGGTCACATGACCATGCACACCAGCAGTTAGCTCCTGAATCTTCATTGTAGCTATACTACTACTCAATTGTGTGTATTTTGATAAGGTTTAAACTGAAATTTGTCCACATATGGTATACTTTCTTGCACAGCTATGTATTCAATTAAAGGAGGTAATTAGAGAATTCAGCTTATTGTTTTCTAACAACAATTAACAATGGGTATTTTATCAATGTGATAAAAATACCCAGCAAAGGGCACAGTTGACATTAATATTCAATTAAGAACAAATGGAAATGTATGTATTCTAGAGTTTGACCATTTATAATATTGGTCATAAGAATGAGTTAGGTAGCCAGATGGGTGGTGCATGCCTGTAATCCCAGCACACCTGTAATTGAGGAGGTGAGGAAGGTGGAGTTCAAAACTAACCTGGTCTACAAAGTGAGTCTAGGACAGCCAAGGCTACACAGAGAAACTTTGTCTAAAAGAACAAAAACAAAAACAAAAACAAGAACAACAACAAAAGAGTGAATTAGGTACCCACATAAGTTAGTGGAGGAAAGACAGCACTAAACTTGTCTGTGATGTTACATGCCATTGACTCTGATATCCATCCACATCTGTGAGGAAGGGGGGGAAGGATGGGGCCAATAGGAAGGATACGGGATTGTGCACTTAGATTGACAGAGTCTAACATGACCTTTCCAGAGTTGATCATATTGTATGGCATTGAAAGTGAGACATAGAAAAGTTAAATACATTCACCCAAGGTGGCAGCAACACCAGAAACCATGAGTGGGAAAAATTAAGAAGATAGTATTTTATATTCAAGAAGATTCTGTTGTGACTCGTTTGACCTGCTGAGGTTCATGCATCATAGTGATTTGCAGCATCAAAGGGAAACCAACTTGAATGCTTATTTTGCCATCCTCCGAATGTATGAATTCAGGCAGCATCTTATGAGGCAGGATGGTAGGCACTGTCTAGCACTCCTCCCACCCCACTAAGGGCGCCCTTTGTCTTCCTGTGACTGGTGAAAATCTACCATCAGACATGAATCCTAACGCATGGTTCACTCCTTGCTAAAATGTAGTGTGGTTTCTTTTGCATGAATTATTAGTATCAATGATTTGGGGATACATTACAGTGAACAAGTTTACCAGATTCTGGGATACATTTTTATAGTAACGAGGCAGGAATGTCACCCCAAAAAGTAAAAAATGAAAGTGGGAGTCATAGAGCTTCTCAGGAAAGACTATGTTTCCGGCCACTCAAGGACTTGAAGGTTTGTGTGCACTGAATGTAGAAGACTTTCTACTGCAGGTTTGATTGGCAGCACAGACTCGGCGAGACATGCCCCATCCCCCATCAGTCTGCTGAACTCTACCAGCGCGTTGGTCTTACCATCTCAATTCCTCTGCAGCTCACTTCTCACCGTGATTGCTGGGAAGGGATGGTGCTGTATCCTGTATGGTCTATCAGGAGTATGCCTTCTTCTCTGATCAAGTCCTATGCATAGAGAACAGCACATAGGGCCCTAAAGATGTCTATAGGGGAAGACAAGGTTCTATCTGGTCTGTGTCATGTATGGATCCAAAATACTAGGAGAATGACACCAACATATTGCTAGCAGGTGTCTCTCACTGATGGGCTGTGGGGATTTTGTTTCATTTCCTTTTCTTTAACTGTCTTCATTAAAATTTTATTAATGAATGTATTTTTCTCACCTGCATAAAATATTAAATTTAATAATCTATTCATTCCCAATAGATGTTTTTTATTAACCTCAAACAACTCTGATTCTTCCCGTGTTCCTTAGGCCTGTCAATCAAATCTATCTAGCTAACTAGGTATTCATCCATGACTTTTTCCCCCAAAGTAGCATACAAGCAAGGATTTCAAGTAAGGTATAGGAAATAGAGAAAAGTCTGGAATTATAATAGTAAAAAAGGACCAGGAGAAGAGAGGATATGTAAATATGTGTGAATACTTTTTCTTTTTTGATACAGGGATTCTCTGTGTAGCCTTGGCTGTCCTAGAACTTGCTCTGTAGACCAGACTGTCCTCATATTCATAGAGAGCCATCTGCCTCCAGGCATGTGCTACCACCACCTGGCAATGTAAATACATTCTAAGAACAAGAATCTATTGTAATTTGAGAACAACTTTGATTCTGAGCCTCAGGGTCAACAACAAAGATGGATTAACACAATCTCTTAGAAGCTGGGCAATGGTGGCACACACCTTTAATCCTAGCACTTGGGAGACAGAGGCAGGTGGATCTCTGTGAGTTCGAGACCAGCTTGGTCTACAAAGCGAGTCCAGGACAGCCAGGGCTACCCAGAGAAACTCTGTCATGAAGCAAACAAACAAACAAACAAAATTTTCTTAGGGTAAAAAAAAAAAACACACACAAATGAAAACAAGAGTTTGTGGGACCAAAATCTTTTCTCTGTTTAAGAGCCATAATCGCCAGTATTTTCAGTAATGTGGTTCATGTGGGCATTCCCTAAGATTTCTCTCAGAGAAAAGCAAGGTAATAATAGAATCCATTTAATGTTTTGTGGGCCAATAAAACATCATGGCTCAGGTAACATGGCTTTTGAATAGTTGAACATGACTAGAATCCACATAAGTAGTGAAACAGACAATCCCTGTTCTTGAAAGAAACCTGCTCACCTTCCACTTGCACTTTCCACAATGATGCCAATGTCTTTCTACTTATATTGAGTTGTTGGTGTAAACCATACAGTTTATGTATGGATGGATTGCCTGGAGACAGAGAGCATATTTTCTGATTTTATTTTGGTATACCCACATGTAACACACTGGGAAATTTATATCTCACTAACTGGTTTGATCCTGTGCCACAGACGGATTCCTTTTTATCTGTAGGTGTCAATATGTGAATGTCAAATGCAATTTATTTTTTACATTTCCTTTTGGACAAAATCAGTATGATGGTTCAAATTATCTAAGGCACGATGACAACACATTAGAGCTAAGACTCCGTGAGCACGTGGCATTCAGAAATGCTTTACTGTCAGAAACTGGGGCTGGAATACCTCATTCACTTGGCACGTTCCAATCACCCTGCGTGTTCAGGAGGCACTTCACACTGATGAGGTGCTAACTCATCAGGATGTTTGATGTCAAAAGACAGTTACTACCCTGATTACCTTTATGTCATCTCTTTTACAATTGAAAATGTAAAGCCTCACTCATTCAGATATGATTTTTAAAAGTGTGGGGATTACCAATACACAGAATAACCTCCTCTTTCACTTTAGGGTTGGGTAATGGTAACAGTTATACAATGCAATCACTTCAGTAAGCCTTCTCCCAAATAAGCATTGCAGGGTCAGTGCGGTTGCTCAGCTGGGGAGGCGTTTGCCCACAGAGCCTTAACAACCTGACTTGCGTCCCTGGATCTCACAGGGTGGCAGGACAGAACCACATCTAGAAAGTTGCCCTCTGACCTCTCTGTGCTCACTGTGGTAATTCGGCATCTGCACTCTCGCAATACAATAAATAACTAATAATACGCATTATAATATTCTAAACAAAAATCCTCATTGATATAAGCCCAGGAAAACCGAAAACTGCAAGGTCTTAAAACATCTCCATCGCCCCCCCCTCCTTTGTAGCCCCCTACCCTGTTCGTATTTGTCTGTTGGTCTCTTTCTCTGTTTCTGTTTGTCAGTATCTTTCCCTCTCTCTGTCTTGTGTGTGTGTGTGTGTGTGTGTGTGTGTGTGTGTGTGTGTGTGTGT
>OU015750.1:80890579-80927118 GCA_907169655.1 Acomys percivali
GTGGAGGAGGTGTGGCCTTGGTGGAGGAGGTGTGGCCTTGGTGGAGGGAGTATGGCCTTGTTGAGGTAGTATGGCCTTGGTAGAGGGGGTGTGGCCTTGGTAGAGGAGGTGTGGCCTTGTTGAGGTAGTGTGGCCTTGGTAGAGGAGATGTGGCCCTGTTTAAGGAAGTGTACCACTGTGGGGGCAGGCTTTAAGGTCTCATATGCTCAAGCTACGCCCACTATGGAACACAGTCCCCTTCCGCTGCCTGCAGATCGTAATGTAGACCTCTAAGCTCCCTCTCCAGCACCATGGCCTCCGGCATGCTGCCATGTTTCCTACCATAATGATAATGAACTAAATCTCTGAAACTGTAAGCGAGCCCCAATTAAATGCTTTCCTTTATAAGAGTTGCTGTGGTCGTAGTGTCTCTTCACAGAAATAAAACCCAATTTAAGACACGCCCTGAACAATACTGCCCTCTGGGATTGAGGTATTCAGACACACAGCTTGTGGAGAACAGAACACATTGAAACCATCACAAATAGTTCAGAAAAGTTTCTCATTATTGTAGATGTAAGCACCCATCGAAACACATAAGCTGCATCCAATATAGGCCATCAGTCACCTAACATTTCCAATTATATTATACAAAATCAGTGCTTTTAAATATTTTCTTCAGCGAAATCAAACTAAAGTTGGTTCCTAATGTATCATGCCAACTGTCTTAGAGCATAGTTTGGGGTGGCTCTTGTTAACTGAGTAATTCAGACAGAACATGGACTTACAGGAGATGCTCTGTAAATATTGGGAAGAAGCAATGCAAAGCTAAGTCTTTTGATCTGCTCTGGACTTGACTTGAGGCAGCATTACCTGATGTCTTTATTACAAAGAGAGCAATGGGTTTGAACTGTCAATCAACATTTACTACAGGCTGGTCAGATGTCAAAGTCTGAAGCAGAGCCTGGTAGTTGTTACTGGCAGGTGGCAGAGTAACTCTTGGTAAGAACTCATAGCATTAGTTTAGAAGAGAACAAGTGCAAACTGAAGAAATTGTAGGGGTGTTTTAACAAAGGGCAGTGATAGAGTTTTTCATGCCTCATAATATCAAGTTTAGTAATGTGTCCCTATGAACCGTATCAAGTCTTTGGACCTTGACCACATTCATTCCTTCATACATCTGGGGACTTATTGCAAGAGGTGCTGCTTATGGGTTAAGGTGGTGTGGTAATGGGAAAAGGACGACCAGGCAAAGGTGATTTCCCAGCATAACTGATACCACTCAAAGGGCAAAGTGATGAACAGTGGTAAGTAAAGGACTGCTTCTAGACCTTTGGGGCTCCCTGAGCCCTAGGACTTCATCCTGTCGGCCAGTGAAATGCTTCTCTGTTTACATTGTAGCACATAATGGCCATTGTTTTAAAGCCTCCTCACACAAACTGAGAATTTTTCTATTATTTGCCATGACAAAAAAAAAAAAAAAAAAAAAAAAAAAAAGGCCAGGGATTGTTTTTCCTATAGAAGTTGCATGGCCCTTGAAAATGAGCCAGAGACGGCCAGCAACGCTTCATCTTGAACAGCAAACAGCATCCTTTGGGGACAATCTCAAGAACTCCTAACTGAAACTCATGTTCCTAGTGTAAATCTTGAGGCAATAACTACTTATCTAGCCAGGAAAAAAAAAAAAAAAAAAAAAAAGGTCCCAGCCTATTTGCAGCTGTCTACAAACCATCAATGCATCTTCCAGATTGGACCAAACTACAGACGGGCCGAAGAGTCGGCTCTCTAATACGGATGTTCATTTTGGCACTCGGCAGTTTAGGCAGGAATCACAGATGGTTGCTGTCTCATTCATTGTAATCCAATCACCCTGGCCGCCACCGTCTCATACTTAGTCTCCAAGAGTCCTTGAAAAACTCCAGTGACAATTCTTTCTTCTTCCAGATGTCACCCATTCAAGAAGCGTGCCTGCCATCTCTCCCTTGACCTAGGATGTGCTTGTGGCTCTTCAAGTCGGAGTCGCTCCGAAATGACGTCTTAGCACTTCCTTTTGCACTGCCCAGAGCTGGTGAAAATGACTATGTCCTAGAAGTGGCATCTTTGCCAGAAGGCAACTTGTTCTTTCTTGGCTGGGTACCATACGGAAACCCTTCTCTCCTGCCTGCATTGCACGGTAGTGACTGCAGTGCAGAGGCCAGTGCCTGAGCACTGCATCCTGAAAGGTTTAGCTAGTGGCTGTTTCCAAGGTACCAGCATACTTGCAAGCTGGCTTTTAGTAGTAACACCTGCACTTCGGTTATCATTTTCTGAGATCTTGACAATTTGTCCTCAATCTTTTTCTCTTGCATGGGTGGTTTTTATTTTGGTCCCTTCTAAAGGATGTGCCATATTTTAAAGGCAGAGCATTGACACATTTTAAACTGTCGGGATGAGGGTTTCTCAAGGCTAGTAATAGTTATATTTTATTTTAGTGTTTTAAAAAAAACCTTCCTTTAAAAATCAGAAATCCTCAAAACAAGAGAATATGCAAATCCTCAAAGCAACTGTGTAAATAAACACTGGTTTTCAGAATAGAAAAAACCAGGTTTAAAGGAATGACGATGGGGGTGGAGGGGGGGAAGAATCAGTATTTTATTTAAAAAGAAATAATGATTTTAAGTTACTGCTATATTTTAGTAAAATGCCAACACTGTGTATATTTCCTCAAGCTTTTTATCTGCTCACTGTCATCAGCATATATCATAAGCAAAAATTATGTGGAGTATGGCAACGGCTAAGAAAAAGATTTCTAGGTTAGTAAAAATATTATTTCAGGAAGAATATTTCTAATGAACTTGTTTCAAAGAGTTTTAAAAAACAGTTCCTAATTTATACATAGCTTTGAGATGGAACTGACAATAATAACTTTTCTGGAGAGATTAAAGAAAGTGAAAAGATAATATTCTTTTCCTTAAGTAGCTTAACACAAAGAATAAAGAGCCTATATTTAGTGAACGATCTCACACACTCACCCCCACACACACACCCTACACACATCAACACACACACAGAAAGAGAGAGAGACAGACAGACAGACAGACAGACAGACGAGACAGAGAGATACAGAGACAGAGTGAGCCGGGAAAGGGATTATTTACTGCAGACTTATCCAGATAATTTAGAATCTCAGAATTCTGCATATACACTAAGAACCTTAGAATATTAGACTAATGTGAAAATGTTCAAAATCAGTGAGTTGACTGCTGGATTCTCGCAATGGATCAGCACAGCTTATGAGTTAAATTTTTGCTTATTGTCAATATTATCAACACAGAACTGCAATGGCCTTATAAACTAATAGTAATGAAAAGTGACCATCATCCAAAGATAAGTCTAAGACTCAGCAAAATTCTATTAAGTGCCCATGATGTGCCAGGCATTGGGTTAATTGAATCCCCCCACCCCCCACTCCCCCATCTCTACAATTTAAATGGCAGAAGAAGCTGACTCTATAGGAAGTCTTAGCCAAAGACCATTTAATTAATTTGCTGTCTGGGGAAACAGGACAAAACCTGGGAAGAAAGCCCAGGTATAAGGACTACTATGTTGTTGTCCACAATATAGTGTTTTGTTGCCCAGGATGCAAGGTTCTCTGTGTTCTCTATGCCTGCATTAAACCAATGCAACCGCTCTGTAAAAATCCATGCTGTGTGTTGAGCATGTGGAGGCACACCATGGTTTTTATATTTTTGGCATTGTCACCTTAGCGTGTTTCATCTGAGTGGGTACTTTAGTGTGGAGTTGCTTTTAGTAGGGTTAGGTTAAGTTCTGTACTAAGATCCAACAGGTGAGAGAGTTGTATCTTACTGTTTCCTGTAAAAGTTGTCATGTGAACTCAACAGCAAGCCAATGGGTAGTGGCAGGGCAGGGGGAGCAGAGAAAGGATTATCTAATTGAGCATGCCCAGTACTTAATGCTCCAAATTTTATACAGACTGCAGGCACAAATTTCCATGAAAACTGACCACAACAGGACACAGAATGTTACTGCCCAGTGTCATCTGAAAAAGAAAATGTATCCTGACCTTAGAACCCACATTCTTTTTATTTTATTTTTTTAAATTTTGTTTTATTTGTGTGGTTTTGCCTGCATGCCACAGTCATGTCTTGTGCCCATGGAGGCCAGAAAAGGGTGTCAGACCCTCTGAAGATGAAGGTATAGATGCTTTTGAGCTGCCATGTAGGTGCTAAGTTGTACCCAGGTCCTCTGGAAGAGATAACAGCGATCTTAACTGCTGAGCCATCTTTCCAGCTCAGAGTCCACATCCTTCACTCATAGACTATGACTCTCATTAGACAGGGCTTTTGCTTTTCTTCTTCCCTCCATCATTATTCAAAATATATTCATTAGTATTTACTAAAGTCCAAGAATGACTTCAGATGCTAGAGAATTAACTATGACAAAGAGTGAGTGGAGACTGAAAAATGAATGCCTCCCACATCAGAACACAAATGCGAGTAGACTTGAATGCTGTCAGAGTGGTGGTGAGGTGGGAGAGTGGCACACAGATGAGATCTTGAACATACACATTGGGCTCTAACACAGCGGTTCTTAACTTGTTGGGCATGACTCCTTTGGGGGCTGAACTACCCTTTCGCAGCAGTGGTCTAAGACCATCAAAAAACACATCACATTTCATAGCAATTATGAAGTAGCAGTGACAATAATTTTATGGTCGGAAGTCACCACAACATGAGGAACTGTATTTAAAGGGTGATGGGAAAGTGTTAGGAAGGCTGAGAACTAAGTCTCCCGGGAAGAATGGTGTCGTCAGCAACAAGAGCGTCTGTCTTGCAAAATTGCAAAAGGGATTCTGTTTTTCACAGAAATGGGAAGAGTGATTGTAAAAGGACCACACCAAGATTTCCTGGGAGGAAAATTCTTGTAACCCTTCGAAGAACACGTTGTCCTGATTCCACTCAAATTGGTTGTGAATCTAGAGAAAGAAGAAAAATTATAAGACCTTCTGATGAAACACACTTCCAAAAGGAGCTCATGATCTCCGTAAATATAAAGTGACCTTGGCTAGGGACAGCATAATGTTTCGGGACAGCGAGGGAAAGTATTATAGAGCTATTATTGATCTCCATCCCAATAATAAAGTTTCAGTAAAATCACCACAATAAAAATATTCAGATTGCTTTAGGAAGTCAGCCAAGTAGATTGGACTAAAGAGTTTGGAAACAAGGCGATGAGAAGGAAATGGTTTCACTAGATTGTTCTTTAACCAGGTATTATTTATGCAGCTTTACCTAGGTGTAAATACAAAAGTTACACACCCTAGCTGTTTATTGTTGGATGTGTCTGGAAGGATTCACCTGTGAGAGTGTGATAACCCAGACTGGCTCGTCACTCCCTCAAGGCTCCACATGTTCCCTGAGGGCTTTGTGTGTGTGTGCACATGTGGTAAGAACTCCTGACATGAGTTCTCTTTCATAATGCATGTCTGACTACATACTAGAACATACATGAAGCTTCTATAGTTAAAGGGCTGTGGTGTTGGTTCATGGGTTAGTAGAGAGATAGATGAGAGAGAATAGACAGTTCACAAGTAAAGGTGTCATGGGAATATGTAAAAGGTGTCTGGCTGGAACTGTGTCACCCAGAGCTAGGAAATGATGGGTCACGTGTAAAACAATGCAGGCCGGCAAACTTGTCTTATTTGGGATAGTTCAAATCAGTAAGGAGTGGAGTGGTGCTTTGCTTTTTTTTTTGTTTTGTTGGCAGTGTTGAAGATGAAACACAGGACCTCACATAGGCTAGAACACATGCTCTATCAAGGATCTCATTGCAGCTTCAAGAATATAAAATAAAGAAAATAAAAATCATAGGGTGGCATAATTAAATGAATAAATAATAAGCATGTGACTTAACGCCTATGTAAAGGAAACGTGTGGGAGAACACCTATAAATGGTGGGACAAAAGTAAAACATTTTCAGTTTTCAACACCTGTGCAAGCAATTACTTCCCCAAGGTATTTGAATGGATGCTAAAACCACTAGGTGAAACATTTTGAGGGAATTCTATCTCAGTGACGACTTCTTATTTATAAAGGATAAACAGGGCCATTAAGACGGGTAGATCTGGCAGACATTACCTTAATCAAACTGACCATCATTTATAATTGGATGAGTTAGTTTTATGTGTCTTCTTGTATCAATAGCTTTGTGTCCCTGTGATACAACATTTTAGGGAAACAATGGATGCCAGAGAGAGTGTGTTGGGTCTGATCCAGCCTGGCTAGGAAGGGCAGCTCAGCTCATATCATGCAACCCAGGAATCAGAGATGGCAATTCTGGAACTCAGCCAGATATCTGGGATCTGGACCTGATCAGCCCATGACATGGTGCCACCTACATTCATGGTAGGTCTCTACCTCCCCCTCGAGCCCCCAGCTAGTCATTCCCAGAAAAACCTCACTGACACTCCATCTTCTAGGTGATTCTAAACCCAGCCAGGGACTCAAGATTAACCTTGTGAGTTACAGTGAGAGATACACAATTTCATCTTCCTTGAAAGATATAGTGAAGGAAACACAGTATCTCCTTCCTCCTGAAGTGCAGTGAGAGATACATAATATCACCTTTGCTGGGTTCTTTCCAAAGAATCTAACCACAAGGAATCCATCAGAAAAATCCAAAGTACGGCATGCAAGGAAATGACAAACAAATATGCATTTTAAAACTTTGGTCAATCCTAGGATACTCAGATTTTGGGCAAACTGGAGAAATTTAAATATGACTCCATATGAGTAGCATTTCATATCTATGTAGAACACGATGTTTGATAATAGTTTTGTCATTTTCTAGAATGGTCTTGTTTTTATAATATTTCAAGGAATATACTTAAATTTTTGAAAAATCTGTTTATTTTCTGCCATTGAATAATAAGTGTGTTGCAATTTCATATAAACATACTCTACGCCTTGTCCTATCTTTTTGCAAGGGCTGTTGTTAAATTTTAAAGCTTTTAAAGGGGGCACAAATAAACATTAGCATAAAAAAGCAGATTTTGAAAGTAGGCTGACTATATACCATGAGATGTGTGCATAAACTAATGCTAATCTATGTCCTGGTAGTTTGTTGATTTCTGAAATACTTTCCTTTGAATGGGTCTTCAGAAAGCTAAACAATATTGTTATTGAAACCTGTATCAGAGTCTTTGATAATGAGCATTAGAAACAAATTACAGCTTTCACTGATGAAAGGAATTTTGTTCAAAATGGACAAAGTTGAGCAGGCCCATACATGAATAAAATACAAGAATCCCGCAAGCCCAGTGGAGTGGAGCTGATAAGAGACCCTCCAGGCTTTTTGACTTCCGCATCCTGTTGTCACAAGACTTTCTGGAGAAGCTGTTTCTCATCTGGGGATGGATGACTGATCTCTACTCCAGGATGTCATTGTGATAAACCTGACAAGCTCAAAGTCATTGTTAAAGTGTTACCAGACAGAGGAGGAGACCTCACTACATTTTAAAAAACAGACTGCTTTGTGTCTGTAAATAAACACTTAAAAAAAACCCTATAATTGAAAGCAGGACTTAAATATTGGAAATTGTACTACAAATTTAAGTATAAACTTGTTAAGACGTACAGTCAAAACGCTTTCATTTCTCTTTCCTTCATTTGAAAGTTGAAAAATATTTAGTGGAGAGAAGGGACTAGCCACGTCACCAGCATCTAAACAGTGTCGGTTAGGGTATTAAATGCCTTACTGGAATTATATTTTTGTAGGTGCTGAAATAAGGAGGAGCTCTCATGCCTCATGTCTGGAAGCTACATAAGTTGAGACGTGTCTGGGGCTCCTGTAGCGGTGGAACTGAGGATTGTTTGAGTAGTGGGCCTCATACGGTTCTCTGAGTTGTACGGCTCCGGACAGTTTCCATTCCGTATTCCATGCTGTTCTTTTTCAAAATGGCAGCAGTGGCTGCCAATTTGATAGTTAGCTCTGTTTCTCTTTCACCTTTCATATTGCACACTGTAGCGACTGAACTCAAGAATACACATTATTTTGATTAGTCTTGGAAGGTAAAGGAAACTGGGTTTCTGCTGGGTTTGATTTTGTTGTGTTTTTGAGGGAGAATCTTGCTACGCAGCCTAGGCTGCTCTCAAGGTCATTAGTCTTCCTGCTTCGACTTCTCGGCCTGCGCCGGCATATCTGGCTCCCTAAAGTATCTCAGACCTTTTTAAATGTTGAGGGATGGGGAAGGAACCTTGAAGTCTGAATTTACTGAAAAGTACAACCCAGTAGCCGAGAATAGGGAAACTAATTTCATTTATTTTCCCCACCTCCCAGACATAACTGAACTTTCTGAACTAGTGCAATTGTTTTAATCAAAGCTTATATCTAGACTCTTTCTGATGTTTGTTTCCCAAAGAATGTAAAGAAAGTAAATATCCTGAACACTGCGCTATTGTTCTGGCCCTTTAAAAAGAAAATTTCTGGGTTCTCTCTCTTGCCTCATTTAAGGTCTTTCTATGAGTGCCCTTTACCTTCGAACCATATGCTGCATCACACGATCTCCATAAAACCAATATCCCTGCTTGCTTTACATAAGTACATGGAGATCACAGCCAGCCGTCCGCCATCTTGCCAGCTACCTACCCACCCGCGCCTGTTGACAGAGCCACCCCCACCAAGATGCCACAGACAGACAGTGGTCGGTCCATTGGATCAGATTCTCCTTTCTTATGTATTTGCATAAGAGAAGTTGGGCAGTTGCCCATGGAGTTGGACGAGAAACCATGAGAGAAAAACAGACTGGAAACATTTATCAGTGGGTCATGGGGAAACAGTGACGCTAGGTACCTAACAGCCGAGTTATTGTAGGTCCTGAACGGTGGCAAAGGAGCAGAGTGGCTGTGAAGACAGTTTGCTTAATTAACTCGAAATTTACTCCACTTTCCTCGCCGGCAGAGGAAGCGTTCTGTTTCAGGTGGTGTGAGGGAGACCAGTGTGGACATAGTGAGATTCGAAAGATGATTTAAGATCTTAGTTCTGCAAATAACATTTAAGCCACTTTCAGCACATGCATGGGTGTGGATATGATTAATACTTTGATGATTTCTTAGGGTGTTGCTCCTCACTTTCCACCTCTTTTGAGGCGGGTTCTTTTGGTTGTTAGCCACTGCGCATGCCCGGCCTCCTGGCCTGCAGGGTTCAGGCATTCTCCTGTCTCTGCGTTCATCTTCGCGTAGGAGCACTGGGATTACAAAGGTGTATTAGAGCTTCCAGTTTTTACATGCACTCCAGGGATTAGAACAGAGATGCCTGACAAACACGGCGCCCACTGATCCAGGGCTCCATGGCCGCGAGGTAAGTTGTAAGTGGAAACATACCTTGGCTAATTTGATGGGAGAACAATTTTTGCTTCAGTGTGCACTTCTTATTAGTGAAATAAATGGCAACGTGTTTCTTTCTGCTTTAGTTTAGAAACACTAATCTAGTTGTCTGTCCAATTCCGACTTAGAATTTCTGCCTGAGAGAAGCCAAGTTTCTGTTTATCATCTGGATGAGCTCCTAGTGTTCGGCATATCTCTGCACCTCAGTAATGGAAGAGATTTGTTAAAATGCAGATGCCTGGGTTAATAAACAAAAATAAAGTCTGAGAGAGGACATGTAGACCGACACCAAATATGAAGACTATGAACCAATATGACTTTGATTAATGGACTAGCATTTTAAGTGGAGTCTAAGTTGTCTCACTTCTGTGATGTAGTTTTGTCCCTGTCATTAGAAATACAAAGTACTCCATGATTGGGAGAGGGAAAAAAAGCCATTGGGAGAAGAAAAAAAAAAAAAAAAAAAAAAAAAAAAAAGCCTTTGGATGATCAACCTTGAGAAAGTCACACATTTTGTCTATGCCCTGCTTCTTTGAGTATGAGGGCAAGCATAGTCCTAGCCCTGGCGTGTGCTTAAAGGCAGGCTGTCTGTTCAGTATGCGTGGCTCTGTCATGAAGGTGCTGGTGACCCCTGTTCTTTTCTTTCCGTTGTTTATTCTTGGCTATTTGCCCTCTGCGCACCTCCTTCTTCCCAGGTGAATCCGAATGTGCTGTGGGCAGAGTAGCCTCAGGAACTACATTCCTGCCTTCCTTTTCTTCTCCTTGTTTTCACTAGTCCTTTGAGAATTTTCTGCACCGTATTTGGATCATAACCACCCTATTCCACTCACCCCTCCCAGATCCTTCCTCCTTTTCCTCACCCTCCCCCCCACCCCCAGATGCATGTGCTTAAAAAAAAACCATTCACCACATAAAGTTTGTGAGACCCTGATACTCTTGGCTATATGGCCACCGTCACTGGAGAACAGTCAATCCACCAATGGTCACATCCTTAAAGAAGAACACTAACCCTCTTTTTCCCTCCCATACCCATCTCCCTTCTTGGGGGTTTTGTCTGTCTTCAGCTGATGCAGGTCTTGGTGCATGCCACCTCATCGCCACGAATTCATGTGGGCACCTGGCCAGCTGTGTCCAGAAAACCCTGTTTCCCTCTAGTCAGATGCCACCACCTCACACTCTCACGATCTTCTCCCCTCTGCCTTGAGTCTAGAAAGGCGGGAGTGGCTGTGATACAGGGACTCCATTTAGGACTGGACACTCTGGAGCCTCTTATTCTCTGCACTTTGCCTGATGGTGGGTCTCGGTGTTAATTTCCATCTGCTGTGGAAAGACGGGTTTACAAGTGCACTGATGGGACTTGCACCAGACGAGGAAGCGATTGACTTCTCATTGTACCATAAAGGTGGCCTTTACCTGGGCTCCGGACTCTGATCAGTCATAACAGGTGCTCCTGAACTCAAGTGTCCTGGAAGTCTGTGCGCTTCTATCAGTACTTTAAAAAACACACCGACTCACCCAGTTTATATTCACGGAGCACCTATTATGTGCCAGGAACCATATCAGGTAACTATAGCTACATCAGGGAGCCAAGTCGACACATCCCTTCACGCCCACTGCCTCCTTAGTACGCCCATAGAACCAGATCTAGGCTTGCTACCTTTCAACAGGTATTTAAGGAACCTTGTGCGGAAGGCATCCCTCTGCTGTATTATTACATCTCACAAGAGAAATTTAAGACATATGAAGAAAAGGGGGACTGTTGTAGAAATCATGCCCAATCAAGCCAGGTAGCAACTGAATTGAAGCGAGTCACACAGCTGGCGTAGTCAGAGTCCCCTAAAACTTGTATTGTCAGGTCAGGAGAGCGTGGGTATAGGCTCAGAATTTGTTGAGTTTCCAGTCCAGTGACCTGGAGGACTCAAGAACCTTGAACTACTGCAACTTTTCATTTTTCTTTCTATCTGTAGGTGTGGTCATTCCTTAATGCCAACTCAATAAAGAAGAGACACTGACATTAAAAGACTTTGGTCAAAAATAAAATTTAAAATGATGAATAGTGTGAGGTATGGAAATGAGAAGAGTTCGCTCCTAGTTTGGGAGACATGAGGTCTGATCGCCAGCATTCTATGTTCCGGCAGAAAGGCGACAACGTAAAGACCAGCAGTAGAAGACAGTTTGGGAAAGCAGCTCGCAAAGCTGTGACCATGTCTCAGGCTGTCACAAGCTACAGACTGGCACACACGTATCCCACTTTCTCAAGAGTTTTATGACTGCATGAAAAGAAAAGAGGGCAGAAGCCTTGGAACTCTTCTGGTGCCTAGCTATCGTCATGCTGCGATTTTGTCTGGCTTGAGCCTTTGCGTGCCTTGTGCACATTGATGATGTTCTGTACTAGGGAGAACATGGCGCATGCTCAGTTCGGTTGATCACTTCCTGCGGTTGGCCAGACCCATCGGGATGATATTTGTGAGAATAGAGAACATTAAGTCCTTCAGGGATTGTTCTTAAGGAAGTGAGGTGTCGCCTGAGACGTGAAACAAACAAACAAAAAATTAATTTTCCAAAGCAAGGGAGTAGCTCCTTCTAGCAAGGGGAGTGGAATTGCTTTTCCTTAGGAGTCGGAAAAGGCTTGAGTGGGACCTGGGCTCCAGCGTAGAGAGGGACAACTCAGGAGCCTTCAGAGACAGGGGACGACCGTTTGTAGGCTAAATAACACTGTGGATGGGTTTTGAGCTTTCTTCTAGTCTGAGACTGAATCATGGGTCAGGATACATGGAGAACAGAGAATTAATGAGGGTAGACTACCTAGAACCCTTTGTTGCTGTTGTCATGGGGGTCATAGGTGCTGTCAAAGAACCAAGAGCCCACTGCGCATGCTCCACCTTGCTAGCAAGTATAGCGAACAGCCTCCTCATCGCCCATGCATTATCTGGTGCTGCTGCGGGATGCCTTAAGGTCTGAGTTCACGCCACAATCCTCGTCCCCACTTCCCACCTCACTTGAATACCCCCAGAGTACTTTAAACCCCCCTAAAACTGTGATCAGTGACTCCGGGAAGGAACATGTTTCTTATCGTAAACGTAAGTCACAATTCTTGGCTGGTAGAATTCATTACTGTAAGAATGAAAGACAACAAGGATTGCAAAGTGCCACCTTGCACACACGGGTGTTAAACAAAGCCTGTAACTCCATCCGGTGGGCATTGAGACCAACCTCAAAGTTTTAATCATCAGAACACACTCAACTACTGTAAAGCTGGTCACTGGTTAAGTACATTTGTTAATTGGCCGTGAAAGATAAACATGCAGGCGTAAATAAAACAGCATAATGAATTCCGTTTACATCTCATCGATATATATATATATATATATCTATGTGTGTGTGTGTGTGTATACTATAAAAGCAAAGACTTTGAACACACGCTATACCTGTGATCGAATATGTGGGGCTAGAACCGATTATTTCTGTGCTTTTATTTTGAGTTTACCATGTGGGGATTGGAATATCACATGGATAAGTAAAGGAGGGCTGAGCCCTGTCACACACAAGCCACATGAGACATTATCACACCATTAAAAATGAAGAATGCTTTAATCACTAACTATTCAACTAGTCAAATATCTCATAAATGTCATTACATTCTTATGGTTTGCTTGATATAGATCCAAATATGCTTCCAAAGAATAACAGACATTTTGCCAGCAGCTGAACATGTAGATTGCCACAAATCCTCACTCTTAGGTATTGGATGTTCTTGTGATGCGGTAAACATATTTATGGTATAGTAAAGTTATGGGTGCAGCCACTTGGACAGTGTTACTAAGCTGCTTCCCTTTGATAACTTAATATGATTTCTGCAGGTGTATGTTTGTGTATGAGTGCATGTGTGGTATATGGAAACATGTGTGTCCAAGTGTGCATCCCCATGCACGTACATGGAAGCCAGAAGAGCCCTGGGTGTGACGTTCCCTCAGTCTCCACCCTATTCCTCTTGAGTCAGGATCTCTCATTGAGCCAGGATCTAGGTTGGCAGTCAGCAAACCCCCAGTGTCCTCTTGTTCCTGCCTCTGGCAGAGTAGCAGTTAAAGGCACATGCATGCTCACAGCTGGCTCTTTATGTGGATGATGGGGATTCGAACTCAGTTTTTTATGCCTGTGCAGCAAGCATTCATATACCCTGAACCATCTCTCCCAGCCCACATCCCCCCCCCCCCAATTTCAACTGTGCCACTAACTAATGGTTATACTCATGAGCCATTCGCTCAAACTATCTAAATATCAGTTTCCTGAACTTAAAGAAGACTGTGCTGAGTTAGAACTGATTACTTGGTATGCTTTTATTTTGAGTCTACTATGTAAAAATTGGGACATCACGGGCCTAAGAAAAATAGGTCGGAACCCTGCCGAGCATGGGCTATGTGAGCTGGGATGTCTTTCTTAGCTGACTTTCACCTTGGTTTCTGATTCGGTGAAATGTGGAGAGTTGTCAGCTAAACACAGAGAGATTTCTGTGTGAGCACATAGCGGTGAGGTACAGGGAAAGCTGAAGAAAATGGGAATGTATGGTTACGTTGATGGCTGCATAATAACCCTCCAAGTGTAGTGACTATAGATTGCCTAGTAACTGTTGGTAAGGATGAGGCTAGAATGATAGGCAGTGACTGGAGCTCCATTGTTAGCTGTGGTGCTTGCTGGCCACATATGACTGCTGAGAACTTGAGATATGGCTACCTCAAATAGCATATATATACATATGTATATATGAATACATACATATACATATATACACTATATATAACATAGTGTTATATGTAAAGTGCATGCTTGGTGCTTAAGATGTAACATGAACAGACAACGTGGTAATTATAAATGTCTAGTGCATGCTAAAATCATATTATCTTGACTATATTGGGCTAAGTAAATAAACAAATACTATTAAAATTAATTTCACACTGTCTTCCTCTCTACCTCCCCCTCTTGAAATGAGCTGTTTCTATATAGTTCAGGCTGTCTTGAATATTGCCCACATAGCCCAGGATGGCCTCAAATTCATAATCTTCCTCCCTTGACTTTCTGAATACTGTGAGTACAAAATACAACACCATGTACAGCACTCATACTTTATAGTTCTTTATGAGTAGCAATGAAACAATTTAAATTACATATGTGGCTTGCATTATTTCTTAAAAAAATTTTTTTTTAATTTATTCACTTTACATTTCTATTGCAGCCCCTTCCCTCCTTTTCTCCTGGTCCTGCCCTCTCACCTTATTCCCCCTTTCCTCCCTCCCCTTCTCCTTAGAAAAGGGGAGCCCCCCCTCACTCAGCATATCAAGTCACATCAGGACTAAGTGTATCCTCTTCCACTGAGACCTGACAAGGCAGCATAGCTAGAAGAAAGTGATCCAAAAGCTGCTAACAGAGTCCATGTCAGAGACAGCCTCTACTACAATTGTTAGGGGACCCTCAAGAAGACCAAGCTGCCTACCAGCTACACATGTGTTGGGCACCTAGGTCTAGTCAATGCATGCTCTTTGGTTGGTGGTTCAGTCTCTGTGAGCCCCCATGGTTCTCAGTCGGTTGACTCTGTTAGTCTTCTTGCCCTCCTGGTCTCTCTATCCTTCCCCCAACTCTTCCACAAGACTCCCTGAGCTCCACCTAGTGCTTGGCTGTAGGTCTCTGCATCTGTTTTGATCCACTCCTGAGTAGAGCATCTCAGAGGACAGTTATTCTAGGCTCCTATCCAAGAGCATAGCAGAGTATTGTTAATGTTGTCAGAGGTTGACTTTCTCCCATGGGGTGGGTCTCAAGTTGGGTCAGTCCCTGTTTGGCCATTCTGCCAGTCTCGGCTCCATCTTTATGCCTGCATACCTTTTTGTCAGAATAAATCTTGGGTGGAAGGTTTGGGTAGATCCAGCTATACCACTCCTGGGCATATACCCAAAAGATGCTCCAACATACAAGGACATTTGCTCAACTATGTTCACAGCAGCTTTATTCGTAATAGCCAGAAACTGGAAACAACCTAGATGTCCCTCAACCAAAGAGTAGATAAGGAGAATGTGGTACATTTACACCATGGAATACTAGGCTATGAAAAACAAGGAAATAATGGAATTTGCAGGCAAATGGATGGAACTAGAAAAAAAAAATCACCCTGAGTGAGGTAACCCAGACCCAGAAAGACATACATGGTATGTACTCATTTTTAAGTGGATCTTAGCCATGACGTACAGGATAAGCTATGAAGCCTCTTTAAACCTCATCCCTGCCCTCCAAGAATGTCTAACAATACAACTTGCTACTGAGAAAATTTACAAGACTTGAGTGAGGTAAAGCACCTGAGGTATCTGATATAAAGTAATTACGGTAAATCCTATGGTCAAGTATTTCCTGCAGAAATGTCTCCTCCATCAACACACACAACCCCATCTATCTATCCCAGGTCTCTTGTATGGCCTTTGACGATGACATTCTGAACAGTCCCCAGTCACAGATTTTCTCTCTGTTGTGGCTCTCTGTTTTCTCATCACTGCCTTTCTGTCGGTGGAGGAGTAAATAATACTCAGAGAACTACAGACCCAGCACTCCCTTGGAACTCACTAGACGTGCAAATTCCTGGGGCTACCTTCACAGCTACTGACTCTGTAACTCAGATGGTAACCTCAAAATGTTAACAGACCCTCAAGGCAAGGTCTATGATTGTACATTTGAGAACAATTGCTGAGCTTGGTCTTATTCAATCCATCTCACAGTGTTACTCAAACTCAGTGACTACTTGTCAAATGTATAAGGTGTTTGTATGAATCCTGATGACAGTGTGGGGCCATAGATGGATGGCAAGCAGGGGAATGCTATGGTTTGATTGTCTCCTAGGTTCTTAGAAGCTGTATATGGTAGAAATTAGATGAAGTTACCGGAAGCCAATGAATCTGCTAATAAAATTACTATTTGGATTCATAATTTATGTATAAAATAGTAATTATTTACAAAAAGAATACCTTATTTTAAAAACTTATACATTTATAGTAAAATGTATTCTTTCAATACTATGATTATATATGATTTATATGAGAAAGGTATTTTAATATGCAAAATTTATGAATAAACAAAATGTGATATCTTTAAAAACCAGTTCTAAAATGTAATATGAACTTAACATTTTGTCAGTTTTTTATGCAGTATAATCTGATGAATTATGAAAGTAAAATTCCATGGCAAGTGAGTTACAATACAAAATTAAAATATATTGAAACTTCATTGTTAATATAGGAATAAGGAGTTTTGTGTTGTTTGAAAAAATATACTAGTATAAAGAGCATATGTTATTCATTTCATTTTGGGTCAAAATGAAATAAAGCAATCCCCTAGAGGCTTTTAAGGTAAAAAGAAAATAAATTGATATTGACACATAGTATAGCAAGTATTGCAAAGTCACACTACCTGAGACATTTACGGGCTGAAGAAGCCCCAGGATTACTCCATGACACATATCCCTTTCCCATTTGCAGATGCTCATCTCAAAGCTAGGACCTAACTAAACCAGTCTTCATGAGGACTCACAATATCTTGGTGACCACGATGTCTTTAGGAAATGGGGCTTTTAGCTTTTTTTTTTTTTTTTTTCATTAAGTTTTTCACTTGGGTGACTCTGATAGTTATCTCCTCCCATGCTTTCTTCCTCAATAATTAAAAAAAAAAAAAAAGGAGATGCTGACGTGAAATGTTTATAATTTTGTGACTTTACTCCTAGAAATAAACTTTTAACTACCCAATAAAATAAAAACCAGGATTCTAGCTTTGCGATCTACTATCAAACTGGTTCTGGGAAGGCTGACCGTTAGAAGAATGAATGAACTAAGTTCCTATCTCTTACAAAAATCAACTAGAAATACCTTCATGGAAGGTTTGGGACTACCAGGAGAAAACAAAAGAAACCATTAAAGATACAGGATTAGGCTTATTCTGAATAGGACTCCTGTAGCTCGAAACCAAAGCAAAACACCAGTAGAATGAATTGATTGAGCAATTGCATCTCACACAAGAGACACAAGAATAAAGACACTAACTACAAAATAGGACAACATCTCTGCAAATTATTTGCCTGATGGAATTAATATCCATAATATGAAAACCCAAAAATTAAAAATTCAGAAGAGCACAAATGCCTAATAAACCAATAAAGAAATGATCTGGACACTTTTGAAAAGAAGTAAAATGGACAATAAATATATGAAAACACGTTCAGCATCACTATCCATCAGAAAAATGCCAACCAAAACCATGTTCAGCTTCATCTCACCAAGGTCAGACTGGAAGTCACCAAAAGGAAATTAAATCCAATGAAGTATCAATGCTGCAGGGACTGGGGAAGAAACAGATTCACAGTACATCGGCAGGAGTGTAGATTAGTGCAGCCACTACAGAAATTAGTTTAGAGAGTCTTCAAGACATAAAAACAGGCATGACGCATGATCCGGTTTTGTCTTTCTTATACACAAAGCAGCCAGAGTTAACACCCAGGGTAGATAGATGTGCACACATCTGTTGCAGTACCATCAATGCGTGAATGGAGAGAGAAGATGTGACACACAAATACAACGAGGTACAAATCCACTATAAAGAAAAAAGAATTAATCTCTTTTGCAGGAAAATTGAGTTTGTACTAAGGGAAGTAAGCTGAATTCAGAAAGATAAATGTTCCATGCAATCCCAACAGGAGGACAGAGCCCAGTAGATCCCCAGCACTAAGCTAGCTAACTAGTAGACTCAGTGGGGGTCCTTCCCATAAACTAATGTGGAGACAGAAAAAGACACCTCACAGTGATTCCGGGCCTCCATATGCACATGCACACATATGCACACACACAAAGATGTACACGCATGTACAACACACACACAGAGACATGCATAAAATGTGGTGATCACGCATCCACATATCCCTGTGTGTCTTTTTGGAGAGAAAATCATGAACGGAAACTAAGTTCTGAGGAAAGAGACTGAGAGTCAAAAGAGAAGAGACTTTAGGGGATAAAGCCTCAGACATCCAAAAAGATAAGGATGGGGATGAAAGTGGAAGGCAGAAAGAAGAGATTTGGTGGACAGGAATGGGGAAATGTAGACAGAGACTAGGTGGGGTTGAGAAGGATAGATTGAATTGGGATGAGGCAGGTCCCAAAAGTCCCTTAAACAACATTGTTCATTCATTTTGAAATGGTTGAAAGAGGTAAATTCTTGCTAAATCTGCCCATTACAAAAGTAGATGTGGTGTGTTATACAAATCGCCTTCCCTTGCTACATAAAGTTAGGTGTGGGGTGTTACACTAATCACCTTCCCTTGCTTCTAGTGGGGAGCACCTTCTGTGCCTAAGCCCATTAGAGTGGCTGAAGTCAGGGAATCTGTCATCCAGTGAAAATTGATTCCTAAAGTATTGTGTCTTGGCTGAGCAAAAAATGATTTTAAACAAATTCAAAAGAATAGAGAATAAATAGAAAATTCCCTGTGTGAAATGTTGACATTTTTGTTACATTCATAAGAATGCATTTTTAAAGATAGATGATGAGTTCAGCAAGTTTTTATTGTTTCCTGGATTTTTTAAGTGTTTCTTCACATGAAACACATACTTATATGCTTTGCTCATTTTTCTATGAGTTTGTTTGCCTTTTCTATTTGTAGGAATTTATATGGTAGTAGCTATCAAGCCTTTCCCCCCCTGTGATATATATGTTTCAAATATTTTCTTCAAATCTCTTCCTCGGCTTTTAAGCCTTTAATCCATTTTGAAATTTATTATGGTGTTTGGTACAAGACTGGAATCTAATGGGATTTTTTTTTCTAGCAGGAAGCCAGACAGTTTCACATCTTTTATTGAATAATCCATTGGTCTCCATTAATCTGTATTGCTTTCTGGTGAGGCTCACGTGTGGAAGGGTCCGTTTCAAGATCATCTATTGTGTTTTAATCAATTGCTCTGAAAATTCTTGCAAGTTATATATGTGTAGGGGGTGTTATTTCTGAAAATTCTTGAAATAGGCTTAGCAATTGCACTATGTTATATATGTGTAGGGGGTGTTATTTCAAAATGACCTCCTTCGTTATTTTTTAGTATTATATCTGTGGTTTATCACAATTTTGTCAGGTTAGAATATTAATATTGGTATGATGGTCTACATTAATTGTCACCTTGAGAGAATCTAGAGTTACCTTGGAAGCAATCTAGGCATATGCCTATGAGGGAGGGGGATGTGGATTATTTTCACTGAGGTGGTAAGACCCACTTGCCGTGCTAGCAGCCCTGATCCAAGGGCTGGGATGCTGTATACAAAAGACTGAGCTGGGAGGCCAGTGTTCATCTCTGTCTCCTTCCTGGCTACAGACACAGTGTGACAAGCCTGCCTCAAAGTCCAGTCATCATGCCTTCCCTGACCCAATATGTTATACCCTCAAACTATGAAACCAAATAAAACCTTTCTTCTTCGCGTTGCTTTTCTGTCAGGCATTTTGTTATAGCAAAGAGAAAAGTGACCAGCACACTGACATGTAGGAAGTTTGTTCGGGCGAATGGAGGATCAGTGTATGGCTGTATGGGTTCTACTGATTCTTGGTGTCATGGTGTGATGTGGCAGCTCACTGTGTCTGTGACACTATCACAGTGTTACTTTGAGTCCCTTCCATCCACATGTCCCCAAGTAACATGTAGCTTACCAATGCTACACATCAATTATTTATCTTTTCACTGTCAAGCCAGTTACCGTGTGCAGAAGCTCAGACCATTGGTTCTCTCTTCCTGATTCTCCACAGGTGGCTCTGCAGAACCTTCTGGTATGTGTCCTCTTATTCTACACTGTTTACTACTTGTCCCTGAGCATGTGCTGTCTGGCATTCAAGCAGGTGGCATAGTGCCTCTAAACATAATTTAAAAGTGGACATGGGTTGAAAGTAGTTTATACTCAATGCTTGGAATGGCTTGGTGGCTTGTAGCCCATCGGTTCTTAATTTTGCTTTTCAAATGTATATAAACTAACATCCTACCTTTAAAAATGACCAAAGTCACTGCCATGAGCAAAGCTAGAGCCAGGCAAGAATATCATACTGCCAGGGAAGGCGACACCATGCTCTCTGGGCCGGCATTGAATCAGGAGTTTTCACTAGAGAACAACTGAGAGACAGCCCACATTCAGTTAAGTATTCTCTAGAAAAATGCCAGACATAGCTTTGGACTATGGGATGCATTCTGGCCCGGGTTCTTATTAACTTCCTGATACATATTTTTAAAGATCAACTGACTGGTTTTTATAATTGTGTGTGTGTGCATGTGTGAGTTTATGTGCACCACGCATGAGCAGGCACCTGCAGAGTACCAAAGAGGGCAGTTGCTCAGGAACTAGAGTTGCAGGCAACTGTGAGTCACCTGATGTGGGTTCTGGAAACTGATCCAAACCTGGCTCTTCTGAAAAAGCAGTGAGCACCCTTACTGTTGGGCTGCCTCTCCAGCTCCATTTTTCATTCACTTTTAATAAGCCATGTAAGTTCTCTTATTTCAGTGTCTGCATTTTTCTAAGGGAAGTAATAATAAAAAAGGGGTTATCATGAGAAAAAATGAGATCATTTATGTACTTTAAAATCGCATTTATTTGCTTATTTATAGCATGTATGTGGGGGTGGGTGAATGTACCCCAAATGCAGGTAGAGGCTTTCTCCTTCCACCTTGTGGGTTCAAGGGATCCAACTCGGTCACAGGGTTAGGGGCATATAAACTTACGCACCGCGCCATCTCTCCAGCCCAGCCTATGGGTTTTAATGATATAATTTTTCAGTTTGAGGCATTTTTGCCACGTAATTTTTTTTTTTTATCTTACTCTGGTTGAAATTTTTCTCTACAAATTTAAGCTGCCAACACAATTTCCTTGAACTAAATTATGTGTATTTACAATTAACTTCCTATAAATTGAGTGTTTATGCAATTTAACTTCACTAGGTAGGCAGAGAATTCCATTTTACTATGCAAATTAATTCCAAAAATAAATCATCTGACTTTCGCAACGGAAGGAATGTTATTCAGCAAGCTTGCCGACAGACCCACAGAAGAATGTCCAGTGCATTACACGTCATCTCAACTGTGGCCCAGGACTAACTAGAGATAGTAAAAAGTATTCCTGTTCTTCCTGGCTTTCTGTGCACTGGTGTTGAAGATTTTGGATTATGTCAGTTCGTGAGTAGAAATTTTTGTTTTTGGTGGGGGGAAACTTGAAACAGAATCTCTCAGTGTGCTCTGGCTGGCTCCAGACTTCTTATCCTCCTGGCTGCACCTCCCTATTGCTGAGATCACAAACGTGTACTCTCACTGGATGGTGGTGGCAGCACACGCCTTTTATCCTAGCATGTGGGAAGCAGAGGCAGACAGATCTCTGTGAGGCCAGACTGGTCTGCAAAGCGAGTTCCAGAACAGCTGGGTCTGGAACACAGAGAAAGCCTGTTTCGGAAAAATAAAAACAGAGCTGGACTGTGTGAAAAACAAAGATGGAACAGCAGTCAAACCAATGTAACCCTGAATCTTCACATGACTTGATCTGTATTTATTTACAGGCAACAGCAACACGTGATATGGCACACATTTATTTGTTTGGTTGGTTGTTGTTGTAGTTGTTGTTGTTGTTGTTATTTTCTGAGACCTGACTATATAGCTCAGGTTAGCCCCAAATATTTCAGTTCTCCAGTTTCAACTTTTCAAGAACTGAGATTCTGGGTGAGGGCGACCATTCCCAGTAAAGAATATGAGATAATTGGACCTTGAAGTTGCTGGGAGCAGCTAACTGGCTGACCGAGCAGCTGCCCATGATGTTAACCCTCACCCCAGTCCTGCCCAGGTGTACAGTTTATAGACTCAGCTTTAAGAATAGGAGAAAGACCTCCTAGAGTAATCCTTTTACTTTGTGGTTAAGAACTGAAGCCAAGGGAAGTCAAATGTCTTCTGGCTTCCAAGACCCTGCTCTCTCCATCTTAAAACTTCCCCTCACTCACTGGACAGAGCTACCAGGCTTACAGCTGAGACGTCAGATGTAATTAAGATTGCTTAATGATCAAAGTGGATCTAAACTTGATCAATTGTTATTGTTTTTATTATCATTATTTGGTGTAGGTTGTGTATGCTTGCATGTGCTTATGTGTATCATGCTAGTGCAGGAACCTACCAAGGCCAGAGGGAAGCTGCTGGGATGGGAGTTCCAGGAGGGTGTGGGCTGCCCAGTGAATGCTGGGAACTGAACCTAGGTCCTCTAACAAGAACAATAAGCACTCTTAACCGCTGGGCATCAGATGACCAGATGACCTGTCGCCCGACATGTGTATATCAGATGACCTATCTTCATATGTGCAGAGTGAGCTGCAGAGCTTTGACGCACAGTTCAGAGTGATCTCTCTCACAGCAAACTTGGTCTGTAACCTCTCAGGGCGGGTGAGCTGGAGACCCTGCCACCGTTTGACTTCAAAACTCGTCCTTCATACCTCAACACAGACTATAAAGGTAATTATTTTTTAATTTTTCATCCTTATCAATAAGTGGACAGAATGCAGGCAAAAATAAAATATTTTGTTAAGCAGAGAGCGTAAAGACATTAGGCTTTTAAAAATTATTATTCTGGACGTTACGTCTCATGAACATTTTTAAAGTGGAGTCATCAAGGCGGCTGGGTGCATAAAATTCTTGACAATAAGCCAGAAAACCTGGCTTGGAACCCTGGAAGCCGTGTGGTAAAAAGAGAAGGCCAACTCCTGCAAGTTGGTCTGTGGCAGTCACATGCAGGCAATACAGAGCAATTTAAGTGAATAGGAGAGGGCTAAGAAGGGCCAAAGTATAGGTAGGGAGTTAGCAATCTCACATTCCTGTGTGAATTTTTATTTCCCTTTTTCACTGGTGAGCACACACATGTGTACAGCACTGTGGCATTTTCACACATTGGTGTCATTACAATCCACTCTCACTCATCCCCCTCCCCCTGCGGCCCTCCCCTAATCTTCCCCACCTCCTTTTACTGGTGTGCGCTTCCTCCTTAATCTACCCTGCTTTCATGCTGCATGGACCTCATTGCAGTAAATATATTTTAAAGAAAAGGATGAGAAATGGCAACATACTGATCTATAAAGTATGAAACAGAATGGAGAGGAGTTTGCACGGTGCCGTCTCATTTTTTAGGAGTAGACTGCACGGTGTCTGTGGAAAGAAGCCTAGAAAGTCTTGCAGCAAGCCATGCTCTCTCGGTGGTGGTGACAGAGAACCTTCATTTTCTTCTTTGCACATTTCTGCTTTGTTTTATTTTTCTTTTCCAAACAATGCAGACTTTGCTGCAAAGAAAAATCTTCTGTAGCACAGAAGGACCATTCGGCTTGGTGACAACTAATTGGATATTTCAAAACAGCTAGTGGTTGAGATCTGAAATACTCCTAACATGAAGAAGTAATATATATTATGTCTGAGGTGGCAGATATGCTGTCGGCCTGAACTATTCATTGCATATCACATACATGTGTTGAGATGCCACACTGTACTCCATAAATAGCCATAATTACTGTGTATCAATTAAAAAGTAAAAATCTACACCATTGCAGGGGGACACATTAAGTAAGAATATACTTTTAAACAACTTGGCTCTCTTAAATTTTGTATATTATCCCAATAAATAACATATATATCATAAATTCATAAGCTTGGTGTGCTAATAGGTGAACTCTTGCTCTGATTATACACAGAGCATACTTGGTTGGGGGCATTTATGATGAGTTTGCCTCATTTGTTAGGTAACTCAAGTTTACCATCATTTTTCATTGTAGAATCAACTACATTAATCAGTAAAGTTTAAAATACCTAGTTCGAGGACATCTGGGGCTGTTACACAGAGAAACCCTGTCTCAGAAAAACAAAAATCCCTTAGATATAAAAGGGAGAAAAAGAACTGTATAAATGTACTCTCTCATTGCAGTTATTCTTAATATTCTGTTAAATTTCATTCTAGTTTTAAAATGGATTGTTGATTCTTTAAACATTAAGAGTCACTGAAACCATAGAGAAACTCTGCTCAAAACACACACACACACACACACACACACACACACACACACACACACACACACAAGATTCACTAAAAAACTATGGGATGATCTTTTCTGGGGAAAACTATGGAAATGTACAAAATTGCCCGAAGCAAGAAAAAAAAAAAACAGATTTCAAATATGATTTGTATAGGAAACTTGGTCAGCTAGAACTACTGAATTCTAATAAAAAGTCTAAGATGCCTTCTTCCGATGGATAACCTTGTTCGGGAGACATTATTGATTCAACTTTGGGTAGCAAAGAATCTGTGAGAAAAAGAGATGTTTATTGTAATAGGATATAAGACGCCAGACATGCTATTAACTTCCTCTTCATGCACTCCCCATTGGATGGAGCCTGCTTTTGCACTGAGACTCTTCACAAATGATAAAAGAGTTGGTTACAGAAAAGCAATGTCAAGTGTGGAGCATACATGTGTTTGGAGTAGGGAGACACTTAAAGCCCAGCTCTTCATATTCATTCTTGCCTTTTGGTCAGACAGTGACGATAGCCCACCATCTGGTTATAGGAAGAGACTATTCATACACAGTAGAGGTCAGTGAAGGTCCTGGGGTGTCTAACTCAGGTTGAATTGTTATTTTCTGTCAGGACACATGAATATTTGTTTGAAAATTCAATAAGCCCTTAACCTATTGAATCTTTAATTGGGGAGCTTCTGGGGATGAACATTATAACTCTTCAGTTTGAGAATTTAGGCTTGTCTGAATTTGGAGATGAGCTTTCCTGGTAAGCTTAAAGTTTTGGCCTTCAATTTTGGGTCAAGTTTCTGGTCTGTTTCAACAGTTCTGTGACCCGGAAGATCAGATTCAGCAGCAGAGGTGAAATATGTGCATCCAGTTAGAGCATCAGTCCCCTTCTGACATCTCTCTGCTGTGCTGTGCAGGTTGGTCTGCATAAAACAGTATTATTTACAACTCCGCTTAGTGTGCTTGAGTGCCTGCCTGACTCGTAGGGGTGATCCTGAATTGCTGGTACCCTGACCTCAAGTTTTGTACTTGAAATTGTGTTTCCTTATATCAAATCATAAACAAGGCTTAATGGTTTGTCACCAATATATGCATATACAGCTTGGCAAGACTAAACCACCTTCTTCAAGCAGCTTAAAGTTAGAAAAATCTTCCAAGTGTTGCCAATAGAGGCAGCTCTATAATGTGGAGTGTGGTGGCATAAACCTTTCATCCCAGCTCCTGGGGGCAGAGGCAGATGGATCTCTATGAGTTCAAGGCCAGCATGTCTACATAGCAAGTTCCAGGACAACCAGAGCTATAGAGTCAGACACCCCCTGCCTCCACACACCTGTCTTAAAACAACAAAACCAAAACAAACAAATGAACTAAAAGTGGAGGAAGGAGATGGAATGTACACAGTGACTTCAGGAAGATGCATCACAGTACATCCTTCCCCAGTTATAGTGTGCAAGACAGACAGACCCCATGGACAAGTTGACCTAATTGCCATTAGCCGAAGGACTCTTCATGCCATAGAAGGATTTGATGTGAATTCTCTGTTCACTTTCCAATACCTATTGAGTGAAATGGAATAAGACTGAAGGGGGCTATGAGTAATGCTTTCAGGAGACGCTGCCTGGAACTTGGTAGCTAGATGTCTTTCATATTATCCTCTGCTGTCTCTGACTTGCTAGTTAATAAATTACCGCCACACTGTAGGAAATAGGGTGATTATTTTACTTTCTGCTCTGCAAAATATCACATTTGTCTGCCTACATTAATTGATTCCAGGATTATATGAACACAGCAATCATTTGATAGGCTTTAAAGTAAAGAAAAAAAAAGGAAGTTTTAGGGGGCTGTTATTATTTACAAAGGGACTTTGGTGGCATACCAGATACATTCGTTACTTTAAAGTTTGATTGATCTCTTCCTTGAAACTAGCATCACGTTGAAAAGCCATCAAAAAGGCAAAAGGGGGTCCCTTCACAAGCCTGAAGGCACCAAGATTTGTGGTTCTGACCTGTAAATAACTACATTTTGATATTTATTCAGGAAAATCCTGATGTGACAACTATGGATTTAAAAGTGTTTCCAGCCACACCTGTCATTGATGAGAGTTTATTTCACTTATAGTAATAAATCATGCTTCTCAGATGACTGCCTGAACACACCAAATGATACCACAAGAACAACAGAACTTATTTCCAAGTTAAGCATGTGTGTACCAAGAGAAATAAAATTAACATCCAATAAACCCATCAATTTTCTTATTTCTAAAGACTCAGAACTTAATCCTTTCATTAATTTCATTAATATTTAATACTTTTATAAGTGAAATTCACAATTCAATAGCAGGTCTTCCCGCATGGACTGTGTTGTAACTTTATCTCAATGCTAACTACAAAAACTGTGAAACAAATTATATTTTGTCATTTTTTTCTAAAAACATAAGGATAATGAAGATATAAAATGTCAAAAGTTGTTCTCCCTGTTTGAGGTTGGGTAAGAGAACATTTGCAAAGCTTTTATCAAAACTTCTTTGCACACGTGAGCCTGTGATGAGGGGTGAGCACTCGAGCTTGGATAACCTGTCCAGGGCACCTTCCTGGAGAGGACTGATTTCCCCTCTCCCAGGAGCCAGTAGTCGCCTGGAGCCCTCCATCCACCGTGGATTGTCAACTTGTTTTGCCCTTTTGCAGGTTGTATTCAGGCAACCACATGAACAGTAAATGGACTCTGCAGGCTGCATTTATATGCACATACACATATATGCATATATGTAACAATAATGACAGAAAAAGGTCAGGAATTTCAGAGGGATTGTAGGGAGACAAAGTAGGAGTTGGGGGAGAGGAAAGGGTGAAAATCATGTAAAAAAATTGTATTCAAGTATAAAGTTCTCAATTAAAAATAAAAATTGAAAAATATTTATTATTGTTGTTATTATTAATTCATTTATTTATTAAGTATATAGTGTTTTGCTTGCATGCACACCAGAAGAGGGCACCAGATCTCATTATAGATGGTTGTGAGCCACCATGTGGTTGCTGGGAATTGAACTCAGGACCTTTGAAAGATCAGGAAGTGCTCTTAACCTCTGAGCCATCTCTCCAGCCATAAAAAAATAAATTTAAAATGCTTTTTTGCAGATTAAGATACACTGATCTTGCATTAATTGCATTTCAGATCAATAAGTGTTCTAAACACAAACAACCATATTCTTTCTTCTGTTTGCAGTTCTTTTGGTCTCAACAGAAGTCACTTACTTTGTTTATGGGTTGCTTTTTGCTCTGATTGTAGAAGAATGGGTTTGGGATTATGCTATTTCCATGACTATACTTCATATAATCATTACATCAGCTGGTAAGCAAGACAAGATGGTGAAAAGAATGAATGTGTACTCCATCTAGTGTATCCAAAACACTCTTAGGGGCTGACCTTGTGATGCATTCAGGGAAAGGTTTTGGCCAATTCTTGCCTTACAGGGCTGTACTGACACCCACAGTGCCCACCCCCATGCACATGTTAGCCATTGGCTTATATAGGCTTTACCGCCTTAGGAAATATTTTCTTTCCAAAATCTTTCCCTGAGTCCAAAGATGGGGGAACTAAGGAAACCTAGTGTATTTACAAGTCAGTGTTTTTGTTTTTGTTGTTTGTTTTGTTTCATTTTTGTTTGTTTGTTTGTTTTTGTTGTTTGTTTGTTTGTTTTTGAGACAGGATTTGGCGTCTTAAACTGGATTTGTAGACCAGGCTGGCCTTGGGCTCACAGAGATCCACCTGCCTCTGCCTCCCTACCTTTGGACCACTCCATGTGTGCTGTGGTGTGCGCATAGGTGTATTTAAAATGTGCATGGACACAAGTGTGTGTGTGCATGAGCAAGCGCATGCACAAACACAGAGAAAGAGAGAGAAAAAATTAAACATTAAAAAAGAATATAATTTCTAAAATGTCTTTGTTTCTCCTGGTAATCTTGGGGAGGGGGGTCAAAATAAAAGACACTAGCAAAAAAAAAAAAAAAAGCCACTAGCTTTGCCAGTCACAAATAAGTCACAGCTCTCAAACATAGTTCCTTCACTGCAAGTGGGGAGACCTGGTGAGCTTACAATGACATCCTGAGAAACTGAGCAGCAGTTAGCACACGACAGATACTCGGGGAATGATACTTCCATCCATCCATCCATCCATCCATTCATCCATCTATTCAAAATTTACTCTTCTCCTCGAATCTTTTCTCCTTTTCTATCCCCCACAGTCAAAGTGTGGGTGGTTTTCAAGCATGTTAGATCTATCTCAGTTTAACTGTTGTTTATTACCAGCTTAAATCAGTCTCATATCTTTAGTGCCCTGATGTATGGATAGGGTGAGCTGCCACCAACTGAACAGCACACATATCCAAGTGAATCACTAGTTGCCAGCTTCATTGCTGTTAATAAGTCCCTGTCAATTGATCTTAGGCCTTAGTCTCATCAGACACAGGCTCTCCAGTTCTGTTTCTCAGAGAACCACTGGACACCCCTTTTTTTCATGCCACCACCTCAGTTCACTGTTTTAACTTAGGATTATGAAGGATTTTCAGAAGATATTGAAATGATAGTTATTTTAAAGGAAGAGAGAAAACATTTGGGGGCATCAAATGATCCAACCCTTAAGATTGAGATGAGGTATAAACTCTGAAAAAAAAAAAAGCAATTGAATTGTCTGACACATGACATGTAGGAAGTGTTAACAAATGCTTGGTAAGGAGTATCTAGTTTAAAGGCAGATGTGTGGTAGCATACACCCCCAATCCCAGCACTCAGGAAGCAAAGGCTGGACCATCATGAGTTCCAGGCCAGCCTGCGCTACATAGCAAGACTTTCAGAATAATGAAAATAAAAGAGAAATGAGTTCAGAGAGAAGTGGTTCAGAGTCCACAGGATGCATGACCCTGAGTTCTCAGGACAGTCTGATAACCATCATCACTGCTTAGCCCTCCAGATCATCTCCGGGACCACTTGGGACAATTCCATGTATATACAACTTAATAATTAGTGACTATCTACAGCATTGGTCCTCAGCCCTCCTGACACTGCACCCCTTTAATACATTTCATCGCGTTGTGGTGACCCCCCAACCATAAAATTATTTCATTGCTACTTCATAACTGTAATTTTGCTACAATAAAGAATCCTAATATATCTACATTTTTACAATAGTTTTAGATGAGCCCTGTACAAGGATCATTTGATCCCCCACGGAATGAGAATTGTTCCTCTACAGCATAACAAATTTGGGCTACGTGGTTTTACAATTGTGGATAAAAATGTTCTTTGTTATATGAATATGGTTTGATCAAACATAAATATTTCTTGGTAAGCTAATAAAATTGCCTTGGAATTCCTGTTGACATCATATTGGTGGGCTACGTTAGGTACATGAATGGCTCAAGTTTAGACCCTGTAACTCGCAAAAACAATGTTAAGTAGAGTAAACGTTGGAAACAGACTTTATCTCAGACATAGACTTTATTACATTATTCTCTATGGTAATAACGATGATATCTAGATAATAAAAAATGTATGCATTTATTAAAGATAGAGTACACTGATTGTCTCTTCTGGCATATACATACTCCTAGAACAGCCCAAATATAATTCACACCAGACAGGATGCCTTTTTAGCATGTGTTTATGTCTAAAAATAGACCAGTGAACACACACACACATATGTATACACTCACACATACATGCACACACATGCGCACGCTCATGCACATACACACACACCTATTCTTTGCTTCTCCTTTGATATAGTTTGACTCTATGAAGAACACCATGCATGCCCCTTTTTGCTCTGAGCAGCATATAAGTAATAACATAAATGGAAGTGAAGATAAAATGGCCCAGAGTGGATCTCATTCTTAGGACCCTGAGTGGAGCATAGCTGATCCAAGTAGCAGTCAAGCGGTGTGGGCTTTGCTGACTCACAGAGGTTCAGATCCTGAACAACCAGAGCCTTTTTAATTTTCTGTAACACCTAACTCAAAACCATAGCAGCTCACATGTTCTAAATGAATCCAAAAAAGTGTGTGTGTCTTGGAGTTGGGTCCCATAGAAATCGTAAGTAGGAAAATCAACTTAAACCGCAAACATGCGGGAAATGAGACAGTTGGTGTTAGTTTTCTTTCTTAATTATATTATGTAATGATCAGGAAGTCAGGAAGGCGAAGTGGCGTGTCAGCTCCACCATTTGTTTATGCTAATAAGCGATCATATAAAGGCATCTCTAAACAGATTTCAGTGTTTGTCGAGTATGGAAACTATTTACTTATAAATCTGTTGTATTTGGCTTCCGAATACAAAGATTATGTAATTTTTAAGAAATATTATTCTTTTTGACTTGGCAGTAATCTCGTCTAATATTTTCAATCTGTTTTGCAAACAGCAGGAAAACCCAAACATAATCTGGTACTGCTATTCAGTTTTTAATGGCCCACACATAATTAAAACACTTAGGTTTATTGATTACATAATATGAGCCAGGGCCTTTGTATATATCCCACTAACCTTTACGACAATTCTGTGGGGTATTATATTCTAATTTCTCAAATGTGGCAAAGGCTGTGTGTGTGTGTGTGTGTGCGCGCGCGCTGTAGATAACTACCAATGGCACCTTTGCATAGATACTAGGGAGCTATCCTACAGACAGCTCTCTGGGGATGCTCAGGAGAAAGAGCAGCCCGTACAGCATGGAATGGAGGCAGCCTCACCACCACCATCCCCAGGCAGTGTGAAGAGCTCAAAGAAGCTGAAAAGAAGCTAGGATGATCATTGGAAGCTCTAGGAAGCCATCCCTGTCTCTTTCTGATCACAAAACTGTTTCTCCTCATGTGGTCAAATGACAGACATGTCTAAGACACGACCTGGCAAAGAACAAGCAAAGGCTAAATATTTGTGTCTAAACTTGGTTAAAAAATAGCAAATCCCTGTTTCCACTGTTGACAAGAAAGGTACAGGGTGGCCTTTTATTTCCAAGTAGTTGAAACAACTTTCAGGGGCTATTTATGGCCTGCTCAGGATACAACCCCAGGATAATGCGTGACCCATAGTAGCATCAATACATATTTGTTGTGTGAGTATGGTGGACAGTAATGAAATGATGAGACGTACCAGAGGCTTCCTTCAATGTAGCAAGTGTATTTATCTTTCAAATAGGCAACATAAGACAATGGATTATAAGGGAGGCTGTTGAATCTTCACACTAGGAGGGCTGAAAAATGAATAATTATTTTTATAGATTATTATAAACATTAAATGTTTTGATGTGATTACATCGCATGGCATTTCACTTTCATATATTTACATGAATATATCATATCATATATTTATAAAGAGAGATACTCACGTATAAAGTGGGAGGATAAAGATAATTTTGATGTTGGCTAGACAACTGCTCCAGGGCTATCATTCCAAGATTACACAGAATCAAGCCCTGGACTTGTGCCTGTGACATGCTCTCCTCTTTTCAAAAGTGTTGTTGTCATTTCCCCATGAGCACAGGAAGCAACTGGACTGTTTTGATGACTTTTGCTTCTCACACTGAATACATTGATCATGTCTGTACTAAGAAAGCTAACCAGTGGGCTGGCAAGGCAGTCAGTGGTTAAGAGCACTGGCTGTTCTTGCAGAGGACCCACGTCCAGTTCCCAGCACGACAGCTCACAACTCCATTTCCAGATGATCCAACACCTCCCTTTGGCCTCTGTGGGCAGTGTAAGCATGTGG
The DNA here is from genome assembly GCA_907169655.1 of Acomys percivali. Taxonomy (NCBI): domain Eukaryota; kingdom Metazoa; phylum Chordata; class Mammalia; order Rodentia; family Muridae; genus Acomys; species Acomys percivali. The sequence continues at coordinate 80,922,767 of OU015750.1, forward strand.
TATAAAGAAATATATGTGGGCAGAACACCCACATGCATAAAATAAAAATAATACATCTTAAAAAAAAAGACAGAAAATGAATCAAGCTTTTTCTTTCACCTCAGCCAACAGTTGTCAACAATAGCCATTATCTCTAGTGCCCGTATTATTTGTACTCACCACTTACTTTCATATCTGTTCGTCTGAAGTCTTTTTTGTTTGTTTGGGCTTTTTGTTTCTTTGTTTTCAAGACAGGTTTTTTTTCTGTGTAGCCCTGGCTAACCTAAACTCACTTTTTAGATCAGGCTCAAACTTACAGCGATCCACTTGCCTCTGCCTCCTGAGTTCTGGGAGTAAAGGCGTGGGCCACCACTGCCGGGTATGTCTGAAGTCTGAACTTCCTACTTTTCTGCATTGTTGTTTAATACATTCCAATAAAACCCATAGAAAGCATTGAGGTTTTATTTGGCATAAATCTTGTAAAGGTGTAAATATTAATACATTTCAAAGAGAGTTGCTGAAATGAAAGAAAGGGGTAGGGGTGGCTGTACATGGCTGTTTGGGATATGGCGAAATTGTGCAAGGTCTGTACAAGAAAATAATGCTGCAGAAACTATGTTTTCCTCTCAGCTGCATCTACAGCACACAAAGTCTACTACACCCTGGCTATCTCAGATGCACAGAGAATGCCAGCTCAAGTACCAGAGAAAGTTGCCTGTTGGACATTAATAGCCTGGTTATTTCAGTGTTAATAGCTGGGAGTAGTTTAATAAGTGGGGTTAGCTGGGCGTGGTTGCTCATGTCTTTAATCTCAGCACTTGGGAGGCAGAGGCAGATGGATCTCTGTGAGTTCGAGGCCAGTCTGGCCTACAAAGTGAGTCTAGAACATCCAAGGCTACACAGAGAAACCCTGACTTGAAAAAAAACCCAAAACAAACAAACAAAAATAAGTGGAGTTGTTCAGACTACAGTCACATATGACACCCGACATGGTCTTCTTTGTTTTTCTTTGAGTAAATATGTAGGTAGCAGACTAAAATGGCTAAATACCTTGGGGAGGTTGTCACACTGTCACAGAGTCTCTCAGTAGACACGTGTCTGTGTGGGAGGAAGGCAGCAATCCTCTGGGTTTCTACCTCAGGGAGTCTTACCTGTCATGGGCACTGTGCTCTTACTGGCATTGATGGACCAGCAGACTTATGAGAACTCTGTAATTGGATCAATAGTGGTCAGATCTATATTTTAAAGCAAACAAGAATCTCTGGGTGAGGGAAACAAAAACTGAAACTGTTCTCATTAAACCAAATAGCATAGATAGCTTGAATTCTGGCTTTGAAACTCTCTATACACTTAAAGTTAATGTAGATGATTTCCCATGTTCCCGCATGTACCTACCTGTGTTGCATAGCAGCAATATAGATAGTAGGAGTAATACCACAAAACCAAAGCAACAGCCAGATCGGCTTAAACACATGTGAAATGTGAGCATCCCTGCGACAGAGAAGCAGGGATTGTTAAGTCTATCCTGGGCTACACAACATGACCCTGTCTAGACCAATAAGAAAACGGTAAGAACACGAGCACCTGGCAGGCAGACAAGCTGAAGGAATTAAGAACTGTGAATTACAGGGCATGAGCTCTGACATCACTGCTCCGTACTGCAGGTTTGAAGGGCTCCTTGCTATCGATTTGTACCTATTCCCTGAAGAAAGTTCTAAATTTCAACGATTTACCAGTCCCAGAATATATGCTGCTCTCTCCTCTCTGATTCTGTAAATGACTTCATTGCAAATGCTATGTCAGTTTCAGGAACATTATTTTAGTGATGGCAATTGTTCTTATTCATAATCTTACCAATGAATTATTCATTACTGGCAGTTAACCAGAGCTTCCCTTTTATTTACTTGCAGTTTCCGGCTTAATTTCAATATGTGGACGCCAGATTTTAGCATATTGTTTGTTCAAAGACAACTTTATCTATCCAGATCTGGATAATTTTTAACGGTACAACTGGATTCATTTACCTTGGAATTGTTACGCTATAAATATTGTGTCAGCGCTGCATCCCAGGATGAATCACTCAGTATACCTTATGACTATAAAAAGCACAGAAGTTAATGGAGAGCGGAATGCGCCTAGTAAAGAATTCATGAGCAGAATTTTACAAAACTTCTAAAATGTAGTATTTCTGGAAATGTGTTCCATAGAATATTAGTTCTGAAGAATGCTGGTGTTACTGTTCAAGGAAAAAAAATGTTTAATATTTAAGAGTATTTGTAGTGTCCTGGGGCTGGAGAGATGGCTCAATGGTTAAGAATATTTTCTGTTCTTGAAGAGTACCCAGGTTCAATTCCCAGGACCCATGCCAAGCAGATGACAACTGCCTGCAACTCTATTTCCAGGCAAATTGATATCCTCTTGCAGCCTCTGTAAGAATCTGTAAACACATAATCGGGTACACGCATGCTTACACACAAAATTAAAAGAATTCTTTTCAAATAAAAAATTACTTGACTCTAGGATGGAAGTAGAACATCTCATGATTTCAGCACATCATAGTCTTTTTGCACACTATTGTGATCAAGTCAACATTTTGCCACCTGTGTTGATATGCCATGCTAATGGCACAGATTCCAAGGAACCTTCCCCAAAACGCTGTTGTACTAATCTGTTACTGGCTGAGGAAAATTTAAAGTGTAATATATGCTGTGCTGATTCTCTAGCATATTTAGGTGGAAAGCAATTACAGAAGAGGGTAGATTTGAAATCGCTGCAGATCTCTACACCAAAATTAGATTCCATTACTGCAGCACCATATTTATTTTGGGCTAGAGAGCTTCTTATGAAATTATTGCTTTAAAAAAAATCAGTTTCTATTTCTGTCACCAGACCACCAGACTGTGGCCTTGTAACACAGCACTTCTACAAATTAATGCACATTTGACGTACCTGCAGATCTTGTTACGCTGCAGGCTCTGGCTCAGAAAGGGTGGGAAGCAGCCCAAGGCTGAGCATCTGTAAAAATACTCATAAAATGCTAATGCTGTGGGCCCATGGGCCACATTTTGGGTGGGATGGGTCTCCATGGTTTGAGGCCCAGCTTTGGATTATCAGCTCTTCAATTCTTACATCATCACTGTCGTGCATACACTCTTATCTGAACTAAATGTAAACAGATGAGTTAACTTCCTTAGCTGTCTTCAACATTTACTACTATTAATAAATTTAAAATATCTCTTGAGCCAGGCATGGTGGCACACACCAGCACTTGAGAGGTAGAGGCAGAACTCACTGAAGAGTCTGAGGCCAGCCAGGTCTACAAAGCGAGTCCAGGACAGCCAAGGCTATACAGAGAAAACAACTGTCTTGAAAAAAACAAAACAAACAAACAAAAAACAAAACAAAACAAAAACTCTTGATGTAAAAGAAATACAACAGAAACATGAACAGAGAGGGGAAAGGAACATCCCCATCCCCCACCCCATCCCCCACTTTCACAAACATGCATGGGCGGGAGAAGGGGGGAGGATTAGAAACTAAACCATCTTTTAAAATTCTCTCTGATAAGTCTTTTTTTCCCCCAACCCTGAAAATTCATTTTTATAAAAACATTCGTTCACTCACTAAGAAATGCGGCTCTAACTTCCTGCATTTCAGATGGCTTCTGCAGCCTGTGTTGTGTTGGTCAGTTACTGGTTTAGAGAGATAACCCCTCCCACTCACCCCCTGCGTCTGTGAACTAGCCAATAGGATTGCCGCTTTCACTTCTTTCTCAGTTTTTTTGTATTTCCATAAGCTTTGACTTCCATCCACTTGTCTGCTCTTCCTGCTAATTTCTTCTACAATGTTTGGCCACGGAGATAGCAAAATCTTTTGATTGAAGAGCTGGAGAGATGGTTGAGAGTACTGACTGCTCTTCCAGAGGACACGTATTCAATTCCCAGCACTAACATGGCAGCTCCAACACTTGTTTAACTCCAGGCCCTGGATCAGACGGCCTCCTCTGACCTCTGCCGGCACCACGCACACAAGTGTCACACATACAAAACACCATACACCTACAGTAATTTAAAAAAATGTGTATGGGGGTGTGTATGAAGCCTTTTAAACGGCTTTTGAGACTGGAGATATGGGTGAACATGAGAGGGCCCTCAGGCCATTGCAGAGGACCCAACTTTTGTTCCCAGTATCTACATGGTGGCCTACAACCTCTGTAATGTCACTGCCAGGAGATCTGGGACCTTCTACTGACTCCCCAAGACTGCATGAAATGGAGGGGGGGGAGGGAGGGAGAGGGAGAGAGAGAGAGAGAGAAAAGAAGAAGAAGAAGAAGAAGAAGAAGAAGAAGAAGAAGAAGAAGAAGAAGAAGAAGA
>OU015750.1:80927128-80939500 GCA_907169655.1 Acomys percivali
GAAGAAGAAGAAGAAGAAGAAGAAGAAGAAGAAGAAGAAGAAGAAGAGAGGAGAGGAGAGAGAGAGGAGAGAGGAGAGGCAGGCAAAACATTCATGGACAGAAAATAAAATAAATAAATCTAAAAACAAATTAAATCCTGAAATTAAGGGTTTTTTTTAAAAAAAAAAATCCTTAATGAACACAGCATACGGTAGCTGTGAAAGCCCCACAGTGTTGCTATTTGTCTCCTAATTAAAACTCTATTGGCAGCACACAGGAAAGTGACTTGTCACATATATAACAAAATCCGGCCCTACTGCAGGCTCAATGCAGAGACTCCACCGCCTCTGCAGACACTGAGGGTAGAGTATGTGCCTGCAAAATGAACACTCACATAAGAAATTTATAGAAACACTGAAAGTGCCTAAATAAATTTGTTAATTAAGAAAGATTTGGTTGATTAAGTACTTTTTAATATAATGAGAATTAAGTTCCACTAGTAAATCAGAGCAGAAATCTCTCCAGACTCCCATCTTAATATCTCACTGTTCTGCAGTGTAATTGCCATGTTGATGTCTAGGATTAGGGTTCTGACTGCTCAGGTAATTACCACTGTGTTAATCTTGCTGAGTCGGAGAATCGTGGCTGTCCCCTTTCCTTCACTAAAATAGTTCCGTGACACACTTCTTGATGCCCAAGAATTAAAAATAATCCAGAATGTATGTTTTAGTGCAAAAAAAGAGAGAGTATATTTCAAACACATCAAATAAGAATATGCTTGCCTTAGACTATACACAACCTCCTGGGGACAAACACCACTCCCATTTTATTACTTCCCTACCACCCCACAGTTAGAACTGGGCAGAATCCTTTCTGGTGTTTTGATTCATATTTTCTAGCGTTAATATTTTTATGTCTTAAATAAAGATAATGCCTTTATGTATGATCAAGTTTTCAAAAATATTCTTCAAGTGATACCATTGTATTATTTTTTAATGTAAACCCACACATATGGTCCTTTAAATAATTTTTATACAACAGAATTATTACTTATAAAAGTTTGCTGATAATAACAAAATATATAGGGAGACTGTTGTTCCTTTCCAGTTTGGGCTGGAATCCTGTCTCAGGCTTTAGGAGCTCTGTGCACTGATCCAGCTCAGCGGCTGAACTAAGCTGTTCTCATCCGGTGCTGTTTAGAATCACCGCGGCTGTCAAGACTGTCCTGCAAGTGCAACGAGGTAGTTTTGTTTTTGTCAAACATCCCAAGGAAAATAAGACACAACAAAGGTATCCACACCTATGGCAGTACTAAACAATCATCAGTGAAGCAGCTACATTCACAAAAAGGCCGTATGACTTTCTTCAGCGAACTCCTGCTGACAACAAAATAAGAGATCCCCCTGTCTCTGCCTCCCTGAGTGCTAGGATTACAGGCGTGCACCACACTTTTAATAGAGGATACTAAATTTGTAATTTTTCCTATGTATTGCTTCTTACTCACCTGTTGTTTCTTATATATGTATCTTTATCCTACGTGAATGTTCCCAATTGTTCATCAACAAAAACCTCAAATACGTCTTGAAAAGCAGAGCTAGTTACTATGTGATTTTTTTTTCATTTATCACAGGCTAGAAAACACAGAGGCCATTCTCACGGCGAAGGGGCGTCATGGGTACATCTAGCGATGGACAATGTGTGGGGACTTCCGTGTTGGATCAGTGATAGAAAAGCTGATTTTCTTTTTCTTTTCTTTACTGAGTATATAGCCTTACTGGACCTTACATGTGGAAAAAGTGTTGACCCTGATTTTCAAAACAGAAAATGACAGTCAGTTATATTCTGAAATACAGTTTTGAAATCTTGAACTCTATGTCCCCTTTCTTTACCCTTTGTCACCTTGTGCTCAACCCCCTGATCAACTGGCGTCGTGTTCACAGCCTCGAAGGGCTCAGGTTTGCAAACCCTCGGCACCTAGGGTTACACCAATCAAGGAGGCAGTATGTGGGAACAGAAGGAAGCCATGCTGTCCTACATGAGTGATGTTGTCTGAGACCTAGCCCCACGGTTACTTTCGCCAGAAACCTTTATTCTGGTGAAGGCAGGTGAGGTGCGGTGGCTAGTTTTAATTGTTAACGTGACACTACCTGCAATTATGTGGAAAGAGACCCTCATTGAGGCATTGTCTACTTCAAGAGGCCTGTGCGCATGTCTGAGGGGAATGTCCTGAGTGCCTTAATTGATGTGGGAAGGCCCCCTCTAAAGGTGGGTGAGGCCTTTTGCTGGTGGTCCAGATAAAAGGGAAGGGAAGAAGCAGCCCTCTCTGATCTTTTTGTTTGTTTGCTCCGGGCTTCGCTCTCACGGGTGACTTCCTGCATCTTCTTGTTAGAACCAGCCCTTCAGGCTTCCCACGCTGACTGAAGACCAGCAGCTCCCAAGGAAAACCCTCCAGGGCCCTGGTGTCGGAATGGACTGCTGAGGCAAGACTGGGCGACTACCAGGTTCTCAGGATGTCCACTGTGAGACAGCCCTTTGTTGAGCCGCTCTGTGACAGTATCGTCGAGTCCAATTTTATAAATACCCGTTTAATATAGATACGTTCTCTTGGTTCTGTTTCTATAGAGATCCATGGCTACAGCACTGCGATTTCTGACTTAAACGTGGAAAAGACTTTCAGAGCTGGAATTTATTAAGACTATAGCATAGATGTAAGCATGGGGGTTTATAAAGAGAGAGGCCACTGGGAGTTTGACCATGAGCCATGAGTATATGGCCAACACAAATTGGACTTGGTGGGGTTTTTTGGGAGGTCTGAGGGGGTAGGCAGAACAGAAGAATTTGAGAGTGGACCCCGGAGGAATGGGAAGTGAGTGCAATCTGGGTGCATTGTAGAGAGTTCCCCAATAATTAATAAAATATTACTTGGGGGGGGGGGAAGAGGCATTCAGGGAAAGAATAAGACTCACCTGAGAATGTCACTGTGGCTTCTCAAGGCACTGCTGTACATTGTGTCTTAGCTATAACCACATGGACAGTTGCTGTTGTTGTTGTTTATGATGCTCTTTTTAAAATTTCATTTAAACAAGTACAAAGGGCTGGCATCCTCAGAGACATCAGCACCTAGTTGGCTCAGACAGTCCCCTCCCTTGGTTAACCATGTCCTGAGTGATCTTCACAAGGTCTGTATAGTCATATCACAAATGTGGAGCATATGTGACTAAACGGCCTCGCTGGACATACATCATCGTCATCTAAGAGATCTTCAAAATCAATTTTTTTTAAGTCTGCATGAACTGCCTTCTCATTAGCTGCCAAGTCCATCAAGAGCCCAGAGCTTCCTCCAGCCTCATCCATTCAGGTCCACGTAGGGTCCCGGCACTCAGGGAACATTTCATCCACAGCCGGCTTCATCTTGAGACTGTGGCTTTAGGCTCACTTCTGGCCAGCCCCATGGACAGTTTTGGTCAGTCTAATTAAGAGCTCAAAGAATTACTAAGAAACATCCTTTTTTAAAAAATATGGAAGATTATAGGGTGGCTTTAGAGGTGCCTTGGACAGGATTGCAATGTAATCTGATAAAACTATGAGCCACAAAAGGTCAAACCTTTCTGAAAGATAGGTGAGCTTCCTTGTGAGAGTCCTAGAAAATTTTTTGTTTACAACTAGAAAAGGAGAAAGGCTCTCTACACTTAGACCATAACCTTGGCTGGTTTGGATTTTAACATTGTTATTTAAAACATGTCTATATGAACAGATATTGTCTTTGTGTAGTCAACCATTGGAGCAAATGTTACTTTTGTTGCAATGTTTGGCTCCCAGCTGGAAAAGACTTCAGTCAGATTCCTGAGTGAGGGACTCTTTTTTTCTTGACAGGTCCCCTCAGTTTTCCTTGTCAGTCTTGCCTTAATTCTCAATAAGTCTGAAATGAGTTCATTCACTCATAATGAAGATGCACCCAGGACTCGAGCATAGTAAACAATATTCCTCCTCTAGCCCTGAGTCAGGTTGTAATCGGTCATTTCCAAAAGATGTTGTCAAGTACTTTAAATTCTATCGTAATAGGTATCTTATTTGTTCTTTCCTAAAATGCTTCATAATCTTTATTTGCTAGGATTTTAAATTATCAAAACATTTCATGTTTTCAGTCTTTTACTTGAAATTAATATAACTTCAGTAAATTGAACTTTATACTGAAATGATAGAGGTGGACCTGGTAGATTATTTGCTAGCATGTTTTAAGAGGCTATATTGTTATCAAGTCTTCTAATGAGTACACCCATGGTACTCGAGTGTGACTTTCGAGCAGCTCCTTCTAGGAAGTTGTTTTAAGATCACATAGATGCTAACGAATGATGGCACATATTTGGCAGGCAATTTTCTGTTTGGTTCCCTCTGGAAATCTTGAAATTTCTTTCTAGTAACCATGTACAACATGTCATTGTACAATTGTATCAGATAAAAGTATTTGCTTATGTCAGGTTGGTGGGACCTTGCATTACCATTAGCATCCTTTCACTGGGAGTTTTCTCACTATATTTTTCAGGCTACAAATTTCTCTCTTTTTCCCTGCATCCTCAGCTTTCAGTCTTTGTACAAGACAATTCCTTTGAAAGTTTGACCCTAATTTTAGGCTGAACAAATATTCTTCGCCAAAGCCAGTAACAGACCTCAATCACTGTGGAAGTTTCCACAAACAAGAGATACCACTATCACTAGAAACAGAGCTCTAAATAAGTCGCCCTGAGATCTGCCTGGGTTAGCAGAAGTCAGAGGAATATTTGATGCAAACTCTGTTGCCTCCATCTCAACACTATCACTTTACCTATATGTGGTGTCTTCCTAGGGGTCGCCATAGGCAGTGCCCTCTGACTCTGTGTCATGGTTAGGACAGGGTAACTTCTCTTTCCCACGGCCCATGCCCCAGAGCTAGGTGATAGTGGGATTTCCGTAGCCATCTAAAATGAAGAAAGCTCACTTCTTGGAAAACCCACCACTAGAGAAGTAGTAAGAGCCCAGCTCTGGTCTCCTGTGAAAGGAGTCTCTAACAGACATGCCCAGGCTTGGTCCAACATCAATATACCTCCTCGAACACAGAAGAGGCCCTCTGGAATGGCTGGACTGGCAGTTCAAGGAAGATATAATGCCATAGGTCAGAATATAGCATGAAATGCACGTCACAGATCTCTCAAAAACTAGAAGTCAATTGGAAAAATTTGACCCTTTGGAATACAGAACATTTAAAATATGAAATTTAAAAAAATAAAAATAAATAAAATAAAATATGAAATAATTTCAACCACAGAAGAAAGAGCATTTGAAAACAAATATATAAATATTCAACACTTTCCTTCAAACAAGGACTATTAGTATCTTGATAATAGTTGATAATCATATAAGAGCAGCTGTGTGTGTATGTGTGTGTGTGTGTGTGTGTGTGTGTGTGTGTGCACATGTGTATGTGGAGAGAGAGACAGAGAGTATTTATATATACATAAATTTAGAAATCATGGACATGAAAAATGCAGTCATTGCTATAAAAAGATAAGTACACAAGATAATTAGTGGTATAAATATGACTGAAGAGAAAGATTAATGATATGGAAAAAGCATTGAGAAGCACACTCAAGATTTATCACAGGGAGTGGGGAAAACATGGATGGCATTTTGAACTATGGAAGATAGCTTGAAAAACACCAAGAACCATTTAAGTAGAGCGTACAAGTAAAATTAAAAGAGAGAAAATGTGTAGATACCATGGCTAAAGGATTGTTGGACATGCATGCCTGCCTATATGTTTCTAGGTTTAACTAAGTGGCAAGTGTAGTGGGGTCACTCGGATGTGGAGAGAGAGGAAGGAAATTAAGTGAGGAATGTGATGAACACAAAACTGTCAGGAAGAGTGCAGGAGCACAGGCTCTTCAGAACGGTGGTCTGCATGAGCCACAGAGGCCTCCGCAAGTAGTTTCCCCCACCTTGCTGCACCCCAACTTCTGCATGATCTGGCCTTGCTGGTTTTAAATCTGACTTATAAAACAAAAACCCAATTGAAACTATAAGCCATAAATAACCAAGAGGAAACAGATCTTTCCAGATCTAACATTTCCATTTTCTATGTAACACTGCCGACCAACTGAGACCACAAAGTAAAATGCTAAGACTATATAAAAATAATGGATAGGACATCAAAGCATTATGTTAAATGAAATGAACCAGACATAGAAAGACACAAAGATATAGCATCTTTTCTCCATATACGGCATCTAGGTGTGTGTGTGTGTGTGTGTGTGTGTGTGTGTGTGATGAAAGCAGTGAGGAGACTATGAGAAAGGAAAACAAGGTCTCAAGTAGAGCAAATAAGAGAAGATAATGCAATATATAGATATAGATATACCATATATAACTATACATATGTATATACATATGTATATACATATGTACATATATACACACACACATATATATATATGCTAAGAAAGCAGATAGAAGAAGGAAACTTGGGAGGAAAAATGGAGCCAGCAAGAAGAGGGAAAGGGAAGATGAAGAGCAGTGGGGGTTGGGCAAATAATAAAAAGAAAAAAGTGTAATTTTATATGCATGAGGCTATCACAATGAAATCACTCCTCCCCCCCCTTTTTTTTTAATCTAACCAAAACATTTTTCAAAACAATAGACACCAAAGAACTTCATAGCTTTGCCCAGGACTGCTTTGAAAAGCCTAGATTCTTTTAGCTAGAAAACGGAAGAGAAATGGGAATTCTAGATGCCTTCAAACCACCAAAGTTAAACCAGGAAGAAGTCAACAGCTGGAAAAGATCCAAACAAATACAGAGATTGAAATAGCAGTAAAAAGCCTTCAAATAAGAAAAGTGCAAATGAACTCATAGCAGAACTATACTAAATTTTCAAATAATTACAACCAATAGTTGTCAAATTGTTTTTTCAAAAATGGGTACAGAAGTAACACTTTCAAACACCTTTCTCTCTCTCTCTCTCTCTCTCTCTCTCTCTCTCTCTGAGCCAGATCTGGGCCTGTGCTCTCCTCTAGGCCCAGGGTTGACTGGGAGACATATTTGTATGCTTTTCAACAAATCTTGAACAGAAGATCTTTTACCTCGTTCTGCCTTTTTAGGCTCAGGCCAAATGTGAGTTACACCAGGGGACTTTCTTGGGTTTCACCCAAGTGATCTTCTGTAGTCCTTAAGACCCTTAAACCACTCCACAAAATTAATTACCCTAGTCTCTTTGATCAGTATGCAGTACTAATTACTGAAGGACTGACCTGCTAACTTTCTCTACCTGACCAAGTTCAGGAAACAACATACGCAACCAAACCACTGTTCAACATAAGCCTAGAAAGCACACAACTGATGGACTAAATCCAAATGCCTAGAACTAAACATCATGAAAGAGAAAGAAAACATTTCCTCTGCAAAGATAACCAGTCCTATAACAACATTCTCCAACGGGAACTTCCTTGGCAAAACATAGGATGCATCGATTAAAAGAATAATTGTATGCATGATCGAATTTGTGGATTTGGCTGACAATAGTACACACAATTTTAATTTCAGCATGCAGGAAGCAGAGTTCTGTATGAAGGAAGGCGGGCAGGACTGTATGAGTCCAAGGCCAGTCTTGCATACACAGTAAGTTCTGGAGTAGTCAAGGCTACATAGTGAGATACTGTCTGAAAAAAGAATTCAAGAAAGACTGAAGGAATTAAAGGTAGACTCAAAGATCCGAATAAACTTAAAAAGTGACAGAAGTCCAAGAAAACACAAACAGATTAATGGAATTATAAAAACAACATAGGATTTGACACTGAATTCAATAAATCAATAGACATACTGAAGAAAACTCAAGATGAAATGATGAGAGAACTGAAAATGTCAAAGACCATTTGGAAAACTTAGGGGAAAGCCAGGTGGTGGTGGAGCACTCCTTTAATCCCAGCACTTGGAAGGCAGAGGCAGGAGGATCTCTGTGAGTTTGAGGCCAGCCTCGTCTACACAGTGAGTCCAGGACAGCCAAGGCTACACAGAGAAACCCTGTCTCGAACCCCGCCCCAAAAGAAATTACAAACAAGACAACTCAGGGTAAAGTCTTTCTAGTACAATGGATTAAGCACACAATAACAAAAGTTGAAGATATAGTAGAGAAATTATACCAGTCAATGAAAGAAAATGAGACATAAACACCCCATACACACATAAAAAGGTATGCATGAAATACGGGACACAGTGAAAAATGAATTCTATGAATTGTAGACACACAAGAAAGAGAAGAATCCCAAGTCAATGGAATACACCAGGTCTTCAACAAGAATACAGAGAGAAATATCCTTAAATTAAAGGAAGACATACTCATACAAATACAAGAATAACACAAAACTCCAAACAGACAGGACCCAGAAAAGAAACTCCCTATAACATACACTAAACATACATTAAAAAAAAAGAAAGTTCAGATACTAAATATACATCACACACACACACACACACACACACACACACACACACACACACACACGCATGCACGTGTGCATGCGTATGAAAAGCTCCTAGAGAAAAGTTACAACTCCCATATGAAATCAAACCCATCAGGATGACCCTGATTCCTCAGTGGAAACATTAAAAGCCAGAAGAAACTGAGCAAGGTACTTAACCTCTAAAATACCATAGGCAGACTACTTTACCTAGCAAAACTACCGGGCAGAATTGACAGAGAAAAAAACAATATTCCATTAAATAAACAGGCTGAAAGAATCTTCATCTACCCAACAAGCCCAACAGAGAATATTTTTTTTTCCAACAGAGAATATTGGAGGCAATATTTTGGACTAAAGAGAGGAACAAGCACAGCCAAAGGCTACAGAAATAAAACAAATACAATTACAATACTGAAACATAAAATAGAACTAAGAATACACCAAAATGACAGCAATCAACACACATCTTTCAATAATTACTTTAAATATTAATGACCTTGACTCCACAATCAAAAGACTATGAAACAAAATTTATCTTTTTGTTGTCTACAAAACCCACCTTATCTTCAAACTTAGGTGCCATTTTACAATGAAAGAGTGGAAAAAGTATTCTAAGTAATTGGGACCAGGAAGCAAGCAGGCATCATTAAATCAGAAGAGACAAAGGACATTTCATTCTGAAATAAGGGAACAATTAAGAAGACAAAACTTCGATACTAATCGTATAGGCACTAAACTCAAGCACGTGCACTACTAGACTTGAAGAAAGAAAGAAAGAAAGAAAGAAAGAAAGAAAGAAAGAAAGAAAGAAAGAAAGAAAGAAAGACAGACAAATGTTCTCCCTTAGCGTGGATCCTAGCTCTGAACCTTTGGGGGCACCAGAGAAGTTAATGAGGGATGGAACACAGGTAGGTGGAAATGATGTAAATATGGTGTTCCTGTAGGAAATGGTACTCAAAATAAAATTTAAAAACAGTATATGAAATTTTCAAAAATAAATAAAAATGGTCAAAGCAGTCTAATTTGTTTTCAAGTCTCACAAAACATCAATGCAAAAATTGCACAAATATAAAAGAGAAAATTAGCAGACTGCTCTCACTTATAAAAAATATATTCAAAATCAAGGTTTAAAATTGGGGTGGTTCACAGGAAGTCCAGAGAGACAGAATTGAATAGCCAATGGGCTTTACATTAAAAAAAAATAAAAGCTATGGTTTAGCTATAGGAGAAACAGACCTGAGCTAAGGATGAGGCAGCACCACGTAATGTAAAGTGCCTGACACGAGTAATGCTTTTTTAGATTACCTGCCGCATGAAGGTGAGAGGATCATAGGAGTGCCTGGAGAAGCCAAAGGCTGTTACAGCTCACTACCATCTGAATGCTCTGCAAATATTTATCAACCACGCGTTCTTGCCAGGAACTGAGTTATGCTCAGCCACTAGGGAAGCCATTGCCCTCTCTGGCCTTCAGATGGGAACATCACCCTAGCTTCCTCAAAGACTCGCAGAAAACAGTGTGTGACCCAATGTGACAGACAGTACAGCGCTCTGCGGGACATAGTGAATTTTGCAATCAAAAGCCTCAATAGCCTTATGCTCTTTCCTTCCCACCTAATATTTACTTCATGGTTTAATCAAATCTTAATACTTATTTAAACGGAACTCTAAGATAACTTCCGTGAAATCTTTACAAGTGTCTATTTCGCTCTCAACCGAGGTAGCTTTAATTGCCCATGCTGCATTGCTCCCTTTGCTCTTAGCTCCGTTGTAATAATTAGCACGTGCCTCCTGTCCTGCGGTCTGTACAGCGCTTTCAACCCTCTCCACCCAGTTAACCTGACAACTGACTTGCTGGGAGTGTCATAACTGCTCCTGTTTTGTAGAGGAGGAACTGGAAACCACTATTAAAACTTCAGAGGTCAGAAGTCAGGTGATTCTAAATGCTAAAATAAAACAAAACAATATATAATTTAGAGACACCGATAAATATTTCAAAATAGCAGACGATATCTAGCTCCATATTTAAAAACAAAACAAAACAGTGTGACCAAAGAAGACTTATCCCAGAAGGGCAAGTTCATTTGAAAAATGAAAAATTCATTAAAGATTCCATGTGAATTTTTAAATGAGAAAATAGATGTGATAATCTCCACATTTTCTCATGTGCGCAGCACACTAATGTTGAAAGAGCAAGAGTGCTCACTCCTACTGGATACAAGTGCTTCTAGATTCCCTTAGAAGACAGGACTCCGGGAATGGGAGAAACAGGAGAGAGAGAGGCTGGACAGAGAGAGGGAGGAAGAGAGAAAGAGGCCCACATTTAATCATTACATATAAAACAATGGAGTTATAGAAAGAATAGTACCCTTTTCTGATCAAAGCACTGAAAAAAAAATCCTCAATGGATAAAGACTTTCTTGACTTGGTAAAATATGTATTTCTTAGCTTTGAAGCGATGACTTTCATTGGAAAATGCTGATGAAGAGGAACAAAGCATTTTACCCCAGCTTGCTGTCAGCACATGTCACACCAATGAACTGGTGAGCTGAAATTCATAAATCAAATCAGTCAGAGGATTCCTCTTGGAGGGGTGAGAAATTAAGCGACGTTTGAACATAATCTCTGGATTATTTTCCTTCATAGTAAAGGCAAAAAGACCTCTAGATATTAAAAATTTAATCAATATCCCCCCAAAGAAATGTATGTCAACCATTCTTAATTATAAACACATACATACATGGTTAATAATGGGAGGCAGACATCTTGTGGTTGGAAAAGATAGTAGGAAATACGGAAATGGGTCTGCTGGAATAGGAATATCAGCGTGAATTAGTAAAACAAAATGATAATTATAAATGGCTACAGATATTCTGGCTGTCTCTATATGAACCTGTTCTGCCTATAACGCCATTGTTTGTATATGTGATGGTTAAGTGTGAATCTCTTTCTCTCTTCCTCCCTCCCTCTCTGCCGCTGATTTATTCTGTTTCTCACATTCCCTGAGTCTTGTCTTCCAAGGCGACGCATAAGCACATATACTCCAGCAGGAGTAAGCACTCTCACTCTTTTAACACGAGGTCTTATTTCCCCAACACCTTACCCCCCTAAAAGGAGTCAGGGACCTTTGAGGAAATGGCACACTAGATATAGAGTAGGAAAAGAACAAGATGGATTTTTGTGGTATGTAAACATAAATAAGCAATCAAATGCTTATGGGACATATCAGAGCAACACAGGAGCTAGCCTGAAGCCCCACCCCACCCCACCTCCCCACACCAAAGCCTAGCTCAGTTTGAGTATCAAAATAAAGGTGATGAATTAAAGGACTATGAACTATCGTGAAAGCACTGAGGATCTACAGTGCAACAGACAAATTTGGGAAAGGTAAGCTCTGCCTTACAAAAGAGGGTCAGCTCACAAGTGGGGGTAGAGTGATGCAGTCCTAGAAACCAAAACTCACTGAACACCATGATCACTAAGGTGCCTTAGTGAGTCATGCCAGCATCTATGCTTAAAAACAAAGGGTAAAACATTGTTGTAGTAGAAAAAGCGATAGGAGGAAGAAGCCACACGAGGCCGGTTCAGGTTGACACAGCTGGGAACTGGCTCCCTGGCAGCTGGGTTCCTTGTTGGCACCCTGGAAAAATCCAGGCATTTTTCTGTGGCCATCTAGCCCACTGTGGATTGTGGGTGATCTGAGTCTGACCCATGCAAGGCATTACCCCAAAGCTAGGGACAGTTCTACTCAACAGCTACTCTGCATTTTTACAAAGCTGCCAAGATTGGGGTGGGAAGACCGAGAAAGAACTTGAAATTCTTCAAGATTAAAGGAGTGAAAAGAAAATAGAAAACACATACACACACACACACACACACACACACACACACACACACACACACACAC
>OU015750.1:80939510-80964199 GCA_907169655.1 Acomys percivali
CACACACACACACACACACACACACACACACACACACACACACACACCACAAACAAACAAAGCCAGCACAACTGAGTGAACTGGGCTTGCAATGTTATCTTACTATAAAGACATTTTTCAGAACAGATGACAAACATTTCAGTGCAATCTATAGATTAGAACAGTGGTTCTCAACATTCCTAGTGCTGAAGTTACTTCTGTTGCGGTGTCTCCCAACCATAAAATTATTTTTGTGCTACCTTGTAACTGTAATTTTGCTACTGTTATGAATTGAAATGTAAATATTTGTGATTTCCAGTGGCCTTAGGTGACCCCTGTGAAAGGGTAGTTCAACCCCCAAAGGGGTCACAACCCACAGTTTGAGAACCACTACTGTAGAGAAAGAAATGACCTGGGCTTATAGCTACATCGCTACAAGTCTGTATTTTTCAAATATTATAATATATATATGTGTGTATATATATATATATATGCTCTAGAAAACATAAACAATGGGATAGAAAATTAAATTTAGCATATTTAATTAATATTAAATATGTAGGGCATGGTGTCACATGCCCGTAATTCCAGCACTGAAGAGTGGAAGGTAGGAGGTTTGCAGTTTAAGGCCAGCTCACACTACATAGAAAAGCCCTGTCTGTCATAGAGTGCTTGCCTAGCACACCCTAAAGGCCGAATGTTTTCAGGATTACATCCAAACATAAGATGCCATGAAGCTAACAACACAATTTTTACGAGAGTGAGTCGTAAAACAAATATTAAAATAGAAAATACACAAATACTTTATTTTTTATTTTTTTAAATTTATTTATTTACTATGTATACAGTGCTCTGCCTGCATGTACACCTGCAGGCCAGAAGAGGACACCAGATGTCATTATAGATGGCTGTGAGCCACCATGTGGGTGCTGGGAATTGAACTCAGGACCTCTGGAAGAACAGTCAGTGCTCTTAACCTCTGAGCCATTGTTCCAGCCTAAGAAAACACACAAATACTTTAATCCAAAAATCCTACTGGTAGAACTTTCCCCTTCAGTTATAATTACAAAAAGGAAAAGGTACAAAAGAAATGTTTATATAAATTATCCTATGACACAGTTATAAATAATGAGAATGATATATATATATGTATATGAAATAATATACATAATCATAAACCTGCCCGGTGAAATATGACACAACTATAACAAAGGATGAGTGACATGTGTACAATAAAAACTCAAGTGAATGAATGTGTTGTGGTTTGTATTTAAAGTGTTACCTGGAGCCTCACGTGACTCATGTAAGAGGGCTTAATACTTAATGTAGCAATGTTCTGAGATGCAGTCTTAGGAAGGAATCAGATCACAAGGGCACTGAAAACTCACCAATGGATCAATCCATTCACGAGTTCAGAGTTGAGTGGACTATGTGGGGATGGGTCCATAAGAACTTGCCATGGAAGAAGGCATCCTGTCTGGTCTCTTCTTTTCTCTCCTCTCCCTCATCTTTCCTCCCTCCCTTCCCCTCCCTGTCGCCCTCCCCGTCATTTTCCAGTCCCTTCCTCCTAGTTGCCATGAGGCGAGCAGGTTTGCTCTGCTGTCCTCTCTCCCCTGTGATGCTCTGTGCAGAAGCAGGAGCAAAAGCAACAGATCCAAGTGGAAACTTCCAAGCCACGAGCCAAAATTAGTCCTTCATTCTTTAAATTATTTCCTCCAGCAGTTCACAGCAACGGGGAAGCTTACCCCAGAGGCTGCAGGTGGTCAAAATGCACAGCTAAGTCACACAAATGTAAACAGTGGCTAGGCTTTACCTCTGGGACAATTCAGGAAGGGCTGTGCACATGCTGGGTTCTAAAACAGTTTGGAGCAAGCACAGAAGAAACCATGTTTAGAGAGAGGGGGGGAGCAGAAGTGAAGAAAGGAAACGCTTTCTTTCTTTTCAGCCTTCCTATGATCTGAAGTATCTATTGTGAGGCTTTATCACGTTACCTTGTAAGGTCAGAGGCACTTTAAGCAATAATTAGTCACAATAAAAACAAGGGGATAATGGTGTTCACAAGCCACCATGTGCCTGAAATAATCCACAGCACCTCCCAGACTAGTTCATTTAATTTTCACACCTCTATGGATAGTAACTACCATTACCCTCCCACTTCCCCTCCCCCCCCCTCATTGGCACATCAGGAAATTCAAATACAGAAAGTTAAGCTAGCCAGGCATGGAGAAGCATACCTGTAATTGTAGCAAGTGGGAGAGCTTGGATTTAAAAAAAAAGAAAAAGAAAAAGAAAAAGAGGAAAAAAACAGAAAAGGAGAAATAAAAAAAGTACGCTTTGTCTCACAGCTGGGGAAGGGGGATTAAACAGAGACTGTCAATCTAAGCCCATGTTTATCCCACTGCTCTTACTGTATGTAGTACACACACACACACACACACACACACACACACACACACACGCACACGCACACGCACACACACACGTGCACACGCGCGCGCGCGCACACACACACACACACACACACACACACCACCCCAATTTTTTAAAATATCAAAATAAAAGGCCAAGGCAGATTGCTGGCTTCTCAGCACATGGGAGGTGGAGAGAGGAGGATGGCTGTGGTTTGAGGCCAATCTGAGCTGCAGAGTGAGCTCCAGGAAAGCCCAGGATACAAAATGAGATTGTCTCAAACTAAAACCAATACCTATCTCAGCTGGACAGGATAGTACAGGCCTGTAATCCTAACACATGAGAGGTGGGGCCAGGAGGATAAGTAGTTCAGGGTTACATAAGTAGTCTGGGCTACATAAGACCCTGTCTCTAATTAATTAATTAAAAATCATAATGAAGCCAGGTGCTGTGGCGCTTGCCTGTAATCCCAGGACTCAGGGAGGCAGAGGCAGGCAGATCGCTGTGAGATCAAAGCCAGCCTGGTCTACAAAGTGAATCCAGGACAGCCAAGGCTACACAGAGAAATCCTGTCTTGATAAACCAAAATAAATAAATAAATATCATAATGAAAGAGCTGAAAAGATGGCTCAGTAGTCAAAGTGCTTGCTACTGTTTCAGAGCACCTGAATTTTCTTCTTAGCACCTGCACAGAGCAGCTCACAAACATCTGTCACTTTATCTCCAATGTACCAGATACAAACACACACACACACACACCAGGTAAACATAAATTTAAAAATTAAAAGGCAACAAAAAATCTTGATGAGTGTGAGTCCATGTCGGGTTTTTTTTTTTGTTTGTTTGTTTTAAATTTTTTATTTTTTGTGTGTGACAGGCTTTCTTGGAATAGCCTTGGCTGTCCTAGACTCACTTTGTAGACCAGGCTGGACTTGAACTCACAGCGATCTGCCTGCGTCTGCCTCCCAAGTGCTGGACCCGTGATTCCATGTCTTAATACTGTACTGATTTTCTTTACCAAAGCATCAAAACTGAAGTTTCTTCTTTTGTAGTGGCTCTCAACCTTCCTAACACTGTGACCCTTTAATATACTTCCTCATGTTCTGGACACCCCCAACCATAAAATTATTTCATTACTACTTTATAACAGTTTACTACTGTTAAAAAAAAAATCATAATATAGGCCAGACTGTGGTGGCGCACGCCTTTAATCCCAGCACTCGGGAGGCAGAGGCAGGGGGATCGGTGTGAGTTTGAGGCCAGCTTGGTCTACAAAGTAAGTCCAGGACAGCCAAGGCTACACAGAGAAATCCCGTGTCAAAAAAAAAAAAAATCATAATATAAATATCTGTTTTCCAATAGTCTTAGGAGATCTGTCTGAGAGGGTTATTTGAGCCCCAAAGGGGCTAGAGCCCACAGGTTGGAGCCACTGCTCTAGAGAGACCTGACTAAACAGCATGTGTCCATTAGGCCCTCAGAATCTCCCTCTTCTGAGTCCCCATGTGGCTAAGGGAATAGGTGTAGTCTGGCAATTACTGACCAGTCTGTGAGCTGAAAGCATCTACTAGCTAACCATTTAACCATTAAAAACCAAACAACCGAGGCACCATCAATAGTCCTTCTTTCTACTGTGATTAAAAAAAATAGCATAACAAAGATGTTTTAAATATGTAAAAACTGACTTTTGTATAACCAAAAGACCAATATTAAAAAAAAAAAATGGAATTTCACTATTGATGTCCAGATTGGGGTATTTTGTTGACGGGATTCATGATGTTTGGGTGAAAAGTAAAATGAAAACATTCAATAATCATAAATAGTATATAGTTGTATCATAACACTATATCATTAAAAAATCAGGAGTTTCTCATAGTTTGTGTTTTATTAATACTAAAGCCAACTTTGATGACTGTAGTTCAATTTTTCCTGGTTAGCATTTAAAGTAAAATGCTCTTTCTGTTGTAGTATAAGAATATAGCTGCACAAACCCCTCAGACTTCAGACTCAGGCAGCTATGTGTGGTTTCTTGAATGAATACACATTGCAAGACAAGGCTGATTGTAATCAGGGCCACAGAAAGGACTTGATAGCCTAGCTATGAGCCTGCCTTGTCCTAAGGCGGGCCTTTTATAAGAAAAAACGCAACCAGCTAACCAGGTGGGAAACTAAGGGAGGGCAGCATTAGCTAGCATTAGCTAGTCATTTGACTAGCTAAACACAAGAATAATCTATTTTACTCTGAATATATTGTAACCAGGCAGCTAGACAAAACATTTAAAGGTGATGGGTTAGGATACAGGCTTGGGGACTTTGCAGTTCACCACCATTCTGGGAGAAGGGAGCATAGTAATGTAAAAGTAACTTTTATTCTCCTGGCTGGTTTGTTGTCTGGGAGGCTTACTGCCTCATTTTGCTAACCTAGGTCTAGTCCTGGAAGCTTCTAGCCTCTGTGCAATCTAACCTAAGCCAAGAGTGTTTTCAGCCTCTGCGACTTACTATTTAATGAGCTCACCCTTTCTTGTTCTTTCTGAGCTCTGGGCTGGCTGGTTCAATTCAGCTGTTCTGGCTCAAACTCTTCTCCCAGCTGACTTATTCAATCTATCTTTTCTCTCAGCCTCTGATTTGCTCTACTTTGTCTCAAACTAACTCAGCAATCTGCTGTAATCTTCTGGCTTCTATTTTCAGGCTCATTTGGTCTTCATCTGAGTGTGTTCTCTCTCTCTCTCTCTCTCTCTCTCTCTCTCTCTCTCTCTCTCTCTCTCTATCTATCTATCTATCTCTCTGCAACCCATCTCTCTATTACTGTCCCTGTAAAATTGCCTTTTAAGTAGCTTCCCTTTCCTCTCTCTCTTCTTGTGAGAGTTGGGCATATCCTATTCTGTCAAATCTTCTCTGATTTGTCACCTTTTCTGCCACTTTCAAACATGGCCGCTTCCTTCTACAAACTAACTTTACTTTCATTTAGGATTAAAGGCACGTGCCTCCATACCTGGACCTCAGCTTTTCTTTACCTGATACTTGCCCTATACTAGGCTGGCCTTGAACTCAGATCTGTTTGCCTCTGTCTCCTGGATTAAAGGTGTGTTTGTATTCCAGCTAGATCACACAGACCCAGATCTTTGGATGTGATCTCTTGTCAGTAAGCTCACAGAGACCTAGAAGGTCTTTGGATGTGATTTCTTGCCTGAACAGACATGTTCTGAATTAACATTCTTCTACATAGTAGGGCATTGTGGTTTTGTTTAAGGAGAACATATATCATTAATTCAAGCAGAATGTTTAACATGTATTGAATTGTAAGTAAGAAGCTGTTCAAGTTCCCAGACAGGTGGAGCCTGAGAACATGAATTTAACTTCACTTTATAATCAAAATGGAGACTTAAAAACAAAATAGTTCCTCCTCAATGGAAAGGCTATAGAGTTTAGGCAGGTTACACTAATTCAAGTAACAGGGCATAAAAGTATTAATAAAATCCACAATTTGTATGTTGGAAGGGGTGATGGTATAGCTCACTGGTAGTCTGTGTGGTGGTTTCAAGACCAGAATCAATTCCAAGCTTGAAAAAGCATGCATGAGAGGGAGATGAATATCTTTAAAAGTTTAAAATTTATTATGTAATTATTGTGAACTATTTCATTTTCCAAGGAATGAATGGATAAACAGAAGATGGCTTATAAACTCAAGGAGATACAGAACAACAACAGTGAGCTGCTGATCCAGGTAACCATCCCAAAAACATAAGCTTAGAGAGAGCAAGTAGACACAAAGTATCTATGTTAGACACAAAGTATGATAGTTCTATGCTTCTGTGGGACTGATGAGCTTAACCTAAGGTGGAAAAATAATTAGAACAAGGTCGCATCAAAAGGAGACAGGAAATGATAGACAGGAAAGATGAGGAACTTCCTTATAGGATGCTTAGAGTGCATTAATTTCAGGAGGATTGGGTTTGCAATAGACAGGGCCAAATTAATGATGTAACTTGAGACCACACATTTCAGTGTTGAAGACATGGGTGGGATACCAAAACACTGTAACACTCTTAACAGTAGACGATTTTTCTTCAGAAGCCAAATTAACTTACAGAACAAGAGCCATTTGATGCTTCTTCAGTAGGGGTTTTAGTGTCAGTCAGGATATGACGGTTTGACACCTGTACCTGGTGAACTAACAATTGCATACACTATTCTTTCTTTAATAGATCAAATAGGTCTAAGATTTGTTTTTGTTGATGTTGTTGTTTGTTTGTGTTTGTTTGTTTGGATAGAGTATAACTATGTAACCCAGGCTAGCCCTGGACTCCTAGCCTTCCTCCAGTGTTAATGTTACAAAACACTATACCTCACTCAGTTTAGGTGCAAGATTTTGATGCTGGTCAGTATGCAACACCACCAGAAAATTAACTAATAAATAGATACAGTAAAATACCAAATAGCAACAACAGCAAAGAACTGCTGACAGATATAAGAGTATGGACAAGTCTAAAATACTTTATGCTCAGGTAAAGAAAATGGACATAAAATATCTGATGGTTCCTTTATAGTAACTTCTAGGACCTTAGCACTTGAAAGTAGAATTTAGAACAGTAGTTCTCAACCTGTGGGTTGCTGCCACCACAAGGATCGCACATCAGATATCTTGCATATCAGATTTTACATTGCAATTCATAACAGTAGCAAAATTTCAGCTACGAAAAAGCAACCAAATAGTTTTATGGTTGGGGTCACCAAAAGATGAAGAACTGTATTAAAGGGTTGAGAACCACTGAGCTGAAGCATTTAGGTCTTTCTTAATTTGGACTTATAATTAGCCCACTCACCAAAGTTTTTGTTTCTTGCTTTTCAAACTGAGTGTAATAGGCATGAGACAAATGCAATGGATGCTTGTGACAAAACATCCTTTGAGCTCAATTTTATAATAATGATCCCACATGAGTTTGTGAATGACAGGTTACTGTTTGCTGTTTCCTCACCTCTATGCAGTAAAAAAGACAAATTTGAAAAAGACAAGAATTGTTTTTCACTGTACATAGCATTTACTTTAAAGGCAAAGGATTGTAAGTAAACATGCACCTAATAAATATTTAAAAATTAAGACTTATGAATACATATTCTATTTATTGTAGCTAACAAAAAATATCCAATTTTAATCCCTGAAGATCTATTGCCTTCATAGAAATTTTTGCTATTTCCTTTGAAATACCTACCTGAATTTATTATTTGTATAAAATTGCATGGATTTCATTTGACTTTTTGTTTATTTTCATTCTTTTGGCAAATGATCAAATCTATATTTAATAAGGGATTTATAATGTCCTCTATCCAAATTCTTCATGAGTCATGCTAAGTCAACCTCAATTTTAATTGTTTCCATTTTTTAACAACTTAGCAGGCTGCCTTTTTGGATAATTTCTATTTCTATATGGTTTTGGCCATTTTACTTCTTGAGCTCTATCTTTGTATTTTTAATTTTTTAAAAATTTAACTTATGAGTTTAAATATCAAGCTATAAAGTACAATTATATCCAATGAACATACTTTGATCATGAGTTCATCAAATGTGAAAATTAAAACTTTATTTATATGGGTTAAGAAGGCATGTATTCCAAAATATTAAAAATGATCCATAAAAGTTAAAGTGAGAAATTATGATGATTTATAAAACTTTGAGCATAAAATTATCTTAAAGAATGCAAAAAAAAATTTTTTTGTTTGGTTTTGGTTTTTCTTTCTTTTTTTAAAGGTTTATTTATTTATTGTATATGAGTGCTTTATCTGCAGAAGAGGGTATCAGATCACATTATAGATGGTTTTAAGCCACCATGCTATTGCTGGGAATTGAACTCAGGACCTCTGAAAGAGCAGGCGGTGCTCTTAACCACTGAGCCATCTCTCCAGCCCCAAAATCTTTTATTTAAGAAAAACCAACATAATCGCATTAAATACATTCATCAGAATGAATTACACATCTAGTATTTAATGTCTACTCATTAATTTATAACTAGACCATGCTGTTGCAGGGTAAAATCATGACTATTGACAGTCACAGATGTGCCTGGGTATCCTTTCATAGAGTTGTGATGTGCAGGGTTCTTCACAGAGCAAGGCCTAGGATGTGCCCCTTCCTACTATAGTCCTAGGGGAGATGATTGAGACTCCATGTCCATGCCATAATCCAGCCTTGACTGTGTCTTTGAGGCCTTTGTGAGGGCCAGAATCCTGGGACGTGTTTTAATCATATCCTACCAAATTTATTTATGGACCTGGAGTTTGCTCTGTGTGGATGCTTTATTAATTTTACTTCTTCAATATAAATTAGGGTCTTCATATTATATGCTTTTTTCTTGAGTAAGCTTTGGTAGTTTA
Source organism: Acomys percivali (assembly GCA_907169655.1). NCBI lineage: Eukaryota > Metazoa > Chordata > Mammalia > Rodentia > Muridae > Acomys > Acomys percivali. The sequence goes on from OU015750.1 coordinate 80,948,265, forward strand.
TATATTTCAAAGAACAAATTAATTTCAAGTTATTTATCATATTTTATTTTCCATCATACACTTACTTTGTTTTAATGTCTACATGACATTTGATAATCCCTCCTCTTTTATTCTAGAAATTTGTGATTTGTTTACTTTTTCCTCTTTTTCTTTTTAACTATTATGTTTAGAAAGTCAGGTGTGGGTTTCATTCATTTTCTACATTACTATTTTTTTTTTCATTTAACTGGCTTGCAACATTTCTTCTTTTCTATTAAAGCAAATTATATATATATATTCCTGAAAATAGTTCCTCAGCTACATTCCATAAATGTTGATTATACCAATTTTGGCTGTTCAGGTTTTTTTTCTAAATTTCCTTGTTCATTGGATTATTATTACATTTTATATATGTGTTTTAAATTTTTACTGATGTCTTCAAGTTATTCACTTCTACAAAAATACTCTTACAGTCAAATGTCACTGACACGTTGTATAGTTTTAATCTTTTGAGCCCCATTTCAACTTGTCTCTGTGACTCAGAACAGGCCTCTGTATGGTGAATGTTTCATCTGCCCTTGAAACAAGTTTGTTTTTCTATTTGTTTGGTGAACGACAATTAGATGAAGTTGGCTGATGGTCTCTATGCATTTAAAAGGCATAGATGGACGAATGTCGCTCTGGCTTTTAGCTCTGTTTCTTTCTCTATGCATATGAAAACTGTTTTTAGATTACTGTAGCTTATCAATTTAGATATTCTTTTTTGTTTTTGTTTTGTTTTGTTTTGTTTTTTGATACAGGGTTTCTCTGTGTAGCTCTGGCTGTCCTGGACTCGCTTTGTAGACCAGGCTGGCCTCAAACTCACAGCGATTTACCTGCCTCTGCCTGCCTGTGTGCTGGGATTAGAGGTGTGCGCCGCTGCCGCCGCCACCACCGCCGCCGCCACCACCACCACCACCACCACACCCGGCTCACTTTAGGTATTCTTGATGAGTACATGGACATTTAACTTTTTTATTATCAGGAAACTTATATTCCTTTGTAACACTTTGACTTCTCAGATCTACTTTGCCTAACTTTAAAATAAAATCTTTTTCTGAACAATATTAGCACATGTCTTCTTCATGATATTTTTCACTTATCTGTTGAAAATATCATTTGTGGTTGTACTTTTTTTTTTTTAACTTCAGATTTTTCTTTGCCCTTTTCCTGCCTTTTAAGACAAAAAAATCTCCCTGTGTAGCCTGGTCTGCCTGGAACATACTATGTCACATAGGGTAGCCTCAAACTTACAGCCTTAGCCCCTTGAGTGCTGGGTTTATAAGTGTGAGACACCATGTCTGGCAAAATCATATTTTTCTTGTAGAGAGTATATCATTGTACCTGCTTCATTTCCATCTGTCTCTGATTTTTTAATAGAATGTTAGGCCGCTTATATTTAATGAAGTCAATAGACTGCCGTACTCTCCCCCTCCCCATCTTTTCACCTATTTCTACTCATCTTCTATGCCTTTGTTACTTTTACCTTGTTATCTGCTCTTTTAAGTGAATTTAGTAATTTACCTTGTTCCACTTTATCTTCTTCTCTCTTGGTTTAGTAACTACCAAGCATTTTGTGTGATTGTGTAGGGTTTTATGATGTAAATATTTAACTTATCCCATCTCCTTTCAGATAATACATTGCATTATGAAATTCATCTTCTTTCTTTTTTGTCTTTGCTCTATTGTTTTGTGCGTTTTTCTTCCACATAAGATAATAAACATGTGCACTTTGACTCGCAATGCTTTTCTCTTTGCTTATACCGTGAGCAATCTATAACACGGATTTTAACGGGAAAACTATAGTTTTGTATTTATCTGTATTATTTTTACAAGTCTTGGTGTTCTTTGTTCCTTTGAATAGGTTCAGATTTTTCTCAGTATCGTGTTTATTCTTCCTAGTAAGTATGCCTTTGTGTTTCTTGAAGTCCTAGTCTACAGGCAAAAAATTCGGTGGTTTTGTTAAGTGAGATTTTATTTGTAGACATGGCCATGACATGTATGGTCCCATATACCCAGTGTCTGTGCTATTACCGCATTTCTATCATTGTTTGCCTCACTGCCTGAATCTGAAGGTTTTCTTTAACAGGCAAACTATCTAGCAAGATCTCAAGATCCACCCATCCCCACCCGTCAATGTTTGGGTGCAGGCATGTACAGCTGTGCCTGCATTTTAGGTGGGGGTTGGGATATTTGAATTCAAGTCCTTGTATTTGCAGAACAAGTGCTTTCACCCGCCGAGAGTCTCCCTAGGCCAGATACGTTCAAGAAGGGACAGAGATGACTATGCTGGTAACCCCGTTTACTCTTCTCACTCAGTCTAGAACCCAGCCCCTGGGCACCCTGTTGTACAGATTCAGAGATATGTCTTCTAGATGATTTTAAATTGAGTCCGATCAATGATGATGATTATAAGCATTGCGGTCTCTTTCTCCTATTCCTTTCCAGTGCATGACGAGGGTGCAGTGTTGCCATCATACCAACCTGCCTGGTCAATCTCTTTGAGCGAATCCACTGCTGGTGGGTATGGAGGATAAAGACCAGTAATCTCCTTAGAGAAAGGTAGAAGAATTCTGTCAAGGCAAGAAGCAAATTTCCTTGTCATGGCAGAGGAGTATTATTCGGGGGAAGAGTCTTTGGAGGATGTGATGGCTACTTGGTTGTCAATTGGACTAGAGGTGGAATTAAGTAAAACCCTGGGTTTTACCCTCAGTACGACACAAACTGGGTGAAGTGGTTCATCTCTATAATCCCAGCACGTGGGAGGAGAAGACCAGAAGAACATTATTGGCTACAGCAAGTAAGAAGCCAGCCTGGGTTATACTAAGACCCACACTTAAAAAAAAAGAAAGAAAGAAAAAAAAAGAAAAGAAAAGAAAAGAAAAGAAAAAGAAACAAACAAGGAAAGAGAAGAATGGCTTAGGTAAAGATTTTTTTAAAGAGGAAAGGGACCAGGTGGTAGTAGCCTATGCCTTTAATCCAGCACTCATAAGACAGGGGCAGTTGAGCCTCTGAGGTTGAGGCTAGCCTGTTCTACAAAGTGAGTTCCAGGACAGCCAGGGCTTTGTTACACAGAGAACCCTGCCTCAAAAAACAAAGAAACAAAAATTAAGAAATACAAACAACACAAACAGAAAACAAAAACAAAAAAACAAGCAAATGACAAAAGGATAACTGATTCTAACATATCCAGTCAATTTGGGATTGCCCTTGTTTTCAGTTTTAAGCTATACTTCCTTGGTACCCAAAGAATGAGGCTGTTAACTAGACTAAGCATTGATCAACTCCAAGGCCAAACAGCCTGGAGTTCATACCCACCTTGCTCTACCTTCCAGCTGTATCACCGTGGGCTCTTAAACCCTTGACTTGTAGTAATAGCAGCAAATAATATCCTCTCACCTTTCATTACTGACTAGTGTTTGTCCCCAACATCACCAAGCATGTTATTACATACTTATTGACAATTTAGAATGTAAAATTGATGTAAACGCTTCCAAGAGATGCCCCTTCTGGTAACTAAATGTGATGCTTCCATAAAGAACTAAGCTATAGTAAAGCAAGAGTGATAGCCATGATTTGGGCATAAAAACTGAGAAAGCCTTAGTTTTGGGAACAAGGGCACCATGCATACTGTTTTAGAAGCAGGTTCCTGCAATATAAAGAACAGCCAAAAAAAAAAAATCTAAATTTTTTTTATAAAATTGTAAGAAGTAATTGAGGGAGAAGAGGTGCGGAGTCTCTGCTGTGAGGCCAAATGAACAAGCCTGGGGTCTGGAGCAGTAGCCGGGGATCTCAATTTCTGCTTCTTTTCCGTTGAAATTAAAAATCATAAAACAGGGCTGGGGTGGAGAGACAGGAAACAGGACTGAGGTGGGGAGATAGCTCACTCAGTGAAGTGCCTCACACTTGCCTCGCAAACGTGAGGACCTGCACTCTCTCCTAGAATACTTGAGCAAACAAAACAGAACAAGCAAATAACAAAACGAGTCCAGAAATGGAGCCTAGTTGTTGTCTTAGTGCCCAGAGGAAGAGACAGAAGGATCCAGGGGCTTTCTGGCCCAGTGGTGGGCTCCAGCCTCACAAGAAACTGTCTCAAAGGAGAAGTGTGGTATTTCTCAAGGCTGTTCTCTGCACACGTGGGTGTGCACACACATACACACACACGAGAGAGAGAGAGAGAGAGAGAGAGAGAGAGAGAGAGAGAGAGAGAAAGACTAAAAGGAAGGGATTAAAGATATACAAATGTCTGTGGAACAACAACATTGTCCTCTGACACATGCTCATGCATGGTACACACACACACACACACACACACACACACACTAAAACCAAGAAGAAGAAGAAGAAGAAGAAGAAGAAGAAGAGGAGGAGGAGGAGGAGGAGGAGGAGGAAGAAGAAGAAAACCCACAGAACACCTCTACCCTAGTGATCCTTGCAAATCTGCACAAACTGGCCCGTACTTTCCCTTCCAGTGATGGGATCTTTGCTTTTGTTGATTCTGAGAGAGATCTTTCCCCTTCTGGAATCACTTCCTCTATGAAATGTATCCTCTATGAAATGTATGAAATGTGAATGAACTCCATCAGTTTCCCAAGTGGCCACTCCAGCAGGTGGATTCCTTCCTAGGCCTCCATCTATTCTGAAAGTACCTGATAACAAGGGGGCGGATGTCTACATCACATGGATGCAAATGCCCTACAGCGCACATTCCACCGTGGAAGGAATGCTTCCTGTTGGCAGTCAGACAGAATTCCACTAGAGACAGTTCTAAAGCTGTGGTGATAAAATGAGGCCTGCCTGGGGTGTGGGGCACAGGGTGGGTAGTCAGTCAGGCTCTCTGATCTGAGGAGACATTCCCCCTTACTAGGGAGAGGTACAAGGGTGCAGAGAAAGGAACAGCAGGATGAAGTGGGTGGAGGAGGAGCGGGAGGAGGAGGAAGAGTAGGTGGTGGTGGTGATGGTAGCAGAGGCTTTTCTGCCCCAAGGGACTGGATTAGTGAAATCAGGAGATACTTGTAAGGATCCAGGAACTTCCTGGGCACAACCTCACTTCAGGTTTCCCAATGAACATAATAGATAGATGATAGATAGATAGATAGATAGATAGATAGATAGATAGATAGATAGATATAGACAAATGATAGATGATAGGTAGATGATAGGTAGATAGATAGATAGAGATATAGATAGATATGTAAATGATAGATAATTATAGTGTGTGTGTGTGTGTGTGTGTGCGTGTGCACGCGCATGTGTGAGTGTGTCAGGTGGTAGTTGAGGGGCACATATGTCATGGACTATATGTGGAGGCCAGAGAGGGTTCTTTCCTTCTGTGGATCAAGCCAGGTCTCCAGGCCCGAGCCCAGAAAGCATATTTACTCATGAAGCCAACTTAGAAATCTTTTCCTATGGTCTCTTAACAGGCTAGACTTTCAAGCTATTTCAGGCTCTTTCAGCCATGAAAGCCTTTTAGAGTCACAGCCTGTGGACCTTATGGCGTAACCATGTAGAAGCTGTACCAAATGAAACAATTCAGTTATCCGCAATCCATGGAGAGCCCTTGTTGGTTTCAATGGTGACAGCTGTGAATTTGGCTCAGCCCCAGTCAGGTAAGTAGTGTGTTAGAGGGCAGAGAGGAGAAGAGGAAAATTAAATCCACAATTAAAATATCGAAATACAAACAGTATTGACAAGCCAATTTGCTTATGATGGAAGCTTACAGTGTATTCTGTTTTTAAATACTTGACTAGCCCTACGGGGGGTGGGGGGCAGGAATAGAGAAGGTCAAAGGTCAAGATCTTTGTTTATATGAAATTCAAGAACTCTGGCTCCCCACTTATGGGTGATGTGCAGATGTGCAGATGTGCAGATTACTTACCAAACCCGGAGTTCACCAGTTCTTGTCATTTATCAAACCTGGAGCAAAGACTTGTGCTTACAAATTGGAATTAGCAGATGTTCTTCCCTGCTGACAAGGAGGAGAAGACTGACGTTTCAAAAATGCACGTTATTATAATATACAGACAAATCCATACATTAACATAATATATAGATTAGCATTTCCATCTCACACATTGCAAATCACTTTATAGAACACTGCTTTAGGAAATTAGTCTAGGCAGCAGATTCTACACACAGATCAATAATTTTGTGGCTCGTTGCATAAACTTTCTAATATGGGCAATTCTATAGCTAAGCCATCAATGATAGTAATGGGTTTTACTGCCTACGCCATGGGCACTTGACCCCAGGGGCAATTTAATTGCACAGGGGCAGTCAAGATTAAAAGCTATCGATAGCTTCCAAAACGGTCCTGTCAACCTGTCAAAAGAATTCTTAAATCCACCACAGTGCATCTTTGTTTTTCTTTTACAGCAGAGGGGAGAGGGAAGGGGTCATGTCCAAATTTAAAGTCACCTCCCTCGAGTCTCGTCCCGGACAGCTTCCTCAGTATCCCTTTTTCATATTTAGAGATGTCAACGGTTGACAGGCCCTGGAGAGACAGCTGGAGTCTGAGCATGCTCAGTAGACGGCTGCTTTCCGTGCACGCTGAGAGCTTCGCTTGGCACTGCAGCTACATTAGACCTGAAGGCAGCCGGCTTGTGCGCAGCTGCTGCTCCTTGCAGGAAAGCTGATCGCTGTTCGTTCAGCAGCAGCTGAGAAGCCAGGGGTCCTGGGCACGCACCAGCTGAAGTGTGTGCACGCTCCGTGCTAACGGGCCCTCCTCTTCCCCTGGTGCCCACGCGCCCGCCCAGTCTTTAAAAGATCCTCTCTGAGGATGGTACAGAAATGACAGGCTCCGGATCCCGGTTAACCTGAGGCGCCAGGGAGAGGCACAGAGACACGGTGTCGCTCCAGGAGGAAAGCGACACTCGCGGAGCTCTCGTGAACATGTTTTCTCATGATGACGTTTCCCCACTTCTTGGGACTCTGGGGTCCCCGGCTCTGGACCTGAGGAAGATGGTTACAACAGTCACTAGGCTTTTGCACTGCTTTCAAGGCAGGTAAGAAGAGCCTCTCTGTATGTTTTGTTAACTTTGTAGGGTTGGCAGGTCTCAGAAGGATGGTTTAAAGGGCTTTTAACTATTGATGATATCCCCGCCGCAGCGTTAATAGTTTCTTCTTAATGGAGACAGGGGAAAGGATCTTTGGGGGGTCTGAAAAAATCATTTCTGATGGAGATTAAACACAGCACGCTTGTTCCTTTTGACCTCAATTTCTTTGGACTCCACAACTGACCACCTTGGTAGAAATTTGCCTCGTCCCTGCCGTTTAACTTTCCATTTGCTAGATTAGGTTAAAGGTAATTTATTATTATTTTTCAATGATGATCCCTGTCTTTTTTTTTTTTTAAGAAAAGGAACTTTGTGCAATAAGGTTAAATGATTAAAAAATAAAACCAAACCCAAAGCTTCCAAATAATTACCATCTCAGCCAAAAAGAGAACAGCTGATATTACTATTCAACATTAACTTGTCCCATCACTGAACTAGAACAGTTGTGAGCACATTGCATTCACCTGATGTTTTTATTGCTGTGAAGACAGTGTCTGGGATTTATTTCTGAGAAATAAGCACATAACTTTGTATAAAAATTATCACTCACTCTGACAATGTTGTGCAAGTCAGACTCTGCAGATATATCGGCTGAAAAGGGCTATTTTTCAAATGCGTGTGTGTGTGTGTGTGTGTGTGTGTGTTGGAAACTGTGGGATCAGATTTCCTGATGGCTTTTTAATGTAAAGAATGCCAAGAGAATGGTGGGCTTTTGGAACATAAACCAAAAGCATTTGAATAAACTTAAACACACATTTCCAAAGAAATTGCACCCAAATGGCCTTTAATTGCAGCTACAACTTCCATTGCTATCAGTCTGCCTGGATGATTTAAAGGGAGGAAGCACTCTGCAAGCAAGTGAAGTGAGGATATCATGTGAGGATTACCTGACCTTCAGCGGCTCAGTCAGTGGTACAGGAAGATTCCTTCTTTGTACTTTGACATTAGATATCTTTCGTTCTGACATAAATGATAAACATTAATAACTTATATGAAGGGGTAACTTACTTTCCTTAAATACCAAAGGAATTATACACACACACACACACACACACACACACACACACAGCTAAAATAAAAAGAAAAACTGTGAAAAATAAAGAGGAAGAAAACAGCATGGCTGCATGTGATGGTCAGTGCGCAGTAGTTGGGGAAAAGTTGAACTTTGTGAGCAAGGCTATTAGAGTCTATGCAAATGCCAGCTGGTGCTTAGGGCCTATTCCTTTGTGGGCCCATTTAACCATAAACAGCTGACACCATCACTGTCAGCAGGGTCAGCTATTGCTTTAACACCTGCTTTATTACGGAGTTGATGCTCTTCCGCGAGCGCTTGCTGTTCTCCACAGCAGATCTATACAAGTCATGAACATGGGCCGGACACATGAAATTAAGCCAGGTAGGAAAGGTCAGGATGTGTGTCTCAGCCTTGAAAATAGCCAATTAGATATAATGATGGCAGGCAGTCAACACCGCGTAACAAAAGGCACAAACTCAAGCTTATTGCCTCCAGTAAAAGAACGGAAGCTCTTGTCTAGTTTGTTCTGAAGGGGAGGACCCTAACTGCATTGAACTAAACTGTTTATTGCACAAAAGGACAGCTCTTTATAGCTTGGTTTCACTGGAGGAGACCTATATTTCCTTTAGTTGTTGTTGCTATATTATTATTATTATTATTATTATTATTATTATTATTATTATTATTAATGTGGTATAAATGCACAAGTAATACCATTAGCAACAACCCTACTCTGAGCTCCCTGCTTACCTACATTAGGCACCAGGGAGTCCCTGGAAAGGCCTGGCCTCTGAGTTGTTCACACTGAACATCTCCAAGGTCGCCATTCACAAGTCTCGGTGTGCAGTTAACACAAGCCATGCCCTTTTCAGAATCCTCCAATGACCTAAGATGTTACTTCAGAAAAGAATAGCCACAAAATAAACACCATCTCCCAGACCTTTGCCTTGGCTGGTTCTTGCTCTCTCTATGGGGCAATGGGTTTTGGAAAGTGTGTTTATAACAGTCCTTAACAGTAGCTGTCCTGAGTGTAGTTTGAGATGAAATGAGCTCTCCTGTTATACTCTCTTGTAAGCGATCACCTAGAATACCTTCATCAAGAGGAAGAAGAAAGCAGTAAACTTATTTGTGTATTTGGATGTGCACACAGGAATGAGTGTGGCTTGCTCTCCCACCTTCACCATCTCTTAATTATGACCCAGGAGGAAGAGTCAAACTATTCAATGCAAGGCTCTCTGCTTCCCATCTTAAGGATTGTGAGACTGGTCAGGAGTGGGGGGGGGGGCATTCTCATCAGGTACAAACAGTGTGCCCCTAAAACCACACAAGAAGCGAGGGATGAGGTTTCCTATGGTGAGGTGAGCTGTACTGTGAAGCAAGGGCTGGGAACGGTGACTTTCATTTTCTCTTAGCGATTCAGTGGGAGCAGCTGCATGTCCCATTCTAACGCACATACCCAAGAACATGCTTTCCTTGCCCTTCACTGTATGAGAATGTGAGCCTGCCTCTACTTTTGAGATGAACTTAACTAGTGCTTAGCATGAGAGCAAAGTATAGCTGTGGCCTCTTCATTCTCAAATCCTGGACCGGAAATATTACAGGAGTTTCATTAGGAGTATCCATGAATAAAGGTGTTTTGTTTCATTGATTATGTACACATCATTCCCCACTAACCCCCACCTTCCCCACCCCCCAACCCCCATTCCCCACCCATCAGATGTGTTCAGTCAGTTTAAAAGAGCCACTCAGTTATATTTGGATAACATGCAAGATTTCAGTTCTGGTTCTTCGCTGGTTCATTTGGATTGAATGAAGGACTTTGCTTGGATGACCCTTAGCTTTCATCTTAGCAATTTATAAAAGGATAAAGGCTTTATGTAGGATGAGAATAAATGTTAACTGGAATCTATACAAGAAACCTGAAATAGCCAATTACTTCTAGGAGTGATATACGCATGTCCAAATTTGCCAGGGAATGTATGCCATCCTTAAGAGTGTTGGTAGCTCTAGCCAGGGCTCTCAGATTGCCAAGGCCAGAAACACAGCCTGAGAATACAGACACATACCAAGCTTTGAGAAGGCCTGATTCTGGTTCTCTGTAATGTTATTTTGGTTAAGTAGCCCAACAAGGGAGGAGAAGTGGAGGGCATGGTTAGCATCTTCCAAACATTCTAGTTCACTCAGAATCTGAGTATTTGGACTTTCTTGAGGCCATGAAGAGCTAAGCAGTAGCACAGTGTATAGTTCTAGACAGGTTTGCAGAGCCCCCATCCCCACCCACTCACATGCCCAGAGCTGGGGTTGATCTGGGAGCAGGGCTGAAATCAGGGAACATAGTCCTGTGAGTTTTGTTCATTTGTTTTGTTTTGTTTGTCTTTGTTACAAAGATACTTTGTTAGATTCAGTGGCATTCACTGGAGGATATAGTGTTGCCATGATGGAGTGTGTGTGTGTGTGTGTGTGTGTGTGTGTGTGTGTGTGTGTGTGTCTGAAAGTGTGTGTCTGAAATAGGGAATGTCAGTAATGTGTATAAACAGGGCTAAGTAGTGGGGACCTTGGTGTGCATGAGGCAAAGATGTACACCAGGCCAGTCACAGGCTGAAGAAACTGAATTTCTACCATATTTTAACATTTTTTTTTGAGAATTTCATGCCTGATTATTGTATTTACATAATTTCTACCCACCTTCTCCCCACTGGAACTCCTCTTTGTATCCCCATTATATTATTGTATGCATGTATACACTCATGCACACAACCTACTGTGCCTATTTAGTGTTGCTTGTATGTAAGGGTTTATACTTGGTATTGGATAATGTATCAAGAGCTTATCCCTGAAGAAAAATTGACTTTCCCTTGCTTGGCATCTGTGGATGGCCTATAGTTCTCTGTCTTGAGAGAGACCTTGTGAAATTTACCTCATTTATGTTGGCATAACAACATTATGTGGGTTTTAATTAGGCAACTATACAGTTGAGATTTCATGAATGTAGCTTCCATTTCATGTTAAGAAGAATAAATGAAATTTTCATGTATATACACAGAACTAGAAAATATTATACTGACTGAGGTAGCCCAACTCCAGAAAGACAAATGCAGCATGTTCTTCCTCACTTGCAGATCTTAATTCCTGGTCTTTAGATTCACTTATATTACCTGAAGTACCTGCAGAAGCCAGGAAAGTAGCAAAGGATCATGGGGAAGGGGGAGGAGTCTGGAATTTTAAAGCACAGTGGAATTCACTGGAGGGTTTCGCATTTGAGAGCACTGTGGCTGCAGCATGAATGAATAATGCACATTAGAAGCGAGAGGAAAGCTATGCAGTCAAAACCAACACGCCACAGGGTTCTCGTGTCTTAATTGTTGCTTTAGAAAATTAGCAGTTTTGCATTTTCAAGCCAGAGTGGCTTTTCACGTATTTTATTTTATGAAATGAAGCTTCATTGAAACCAAGCAGTAGCACAGTGTATAGCTCTAGACAGGTTTGCAGAGCCCCCATCCTCATCCACTCACATGCCCAGAGCTGGGGTTGATCTGGGACATCTAAAATCCCACATCCACGACTGAGCAGTTTGTATTGGTAAATCCAGCTGTTCCTTATAGTGTATTCCCTGACTCAGTCAGGGGTTTTCACCCTTTTTTTGTCAGTTTTTGAGAGTGGCTTTGAACATGTGGGCGGTTGAGCTAAGCCTTCCACATGTGATTGTGTGTGCACACCAGCCCACTCAGCCAGGCATCTTACAAATGAAGGAGGAGCCTTCCAAATGAAAAGGAAGAGAGCTCTCTACCTCTTTCCTCCTCATCTTGAAGAGAGAGTTATCTATGAAAATTCAGAAAAGACACTCACAAGCATTTCTCCCTTTCATTCCATATGCCTTTGCTTTGGTTTAATTGACTCTTGATTCCTTGCTCTGTTAATCACTGTCCTGTAATAGTCACAGTTGATATTTGGATGTAAAAGCTGCCCCCCAGGAAGAGTCCATCGTTCCATCACCCCCCCCACTTCCCTCCCACCCTACCCCATCCACATCCACCTCCCACCCCACCACCCCCCACCCCACCCGGGCCACCTAGGCTCAGTTGTGTAAATACTTACTCCTCAGTTGGTAGCACTGTTTTGGGAGGTTGTGTACCACTTTGGAGTTGGAACCTAACTAGAGGAAGAAAGTTTCTAAAGGGCAGACTTTTGAGGGTCTGAGTTTCATTAATAGCCCTGTCTCTGTTTTCTAATCTGAAAGATCTTAAGGAGTCAAAGCCACACGCTCCTGTGACCGTCAACAACACCACGATGGACTGTGCCCTCAGAAACTGTGAGGCCAAATAAATCTTTGCTCCCTTAAGGTGCATCTCTTTGTTTTTGTTTGTTTGTTTTATCACAGAAAAGTAGCTAATACAACCCCCTACTTTGTCCTCTGTGTTTGAGGACTGGCTGTTTTCTTGGCCTTTTTTAATATTGGTCTTGGCAATTTTAGCCTATTTAATGCCATATATCTAGACAACTGTAAGCTTCTCAGACATACACAGTTGATCTTGGTTTGCCCTCGTTTTCTGTCTCCTTCCCTTTCTTACTATTTTGTGAGTTCTTTCTTGATGTTCTCAATATTGAGTTTTAAGCCACCACACTTACTATTTTCTCCAGCTTTTTTTTTTTTACTTTTATCTACATGTAGCATAATTTTACTCATTGATTCAGATCCATACCTAATGTCATATGTTTTGCGACAACAAAGCCAGGTGCCACCATGTCTCCCCTTGTAGAATAACATAATCAGTATTAGTTCTGAGTGCTTAAATCAGTGCCTTCTTTTATACTGCTGTCAATGAAGCATCAGCTTTGCTGCTTGATTCTATGATGCACCTAACTGATGTTTACTGCTGAAAAAGTGACAAGTGGACAAATGACATTTAGCATGTTTATCTTTAGAGTCTGTCCTTAAGTAACTTCCAGACCGGAGAAGTTTGTGCTTACAAGCAGGTGCACAATTCTTGGTGTAAGCTGATGCGTTTCGCTCTGTTCTGTCTTTCTTCCTGGGTGGTTCTGCATTGTTTCTCTTAAACTTTGCAGTTGGATGAATTATAGCCCATGGGAAAAATCTGGCCAGATCCCTGTTTTGCTAAATAAAGTGTTATCAGAACAAACTGCCTTTCCCTTTACTTCTGAATGGTATAGGATGCATTCGAGTGTTTGTGACAGAGACCATAGGACCTGCAAAGGAGAAAATGCTGAAGACGCAGCTAAAGTTTGTTGGCTTTTGTTGTGACCTGAGGAAGGAGCTTGCAAGCTAAGATCAGGGTGGGAGAAGTGATGCTTGTGGAAACATTTTCAAAGTAGCAGGCCTTACTCCGTTTACGGAGTAATAAAAGCTAAGGTTAATGCTGGTTGTGAATACAGAAAACAAACTGAAACAAGCTCTGATAGCTTGGTTTTAGTTACTGTATGCTCCTTGAACTGGAATAACCTCCTCAGGGCTTCTAGCATCATCCTTTGTCTGCTAGAGTCCCAAGGGTCCGCAGTTTACTATGTCTGGGTGATGGTGGTCTGCCCTTGCATTTGGAATGAGTTCTTAGCTGGCACTAGTCTTGGGGTACCACTCTCAGAACCATGGTTCTGAATCACCTGGGAAGTTTAAAACATTGTTTCTGAAAGTGTTCTTAGTCCTCACCTTGGACTTTCCAAATCAGGAGCAACATGGATGCCCTGCATTTTAAAGAGCAGTGGTCCTCAATCTTCCTAATGCTGCAGTCCTTTACTGCAGTTCATGGTGATGTGCTGACCCCAACCATAAGATTATTTTGTTGCTGCTTTGTAACTGTAATTTTGCTACTGTTACGAATTGTAATGTAAATATTTTTAGAGATAAAGGTTTGCCAAGCGGTCCTCACCCAAAGGTTGAGAACCACTGTTAAAGTAGGATTGTCTTGTTTTGGGGTCTAACCTTTTTTTTTTTTTTTTTTTTTGTAGGTTTTGTCTAAGGTATGTTTAAGATGTTTTTAATGCAGGTTTGAAGCAACAGTCTTATAGAGATTTCATCATATTCACAATTCTAGGAAAAAACTACAAATTGGGGTTTTTGTTTGTCAGCCCCAAACAAAAACCATCACCTGAAAGGTGTGCCAGGTCCAGCTCCACGAGAGCCTTTTAATTTTTCCTGTCAAATTTTATAAGGGTGAATCTGGAAACTTGTGTCTCCCTGTGTGAAATTGGCTGTGATTCTGTGCATAAAAACTCATTTTCTCCTTTTTTGGAGAGGAAGTGGGCCTTTGCCACTCTTATACAAGGTCCTCAATACCACAGGGCTACTGGAAGTAGAACCAGCACCAGGGAGTCTTTCCTGGTTCTTCCTACACTGCTAACAGGACAAATAGCCTGTTCTCTAAATAATTAAAGGTCCTGGGCTCGAGTGTGCCTTTGCTCTGGGATTAGTTTCTTACCCCTACCACAGGGCCAGCATACTCTATGATTCACTGTGTGTTTTTTTTTAATTGATCTTTATATTTTTCTTTATTTTATTGTATGTGTATGTGGGGCTCACACGTCGGTGCAGGTGCATAAGCACACTTGTGCCATGCAGATGTGGATGTTGTGTGTTCTCTAAGTATTTATCTTATTTATCTGATTTTTGAAACATCATCTCTCAATAAAGCTGGCACTCACTGTTTGGGCTAGGTGTCTGGCAGATAATCCCCCAGGATCTTTGTTTCCCCTACCCCCCAAGAAAGATGGACACTGTTGCACAGCCTGTCCACAGCTGATGTGAATCCAGATTCAGGTACTCACGCTTGTCAAGCACTTTTGCCCACTGAATCACCTCTGCAGCCCTCATTTTATTTTTATTTTTATTGTTATTTTTTGTTGCTATTTGTAATGCTTTGCAGCGGAGTATTATGCCATAATACAAATAAGAAAAAAACAATAATAAAATAAGAAATGTAAAAGTACCAATTCCTTAGTGCTTTGGCAGCCAGCATAGTGAACTACAAGACTCCCAAATTCTGCGTATGAAAAGCAGGCATTTCTGCCATGCCTGGGCCTGTATGCTTTTTGTTTGTTTATTTTTGATTTTGTTTTTCAAACAGGGTTTCTCTGTGTAGCCTTGGTTGTCCTGGACTCGTTTTGTAGACCAGGCTGGCCTTGAACTCACCCAATCCACATGCCTCTGCCTCCTGAGTGCTGGGATTAAAGGCGTGTGCCACCACCGCCTGGCTGGGCCTGTATACTTAAAAAAAGATTTGCTCTTAAAAGCCTAGAAATAATTACTGAGACATTGGTTTATAGATCAGCAGATCCATACAACTAAATAACTACCAACTCCCTGCGGTGTGCAATTCTACATTATGAATCATGATTGTTGACGGATAGTGTAGTATGTGAGCTTGACAGATGCCTGCACAAGAACAGTGGTCTACAGATTGGAAGGGCTCGCGTATTTAAATGCACTTGGATTAATTCAAGTTTTGATTTGGCTGGTTTCAGTGAAATTTTACACGTTTTCTTGGGCCTTTCATTAAGATTAGAAGGGACATTTACAAGCTGTTGCTAAGGGAAGACACGTTGCTCTTTTCTAGCCTGTGGGCGCCATTCATACTTGCTTTCTTCTGCCCTATAAAGAGGGGCTTTTTTTCCCTAAAGGATTTCATTGGGGAGGGGACTTGCAACATTTCTATGTTGCCTCAAGTAGTGTAATTGTCATGCATTATAGTGGCATTCTCCTGTAACCGCATCTCTCAGGGAGGCAGAGGCAGACAGATTGCTGCAAGTTTGAGATAGCCAAGGCTACAGAGAGAACCCATGTCTCAAAGAGAGAAGAGAAGAGAAGAGAAGAGAAGAGAAGAGAAGAGAAGAGAAGA
>OU015750.1:80975582-80997099 GCA_907169655.1 Acomys percivali
TGTGTGTGTGTGTGTGTGTGTGTGTGTGTGTGTGTGTGTGTGTGTGTACATACATGTGTGTGCTCCACAGGATGTATGTGGAGGTCAGGGGACAAGTTGTGAGGATCAGACCTCTCTGTCTACTATGTGCATCCTGGGTTTCCAATTCTGGTGCTCCGGCTTGGTGCAAGGGTCAGAGTTCTGCCACACTGTCTCACCTGTCTTTATAGTCACCAATTCGCAGAAAAGAAACCTGGAAAGTGGATTGTTTCATCCTGCCAGCCAAGTTAGTTCACTTTCCCCTCGTTTTGTTTGTCTTTTACTTTTGACATGACTATAAGACCAGCTTTGTTCATTATGGCATTTACAACATCTGACTAATCTATTGTACTTCTGCCTTAAAAATGCATTTTGGGATGATCTGAATATATACTTTAGCATTAATGCTAAATAGTAGTGATAGTAATAACAGCCAGTGATCCCATTGGAAGGTAGTATGTGTTTGTGGGGAGCTGAAAATAAAAGCAACGTATTGTTGTTTTGTTTTGTTTTGTTTTTTAAGACAGGGTTTCCGTGTGTAGCCTTGACTGTCCTAGTCTCACTTTGTAGACCAGGCCAGCCTCAAATGCACAGCAATCTGCCTGCCTCTGCCTCCCGAGTGCTGGGATTAAAGGTGTGTACCACCACGCCTGGCCAATGCAATGTATTATTAAGACAGACTGAGAAGAGCTATTGAGTGCAACAGGCTAGATCAGTGTCTGTCAAAACTCTCGTATAAGATGAAGGCAGCTTCCTTGCAGTATGGGCCATCTCTGCTGCCAGGAGCCCTTCCGTAGACTGACTTGATTCAGGCTTGTGTGAACATCTGGCTCCATTAACTTGGACTGAATGCATTAAGTTTTGCAGTGGACCAGGAAAATCGCTGCCAGTCTGCAGTAGCTCTAGAATTTTCTATGTTTACTCCTTTATCTCAGAAATATAGAGCAAACCAATTCTAGACCACAGTCAAGCACACCTAAAATGTAAACCTCATCTTTTGTAACTGAAATGATTTATGTATGTATTGGTTTCTTCTACACTGACCTCTTGAACTAGGGGGTCCAGATCAATGAAAGTTATTAACTCCTCTTTCCCGGCCTCTGTCCATCCATCTGTCCCTTCCTCCCTCCCTCTTTCTCTGAGGGGTTTGAATCAGACTCTGAACTATATAGCCTTGCCTGGCCTGAAACACTATGTAGTCCAGGTTGGCCTCCTAATCCTAGAGACCCTCCTGCCTCCATCTCCCCAGTGCTGAGATTAAAGGTGTGCATCACCATACCTGGCTTTTATCTTCTTTAAATAAATCTATTCCCAAGACTTTGGCTACTGGAGACTTTGGCTAGCAGATGCAGAGGACCGAGGCCTCACACCCCTATTGTCTACAACTTTTACCATTTCCCAAATAAATGGCAACACAAACAACTCCAGTGGGCTTATACCTTCCTCTGCTTACAAGCCAACCTCTGGGTACAGTACCTAATGCACAGTAAATGCCAAGTATGCAAGTAGTGGCTGCTATTTTAGCTTGTCTACTAAATAATTCAACTCTCAGAGAAGAAAGAGTAGACTGGGGCTTGTTTGTTTGTTTTGTTTGTTTAAGCTCTACTGAAGTTTAAGATGTACTGGAAAGGGAAAAATATTAAGTTCTTAAAGGCATTGCTACAATACAGTGAAAATATCTAATCTTAACTGTGCACCCAGGTCTTGCTGAATTGGTCGTTTGCATTGTAGTAAAGCTAGACTTTATACTTCTTTCCCATTGCATTTTTTATTTTTTTATTTTTAGGTGAACTTTTAAAAGTTTAACAAGAAGATATCTTTAGCATACCACCCCCCCTAAATACTTGGAAAGGTATTCTTGCGTTTAATAAGTGCCCCCATCCCTTACCATCAACAGGAAAGAGGCTCCAGTCTGATGCTGGGATGCTGAATGATGGTGCTGTCTGGGCTCTCTGTGTTGGGCGATAACCAGCAATTGGCATGCCTGGCTGAAGAGCCAGCCTGGGGCCAAACATTAAAGAATCCACCAGAAGGCCAACTACGTGGCAATGATAAACAGGTCAATGATATCAGGAAACAAGCTCAATTTTCTATTAAAATACTACAGGTAGGACTGTCAAGATAGCTCACTGGATAAAGGCTCCCACCAGCACATCTGATGACCTGATGCTCTGAGCTTGAGTGCCCAGAACCCATATAGTGGAAGGAAAAAACTGACTTCTGTAGATTATCCTCAGCACCATGTGCATGCTGTGGTACACACATACAAATGCACACATGGGTAATAAATGCATGTTAAACATTTAAAATAGTACAGGCAAAGTTGGACCAAAAACAAAACATCAAGAAGTGTGCTGCCAGGGGTGGAAGCCCAAAGACTACCAATCACTGACATTTTGGCTCCTTAAAACTAGGTATTAGGTTCTGGAAGTTTTAGCGGCAGGAGTAGTTCACTGAAGTCATTGGCCTTTGTGAGTGCTCTGCTGGTGGGGATCAAAAGCAATTTTCCTGAAATGTTTAGGTATTGATTTTCTTTTCCGTTTTGAGACAAGGTCTCAATATATAGCCCAGGGTAACCAGGAATTTGTGATACGACCCAGATTGGCCTAAAACTCACTGTGCTCCTCCTGCCTCAGTCTTTCTGAGTACTGCTTTAGCCATTGATTGGTTTTGTTTTTTGTTTTTGTTTTCCTCTGCCTAATTTAATCTCATGGCCATTTTCTTTTTTCTTCTCTTTATAGTTAATGAAAATGTTGTGGCTACGTAAAATGTTCATTAAAAATAATAAAATAACAAATGTATGCCAGTTAACATTGTTTGGTTGTGTGTGTGTGTGCGCGCGCTGCATGTATATGAACGAAGTGGTAGGCACACAACCTTGTGTATACAATTGTACACATCCTTGTATGTAGAGGAAATTTAATTCAGAGCCTGGCTGCTCTGGCAAGAGATCACATCCAAAGACTGTGTGATCTGGCTGGAATACAGACATGCTTTTAGTCTCAGGAGGCAGATCTCTGAGTTCAAGGCCAGCCTAGTATAGAGCAAGTTTCTGGTAACAAAAGCTTAGGCCAAGACATGGTGGTACATGCCTTTAATCTCAGCACTCAGGAGACAGAAGAATGCAGATCTCTGAGTTCTAGTCACTTAGTGCTCTTCAGGCAGTTTGGTTGAGAGTAAGTTGAGAAGCAATGTAGTAGAGCTGAGTTCATGGCAGTTCAGTTTGTAGAATTCAGAGGTGATTTTTATTGGGAGAGTTTACAGAAGCAGATTGACTATAGAGCATGCTAGACATGGGTGAAGACAGAAGGAGCCAGAGAATGAGAAAGGAGCCAGAAGATTAGAACAGATTGCTAGAGTTAGTTTGAGCCAGAACAGCTGAGTTGAACCAGACAGGCAGAGTTCAGAAAGAGCTAGAAAGGGTGAGCTTATTAAGCAGTAAGTCTCAGAGACTGGAAACATTCTAGGCTTAGATTAAATTGTACAGAGGCTAGAAGCTTACAGGACTAGGCCTAGGTTAGCAGATGGAGGCAGTAAGCCTCAGAGATGACAATTACATCAGGAGAATAAAAGCTACTTCTACACGTGTGTGTGTGTGTGTGTGTGTGTGCGCGCGCGCGCGCGCGGGCACAGAGGCCAGCAAAGGATATCAGGTGTCTTCTTCTGTTGTTGTCACCTTATTGCCTGGAGAGAGTCTCTCACTGAACTAGAAGCTTGCCATTTTGAGCTAAGCTGGATGGCCAGAAAACTCTCAAGTCCTACCCATTTCTACCCCCTACTGCTAGGATTTCCAGGTACAACAACCATGCCTGAATTGTTATGTAGTTTCTGGGGATTTGAACTCAGGTCTTTATGCTTGTAGCGTGTTTTTTTTCTTGTCCCACTGAGACATCTGTCCAGCTCCCAGCTTGGCAATCCTTGAGTGCTCATCCTTCCTTGATTCTCTGTGCTATGTGTAGTATAGCTTGGTCTGGAATTCTGTCTCTTTGCCCTTCAATTTGACCCACGATCACTTTTCAACCCATGTTTATACAAAAAAGAAGAAACTCATTTAAAACTTGCTTATCTACATCTTCACATACCTTTCTATACACCCAGACGGAACACACAAAAACGTGGACATAAACAGCTTGAAGCGTATTGTTCTATAAATAAAAATGTGCTAGGGCTTACAGCTTCTTCTGGTATGGTGGTTGAACAGTTGATTTTTATCAGTTCCCTTTCACTGCGTGTCTTAGTTTGGGTTTTATTGTTGGGAAGAGACACCATGAAGAGGACAACACGGATAAAGGAAAACAATCGGGGCTGGCTTACAGTCTCAGAGCTTTAGTCCATTATCGTCATGGCAGGAAGCATGGTGCTGGAGAGAGAGCTGAGAGCTACCTCTGGACCCACTAGCTGCAGGGAAGACAGTGAGCCACCAGGCCTGGCTTGAGCTTCTGAAACCTCAAAGCCTTGTAACACACCTCCTCCAACAAGGCCACCTCCTCCAACAAGGCCACACCTACTCCAACAAGGCCACACCTACTCCAACAAGGCCACACCTTCAAATAAATAGTGCTACTCCCTGTGGGCCTGTGTGGGCCATTTTTCACTCAAACCTCCATACACACAGGCAGGTGCACTTTTTTCTTGCCACCCCGCCTTTCTGAAGGGCCTTCGTGGCGCTCGTCGCACTTTCACAGAAAAAAAAAAATGTTTTAACAGCTCACATTCTATCAGTGTGAATATTATATAATTTCCTCATTTAGAATAATAATAGGCTTAAGCAGTCTGGATAGCCGGTTCACTCTTGGTAAAGATGCAAATAAAGCCCGGCGGTGGTGGTGCACGCCTTTAATCCCAGCACTTGGGAGGCAGAGGCAGGTGGGTCGCTGTGAGTTCAAGGCCAGCCTGGTCTACAAAGAGAGTCCAGCCGAACCAAGGCTACACAGAGAAACTCTGTCTCGAAAAACAAAAACAAAAACAAAAAGGAACAAAAACAAAAAAACAAAGAAAGAAAGAAAAGAAAAAAAAAAAAAAAGACACAAATCAAACAGTGAGAGCAAAGCTTCACCAGTCCAGGGGAAAGCTTGTGCATGCCGCCCCTGTCAGGGCTCTTCAACACTTCTGTTCAGTCTTGCCCTGTCCCTATTCAGCACCAATGGCAGGGATGACGTGCTGTTCTGCACCTCTCTCGCCATCAGTAGTAGCTTGATATTGTCTAGAGATTCTTTCAGACTTGGGGTTACTTAAAGAAACCCAACGGACTCGTTGAAAGCACCAAAGCTTCCCCTCTCCTCTCTCTGAAGGTACGAGACGCTCGCATCGGTTCCCCATTTCTCTTTGTGCTTTTGTGGTCAGCCCTATCGTATGTGATTCTTTCTGGGGACTTTTCTCATGTATTTCACAGCTGGCTAATGGAATTCAGTGTTCATTTGGTGTGGCTCTCCTCTTAAATCATGGCCCTCACACATAGCAAGCAGCTCTGCGGGTGTGTTTCTACCTCTTGAAACAGATCGGCCTCCCTTCACAATAGCGTCAGACTCTGATTCATCGGATCATTTGTGCTAGAAACTGTAATGGGTGCAGCAGGCCAGCATCTGGAGTTTGGTCAGGGATGAATCGGAAGTGTTCAAAGTTAGGAAGAGGGACTGTAGGCTATGTTGTGAAGAACTGGCTTGCGATCACTGTGCTGGCAAAGAGGCTCAACTCTAAGTTAACCAAAGGATGAGTCAGAAATTCAAGCGTAGCCTCCCAGGGGCAGAGAAGGTAGTTACCGACACCTATGTTTCAGGATGCAAAGTAAACCATAAATAGAAACAAAGTAACAGATTTTGATCCTGAAAGTAGTTTAGGGGCAATGAGAGCCCCAGGACAGGTCAAAGCAAATGGCGGACCAGGCAGAATTGGTGTGGAGCTTTAATTTTGTGCTTGATGGTTAGGTTACTACAAATTTATAGATGTAGTCAAGACTCTCAACAAAGTTGTAAGGGAGCAAGTGAGAGGTAGTGGGGCATCCAGTTAGTGTCTGCAGTTCAATGGGTCATTGTCTGCCTAATGGGGAGTGACCAGGAAGAAGCTGACCTTTGGCTGGCCATAATAGTTATATATATAAACGGTTGTTACTGGGTTTTGCCTCTAGGTTATTTGTCTCAGCAAAATGATGGAAAAATAAGTTCATTACTTTAGCGTATCCATTACCAGATTGTGGTGTGTCTGCTTTCCGTTGCTATAGCCAAATACCTGAGACTGGGTAATTTATTTCATTAAAAAATATTAGTTTGTTTAGCTCATAGTTCTAAAGGCTGGAAAGTCAAGAGAGCGTGGTACCAAACATCTGCTGTGTCCAGCTGCGCACTGTGCTGCTTCCCGCCATGGTAGACACCTCTACTTCTTCCTCATCTGAAGTCACTAGTGGTGCCTGGGAGTCCCACCTTTATGACTTTCTTTAGTCTTAATTACCTCCCAAATGACTCGCTTCCAAATATCTTTGGTACAAGGATTAAGGGATTAAGTTTCAGTAATAACTGGGGGGGGGGCAGGCAGGGTACTTTAACAATAGCATATTTTTAAAGGCTATAAAAGACCATGCCCCCCCCCAAAAAAAACCCTTTAATCCCAGCACTTGGGAGGCAGAGGTAGGCGGATCGCTGTGAGTTCAAGGCCAGCCTGGTCTACAAAGTGAGTCTAGGACAGCCAAGGCTACACAGAGAAACCCAGTCTCGAAAAACCAAAAGAAAGAAAGAAAAAAAAAAAAAGACCATGGCCCCTACCTCAATCTCAGTAATAAGACGATAAATACCAAGCTCATCTCCTACCAAGTCATGAAACAGATAATACCTTTGGCACTTGACCAAAAACAAGTAACAGGACTGGAGAGGTGGCTCAGAGGTGAAGAGCCCTGGCTGCTCTTCTAGAGATTCTGAATTCAATTCCCGACGAACACATGGTAGCCACAAGCATCTATGATGAAGTCTGGTGCCCTCTTCTGATGTGCAGGTGTACATGCAGACAGAACATTGTATACATACCAAACAAACAAACTTAAAAGAAAAGAAAAAGTAACATCTATAAAGATAAACAGAAAATTCCAGAATCTTTGCTTTCCTTAAAAGCTCTTACTCCTGCAGCATTTGTTTCCCAGAAAGCACCTTTTCTGTTGCTAGGAGACACATTTTATGGGATTAGCTGTTATCTTTTTGCTGTTGTTGTTGTTTGTTTTTCATTTTGGAGGGACAGGCGCTTTATTGGCCAGTTCTTACAATGTAGCCCAGGCTAGCCTAAAGTATGCAGATGCTTTTGCTAGATGACAGTGATATGCCCATTACCAGCTCTAACTGTATTTTCCTCCATTGATCATGGCCTGTCAGCTACATGATGTTAAGTTTAGAAGGAAACTTTGGAAAGTTGTAGTTGTCTCATTTTTTTTTAGAGATTTGTTTATTTATTAGGTATACAGCCCTCTGCCTGCATGTGCACCTGCATGCCAGAAGAGGGCATCAGATGCCAGTATAGGTGGTTGTGAGCCACCATGTGTTTTCTGGGAATTGAACTCAGGACCTCTGGGAGAGCAGCTGGTGCTCTTACCCTCTGAGCCATCTCTCTAGTGCTAGTTGTCCCATTTTTAAAACGTACTTTATCTTAAAGAAGAAAAGGACAAAAACCCTGACCCAAACCAGAATATGTTGGTTCCGTACCTATTAATTGTGTGGATGACAGGTCAAGCGTAAGAGAAGCAGTCTTTTCTGACCTACGTCACAAGTGCTAGAATTTTGGGTTGTAGGCAAGCAGCTCCTTTCTTCTAGAACCTTATGATTACTCCAGTGCAGATGAATCCGAACATAAATGTCCCTGGAGAAGAAAAATTGAGGAGTAAATGACTTTGGGATCTGTTTTGACAACTGTGTCTCAGTTGTCACAGTGCTTGAAAACCACAGGACTGGAATAGCTTCCGGAAGAGCCCTGTGTGCCCCGTTTAAACAGTCTCTCCCACAAACAACATTCACATGGCATTTGAATATATTCTATTGTAAAACCAGTTCACTAACTTGCTGATCAGCCATGAGCTATAAGCCACCCCTTGCAATAAAAGTGGCACTAATGGGTGTGTTACTGACAACAACTTTCTCTAATTAAGGGCCTCTTTTAATTTCATAATAAAAGTGTGTATCTTTGCTCCTTCCAAGGGATTTGGTTTTGTCCTTAGCTCTGTTCAAATTTCATATCAGCACATTTAAAAACATGGTCTGGCCAATGGTCATGGTATATAACTCTAAACCTGACACATAGAAGTAGAGGGATCTGGAGTTCAAGGTCATCCTTAGCAGTGTAGTGTATGGCCTATTAGGGTCATAGAGGAACCTGTCTCAAACAACAACAACAACAAAATTGTTGACCTAATCAATGTGTTTGAAATAATTTCAGGTGTTAATGTTACTTGGTTCTCTCCCCTGCAATACTTAGATAAATACTTGTTGGCTTTTTTATAAAAACTTGTTGGCGTTTTTATTGTGAGGAAATGCTTGACAGTATAAATGGATCATTTTAACTGTTTTTAAATGTAGATTTAGTGACACGTAAGCTACTTTTTATTCTAGCACCTTTTTCATTATTAATAATATTTTTATTATTTTGAGAGTTTGATACACTTATACAGTGTAAATTGATCATATCTTTTCACTACTGTGTCTCTCCTACTCCCCCTATTGAGTGCAGTTGGGGAGATCTGGACACACAGAAATGTTCTCTTTATAATACTTCATTGCTAGAAACGTGGTGCACAGCTATAATCCCAGCTCTGAGGAGATCAAGACAGGACTGCCATGCCCTCCCTTCCCCATCTGCCAACTCCTGTCAGCAAAGGTCTGCAAACATTGTCCACTAGTTGATGAAACAAGAATGTAAATTCTGAATTCATTCCCCTCCTGCCTCTATGCTGGAGACTAACCCCATCCACGACCTCCCTCGTGCTAAGCAGGTTGTACCTTCAGTGCGCACTGTTTTCACTTTTGTTCTCTTCTCTAAGTACAAGAACTGTGTGTAATGTACCAGTCACTCATTTAACTAATGCTTAAGCAACTCCTGCCAGTGTACTTTAGTAAAAGATAACGCAGCAAAAGTATTACCATTCAGAGATCTTATTTTTTTGGCTTGTGTAGGGAATTATATTAGAAGATAATCAACTGTGGAAATTGCTAGGATTGACAAAGGGTTGCCAAGACAGAGGTAGGCAGACCACTGTGAGTTTGAGGCCAGCCTGGCCTACAAAGGGAGTCTAGGATAGCCGTGACTACACAGAGAAAACCTGTCTCCAAAATCCAAAAACCCAAAGCCAAACCAACCAACCAACCAAACAAACAAACAAAACAAGACAAAGAATTGCCTAAGCCTACTTGGTATAACAGTATGACTTTTCCTGAAACTTTTCTTTTCCTGAGACAGGGTTTCTCTGTGTAACAGCCCTGGCTGTCCTAGAACTTGATTTGTAGACCAGGCTGAAAAATGGATTCTTGGGGCTAGGAAATTGGCTCAGTGGTTAAGAACATGAATTGCTCCTGCAGAGGACACAACTTCAGTTCCCAGTACCTGCATCAGGCAGTTCATAACGGCTTGTAACTCCAGCTCCAGGCAATGCCCCTAACCTCAGACACATGCACATATGTAGACACACATACATGTAAATAAATAATAATAAAAATATTTTTAAAAAGAAAATAGATTCTTTACTCATACAATATAGCTTGCTTATAGTTTCCCCTCCTTTTACTCATCCCAGTTCTCCTCCACTTCCTCTCCTCCCCCCACCCCCCCCATTTCCACCTGGTTCCACTCTCTTTTTGTCTCTCATTAGAAAAGAGCAGGCATCTAAGAAAAAAAAATATTTTTAACGCCCAAACGTGACAAAATAAATATATAAGATAAAACAAAATCCATCACATTGAGACTGGACAAGGCAACCTAAAGAAGGAAAAGAGCCCAAGAGCAGGCACAAGAATCAGAGTCCCACTCATTCAGGAATCCCGTACAGATACTAAACTGAAAGCTGTGCCATATATACTCAGAGGATCTGATGCAGAACCACGCTGGCCCTGTGCGTGCTGCTCCAGTCTCTCGGAGTCCATGAGCATCTTCTTCAGTTGATTCAGAGGGCCTTGTTTTCCTGCTGTGTCCTTCCTTCCGTCTCTTAGACCCTTCCTACCTCCTCTTCCTCAGGGTTCCCTGAGATCTGAAGGAAGGGCTTTGATGGCAACATCACACTTAGAGCTGTGTGTTCCAAGGACATTCTTTTTGTTTGTGT
This sequence comes from Acomys percivali, assembly GCA_907169655.1. Classification (NCBI taxonomy): domain Eukaryota; kingdom Metazoa; phylum Chordata; class Mammalia; order Rodentia; family Muridae; genus Acomys; species Acomys percivali. The sequence goes on from OU015750.1 coordinate 80,985,880, forward strand.
CATGTCTGGCTCTGCATCTGCTCCATCTGCTGCAGGAGGAAGCGTCTCTGATGATAACTGAATAAGGTACCAAGGTACCAATCTATGAGTATAGCAGAATATCATTAGAAGTCTTTTTTTTTTTTTCCACAATAGAATTTGGTTTTACCCTAGATTCCTACGGTATGTAGTCTCTGGTTCTTGGTTACCCAGCAGTGTTGGGTACGGGTTCCATCTCAGAACAGGGGCCTTAAATTAAAGTAGAAATGATGGGCTACACCACAAGTTCTGTGCCACCATTGTGGTGGTGGTGGAGGGGATTTTAATGACTGCTTCTGTTTTACCATGTGTTATAGGTATACTTAAACTGTTTATCTGATCTTGATTTACTTTGTTTTACTTGATTTACTTAACTTTGTTAAGGAGTACTTATCAGGAATATTATATCTTTCTTTTAGATTTTCTAATTTGGCAGAGTACATGTTTTTAATATATGTTCTTATAATTCTCTGGATTTCCTCGGTATCTGTTGTTATGTCTCCCTTTTTGTTTCTAATTTTGTTAAATTAGATTTTTCTTTCTCTGGCTTTTAGTTTGGATAAGGGTTTGTTTATCTTGCTGATTTTGTCAAAGAACTATTTCTTTGTTTCATTGAATCTTTGTACTGTTTTGTTTCTGTTTTATTGATTTCAGTCTTGAGATTGTTTCTTGCCATCTATTCATCTTGGATGTGATTGTTTATTTTCGTTCTAGAGCTTTCAGGTGTGCTATTAGGTTGCTAGTTTGAGAGTTCTTCGTAGTTTTGGTGCAGCTGGTGGTGTTTTGTTGTTGTTGTTTGTTTGTTAATGTAGGCACTGAGTGCTATGAGCTTGCCTCTGTGTCCCATAAGTTGGGGTATGCTGCATATTAATTTTCACTGAATTCTTGAAAGTCTTCAGTTTCTTTCCTTATTTCTATCCTGACCCATTTTTCATTCCATAGAAAGTTGTTCAAGTCCATAAGTTTGTAGGTTTTCTGCTACTTTTGTTGCTGATAGCTGGCTTTAATTTTTGGCATCTGATAGGATGCAGAGAGTCATTTCAATTTTCTTATATCTGTTGAGATTTGCTTTGTGTCTGAATGTGTGGTCAATTTTGGAGAAAGTTTATGTAGGGTAGAGGAGAAAGTATATTCTTTTGTGTGTGAGTGAAATGTTCTAAAAATATCTATTAGGTCTATTTGATTTATAATGACTGTTAGCTCTAGCATTTCTCTCTTCAGTTTTTGTCTGATGTTTGGATGACCTGTCCATTGATAAGAGTGTGTAAGAGTCAACATGTGACTTAAGCTATAGTAGTATTTCTTTTATAAACATGGGTGTGCTTGTGTTTGGGGCATAGATGTTAAAATTTGAAATGTCATCTTTGTAAACTTTTCCTTTGATGTGTATTTAGTGTCCTTCCCTATTTCTTTTAAATAGTTTGAAGTCTATTTTTTTTAAATATATATTGAAATGGCTACACCAGCTTGTTTCTTACAGGGTTTCTCTGTGTAGCCTTGACTATCCTGGACTCACTTTATAGACCAGGTTGGCCTGGAACTCACAGTGATCTGCCTGCCTCTGCCTCCCAAGTGCTGGAATTAAAGGCGTGCGCCACCACTGCCCAGCTTTTTTCCAACCTTTTACCTAGAGATATCTATTCTTGATGTTGAGGTATGTTTATTGGATGCTGCAAAAGGATAGATCTTGTTTTCATATGTAGTCTGTTAATCTATATCTTTTTTTTTTTTGAAGAATTGAGAGCATTGATATCGAAAGATATCAATGATCAGTGATTGTTGATTCCTGTTATTTTGTACTTGGTGGTGGTGGTGTGTGAGTGAGGGAGTGAATGAGTAAGTGAGTGAATGAGTGTGTATTTCTTTTAATTTTGTTCATCTGAGATTATTTATTTCCTGTGTTTTCATGGGTGTGGTTAACTTCCTTAAGTTGGAGTTTTCTTTCTAGCACCTTATATAGGGCTGGATTTCTAGATACAGATTATTTAAATTTGGCTTTATCATAGAATATCTTCTTTTCTCCATCTTTGGTGATTAAAGGTTTTTGCTGGTTCTAGAAGTCTGGGCTGACATCTGTGGTCTCTTCAATTCTCTAGCACACCTGTTCAGATCTTTCTGGCTTTTAGAGTCTCCCCTGAGAAATCAGATGTAATTCTAATCGATCTGTCTTTATATGTTACTTGGTCTTTGTCTCTTGCAATTTTGAATATTATTTCTTTGTTATTTAAGTTTACTGTTTTGGTTATTATGTGCCAAAGGGACTTTCTTTTCTGGTCCAATTTATTTTGTGTTCGGTATGCTTTCTGTATATTTATAGGTATATTCCTCTTTAGGTTAGGAAAATTTTTCTTCTATGATTTTGTTGAAAATATTTTCTTGACCTTTGAGCTGGGTTCTTCTCTTTTCTCTATTCCTATTATTCCCAGGTTTGGTCTTTCCGTAATGTCCCAGATTTCCTGGATGTTTCATTTCAGGAGTTTTCTATATTTAATATTTTATTTGGCCAATGTATCCGTTTCTTCTATCACATAGTCAGTGCCTGAGATTCCTTCTTGTATTTTGTTGGTGAAGCTTACCTGTGTAGTTCCTAGTCAAATTCCTAAAACTTTTGCTTTTAGAATCCCTCCTGCTTTTCCTTTCTTTATTGGTTCTATCTCCATTTTTAGGTCTTAAGTAGTTTTATTCATTTTCTTCTATTGTTTGTTTTGAGTTTTTTCTGTGTTCCTTTAAGATGTGTATGTATTTCTTCTCCCTATTTATTTGTATTTTCTTGGGTTTTTTTTTCCTTTTTTTTTTCCCTTGGGTGTTTAAAAAGGATTTATTAATATTCTCTTTAAGAACTTTTGCAATCTTCATACAGTTGGTTTCAGGTCTTTCTCTTGTGCTTCAAGCTATGTTAGAATATTCATGGTGTGCTGTGGTCGAATAACTGGGCTGTAATGAAGATATATTGCCTGGCTTTTTAATTGATTATGTTTTTATTCCGGCATCTAGGCATCTGGGATTAATACGGTTGTAGGTCTAGGTCTGGATTTTTGGATTTGTCTTTGTTAGGTGGTTTTTTTCCCCTTGGATTCTGTTTCATCTCTGGGTTTTCAGAGAATGTGATGGCTGTGTGTTGCCTGGTAGGGAATTTTCTTGGGACCTGATAGTTAAGCACACTGGGGGTTCTGGGTAATATGTATTTTGGGGTATTATAAACTGAAACTTAAGAATAAGGGTAGGCAAGGGGTCTGAGAGAATTCACAGGAGGGAGGAGAATGGAATTCGAATCAAGATCAGCTTATCTTGTCTCCTTAGAATTTGGGGGAGAGGCCAATGAAGGAAAGTCATCCCAAAGGCTCTTCTGTAGTGCTGGGAACAAGCCCGTCTGGGGGCTTAGCTCTAGAGGAACAGAGAGGCAGAGGAAGATAGGGACAGGTTCCCTGCTTCCCTGGCAGGAGTAGTCTGCGGGTTGGGGGGGGATGACTGCTGGAATTGGGAGCTGGGATAAAGGGGGAAAGGGAAGTTAGGAGGGGAAGATCTGTGGGATCCACAGGATCTGGGAACAAGGGGCAAGGAAGCCTGCCATGTATGCACTGCTGTGGAGCTGTGCATAAGACTAGGGGATTGATGCGGGGGGTGGGGGAGAGGGGGTTTGCTACCATAGTGTTCACCAGGACTGGCAATGAGCTTGCTGTGCTGGCTCTCCGGGTGTCTCTGGAGGGTTGTAGCTTTGAGATTAGAGTGAGAGAATACGCTGTATCAGCTGGCAGTTCCAACGCTCCAGCCTCGCTTTGAGATGTCCTCAGCTGTCACCTGGAGAAGAGAAGTTTAAGTATCCAAATGCACGTGGGGAGTATTCCATAGAACAGGAATCTTTGAAGGCTCTTTGAAGAGCCACGCTAGTGTGGAAAATCTGCTTTCCCTGTGCACTGAACACTCTCCTCCCTGTCCTGGGAAAGGGCGGCCCAGGGCCCGGACTCCCACTCATGCACTTGCCTCTCCAGACTCAAGTTGTGGAGCTCTACTGTGTGTTCAAGCCCTGCACAATCTGTAATCGCATTCACTGACAGCGAGCTGGCACCAGCCCAAACAAGCCTCCACGGGCTCAGTAGGCTTTAAACTGTGAGTGGAACCAACTGTAAATGTCACAAGGACCCTTGTCCCCTTTATTTAGTGTAGAAAACTTTAAGCAAAACATATTCTAGCTGTTTCCTGTCTTTTTTGTTTGTTTGTTTGTTTTTATGAGAAGTGAATCAATTAGAATTGGGATTTTTTTTTTAATGTTGGAAAGGATTCTTAAGTTTATAGTTTAAAAGTCCCTATTAACTTGGGTATATTCCAGTAGTAGAACAAATTTATTTTGCCAACATGAAGAGAAAATATCCCCTGTGGTGGGACTATAGACAATTTTTTTTACTTATTTGAATTTTCTGTATTATTTTACTTAACTGCTTGTATATTCAGAAAGTATATTAATAAACATATTAAACTTTAATATAACAGGGCATAATAAAATAGGATGCCAATAAGGATTGTATCTAGAATACTGCAATAATATTATGTTTTTAGCTATGTATTTTACTCTGGTTAGAAGTTTATAATCACTATGTATCATTCAGTTTTCTTTTTTCTTGTGTGTGTGTGTGTGTGTGTGTGTGTGTGTGTTTGGCTTTCCAAGACAGGGTTTCTCTGTGTAGCCTTGGCTGTTCTAGACTCCTTTTGTAGACCAAACTAGCCTCGAACTCACAGCAATCTGCCTGCCTCTGCCTCCCAAGCGCTGGCATTAAAGGCATGTGACACCAAGACTGGCTCTCTTTTTTTCATAATACAAGGTTTGCTTACTACTTGGTATTCAGCATTTAGGATAGCTCCTGGTGGTAATATTTCTTCTAAAGGTGGACATTCTTTTCCTGTCAGTACTGGACTGTAGGCACGATTTGGGGGGTCAAAGAACAGGGGTGCTAAGTGATCAGCTTAATGAGCATACCGGATCCTGTATGATGCTCAGTCACCACCCGAGGAGCACGCTCCTCACAGTAGGTGGCTCTCCCCTGTGCTTCTCAGTCAAATCTAGCTACAAAGCCATCATTCTGATATCTCTCTCAATACTGGTTATTGTTATCTTGCTGGATTTTATTTAAAACAAATTACAGACATTGTTTATCATTTGTGTAGGTATTTCCCCCACAATTTAAATGCTCCTATATTGTTTTGTGTTTTAAAAGATACTCATTTCTACCTTTAAAAGTTTTTTCAATTTTATTTTATATTTTTATTTCTTTTACATTTTAAAAATTATAATTCAGTGATTTCCCCCTTTCCTTTTCTCCCTCCAACCCCTCTCATAAACACCTCGCTCACTCTCAATTTTTTTTTCTATGTGCTCTTTCTGGGGGAAGATTGTTTGTCCCACTTTCAACATTCCTTAGTTACTCATAGTTCTTTGCATAGGGCTGAGGTCCCATGATCTTTTCCCTCATCCACTTTGGCATGTCCCTTTTTGTTATCTTTGTTCGGCTCATGTCTAGTCAGTCATGCTGGGGAGACTTTATGCTAGGACTTTAGTCCTAGCTGACAGTGCTAGGAGACACCCCCTCTTCCTCAACATTCCCTGAGCCTTGGGTGCAGCAATTGTTTTGTAAATGTGTCCATCAGGACTGTCTGTGGCAAAGCGAAGTTTCCTTGATGAGGGGTAAGGATTACAGTTCTCTTAGGCTTATAAGGAATGATCATAGAATATAGTTAGGAATTATGCTGGTTTAGTAAAGTGGTGGGTGTGGGTTCTCCTCCAAGATCCAGGACTTCACAAACCTTGGGTGGTTGGCAAGTTTTCCAGTGCCAGACATGGTTTCTTTCTCATTGAGTTGAATGGGTCGTATGTCCAATTAGAGAACTGCTGTATGGATTCCACAGCTGTGCCTTTAGGGTTATGTTGCTGTGCTGGTCATTGCTGTGCATCATGGGCACTATAGCTGGGTGGGGCTGATGCTTGCTGCCCTCCATTGGAAGCTTGCATGATGCTTTCTGGTACCATGAAAGCTAGTCCTCATGGAGGAGGCCTTCAATCCCTTCCATCCCAGGAACCACCAGCTATAGCCTTTGAAGTGCATGCTGTGTCTTCAGCAGTAAGAATTTACCTACCTAGCCGGGCATGGTGGTGCACGCTTTTAATCCCAGCACCCGGGAGGCGGAGGCAGGTGGATCACCGTGAGTTCAAGGCCAGCCTGGTCTACAAAGCGAGTCCAGGACAACCAAGGCTAACACAGAGAAACCCTGTCTCGGGGGTGGGAGGGGTGGGGGAGAGGGAAGAATTTGCCTTCCTCTGGGAAGGGGGACTCAATAGCTATAGACCATAATGTTTGGGGAGTCTTTTGTACAGCCTTGGCTAACACTCAGAAGATGGCTTCTCATGCCTGGCTGGGGTTTTTGTTAGTCTTTGGCTCTTGGAGAAAGTATTGTCAGTCCAGATAAGAAAAAAATGCATACATTTTAACTATGGCTGCATATTATAGACAGGCTTGTGTGCTTTATTGGCTTCTTTTTTAGACACGTAGTTAGTCAGTAGTACGATTCCTCATGAGGTTCAGGCATTCTTATGTTATTTTCCCATCCTCCCGCCTTCTGTATCTCTCTTCTCACTAATTAGAGCCCTCCGTTTTCCTATTTCCATAATCATATTACTTGTAACCTGCTCTATTGCTCCTCTAGCCCCCTGTAGTAGAAATGATCCCATTTTATTTCTTCATTTCTGTAGTTACTACAAGCTACGTGCTCACGTTTGAAGATGTGGAATTAGGAGCCTCAGTGAGAGAGAACATGCAATGTTTGTCTTTTTGGGTCTGCGTTACCTGGCTCAATATTACCTCTTCTAGTTTCACCCCTGTACAAGCGAAGTTCATGGTTTTATTTTTCTTTAAAGCTAAGTTGTATTGCGTTGTGTATGCATACCATATTTTCATTTTCCATTTGTTGGCTGAAGGTCAGTTGGGTTGTTTCCGCTTCCCAGCGAGCCTAAGAAGAGCAACAATAAACATGGCTGAGAAACTGTCTGTGACGTGTGATGTCAAGGGATGCTTCGCTGGGTCGAGCGACAGACTTTTAGCTCATTTTATTTTGTTTTATTTTGATTTTTTGAGACAGGGCTTCTCTGTGTGGCTGTTGTTGTCCTGGACTTGCTTTGTAGACCAGGCTGGCCTCGAACTCACAGCGATCCACCTGTCTCTGCCTCCCGAGTACTGGGATTAAAGGTGTGTGCCACCATGCCCAGACTACTTTTAGCTCAAAAGGCATATCCCACAAAAATCTTCACTTACTAGGAGATTGGGATAGATGTGAGGACATCCTACTGAGACTCTAGGTAAGAGAAATATAGGAGATGGGGAAATAGAAGGACCCAGAGGGTCCTAGAAACCTACAAGAAGAACATTGTGATGGGTGAATTGGGGCCCAGGGGGTTCTGCTCAAACTATTGCACTAACCAAGGACAATACAATAGTAAGCATCAAACCCCTACTCTGATCTACCCAATGGACAGGACATTCTCCACAGTTATGTGGAGAGCAGGGACTGACTTTGACATGAACTCTGGTGCTCCATATTTGACCACTTCCCCTTGGTGGGGAGGCCTGCTGGCACTCAAAGAAAGAATAAGCAGGCTACCAAGATGAGACTTGATAGACTGTGACCATATAGTGGAGGAGGAGGTCCCCTTCGGTCTTAGACCTAGGGGAGGGGAATAGGGTGAAAGCGGGAGGGAAGGAGGAATGGGAGGATACAAGTGAGAGGAAAACAATTGAGTTGTAATCTGAATAAATTAATAAAATTAAAAAAAAAAAGAATTCTCCATATTGGTTTCTACAGTGGCTGCACCTGTTTGTATTCCCTCCAACAGTGAATGAGGAAGATTCTCCTTTTCCCATATCCCCACCAGCATTAGTTAATGTTTTTGTTGATCTTTTCATTAAGACTGCAGGAAGATGAGCCTCACGGTTCTTCTTGGTTGCACTTCCCTAATTACTAGAAAAGATGAACTTTTTTTTCAAGTTATTTCTTAGTCATTTGCTTTTTATTCTTTTGAGAACTCTTAAGTCCCCAGATCACTCTTTAAGAGTTATTTATGTATTACATGCATGAATGCTTTGCTTACATGTATGTGTGTGTATGCATGTACATACTTGGTGGATCCCCTGGGACAGGGGTTACAGGTGGCTGTGGCCCACCATATGGGCACTGGGAATTGGAATTCAAGTATTCTTAACCACTGTGCAAACTCTTCAGCCCCTGGCTCATTTTTCTGAATGAATCATCTGTTATTGGTTGTTGCTTATCTGTTGTTTGTTTGTTTATTTTTTGGGATTTCTTTTTTTAGTTACAAGTTATTATCTGTATTAGCAACCATATAGAAATGCAATAGCATCCATTGTTTATAAATGGACTTTTCAGTGGTGTATGAAGTTTTGTATTTCTAAAAGGAATTAATGGATGTAATTAACTTACATAGGTAAGCGATTGGTTAGTTCTGACTCAGGGTTTTGATAGCAGTAGTCCAAAATCAAATAGACCATTGCATTGGCCTTTTTTGAAGGTGCTGGATATATCAGGGACTGGATGGGAGACTATTCCAAGGATGAGATTAGGATCCCATAATTCAGTGAGCTAAGTTGCTACAGTAGTGCACCCTCCAGTGCACAGACCTTGTGGAAGACTTATCCAAGCCTTAGTAGGTGCAATATAAATAAATTAGACCTTGTTTAGATCCAGGTTATTCAAGAACTAGGCTGGGAGTGAGAGCTGCTTTGCCTTTCAGGTCAATGTTATCAAAGGATGTCACCAGTCAAGCATTGGGAAGAGGAGTCCGGCAACATACAGCTCCGTCTAGACCTTCATGGTCAACCGAAGGCTCATGGAAAGGAGTGGTCAGGACTCTCAGGGAGCATGCAGTAACCACGAAATACTTTCAAGAAAACTATCTGCCAGGACAGTCTACAAGGGACACAAGCCTATTGGAGAGTCCACACAATTGTCCATCCAGGAAACCTGACTTAGTACTGATGTCATCATCAGTGAAGGCCTAGGGGTCTCTTCTCAGGGAAGGAAGGTGGACACAGAAAGGGCTGAACCAGCAAAGGCAGAGTCAAAGCAAATTATTTTAACTTGGAAACACAACCTCTTCACTCCAGAATCCCACTATATCTCTGGATACATCCCTGGTTTCTATCATCTTCAACTGCACTACCAGGTGGGGATCACCTATGCGCAGCTGCTCACAGATCCCAGCATACAGAAGAGCCCTGCTCGGTTCAGTCACCTATGTCCAAGGCCAAGTTTATCGAGGACTTCAGCAAACCCAAGCCACCATGGATTCCCAGCAGGGACCTGACAGAGCCTTATATCCCACACCATACCAGTCTGAAACCCTACAAGAATTTTGAGATCCTGGGCCAGCTCCCATGCCAGGAGGTGGATACTCAGGTGCCCCCAGAGGTAGAGAACATATCCAGACAGGTTCCACTGGCTGCAGGCTTCATGCCTTATCCTCCCTACCCAGCATGGCCTCTTCAGGAGACCCCAGGGAGGTACCAGCTATACCACTGCAGGAGGGATGAATACCTGCCATGACATCCCCCCAGGAGGCACTAGATATGGGCAGATTCCAGCAACTGCCCCAGCTAGACCACCCCTACCTAATCTAACGCAAGGCCATCTCAGCCATGCAGGACAACTACATGCTGACATTCAGCAACAGCACCTGAAGAGCCTATCAGAAGCAACTAGAGAGGCAGAGCCACATACTATGTATTGTTTTAATGGTGATATCTGTACAAGTGGGGTCAGGACACAGGACAGCAAATGCACAGTGGACATGGCTAGCAGACCGGTTGTGAATGAATAAAGAGTTCACACTGCTCCCATGCTTTAGTGGCTAAGGCAGCTCTAGGCCACCTCCTCCTCAGCCGCCACCTCAAACTCTCCCTCCTCCTCAGCGATTGCCTCCTGGCACTGCTGGTACGCAGACACACCAGGCCATTCATGTTGCACTCAGCCACAGGGAACTCCATCTCATCCATGCCCTCACCAATGTACCGGTGCAGGAAGGCCTTGTGTTGGAACATGGCTGTGAACTGCTCTGAGATGCATTTGAACAGCACCTGCTGATGAAGGTGGTGGACATTTTTAGGCCCAGAGCTGTCTGTGGACAGCTGTTTTCACGTTGTTGGGGATCCATTCAATAAAGTAGCTGCTGTTCTTGTTTTGGACATTAAGCATCTATTTGTCCACTTCCTTCATAGACACGCGGCTCCTGAACACAGCAGCCACTGTCAAGTCATGCCCATGTTGGGGATCACAGGCAGCCATCATGTTCTGTCAGGGCACGGTATTGCTGGCTGCCCCGGCTGGTCAAGGGGGCAAAGCTAGGTATGAAGACGTGTAGGTGAGGGAAGAGCACCGTATTTACAGCCAGCTTCCAAAGGTCAGCATTTATCTGGCCAGGGACTCTTAGGCAAGTGGCTACCCAACTCATGGTGGTGGACACTAGATGGTTCAGGTCACCATAAGTGGATGTGGTCAACTTTAGGGTTCTGAGGCAGATGCCATAGAGTGCTTCATTATCAATGCAATAGGTCTCACCTGTGTTTTCAGTAAGCTGGTGTACTGAAAGGGTGGCGTTGTAGGGCTCAACCATTGTGTCTGACAGCTTTGGGGGAGGTACCACAATGAAGGTGTTCATGATTATATATGGGTACTCCTCCCGGATCTTTCTGATAAGGAGGGTACCCATCCCAGACCCAGTCCCCCATCCAGGGAGTGGGTCAGCTGGAAGCCCTGCAGGCAGTCACAGCTCTCAGCTTCCTTCCTCACAATGCCGAACACCAAGTCAACCAGCTCTGTACCTTCTGTGTAGTGCTCCTTGGCCCAATTGTTCCCAGCCCCACTCTAACCTGTAAGAGAAAACAGCTGGTCACTAACTAGGTTACGTGCCCAAGGGGCCAAATGACATGAGGTGACACTTTTTTTTTTTTCTGTGACAGGGTTTCTCTGTGCAGCCTTGGCTGTTCTGGACTTGCTTTGTAGACAGACTTGGCCTCAGTCTCACAGTGATCCATCTGCCTCTGCCTTTCAAGTGCTGGGATTGAAGGTGTGTGCTACTACCACCTGGCTGAAACTCTGTGAAAGAAAGAAAGAAAGAAAGAAAGAAAGAAAGAAAGAAAGAAAGAA
>OU015750.1:81014439-81035274 GCA_907169655.1 Acomys percivali
TGTGAGCATGTACACACACACACACACACACACACACACACACACACACACACACATGAACACACATATATTCACACATGCAGGTAGGGGCCGCCATTTTGAAACAGATGCCTAGCGCTGAAGCCAGTTATTATTTGCATCTACAAAACAAAAGGAGAGAACTACCTGTAACTAACTTGTTGTTTGTGTTCATCACAGGAAGGTTGACAGCTTGTTCTACTCCTCAGTGACCTCCATTGTGTGTGCTCCTCTTATCTTCTCTGTCATCTGTCTTTATAATCAGAATACTTAACTATTTATAGGTAACATGTCTTTTGCTTTGAGAGTCAGAGCAGTACACTGAATTTTAAAAGATCAATGGGGCTGGGCAATGGTGACGCCCACCTCTAATCCCCCAGCACTCGGGAGGCAGAGGCAGGCAGATCGCTATGAGTTTGAGGCCAGCCTGGTCTACAAAGTGAGTCTAGGACAGCCAAGGCTACACAGAAAAACCCTGTCTCCAAAAACCAAAAAAACCAAAAAAACAAAAAAACCCAAGAAAAAAGCTCAACATCCTTAGTCATCAGGGAAATGCAAATCAAAACGACTCTGAAATTCATCTTACACCTGTCAGATGGCTAAGATCAAAAACTCCACATGGGTGGGGTGCGGGACTTTTGAAGTTCAAATGAGCAAGGGAGCAACTGTAGAGAAAAGGACAGGATCAGCACAGAGGCCGTGCAGGAGCCATTGGTTTCAGACCCGCCCTCCTCGCTCACAGGGGCTTCTCCCAGGCTGCCTCAGAGGCATGCTGAGGGACTCCTGCCCTTTAATCCACCTGAGCACCCAGTGTAATGCTTCACAGGGTAACTCACAGCCGGAACGTGCAGAGCATCCATCTGGGGCAGAGCTTGTCCTCTTGCCCCTCATCCTGTAAACAAGGAACGGCCTTTATTCAAGTGAGAGGAAACGGAAGAGGAAGGAGGGGACACTGGCTCAGCTGGCCTGCAGTTTGGGGGAACAGATGTTTTCCTAGTTTATTGTTCACAGAGAATGCTGACAGGTCAGTATAAACCGAACTCTCAAAAACAGTGTCATCTATAAATCACGTCATACCTTTCTTCAGCTTTGGAGAGACAAAATCTTGAGGGTGAATTGGAAAGTAAGGACAGGATTACAAACTCAAGTTTGTGAAACGCTGCATCTCAGCTATAAGAACTGAGGACTGGAACCAAGGTGGAGTCTTGGGGGTGGGGGGATGGATATTTTTTCAGACTTCTGAGTTTGAGTCTAGCCTGATTTATTATTTTTTTTTTTTAAGGCAGGATTTTACTATGTAATTTTAGCTTTGGGTGACCTCAGTACTCACTGCATAGCCCAAGCTTGACTGGAACTCTCAAACGCTGAGGCTGCAGCCATGTGCCAGACTGTCTCTCATTTTCAATTATGAGATTTTATTTTGCTTTAGTGTTTTTCAAGTATGCTGCCAAGTATCAAATAACAGGAAATGGATTTATTTCAGTAATAAAATATCAAACCAAAATGAAGAAGATCCCCCCCCCCCGTGCCTGCTAGTAAAAGTTCAAGTTAGGTTTCTGAGCGGGTCTGTCCTCTTCCCTGACCATCAAAGCTCGTTGTGTGATGCAGTGGCTCCCCTAAAGACTGACAGCATGGATGTCAAGCACACAGGACAGAGGTAGTTTGAAGGGCTTCCAGGGGGCCTGGAATTTCACCGATGCTCAGTAAGTTCACATCTCTTTAACCTCAAGACAAAAGAGTTTGAAGTTTAATGCACCAAGAGAGCATCTCTAATAGAAGTTGAACATACATACTTGAAGAATGAGCAAATGCGACATTACAACAAACCCAGGAACATGGACGTGTTCTCTCTCTCTCTCTCTCTCTCTCTCTCTCTCTCTCTCTCTCTCTCTCGGACATCTAGAGATCTGAAACTTTAATCATGAACGTTTCAATGCATTTCCTTTACCTGTCACAGGTGCTTTATACCCACATGTTTTCCGAGGCCTTCCCTGTGGGGTTACATTAGGCCAGTTCCTCTCACCGTGTGTTAGATATCTGTATCCATCCAGCCTTTAAACTGGAGTAATTGTGTATGTTCTTTGAGGTCTTGAAGTTTCCTTTCCCATGAAGTTTCTAAGTTTCTTTGTACCATCCCTGCCATGGCAGCCTGGCCTGGGAGGAGATGAGGTCCAGACAAGTCTGTCCCTGCTGGAACAGCATCCTGCTGCCCCATGCTAACTGCAGTGTTCTTGTGTATTTGATCTCCGTTGTCTTTGCATAGGTCTGGTTATGTTTCTACACTGTTGTTCACGCTGAATTGTTTCCCACGTCTTCCAAAATGTAAATAGTTTTAAGGCACTGAAATTCCCTAATGGTCTGCTACAAATGTATTTATTTATTTGCTTGTTTGTTTATTATTTATTTTCGAGTCAGGGTTTCTCTGGGTAGACTTGGCTGTCCAGGACTCACTTTGTAGACCAGGCTGGCCTTGAACTTACAGAGATCCACCTGCTTCTGCCTCCTCAAGTGCTAGGGAAATGTATTTATTTTGATATTGGCCTCTACAGCCCTGCCTCCCCTGCTCCATAGCACACTCCCCCCCCCCCAGGACATTTTCAAAATTGACATATGGTAATCATGCATCGTTATGGGGTATAATATGTATACATGTATACAATGCTCAAATCACTGTGATTAGTATGTCCACCCCTTAGCTTATTATTTTTTTATGTTGAAAAACTTTGGATTCTCTTCTAGTTCTTTGTAAATTTGTGTCACAAATTATTGTGGAGCATAGTCACTTTACTACACCAGAACTAAACTCTCGTGTAACTCATAACATGTTGACCTTGAACACAGACAGACAGGATCTGTGTCTTGGCTTCCAGGGTTGCCACCCTCTCGGAGGAAGCTTCACTCTTCCACTATGAATTCTCTCTAGCCATCGCTGTAGCATTTGCCTAGGCATGAAGCAGTAAGTGGTTAATACAAAAAGCTTGGAGCAGGTGATTCATATTCAGTTGTAATTGTGCCCTCTTCCTTGATAGCCTGAGTACATCCTGAAGTTATTTGCCTTTTTAAAAATGTGTTCCTGCTCTCGGTATTGAAACCTACTTTTTTTTTTTTTGTATGTATGACTTTTTTTTTGGATGCATGCGCCAATGCTCAATATTATAAGTAGTTACACCTTTGCCCAATTTCACTGAAAATAAATGTCAGATGCTGGGTGGTACCTGACTCATCAAGCTTCTCCAAAGCATTTGTTAGAGCCTGCTTGTGTCTGTGGAAGATGAGCTGGCATGTGGCTTTAATGGAGACATGGACTGACACAAATGATTTTTAAAATACATTTTATTAATTTATTCATATTACATCTCAATTGTTATCCCATCCCTTGTATCCTCCCATTCTTCTCTCCCTCCCATTTTCCCCTTACTCCCCTCACCTATGGCTGTGACTGAAGAGGACCTTCTCTCCCTGTATATGCTCATAGGGTATCAAGTCTCTCTCTCTTTTTTTTTTTTAATGAAGTATTGCTCATTTCCTCAATATTCTCCACAGAGGCCGCTATTGATGGACAGGGCTTGCTCTCAGATGGTGAGGGACTCTCAGCTTCATTCTATGCCTCTCATTCACATTTGAGGTAGTAGAATTTTTGCTCTGGCCTGACATCTTTGAAAAAGCCTTTTAAAGAAAATGTTTGATGGTGACTCCACTGGATTTTCTTTTGATATTCCTGTAATTCATGGACATCCTCAGTAGGCTGTGTAGAATAAGGCAAAAGCAGTCTCCCTCCACAGAAATGAAACTTCCCTGTTTGGGCTGCTTCTGTGTGTGTGTGTGTGTGTGTGTGTGTGTGTGTGTGTGTGTGTGTGTGTCTTTTTCTTTTCTGGGTAATGTATTCATTTCACTAACCACAGCTTTGTTTTGATAATCTTTGCAAGGTTAAGACAAATATTGCTTTTGAGCTAGGCAGACTTACAGAAGGGAGAATTCTAGAATATGACTCATCTTTCTCTGACTGAACGTGTGATTCTACTGTGTTGATTCGGGCCCTTGATAACTTAGAGAGAGAGGGACATTTCTCGGAACATCACAGCGTGAAGCTTGAATTCAAAGGCTCAGAAGGTTGTACTTGCCTTCTGGAAAGATTTTTGAAAACTGCGTCTGCTCAAGCAGAGTCGGGGTGCACTGCAGCATGTGTGTGTGAAGACTCCCAGGGAATGCCTACACTCATCACACCAGGGCTCCATCCTTTCCTTCTTTCACTCCAGCTGTGATGGGAGCTGGGTTTTATGAATGTCCACTGTGTTCTAGACTCTTTTATGTATGTATGAAAGGCATTGCCACATGCTTGGAAGGTGGTGACCACATGGAGTTTTGTCATGTTTACTACTGCTTAGTAATTCTTTTTTGTAGAAATGTGATGTATTTAATATTACAGTGCAAATATATATATATATATTCCTTTCTCAACTGTGTGTGTGTTTATGTGTATGTGTGTGTGTGTGTGTGTGTGTGTGTGTGTGCATCTATGACACTATACTGGGAAAACAGGCTGTTGGAAAATAGATTTACTTTGTAGTAGAATTCACTCTTTTTCTTGCTATTTGAATTATAGACAACCTTAGGGTTCTGTGGAGGTTTTCTTTTTCCCCTAGGAGTTAGGCTGTGACATAGGTGTTTAAAAAACAAAGTTATTTAAAAGCACTTAGTTGGGCTAGTAAGATGGCTGAGCAAGTAAGGAAACTTACCATGAAGGCCAGTGACCTGCGTTAGTAGATGCCTGAAAGCCATCAGCCATCTTGCGGGAGCTGTCCTCTGACTGGTCACATGCACATCCAGTGATATGTGCCCCTCCCCCAGATTAACAAATGATTGTTTGAAGATTGATTCATTAAGGCCACCATAAATTCTTTAGACTATGCTGTGTTAGCTCCTGAACCTGAATGTACTTCCTGAAAGTACATTGCTATTAGGAGGCAGAGGCTTCCTGGTCTCTCAGCCTTGGCTCTATAACCATTTGATTGGCTTCCCTTCTCCCCACCCCTGGCCACCCCAGTAGCTGCTTGTATAAAAAGAGTAGCTTAGACTGGAAATAGATAACTTTTGGATAGCCTTAGCCCTATAATTTTGAGTCTCTAAATTTTCCTAAGGCTTAGGTCCTCTTGATTATAGCCGAGTTCTCAGAGCCTTGGTAAGGACAAAAGGTCTGCAAATTATTAAACAGAATGATGGAAAATAATTTTCTAGCTATTTTCAGAATACTTCAGGAGAACAAGCTATTGGGTACAAGGACACTCAAGGAGCTGTGTGTCCCTTAAATCGGCAGCTCGACATTTGGGGGAAAATCTTTGTAGTACACATCGTAAAGATATGTGGAAATTTAGCAGTTCCACTTCAAAAGCAGGCCAATGGTCCATGTGTGTCCAACCAGGCCTCAGGCCACTCACCCCACAATAGCCAAGCATGCAGCCCAACTCAAATTGGAAGGTAAGGTGACTTAAAACACTATGAGATTTGTGTGTGTGTGTGTGTGTGTGTGTGTGTGTGTGTGTGGTATGAGTGTGTGGTGTGGGTGTATAAGTGTGTGTGGTCTATGTGTGTGTATATAATGTGTATATGTGGTATGACACTCTTGAATTAACTGTATTCTTTGTTTGTTTTTTGTTTTTTGTTTTTTGAGACAGGGTTTCTCTGTGTAGCCTTAGCTGTCCTAGACTCACTTTGTAGGCCAGGCTGGCCTCAAACTCACAGCGATCTGCCTGCCTCTGACTCCCCAGTGCTGGAATTAAAGGTGTATGCTACCATGCCCATCTCCTATTCCAAATTTTGTAAAGTAGTTCACTAGTTTCCTAAAAATTCTTCCACAGAGAAAGAATATTCAACCAATGATACAAAGACATAAATTCAACAAAGAAAGCAAATTATACCAAAATTTGCAGAAATAGATATTTTTTCTGTGATTCTAGGTTGCTATTAATGGATGAAACAATTTCAATAGGTTCTTGGGAAATGAAAGTCTTGCCACAATATCAAATTTTCTCATGGACTTAAAAGTATGTACTATATTTAAAAGCAATTAACAGTTGTTTCTAAGGGCTTTGTATTCCCAACACACACACACACACACACACAGTATAAAGCTTGATTTTAATTCACAAATAATTTTTACTTTCATTTTGGTAGCAATAAGCTCTGCACACCCTGATTCTCAGAGTTCTGTGAGAGCACAGGAAGTTAGGAGTCACATGACCACCTCTGCTGTACTCAGATAGGCCTATGTGAAGGCAGGCCAGGGGGGAAGTCATATCAGGAAGCCAAGAATGAGTCTATCTTGAACAGAACAAAGCTGCAGAAGAGTTCTCGGGTGTGTGTTGGCCGAGTGCATGATTATAGCCTATGAATCGTGGCCTTCACAAATAATTCGTTTAGTGCTTCAGTTGCCAACCCTGATTGACAAGGCTGCTGAGTTTGTAAAAACAATGCTGCACATTTTGAATCCTTTTTCAAAATGATGTTTTAATTAGTGTATTTGTGCATTTCTATGTGGGTACCTGTGTGTGAGTGTAGGTGCCTAAAGATGCCAGAGGCACCAAAGCCAGACTTATAGGCAGTTGTGACCTGCCCCAAGTGTGTGCTAGGAGCTGAACTTGGTTGTTCTTGTGCTCTTAACCACTGAACCATCCCTCCAGCAAGGTATATAGGATATATAGAATGTTTTTAATTCTAGTAGTTTATATCTTTATTTCTGCAGACCTTTGTTATTCTATGCTTCTTATAAGTCTCACAAAACAAGTTCTTTTTTTTTTTTTTTTTTTTTGAGACAAGGTTTCTCTGTGTAGCCTTTGCTGTCCTTAGCTCACTTTGTAGACCAGGCTGGCCTCGAACTCACATCGATCCACCTGCTTCTGCCTCCCGAGTGCTGGGATTAAAGATGTGCGCCACCATGCCCGGCTAACAAATTCTTTTTAATGTCACCAACTTGTGCAGTTGTGTTACGTATGCCAGTCAGGAAAACAGTGGAGTTGGGGATAACATCTGTTTTTTGTTTTGTTTTCTTACAGTTTTTGTTTATATATTCTTCCAAGGCACAAATCAACCAATTCTTTCCTTTTCTTTTTCTCTTTAGTTTATTTTGGCTTTTCAAGAGAGGGAGAAAAGGCGGGGGGGGGGGGGCACAGCGGGGGGGTTGCTCTTAGTGCATAGATCAGTGGGCAGCTTGCAAGAGGGGGGGGTCTCTGTCAACGAGTCAGGTATCTCCCCTGCCCATGACCCGCACCCCATCTTGCAGCTTTGCTCTGTTATCAGAAGACTTCCAGAAGTTTCTCTCAGAGCTCTTGATCTGTTTGTCTCCGCCCCCATGTCTTTGCCCCTGCTGTGAGAGATCTTTTGGGGGTGGGGGTGGGGGTGGGGTAGAAGCAGCCTTGGAGCCTTTGCCATCTATTTCTAGCTAAGACTTATATTTGAACATATCTGCCTATACAACTTTAGATTTCCCAAACTATGTCTTCATGCATAAGCAAACGCCAACTTTTCTAGTATTTGTAGCCCTAGGATGTTCTTCATCCATACCGTAGTCTCTAGTTGTATTAATAACATGGCCCTCGTGATCCTGAGTGATGAGGAGAAAGAAAACTGAAGGAAAAGTTAGTCACGCAATGCACCTCGCTTTGTTGGACGGTGTCTAGTTTCAACATGGCAAGTGGATTCACGGAGGAACCCTGTGACCTTTGACATTCACAATTCTGCTCTTCCAAGGCCCTTTCCTGCCTCTGTGGTTACAAACTTAATTTGCCATTGTTGGGCATTTTTTTTCAGAAAGAATGAAAGGATGTTTATAATGACCAGTGCACTTTTGTTTCATTTCTATGGGCAGAATACTTTTCTAGAAAGGATAAAAAACAAACAAACAAACAAACAAACAACAACAAACAACTGCTTCAGGAGCTGGGCATGGTGATGCACGCCTTTAATCCCAGGGCCTCGGGAGGCAGAGGCAGGTGGATCACTGTGAGTTCAGCCTGGTCTACAAAGTGGGTCCAAGCCACCCAAGACTAACACAGAGAAACCCTGTCTTGAAAAAACAAACAAAAAACCTAAAACAAACAAACAAACAAAAAACTGCTTCAAAGCACACACAGAAAATACATGTGTGTGTTGCCTTTTAAAATGCCAGAAAATACATGTGTGTGCTGGCTGGCATGTAAATCTCCAAGTGCTGCATTTATCCTGTTTGTTGGAACTTGAGAGCTTTGTTCTGTTGCTCTCCTGCTCTTCCCTCTAGTTATCTGCAGGGCTTTTTTTTTTTTTTTTTTTTTTTTGGTTTCTCGAGGCAGGGTTTCTCTGTGTAGTGTTGGCTGTTTTGGACTCAGTTTGTAGACCAGGCTGGCCTCGAACTCACCATGATCCACCTGCATCTGCCTCCTAAGTGCTGGGATTAAAGGCATGCGCCACCACGCCCAGCTCAGGGCTCTTGAGGGAAACAGTATCATTACGTCCACAGCTGGGGCGGTAACAACATTAAAGTGCTCACACTCAACAACTGCACACACACCCTGGCTCATATGCTCTGTTTCTGCCACCTACAAGCTAGGAGGTGTCACCTTCCTCAAGTCTAGAGTAGGCGTAATTCTAATATATCTTTTAGGGTTCTTCTATGAGTAAACAAGAAACCGTATTGACAGGTCTAAGGAAGAGGAAGTACACAAATATTAGAAAACAATATTTATTAGCACTAAATTCCTTAACTGTAAGAAGTTCCCCCAGCCTCCCCCCCCATCCCCCCCACCCCCGCTGCCCCTTAAATGTTTGCAAGAAGCCCTAAATTAGTCTCTAGCCCTAACAGTTGCATATTACTCTGAGTATGACTCATATATATTTTCCCCTAGAGGAACAGTTAAAATAACTTCCATAATGAGCTTGAAATGTTTGAAGCTGTCCAGAAAAAGGCAAAGGTTCATCCCTCTTTGACCCAGATAGAATTAGTAAAATGTGTCATTTCCCAGGAAGTCGATTGCAGTTCCTGTAGACAGAGTGTTTTTAGCTGCCGCTTCCCTGCACAGAACTGACCAGAATGGAAGCTTTCAAGAATTACTCATGATAAAGTCCAGTGAAACACCAGCAAGGCAGCTGGGAGCACTTCTTTCATGTTAGTCAGCCATACTCTAAGCCTCAGTGTTAACACTTAGGTAAGAGATAAGTTCATAACTGGTTAATCTACTCAAGTTCTTGTTGTAATGTATAACTATAAATTTAGTTTATTTATTTTTGTTTTTATTGTTTGGTTTTTTTGAGACAGGGTTTCTCTGTGTAGCCTTGGCTGAACTGGGCTTGCGTTGTAAACCACAACTCAAACTCACAGTGATCCCACCTGCTTCTGCCTCCTGAGTCCTGGGATTAAAGATATGTGCCACCACGCCTGACCAGAAAATATTAATAAGTGTATTGATTCTACTTCAATCTTGGTTTCTTCCCAGTGCAATGTTTTATTACTAAGTAGGAGCCTATGTCAAAAGGTGAACAGATGGTAAACTATTCCATACTCACAGCACTGAACTTAAGAATTTTTCAAATGATTTTTGAACACAGTTGTCAAATTGTCAAACACAGCAGTACTACCGCCAACCTATTTTTAACAATGTATTTGAGTGCATAAATTACAGCTCTCTCTTCCCCCGTCTGTGGCATCCACCACATGTGAGGAGGATGAATGAAGTGCATGTTTAAGCTGTCTTGATGTTTTTAATTACTTTCTAAGATGACTCATAACTGGAAGCGTTTGGCGTGAGTGCAAAAGCTAGAAATGTTAACATTTTCAAGGGCATGAAATGTCTGAATGGGTGAGGGGACATCAAAAGTGGGTGTTTGTTGTATTGTTTTTTTTTTTTTTATAAAGAGGATCTATGCAAGAATTTTCATAGAGAATCAAAAATGTGCTATGAGTGCTGGTAGAATTTAGGTTATGATATAAGAACACCCTTTTACTGGTTCATGTCTGTGGCTCTGTTCCCTTCCAAGATGACATCGTAAAACTCTGAATCTATTTTTAACCCACTGTGTACACCAGTCGTCCTAGCTGTCTGTCTGCCTGTGGCAGGCAAATCTTCAGCCCCATATCAACACAACTTACAGGGAAGAAACAAAGAGGAGCCTGAAGAATTTCTGTGTAATGAGTAGGCTTCAAAATGTACATATAATGTTGTAGAATTCAATTTGTATCACAGTTAATTTTCTGCCTGAACCCAAATGTCATTTGAACTTGTGAAATAGCTGAATTGTAACATGCCCATTATGACTAATTCATTAAATAAGCGAAGATACCATAATTAGGTAGAGCTATGGCTTAATTATTGTTTTGGTTTCTAGTGGACAAAATCTGTCATTATCAATTGAGTCGTGAGAGAGTTGGTAGGGCCCCCAGCATGATGCCCAGAGATGAAAGAATTCAGTAAAGGAAGGAAGGAGGATAGAAGAGAAGTGAAGTTATAAAGGAGGCCCAGGGGAGAGCAGGGAACATGTAATAAAATCAAGGGTTTCTAAAACCCAGAGCATTGAAGATCAGTTACCTTTGCACAAGGTGGTGGAATGAAGGGACCCTTTACATTTTCCCATACAAGGTCATAGAAAAGACAAAAGGATACACTTTGACCTACTTTCCCTCTGGCTGGTTGTCTCTTCCTGCAATTCCACCCCCCTGCCCCCCCCAACTTAACCTGAACTGGTGAACACTTTGGTGCTACTGGCATGTGCACGCAAGCCACTTGTCTGACCAATTCGAATACAAGATCGAAACTGAAGGAACCTTCAGCTTCACTTCATTCTTCCTCTATTTAGTGGAAGACCTGGGATGTGGGAAAGATGAGGTCAGATGCAGAGGGAAGAGAAAGGAAGACAGCATGACCTGAGGGGGAGAAGGATGTACATGTAGGTGAGGTGAGAGACTCTCTCAGGACAGGAAGTGAGAATGACCTTGGAGCAGGGAGGGAGCCATCTCCTTGGGCACTAGGGAGCCAGTGAAGGTTTGTAAGTAACATGCATTGAAGTAGGCCTTGGTAGAGGTTGGGTTCAGTAACAACATGCAAAAGAGTTTAGAGGAGGTGACAAGAATGGGCTAAAGAGCTGGTGGTGGTGGCACATGTTTTTCATCCCAACATTTGGGGTGTGGGGTGGAGGAGATGGGTGCGGGTAGTGGGGCAGAGGTAGTGGGATCTCTGAGTTTGAAGCCAGTGAGGGCTACATAGTGAGTTCCGGTACAGCCAGGGCTACACAGAGAAAGCCTGTCTTGAAAAACAAACATAACAAGCCTGGTGGTGGTGGCGCACGCCTCTAATCCCAGCACTCAGGAGGCAGAGGCAGGTGGATCGCTGTTAGTTCGAGGCCATCCTGGTCTGTAAAGTGAGTCCAGGATAGCCAAGGCTACACAGAGAAAACAGGACAGCCAAGGCTACACAGAGAAACCCTGTCTCAAAAAACAAACAAACAAACAAACAACTGGACAAACAGAGTGGAGCTAACACCTAGGTATAAGTCCTAACTTAAGACAATGAGGGCAGAAAGGCGAGCACTGTGGAAAGACCCCTGTAAGGGAGAGGCTGGAAATCCTAAGCAGTCAACTGTAGAGAGGCAGGAATCCATAATAGGGTCTTTTTAAAGGAACTTTTGTGTGTGAATTCACTATGATCTGAAAGAAAAGACATTTTTGAAAAATGTACATACTTTGAAAGGGGCCTGGATGGCGGCTCAGCAGAGGACACTGGTTTGACTCCCAGCATCCACATGAGAGTTTGCAATTGTCTGTTTTGTTTTATTTTGTTTGAGACAGGGTTTCTCTATGTAATAGCCTTGGCTGTTCTGGACTCACTTTGAAGACCAGGCTCGCCTTGAACTCACAGAGATCCACCTGCCTCTGCCTCTCGAGTGCTGGGATTAAAGGCGTGCGCCACCACACCTGGCACTCACAATTGTCTGTAACTCCTATTCCAGGAGATCCTAGGCTCTCTTCCTGCCTTCACAGGCACTAGACACACACGTGTGAACAAATCAGCCATATACATAAAATAAATATATAAAAATTTTTTAGCTGGGCAGTGGTAGTGCATGCCTTTAATCTCAGCACTTTGGAGGCAGAGGCAGGCAGATCTTCTGAGTTCAAGGCCAGCCTGCTCTACAAAGTGAGTCTAGGTCAGCTGAGGCTACTCAGAGAAACCCTGTCTTGGGAAAAAAATATTTTTTTAAATAAATTTGTTTATTTATTTATATACAGTACTCTGCATGTTCTCCTGCAGGGCAGAAGAGGGTGTTATATCACATTATAGATGGTTGTGAGCCACCATGTGGTTGCTAGGAACTGAACTCAGAACCTCTGGAAGAGCAGTCAGTGCTCTTAACCTCTGAGCCATCTCTCCAGCCCAATTTTTTTTTTAAATGTGGAAGAGTTGGCTAGTTTTATGTTGGTTTGATGCAAGCTACAGTTGTATGTAAGCAGGCAAGCCTATAGGGCATTTTCTTAACTAGTGATTGCTAGGGGCGGGCCCAGCCCATTGTGAGTGGTGTCATGCCTAGGCTGGGCCCTTAGGTTCTATAAGAAATCAGGCTGAGTAAGCCATGAAGAACAAGCTAGTAAGCAGCACCCCTCCATGACCTCTGCATCAGCTCCTGTCTGAGGATCTGCCCTGTGTGCATTCCCAACTCGGCTTCCATTAAACAGACTGTGATTCAGGAAATGTAGTCCAAATAAACCCTTTCCTCCCCTCGTTGCTTTTGGTCCTGATGTTTCATCACAGTAAGACAGTGAATATTTTTTTGTTTTGTTTTGAGACATGGTTTCTCAGTGTAGCCCTGGCTGGCTGCCCTGAAACTCTCTCTGTAGACCAGGCTGACCTTGAACTCAGAGATCCAACTGCCTCTGCCTCCGAGTGCTGGAATTAAAGGTGTGTGGCATCCGACCCAGCTGACAATGGATATTTTAAATATGCATAATTTATCTCTCAGTATTAAATAATGAAAAGATACAACTTATATGTATATGGAATGACAAAAGCATGGGAGGACATTTAGCTAGGTTAAATAAGAGTGATTTCCAAAGATACTCAGAAATGTCAGTTTGTGGGTTGGGGAGTCACATCCTTTGGTAGCTTCCTTGCCTTGCATGTATAAAGTTTGGGGCTCATCTCCCACCCACACCCACATACACTGGCAGTCACAGTAGCAGCTGGTAGGCCTACTGGCATATGCCCGGCAAGAGAATCCCCAATTTAATGTTGTTCTCAACTGGGTAGCAAGTTCAAGGCTAAGAGCAGGGATGGGAAGATGGCTCCGTAGTTAAAAGTACCTAGTATTTTTTTCCAGATGACTCCAGTTTTGTTCCCAGCATCCATGTTGGGCAGCTTACAACTTCCTTATAACTGCATCTTTGAGGAATTGAACACTTCTCCAACACACATGGCAAACACTTGGACAGATATATAAACATACGTACAAATAACCACGCCAAAGAACAAGAACAAAAATCAAGGTGTGGTGGCATGAACAGCATTTGGAAGGCGGAGACAGGAGAACTGATGAATTTGAGGCCAGCCTGGTTTACACAGCAAGTTTCAGGCCAGTCAGGGCTACATAGTGAGATTTCCTTATATATATCTTATATTGTATATATATATTAGATCTTATAATGAAATATATATTAAGCAAAAGTGTTTCAACTCCAATTGCTACATATATCAAAGAGCAGATTTTTTTTTGTTTTTAATTTTGTATAATAGAAAACAAAGAAAATAGCTGGGCATGGTGTGGTGGTGCACGCCTTTAATCCCAGCACTCAGGAGGCAGAGGCAGGCAAATCTCTGTGAATTCAAGGCCAGCCTGATCTACAAAGTGACTCCAGGACATCTAAGGCTACATAGAGAAACCCTGTCTCAAAAAACAAAACATGAAACAAAACCTAGGAAATTATTTAAAAGGAAAAAAAAAATGGGGCTTTGGTCTTCATTGTCCAGACAAGATAGAACACAGGTGGACATCTAGTAGCCTGGCACTTGCTAACTTACTTTGGTCAAGATATTTCGCCTGTCCCTTGGCTATATACTTTTTCTTCCAACATTTATAGATATTGTGTGTGTGAATGTGTTTGCACACGTGTGCAAGTGTGCAAACTAAAGTGTTCCTGGGTCACCACCCCCCTCCCACAGCAAGTGTTGGAACTTCTTTTATCTTGAGCAATACCTCTTAAGGGACAGGTTATTAGGTAGTCATTTATTTATCCTCAAGAGTGTTTTGATAAAAACGAGGTATGTTTGGCATGGCAGGCTACACAATAACGCAGGCAATACTTTTAAACTAGAAAGCAAGGCCTTTCTGGTGGGCCAGGTGGCATTTGTGTGTTTGATTGGGCGCCTTGGTTTTGCTGTGGTGAACGTTGCCGCCCTGCCCCCGAAGGGGTTAAAGAATGCCTTACTCCAGTTACACGAAGTGGCAGAAATTATCAGATGGAAACAGGACTGGCGAAGGGGAAAAGGCCCTGCCCCAAGCCACGGTTTCCTATCTCACTAGGCTTGTACTTACGTTGGCGAGCTGGGAGCAGGGACCACCCCATACACCCGAGCCCCTTTAACTGCTGCTGCCGTCCGGGATTGCTGGGTTTAAACAAAGCTGTGAGTCACAAGCAGCCGGTAGCTGCAGGGCCAGGAAGCCCAGCTGGAGAGGCCACGCCCCTCTCCCTGTGAATCGCTGGCCCGGACCGGGGAGGGGCTGGCCCTTGCTAATAAGCAAGTTGCCAAGGCGAGACAGGAACTTCATTCCTCTCTGTTCAGGATCCCAGAAATTATGCCCCTTCTCTCACCATGAGCTGGCTCTCGAGTTCCCCGGGAGTTGTGCTAACTGCTTACCACCCGAGCGGGAAGGACCAGGTGGTTGGGGAGAGCTATGCAAAGGGAGGCGATGAAGAAGCCACCTCCAGGTAAGGAGACCAACAAAAACCCCTACCTACCCCAGGAACAAAGTGACAGGGAAGTTGTCACGAGGGAAGAGAATCTCCTCTGCACTTGAAACCTGACTTCACGCTGCAGCTTAGGGGGTTGCCTTGTTCTTTGCATCTCATTCACCCCCTTGTGCAGGAGGAGCCCTACTGGTTACCAGTGGAGGATGGGGAGGGGGCGAGGGCTGCGATGCGGCTCTCAGACCAGTTTCTTAGCAGGTGCCTGTGCAAATGCTGACTGATCAAATGACTGTATCGGAAACGCTCTCTGTGAGATGGAATTCTTGAATGGGCTCAAAACTCCGCTGGAACTGTTCGCAGGGAAAGTCTGCCAAAAACCCAGGGAGGCTGGTCACTCCACGA
Source organism: Acomys percivali (assembly GCA_907169655.1). Lineage (NCBI taxonomy): Eukaryota > Metazoa > Chordata > Mammalia > Rodentia > Muridae > Acomys > Acomys percivali. Next base: position 81,029,777 of record OU015750.1, read on the forward strand.
GCTGTTTAGAGAGTGGCACCCTCCGCCCCCTCGCTGAAAGCAGACCTCTTAGGCAAAATGCCCAAGACGCTGGCCTGTGCCAGTGTTGCTCGCATTCTTCAGTGTATGTAGATTACTCCCGCAGCCCAACACACCCCTCCCTACACGCTTGGGATTTCAAAAGGGAGTTCTTGTCAGCAGGCCGTACTCTGCTGGTAGAGAGAGCTGGGTTAATGTTAAATCACTTTATAGGCAGCCGGGGCAAATGCTTTCTACACTGTTGAGACCGGGGAGTCCTCTCCTGCCTCTCTGTGTACTTTGTTCTGTTTTCCAAGGTTGGTTTTCCTCCTGCCTCTTCCTTTTTCTCCTTAATGACCTTCTCCCTAGCTGAAACCTTTTAATCTCCACTCTTAGATATAAATTGCAAACATGGCCTGGAAGATTGCAAAAAAAAAAAAAAAAAAAAACCAAAATATCAGTAAGTTCAATTTCATCTTGATGCTAACCAGTGATAGTGAAAACTTCATTGTTCCCGGGTGCCCTACACGGAAAGAATGCCTTCTTTCACTGGTTTTTCAAATCCCCAAACATGGGGGCATGGGAAAAAAATCAAAGGGAAGGCTGTAATGTTCTGAGTTAGAGCTTGGCTGAAGAGGAACTTTGCTCCCCATGTGTTGCTCACTGTCTTGAGGCCATTGAATGGACTCATTTCCAAAGTTCCAAGGGAATGGCTGCTTTGGTTCTGCATGCATTACCATTTTGCTTTCTGTTGTCTTTGAGAATTACCAGTTGTTTTCACTCGTGCTTCTGCAGGACAGCAAAATGCTCATCTGTTAGCAGGGACAGCCAACCGGCAGCAGCCCTGGCTTGGCATCCACATGTCAGTCGGCTCTCCAGAACTGAGCAGTTGTCACTGGCTTCAGGCTGCTTGGGCCTGTGGATTGGAGTGGAGTCTTGGTGTTTTGGGTGTGAGGGTGACTAAAACCCACTGGGACTTTGGTGTCTTAACCGCCATGGCATTGTTCAGACTCAGACCCCAGAAATTCCTTCAGCTGTAAGCAAAGTTTCTTGCTGGGAGCTTTTTTTTTTTTTTTTTTTTTTTTGCATGAGGCTGCAGGCATTCCTTCCTGTTGTCCGCAGTTTTGTAGCTTGTTATACATGTGGTCTAGACTTAAGTCACCTGAACAAACAAAACAAGGATTGGATTGTTTTCAGCTATTGCGGAAGCAGAACCAAGGCGGGCAGAGGAACAGGGTTAGGCAGTACCCATGCAGTGTGTTCTGTGTTGGGCCACGTCTATAGATGGTCTCCAAAAGGCCTCCCTGCTGGCGGCCATATTGCTTCCCCTGCCCTGTTTTGGGATTTGGGTTTCGTGGGGGATAGGTACTGAAGCTGCAGCAGAAGGTGGAAGCTGGTTTGAGGCAGGAAGGAGGGAGGAGAGAGTGGTCATCATTGATTTTTTTTTTTTTTACCCTTAAGCTTAGGGGTAACTTATCAGCTAAGCAGAATGGTGCCTTGTTTAGCCTTGAAGGGGCTGAGGTATTGAGGTTGGCAGGGAGTTGGGCTTCGTGGAATGAGGAAGGATTTGAGGGGTGAGAGGGAGAGGGAGAGGGAGAGAGAGAGACAGAGAGAGAGACAGAGAGAGAGAGTCAGCAGTGACCAGGTGATCATACTTAAAGACGCACAGGCTGTTGGCTGTGCGTGGGCTGGCTGGCTGGTAGGTTAAGCAGTAGGAAGGTGCTCCAAGGCTTCATGATAGTTGATGCCTATTTTGTGGATAAAGCTGAATCAAAACCCACATGAAGAGGCTACATTAGATCCTGCATGCCCTCTGATCTATTTAAAAGTAGTTGGAGGTAGCTCAGAATTCTGACCTTGCTTATCAAAAGACACCATTTATTCTAAATAATGTGTACATCAATGAGCTGTTTATTCAAATAAATGGTTCAAGATTATAAACTCGCTTATGGGTTAACATATATAATATAGATACATTGTGATATACATACATACATATACATACACATACACACACACAAAACATGATTTCAGATGTTCATAGAAAATGTTTGATTTGTAGCTTTCTCTTGCAAAACCCTTTTTTATTGATGTTCTCGGCCTTATGAAAACCCAGGATGGTGAGAAATTAATATTGTAAGCATTCTGATACTGTAAAATTCCTGTGTTTTATTCTCTTTCTTAATCACATATACACCCGCATCCCAAATTGAAGATTTCCTCCTGCTCCTGGTTGGGGCCTCCTAGTTGTAGAATCCCTTTTTTATATTTTCTTTTCTTTTCTTTTCTTTTTCTTTTTTTTTCCAATGTTTTTCCCTTAGACTACTGGGACTTGAAAGAATGTGTTAACATTAGTTTTCTGGCCGACTGTATACAAATGTTTCCGAAGGAAACCACTTTTTATGGACAGCTATATTTATAAGACTTTATTTACTTACTTGTTTTCCAGGCAGGCATCTCGGTATTTGCTTTAGGAAAAGCAATTTCTCAACAAAAACTATATTACTGCTCTCTTGATTTTAGCATCATTTTAAGGGGAAAAACCTGCTATGATTGCTTTATACGTTTTTAGTTTTGTTCTTTTAATATTAATGCCAAGTGATATTTTCTGTCGTACTGAGAACTCTTAACACCTTCAAAAAAAACTTAATAGTTTAAAATAGGTTGGAGACTCAGCTCTTTGGTGTCTTGCTTGAACGAATTTTTTTGTTTGTTTGTTTTGTTGTTGTTGTTGTTTGTTTTTAACATAAGGGTTATCAGAAACCTGAAACCCAAGGCTGGGAGACCAGCGTGGCTGGAGTCACATTCTGACTCCCCGAGTCTTTAGCAGTGTGTACCACAGAGTTCATTAAGTCTCTGCCTGCAAGTTGGACTTCACAATAGTCCTCCCCTCACTAGTTGGACAAGCCATGTGAAGCCCATGGGGGCAGTGTCTGCCTCAACCAGCTTGCAGCTCTTAACACTTTATGCCACATGAAATAATATCTTCCCTTAGCTTGACGTAGTGTTTGAGAATCTCATTTGTCAAGGATTAAGAAATAGAAGGCGGAGCTGGGCGGTGGTGGTGCACGCCTTTAATCCCAGAACATGGGAGGCAGAGGCAGGTGGATCTCTGTGAGTTCGAGGCCAACCTGGTCTACAGAGTGAGTCCAGGACAGCAAGGGGGCTACCCAGAGAAACACTGCTTTGAAAAAGCCAGGCATGGTGCCACGTATCTATAATCCCACTGTGTGCAAGTGAAGAGGGTCTGGAATTCAAGCCTAGCCTTGACTATGTCTAGAAAGTTCAAGGTCAACCTGGATGCACTATATGAGGCTGCATCTCAAACAAACAAAAAATATCCTCTGCCGTAACAACCAAGTGAATGAATGAATGATAAATAACTTATGGGAAACGGGGTGTGTTAGTGTGTGCCTGTGATTTCCGCATTCAAGAGGAACCAGGAGGATGAGGATTCCAAGTCATTTCTATAGCAAGTTTGAATCTAATCTGGAAGACTTTGATCCTCACTCACTCTCTCCCCACCCCAAGGAAGAGAAGAAAAAAAGACATTGGAAAATGAAGAAGAGTGTAAAGTTTTAGTCTTTGGAATTCAGAAAGACTTCGGAAATGTCTTTTCTCCCACGGCAAGTTTTGGGTTGGGCTGGAGGCAGCTGCACATGGGAGCTGGGCACTGAAGTCCGTAAACATTGAGGGAATGTGGGTGAGTCCCTTTTTGGCAGCTGGGCTCCCTCTTGTCTTCTGACTTCCCTCCTCCACCTTAAGGGACGTTGCCCAGCAGCAATGCCAAGTGGCAAGCGCTGTCACTTTCACAACCGTATTTCACCTCTAAACATGGCCATGTCTCATCCACTGCTTTGTTCGAAAAGCCTAGCCGGCCAGCCACTCCGTGACTCCAAATATTGTCACTCAGACAGTTGTCCCTGAGCTGGTGTCAGGTGAAGAATGTGACTCTGTTTGTGACAAGCCCCTGAGAATAGCAAGAGAGCTGGTGCCTGCCTTGACTCTCAGCGAGAGAGGCTTCACCCCTGTGGGCCCCGCTGATTTAGGCTTGAGCCAAGGCTATGCAGCACAGTAGCAGCCTAAGTGTGTGGTAGAGGGGGCAGCCATGGGCTGATAGGGGTCTGGCTGACGAAATCACACCTCAAGTAGCTTATTTCTTCCAACACGCCTTACTTCCACAAGTACTTTATCACCCCCCTCCCAAATAGTGGCACCAGTTGGCACCAGTATTTCGGCACGTGAGCTCAGGGAAGGCATTTTATATTTAAGACTTATGGAAAAGTATTTATTGGGGTAGGGAGAGGAGCCCTGAAGTAGAAGAGAAACCTGGAACTGCTGTTGGCCACGGCTAACAGGTATCTGAGAGCAATGGCTGTTAAGGCCAAGGTTAGAATGCAGAAGAGTCATAATAAGCCTAGAGGAGGCCCTGCAGCAGACACCAGAGGAGCAAAGAGCCCGGCATGGCTAGAGGGCTGGAGAGACGGCCGGAAGTAGATGGCAAATGACGCCTGTGTAGGACTTTAGGGCTTTCGATTACATTCTTCAGAAGGATGACATGGAGGGAGCAGGTTTTGAGCAGAGGAAGGACAGAGAAGACGTCAATTTTAAAAGATGGTGAGTTTTGATTATATAAACTGTAGAAATAACAGCCACGTAGGCGGTGAAGGTGACAGTGGCCTGGTCTTAGTCATCGCAGCAATGGAGGGAGTGGGTCATGAACTCTTGGAGAGAGAGTCTGCAGGATTTCCTGATGCTTGGTGTATGAGCAAACTCGAATAAAGGTGGCTGCACAGATTTCGGCCTTAAATTCTTATAAGGACAGAGTTGCCCCCGCTTTAGACGGGGCAAGCTTCCGACAGTGCATAAGGACGTTCTTCTCGGAAGATCTGGAAACAAGTCATTTGAATATAAGTCTCAAGCAAAAGACAAGATTGCTTTTCTTGATGGTGTTGGCACCTTGCGTGTCCCTCATGGTGCTGGGGATTGAACTAGGGGCTTTTGCTTGCCAGGCAAGGGCTCTACCACTGAGCGATGCATCTAGTCAAGGGCCATCATTTTTATGTGACTCCCCACAGTATTTAAAAATCCTATGTATGTGCCATTAGTAATTTCTTCCAAATTTATCTGAAACTTTTATTATTTTGTGAACAGGGCATTTGCTAATAAGTTTTCATATGGCAGGTAGCTAAGGAACATTCCTGATCCCACTTTCATATGATTTAGTGAGGAAATGCATTCTTTGTACCCGTCCACACGGTTGATTGTTTTCAATGACACAAAGACTTCTTTTTTTTTTTTTTTTAAAGACAATGTCTTGTTCTGTACTGCAGAATGCTTACCCATAATTCCCTCTTGAGTTGTTAAGATGCACACATTCTTGACTGGGCAGATCTTACCTTCATGTAGGCAGTGAAACATTGCCTCTTCATTGGCCACATCTTTAAACTGTGAGTGTGTGTGTGTGTGTGTGTGTGTGTGTGTGTGTGTGTGTGTGTGTG
>OU015750.1:81035284-81056574 GCA_907169655.1 Acomys percivali
TGTGTGTGTGTGTGTGTGTGTGTGTGTGTGTGTGTGTGTGTGTGTGTTGTAGGGGAATCATGTAAAGTTATATTCATGGAACTTGTTACTAGTTTATGGTTTCAAATATGAGGATTAGTGCTCACCTGGCACCCCAGCCTCCTGATAAGACCCCCCCCCCCTTGTTTTTCATGAGCATTGCTTCCTCCTTTTACTGCACGAAGACTCTGTCCTCTCTTGCCTCTTCTCAGTGGGGCTTGCCCTCATCACTGTTCCTTTATTTTAAAGTTATTTTAGTTTTTGCACTTATTTAATATGTGGTAAGTATGTATGTATGTATGTATGCATGCATGTATGTTTGTATGTATGCATGTATGTATGTTTGTTTGTATGTATGCGACAGAGTGTGTGTGCCGCATCCTATGTGTGGAGGTCAGAGGACAACTTGGAGGAGTTGGTTCTCTCCTTTTACCACATGGGTTCCTGGGATCAAGCTCAGGTCCTCAAGGTTGGTGGCGCGGCTCTTACACACTGAGTCACCTCACCAGCCCTCATTATTCTTTTTTATATGTCAAGTTCTATTACTGTTTGTTTTGCGAAGTGTTGAAGCAAAAAGGACTCCACAGTTGCCTGTTTAGCATGGTCCACAGGCTGGAGGATCGGCTACACGGCTAGACGTACGTCACTTTTAATAATCAATGAAACATCAGAACAAACGATCTTACAATAATAGTTCTCACTTTCTTGTCAGCTGTGAACACCAGTGTCACCTGTGAGGACAAACCCCTAGCACACTAGAGGCCAAGGCTGCCATACTTGGTGTTCTTTTTTTCTGTGCCTCCTCCTCTTTGACTGAAGGAATGAGGTCTCATTATGTCTGCCACCTTCTCTTCCAGTTCTTAATTCAGCTCTGCTTAAGGGTCTTGAGAAAGCTTTCCCTGCCATCTCCGGGGTGTCACCATGCGTGCTCAGGCTGCCATGCCTTGCCCCGCTTGGTGGTGAGGAGGAACGTGTGCCAAGATGGTGTGATGACAAACCTCACTCACATTTCTCCATCAGATGTTTGCTGTCCTGGTCCAAAGCTTTCACATCAAGCAAATGCTTAGAGGTGGGGCTGGCTGTCTTGTGTGATGGTCATGGAGCACAAACAGCTCATTGTTAGAGGAGAGAGGAAAGGCAGCGAAGTGTCTGCTCTGAGCTCAGGCAAGAGGAGCAGAAAGCTTGTCTAACCCCTTGAGTAGACATAGTCTTTTGAATGCCACAGTTGTCACTTTGAACTGGCCAGGTATTTAATTCATTTGTAGAAGTAAATAGGAACCATGCAGACCTGTCTGGCAACTCCTGACATGTGCAGTTCTTTAAACACAAGTCCCACCAAACTGTCTGTGTGGGAAGATTGGCGAACCTCATGTCTTGCCATTGTATTTGATAGCTGCTCTTTGTATGAGAAGAGTCCATTTCTACAGGGGACGTGGGGCTGATCACCCACAAGGATCTTAGTCACAGGGAAAGGATTCAGTTTCTCTTCCGTGAAGTGATTGGTCATGTGGTGTCGCAAGTGACAGGCTGGCCTCTAAGACCATTACTCACCCGCCACCTTTATAATTTAATCATTTCAGCTTGACCACGGTGGCTCTTCACGGCCATCTTTCTACCATCTGTGTCTTAGAGCTAACTGATCCATCTTTTTATTAAACATTTAAAATTGGGATTATATTTGCCTAGTTGATCTAACTTTTATGCATGTATGATGGCGTGTGTGTATGTTGGAGAGAGAGTGTATGTGCAGAATGTACAGTGTGTGTATGGGAAAGTGTGAGTATGGAAGCCAGAGGAGGTTTCACAAGTCTTGTTTTATCCTCTGCATGTATGATGGTGTGTGTGTGTGTGTGTGTGTGTGTGTGTGTGTGTGTGTGTGTGTGTGTGAGAGAGAGAGAGAGAGAGAGAGAGAGAGAGAGAGAGAGAGAGAGAGAATGTATGTGCAGAATGTAAAGTGTGTGTACAGGAAGGTGTGAGTATGGAGGCCAGAGGAGGCTTTTAGAGTCTTGCTTTATCCCATGACATTATTGCTTTGGGACAGAATCTCTCACCAAACCTTGACCTAGGTTTGTGGCCAAAAAAGCCCAGCTACACTTTTGTCTCTACCTAGCATAGTGCTGGAATTCGGCATGTGGTGGGAGTTACAGGCCTGAGAGTGGCTACGCCCAACTTTTTGCATAGTGCTGGAATTCAAAATCAGGTCTTCATGTTGATACAGCAAGCTCTTTCACTCACTGAGCCCTACTATAGGCCATAGCCAGTCCCCAGGCACTGGACTATTTGGTCTTTCTGGATCTTTCTAGAGGAAGGGCCTGTGGGTAGAACAAGTTCCCATGGGACGGATCTGGCATCTTTTTTAAGATGTTTAGGACATAGTCTACTTTTATTGATTTTTTTCTCATCAGTGAACTTAGTATGTTAGTACTCTTTTTAGTTCGAGACAGAGTTTCTCAGTGTAGCCTTGGCTATCCTGGACCCACTTTGTAGACCAGGCTGGCCTTGAACTGACAGAGATCTGCTTGCCTCTACCTCCGCCTCCCGCCTCCTGAGTGCTGGGATTAAAGGCGTGCGCCACCATCTGGTTATGGAAAATGTAAAGATACAGGTGAGAGTTAACCAGACCCATGTTCTATGTCTTCAATCTTCTCCAGACCGCTCACGTATCTAGAGCCGTGACATTTTTGGTCAGATTTGCATTGCCCAGATTCAGGTGTAAGTCTTAGGGTCTTAGGGATCTTGTCCCTGGGTGGTTTCTGTTGTCTAGCAGAGGGCTCCTTCCACTTTAGGCAGTGAGTAAGAGCTGGAGCAGATTGGTGGGTGAGTGTGAGAGGAACAGTGGAGATACTGCACACAAGGCTAACAGTGGGGATATTGCACACAAGGCTAACAGTGGGGTATTGCATACAAGGCTAGGAGCCAGGCTGCCTGGCTGGGTTGGTCTAAGTTCTGGGTTGGTAGCCACAGGCAATTTTCTGATAGTCTGGGGCCATCATTTTTTTTTCCCTTTCTATTCAAGAACTGCTCTGGTAACCTGGGGTGCCCTAAGGACAGTGCCTATGGTAGAGGACAGCTTATTTCCTGTAGTGATGGAGGGCAGTGAGAACCGGCTGCCTGTCAGCGAGCAGACCTGGAAATGGAAACGTATCGAAAAGCACTTTTGAGATGAATTTGTTAACAGCTTCAGAAACGAATGCTTGCTTTGACGCATTCATAGGCTAACGTCTTTATCTTAGGAAGCGTTTTTTGGAATGAGTCAGATTACCTAGCCTAAGAGCTATAACGAATGCCTTAAGGAAGGGCTCCTCAGCATTGGAAAGTTAATTGAGGTGACTGCTCTGAGCAGCTTTTGGGGCATGTAAATCACTGGTTCCTTTCAATAAACTAGGACGTCATTTATGGTCCGCAAAGACAGCTGTTAATGAGCCGACAAGACAAGACTGACTGTGGATTACCTGAGTGCTTATGGTCCATCACCATGTACTTGAGAGAAGAAGAATTTTATGTGTCTCTCTTTTTTTTTTTTTTTTTTTTTGTGGCCCTTAAACGTAAGTATATATTTAAGGCGCAGCTGTTAATCTCATAAACAGGAAGTACTTAATGCTTCCTGGAGCAGCTATCTACAGATATGCCCTTCTAGAAAAAAAGTTTGAAAAAACATGGATGGAGAGATGATGGGGGCAGGGCGGGGGCATGTGTATGGGGGGGGAGGGAGGGGAGTTAAATTCTTGGGACCCCGCCCACATGGTAGAAGCAGAGAACTGACTCATACAAGTTGTCCTCTGACCTCTGGCTGTGGGAGCTTTAAAACTGCTACTGTTTCTTTTTGTGCGACCCGGTACTGTGTTTTCTTCAACTGTCCTTTATTCAGGAGGCTGTAGATTTGGAAAGCGCCCTCCTAGCCTCTTCTCGGGTCTCTCCCTGTACCGCCCTAAGTGCTTCGCAAACTCCTGCTTCTAAGGTGTTCACATCTAAAAACGCTTCCACATCAGAGGGAGTGGTGGGTGTGTCTGGAAGGAGGAAGTCAAGGTGAGACAGGGGGAGGTCAGAGCCGTGAGCCACTTAAAAATGTGAAAGCCACTTTCCATAAAGGGAAAAAGAAAGCATACACGTGATGCTGGAGTCCTGTAGATCCTTAAGTCACCCAGTTCTGTGCCATGGTTACTAGGTCCCTTTTTAGCAGGCAGAAAATGACACTCATCTGTAGCACTGCTGCAAGGAGAAACAAACATGTTCTAATTTCCCACCAAATTTAGGAATCAACTTTCTGAACCCAAATAAAAGCTTCAACTCTGCTGGGGATAACTGTTCAGGATAGCCTGTTCTTCACTCTCAGGCCTTCTGTATAGTGAGAAGTGAAATTTTTAATAATCTTTTTTTTTTGTGTTTCTTTTTGTTTTTCTAAATACCCTTTCCAAAGTCTAAGGGGACCTTGGCATAACTCCAATAAGTATGTCTTCACATGTCCCCTGCACATACATCTGCTTTCATTAGTGATCTTCCCTTGTCTACATTCGCCAGTTCCTTAAAAACACTTAAAAAGAAAAATAAAGACAGGGGCTCACTATGTAGCCGGGTGGCCAGGAACTCAATATATAGAGCAGGCTGGCTTAGAACTCACAGAGACTCTCCTGCCTCTGCTTCCTTAGCGTTGAGATTAAAACCATGTGGTACCACGCCTGGCCTACTTTTAAATTTTTACAAAATTCTATCTATGTATCTATCTATGCATCCATCTGTCATCTGTCTGCTGTCTGTCTGTCTATCTATCTATCTATCTATCTATCTATCTATCCATCCATCTGTCATCTGTCCGCTGTCTGTCTGTCATCCATCTGTGTGTGAATGTGCATGTGTGTCATGGCGTGCCTGTGGCGAACAGAGGACGTGTTTTCTGAGTAGATTCCCTTCCTCCACTCTGTGGGTAAGTGGAATGTGGCTTAGGATGTCAGCCTCGGTAGCGAGGTGAGTTGTCTTGCTGGCCCTTTTTATTTATTTTGGAAGAATCAGAAGGGTGGGATTGCCATATGTTCTTATGATCCCAGTTGGGTCAGATTTGAACCGTTATGGTGTAATTACACGGGTGAAGTAAGAAGTGCTTTACCTCCAAGCTTATACAACTAGAAAGGAGGGGCTGAGGAGACGCCTCAGTGGGTGAAAGCTTGCTGGATGAGCCTGGCCCTTACTTAGTTCACATTCTCAGAACCCACATAAAGCCTGGGTGAACAATCCCAGTGACATGTGACGTCAAAATGAGAAACTGCAGGAGCTTCCAGGCCAGCTAGTGTGCCATACACAGCAGAAAACAGTAAGAGACTTACACGTGTACTGGGGCATACATGCATACATTCCCCCACACTCACACACATACACAAAGAACAACAACAACAACAGCAACAACAAAAAATAACTCCCACACCTACAGTCTTTGGATTTATACTAATAAGAAATTTGACATTTGCATGGTTTAGCATTAAAGAGCTAATATATCATCTCTGAAAGGCAATGGACACCAGATACCATATATATTTGAGGAAAAGAATGGGTATTTTATATTACCGATGAATAGCATAAAGGTTTATACAATTCAAAAATTCTTTAAAGACATGTCAGTATAGAATGTCAGATATCTTATACTATTTACAATTTTTAAATACAGCATTTTTTTTTTTTATTAATTAAACATCTACAGAGATAGTTAGCGTGTGAAACGGATGAGTCTAGAGAGTAGTGGTCCTCAACCTTCCTAAGGCCGTGATCCTCTGACACAGTTCCTCAGGTTGTGACGACCCAAACCATAAGATCATTTAGTTGCTGCTGTAGGGCTGTAACTTTTTTGCTACTGTTGTGAATCATAATGTAAATATCTGATACGCAGGGTATCTGGTGTATAAGCCCCAAAGGGGCCTGAACCAACAGCCTGAGAACCAATGGTCTGGAAGACAGGAAATGGAACAATTCCTCTTTTAAACAGAATTGCAATGAAATTCAGATATATTCCAGAACTATATTTTTTAGGGTACCTCTTTTGAAGTATAGACTTGTCAAAGAACTTTGACCTAGTAATTGATGTTCAGTTTGACTAAGAAAAAAGCCAAGTTGGCTACAGAAACTTGAAAGGAACAAGCTATTTATAGGTGGTCTAGAAACATGTAACTTGATTAACGTGTTTTATAATTAATGCTTCACCAGGGTTACTCGTGTGTACCCGTTTATTTCTCTCTGTTACAATAATACAGTCAAAGGGTGTCATGTGTCATCTGGTAAAAATAATGTGGGCAAAGGTAGAAATTAATGTGTATAGTATTTTTTTTTAAAGACTCATTTTCATTGAGACTTTTAGCCTGAACAGGGACAGGTATACTCACATTTCTAGATTAAATTATTTGGAGTTATAGCATTCTGAATTGCTCTCTATTGTAGTGGAATTGGATAGGTTTATATTTAAATGTGTTTAGGTAATTTTAAAGCCCTTATTTTTCATTTATTTTTAGATTTACAAATAAAAACAAGAGTTGGGCACAGGTGTGTGTGTGTGTGTTTGTGATGCGATGCACATATTGTGTAGATTCCTGTGGAGGCAGAAGAGGATAGGTGTTCAGTCTCCTGGAGCTTGAGTTACAGACCATTTTGAGCCTTCCAATATGGGTGTTGGGAAGCAAGCATGAAACCTTTGGAGCAGCAGCAAGCACTCTGAGCTGCAGAGCCATCTCTCCAACCCCTAAGTCCCCATTTTCTCTTGAGTAAGGTTCAGTTGTTCTGAATCAAAAGACGGAAACATGGTGATGCGTGTCACTAAGCCCTGTGCTTGGGAGGCAGAGAGAGCACCGCCACAGGTCTGAGGTAAGCCTCAGTTGCACGGCAAATTCCAGCCCACCCTGTGTTATACAGAGAAACCCTGTCTCAAAATAGAATCAATAGAGGTCTGGCAGATAACCTAGCCTGTGAGTGACACAATATGCTATAAAAAGCATATGGGTCTCAAATTTGTGTTTCAGTAAAATCTGTACATTAAAAAAGTAAGGATGCTTTCCCCATAAGCTTGATTGTTTGAACACTTCGTCCCAAGTTAGTGGGGCCAGTTTTGGCTATTATGAAACCTTCTGCTATGGGTTCCCAACAGGAAAGCTAGACAGCTGAAGGCTGGTTCCAGTTCTGGCCTGCATGCTCTATGTCCTGGTCAACTGAGGCAGGAAGAACCATTTGAGTTGCATGTTCCGATCATGACAAGCTCTGTTGAGCTTTTTCCCTGACGTGACTCCAAATAAATCTTTACATTTTGTTGCATCTGTCAGGTACTTTGCCATAGCTATGGTGTGAAAATAAATTAACTAATATGGAGGCATCATGCTAAAGGGCCGAGCTAGCGCCATCATGCCTTCATATACACACATTTGGCACCTGGGCTGGGAGGCAGCACTTTCTGCTTATGTACCTCTCTATGCGATTAGCTGAGACTTTGTTAGGGCATGGCCACAGTACAGGTTGTCATGTGTCTTACACTTGCTGCCTCTCTTCAACAACGAGTGTCCTAAGAAAGCTACAGTAGAAGTTCCTAACTGGACTTTAGGAACCAGTCAGCCGTGAGTGAGTTTGGTTACACGCCATTTGCCAGTTAAATAAGTCATAGGGCAGCTCAGACTCAAGAGCATGGAGGACTAGTGGGGAGACAGGCTGCCATACAGGACATTCTCATAAAATGTTAGCTGGCTATTATCCTGCATAGTGTAGTTTAGTCGCTGCTTCCATTGGCTGGCAGCCAGGTTGCCAAAGATCCTGGTTTGTTTACATCACCCAGTGCAATGTAGTGAGGAATTGTCGGACAATGAGTGGTATTTGGTAGTACGTGATAGTTTCGAGACCATGTAGTATATATGAAAACATTTCAAGAGGTTATGGGAACGTAATTGACGGTATTGGAGTTACTTGTGTCCTAGGGACTCCCAATGCTTTGGGTATATGAGTGTGTCCAGCCATCATCAGAGATTGTGAACACTCAGCCATACACACCTGAACAATAGCCCTGTAAGTTTTTTTGTTTTATTGTATATATTATTAAGTTATGCTTTCTTTTCACCACACTTCCTTTACTTTTTTGTTTTAATTTATTATATGAAAATTTCATACAATATATTTTGACCCTATTTAATCATATTCTTCTCCCCCCAACTGTTCACAGATCCCTCACCCCACTTTTTCTCTCTTAAAAAAAGAGAAGGAAATAAGGAAAAGCCCAAAGAAACAGGGAAAAAAAAAAAAAAAAAGACACAGAGTCTGATTTGCATTTATAGAGGAATTTTAATTCAGAACATGGCTGTTCTGTCAAGAGATCACATCCAAAGACCTTCTAGGTCTGTGTGATCCTGCTGGAATATAGAGACACCTTTAGTCCAAGAAGACAAAGGCAAGCAGATCTCTGAGTTCTAGTCAGTTCTGTCAGGCAGTTTGGTTGAGTCAGTGAGTTGAGAGGCAGTGCAGTGGAGTTGAGTTTGTGGTAGTTCAGTTTGTGGAATTCAGAGGCAGTTTTTACTAGGAGAGTTTTACAGAGACAGGCTGAAGAGAGAACAAGCCAGACACAGGTGAAGACAGAATGAACCAGAGAATGAGAAGGAGCCAGAAGATTAGAACAGATTGCTAAAGTTAGCTTGAGGCTGAGCAGAGCAATTCAGTCAAAAACTGAGAGAAGCCAATTTGAATCAGTTAGCTTAGAGAGAAGTTTGAGCCTGAACAGCTGAGTTGAACCAGCCAGCCCAGAGTTCAGAAAGAGTGAGATTATTCAGCAGTAAGTCTCAGAGGCTGAAAACATTCTAGGCCTAGACTAGATTTTATGGAGGCTAGAAGCTTCTGGGACTAGGCCTAGGTTAGCAGATGGAGGCATTAAGCCTTTGAGATGACCATTAAGTCAAGCAAATAAAAGTTATATTGAAATGTGTTGGCCAGGGCCCTGCCCTGGAGTATGGTTGGTATACCTGGTGTCACTTAAATGAAGAACACTGGTTTTCCCTCTCCCAGTAGATTTCAGTTGTGGAAAGCTTGTTGTGCCCATTTTATCTGCTTCACGCCGGGACTGTGTCTGGCCTAAGCTTGTGCTGGTCTTGTGCATGCTGTTATCACAGTCTCTGTCATTTATATATGTATCTGTCTTGTCGTGTCTGGAAAACACTGCCTCCTTGAAGTCACCTGTCATCTCTGGCTCTTAGGATCTTTTCTTCCCCCTTTGATATAGATCCTTGATCTTGGGGGTGGTGGTGGTGATAACTGCATGTTGTTCAATTGTGAGTCTGTTAATTACTATCTGCTGATGAAGGTTGAGTGGTGCATAGCAATCTGCCATTAGAAGTTGTTTTATTGCTATGTTCAATTAGCAGGATGGTAGTAGTAGCGCCCCATTACCTATGTAGTCTCAGTTTCTTGGCCTACTTAACATTGTTAGGCATGGTTTCAATCTTGTGGAAAGGGTCTTAAGTCTAATTTTAAAAAGTTGTTGGTTAAGTCCCCAACATTCATGCCACCCGTGTCCATTTCTTGCTGGAGTGTTATTATTGTAG
Organism: Acomys percivali; assembly: GCA_907169655.1. Classification (NCBI taxonomy): domain Eukaryota; kingdom Metazoa; phylum Chordata; class Mammalia; order Rodentia; family Muridae; genus Acomys; species Acomys percivali. The sequence continues at coordinate 81,044,848 of OU015750.1, forward strand.
CTCATGAAGTTCATAGCCAGATGAGATTGACTGTTTTTCTCCTTTAGTAGAATGTATAGCTACTTTCAGCCCTAGCTGAAGGGCTAGTAGGGTTGACATTTCCAAGTTGAGTATTCTCCTTGCTCTTTATCATAAATAAGCATGTGGTATTTTAGCAATAGAGTCTTACTATCAAGTTGTGTAGGGTAATCAACAGCATTGGCAATTGCCTGTAATTTGGAGATGTGTCTAAAGGACACCTTTAGCTAAAGACTCAAAAATATGTACTGGGTGCGGTAGTGCATGCCTTTAATCCCAGTACTTGGGAGGCAGAGGCATGTGGATTGCTGTGAGTTTGAGGCCAGCCTGGTCTACAAAGCGAGAAGTTCAGGATAGCCAAGGCTACACAGAGAAACCCTGTCTCAAAAAACAAAAACAAAACAAACAAAAAAGATGTAACACATTCTTGGACTTGGTGTCTTATTTGGTAAAATAAAAATGTCGTTGGGGTATGGTCTTCATCATTATATGGTAACTCCATTTAAATTACTTTATATGTGTATCCTTTATATACGTACATACCATAAGAAACATCTACAGTGGTAGGTTTTTGATGTAGCTTTTCAAAAGCTATCTAGTGTGATTCCTCCCTATAGTCCATCCTCTGCCTTTCCCTCCCAGCCTCACTGAAGCCTCCTGCTCTCTTTATCTACTTAGCCTTCGGCAGCATACTTATTTCCCCTTCCTTGGAAGCCATACTTCTTGTAAAAGGAAGGAAAATATCACTTAATGAGTGAACTCTTTGAACTCTGGGGAGGGAGCTTTCATCGAAATAAGGATTTTTGTTTTTGTTTTTCTTTCTTTCTTTTTCCAAGACAGGGTTTCTCTGTGTATAGCCTTGGCTGTCCTGGACTCACTTTGTAGACCAGGTTGGCCTGGAACTCACAGTGATCTGCCTGCCTCTGCCTCCCACGTGCTGGGATTAAAGGCGTGCACCACCACGCCCAGCTTGTTTTTGTTTTTCAATGAGGAGATTCTCTGTAGACAAGACTGGCCTTGAACTCACCTGTCTCTGCCTCCCAAGTGCTGGGATTAAAGGTGTGTACCATTACCACTTCCCAACTAAGGATTTTTTTTTTAAACCAGTACTTTAAGATAAAGGATTTGTTTGTTTTTTGAGACAGGGTTTCTCTGTGTATCTGTGGGATGCTTATATTTCTTTAAAATTACTTTATATGTTCAATTTAGGACTGTCATTGTTTAGGGTGTGATTTAATGCATACAGTTAAATAACTTGTCTGTGGCAATGATGCTGTTCTTGGTTAGATTACGGCATTTAGAGAAATATGTTTTAACCTGTTTTCTTATTTCTTACACTATAAATTAGAAATTCCTGGGACCACTGTTTTGTAGGAATGGGAAGAGGTTAAATTTTTTTTTTTTTTTTTGTCTGTGGCCCTGTGTGGGTCACAGTGCCCGTGTAGGGAAGGGTTAGAGAACAGCATTGTGGAGTTTGCTCTCACCTTCCACTATTATTTTATGGGTTCTGAGGACTGAACACAGCTCATCAGGCATGCCCCACACATGCTCTGCCCACTGAGCCATCGCGCCAGCCCACTGACTCATTTTTGAGCTGAGTTTGAAGGCTGAAGCTTCAGGACCAAGCCAAAGCATGCCTCCTCTAACACAAAAGACCCTACGTGGCTACGTACTCCTCTTTGTCTGTAGCTTAAAGCACAATTTCTCTCATGAATTGATGTTATGTTCTTGTTTCAGGAATTGTATATGGAACACTTCTAGTGAGTCCTTATATCAAGAAGGATTTTTTTTTTTTTTTTTTTTTGGCCCAATGTTGGGTGTATGCAATACATGCTTGTAGTTATATAACACTTCTTGTAGCCTATATTGGTCCAGTAGTATTCCAAGTCTTAAAAAGATAGAAGAAAAACTGTAGCAAGTAGCATATTCTGAATTTGACAAGGGAGCCCCTGTTTTGTGAAACACTCGATGCTAACATTCTGGGGGACGTCGTCTGTGTGAACTAAAAATAATTGTTTTCTACTTGCATGCAGAAACGTGTTAAAGATTGTATACTTGGAATCAGTAACCTATTTTGGGCTCTTTTATACTTCACCAACAGCAGTTTTCAGCTTTTCTTCTGCTGTCCACTGTGCATTTATACCCACAGAGCTAGTTCTTGGTGAACTTGTTGCCACAATAAGAGACTTTCCCTCCCCACCCGCACCCCCAGCATAGAGACAAGAGTTTTACCTATTCTCCATTCTAGTATGGTGGGTTGTCCATTGTATTGGATGGTGAGTGTATATATTTTGCTTTAGGAAAACTCATTTGTGTCTTGGGTATATGCATTGCGTGTTTTGTTACTTAGAAGAACTGGACGGTCGGGGCCTCAGTTTTTGGGGAGGACGTTGCCTGTGGCAGGTGTGACATGGGTTTGGTTGTCGAGCAGTCCTGGTGTGTAGAGCTGTGGTATAGGCTGCTAGAACAGAGGAGGAAATCCTGGCCTCTGTAAATGGAACAGAGGAGACAAACATGGGCAGGGATTGCTCTAGCAGTGACCCTTTTGAGCTGGAAACTCTTGCAAGGTTGACAAGAGCACAGTCATAAAATGTCCCCAACATCCCACCACCTCCGCCATCTTTAAAGATGAATAAACAGATTTTCCTTAAGCCTTAGGGAAAAAGTAAGACTACAGTGGCTATGTGTCCAGACTTCACACCAGCTGCCAGGGTCTTCGCCACTATGCCATTCATAAGAACGGTTTTACCTCCAACTTCTGTGAACTGCAAGTGATTATTCTGGAAGCATAGACAGCGCAAGTTTAAGAACAGTGAAATGTTTTAATTCTGGCTGATTGATGTTCATTTTTATAATGAAAGCTCTGCTGTGATGCCTTTAGTATTTGGAGGAAGCGTTGCCAATCTGGATCTAGCACCACTCATTGATATAAAGGCAGACACTTGGGGAAATCGCTTCAGCAGCTTCTAGACACCGAGGTGTAGTACGTTCCCCAATTCTACCATTTAATAAGTAACTTTATGTAGCCTTAAGCGCTTCCCTGGTATTTAGTGGTTAGCTGTTCATGTAACTGGAGCAAATTGTATTGTAGAGGGAAAATAAAACAAATATTTGTTGAGCATGTTCTGTGTTCCTGTGAACTTTAAAATGGATTTTCTTTTATTCCCTATGAGATGAAAATGAACACCCATCCCAAATGAGGGAAAGAGCTGGCGTAGGTAGAAGAGCTCTGGTTTGAAGTCTGGACACACTGCCACAGAGTTAAGTGACGTTGCCGTGTTTTGTGTCTGAATGGCATCAGGGCCTCAGTTTTGGGGGAAGACTACAGTGGCTCCCCATTCTCTCCAGGTCATCCCCAACAACCCATGGAGTCCCAGCTTCCTGTGGCTTGACAGGGAGTTTTCCACTGATGGTTGATTGGCCATTCTCTTTAGCTACGGATCTGGAGTTCTCACAAAGGCTCCTTGGAAACTGATTAAATCATTTAGGTGCTTAGGGTGGGGCAGCTGTAACGACATGAGAATCTTGGCCTACCCAGAGATCTCATAGTAAAGGCAGCTACTCGGTGGGTGCTTTTGATTAAATTAGTGAAGGTGTGTAAAAAGGCGGTGAGTGAGGGCTGGCTGGGGCACATGGACTGCTCTCAGTCACTCAGCCTCAGGCCTCTCAGCTTCAGGTCACTCAGTATTTAGACTGTTGGGTTTTAGAAATGTTAGCCAGGTGATGGACACTGTGCCTCTTTCAGGGACATCTCCATTTTTTTAGGCTAAGTAATTTGAAATTTGTCAACAAGCAAGTCGAAGGTAAGTGAGCTGGTTTATTCTTGGTCCTAAAGCTAGACCTGTGTATAAATAGTTGATTTCCAGGCCAAGGTGTCCCTGCATGGCATGCTTCTAAAAAGCTCCTGCTGCCACAAAGTGCAAATCTTAACTATAGTAGAGTTTTGTGTCAGTCCAGAATGTTCCCTTCATAGGTCGCCATTGCTGGGTGAGTTCTCCAAGAAATGTCAGCAAGCTTTAAAATTGGTGCTAAAATTTGACACTGCTTAGGCTCCTTGGCTTCATAGCAACCCTCCATACTTAGGAAAACAGTTTGTTTTTGAAAGATTGTTCAAAACCACAGTCTGTAGACCCAGTGTAGTCAGGACAGGAGGGCCAGAAGGGAAAAAAAAAATGACCAGTGTGTTATACAGAGCCTGACTTTAGTGGAAGTCCTTTTGAATAATGGGCCTCTGCTCAGTTAGGCCTCCCATCACCGAGAAAGCCTGTCTTTTTTGTGGAGAAGAAAGGCACAAGAATGCAAATTTTAAACATTTCACAGTGTAGAAGTAAAGTCTGCACAAGTTCCGAGTTCACCCAGCCCTTATCTGTACCTAGAGATCTCGGTGGAAGGGAAGATGGGACTTCTAGGCTTTAGGGCCAAGAATAAAACAATGGCCAGTGGAGTGGAGGAGGAGGACAGCTGAGGGAGGGAGGGACAATTTAGTCCATTTAAAGGTAGTAGCCATATCAATACTAAGGAAGCCCTGGGTCAGGTCCAGATGGCCATAGAGGGCACTGCACCGGATATGCGATTGGTAACAGACATGGCATGGGCACAGGAGAGAACCCACCTTGGGCAGACTAGGAATAGGGGCAGAGCCATTACTCAAAAAACATGGCTGCAGCATAGATTATATGTCATTGCCCCTCAGCAGCCTTCGGGGACTTGCAAACTGGCTGCAATTGGGATGATGATGTACCTGTATGGTGAAGTGTCAGCCGGACAGCTGTCAGATGCTGCCATCACCGGCAGTTCACACTCAGGCCCACTGTCCTACTTAGAGCTACACTCTGGGGAGCAGCTGTTTGGATGTGCTTTTCTACACTGTTTATTATTTGTGCTGGCTCTTCTGAAACCTTTTCTTGTGACCCTTTAAGTTTGAATGCTCGGAGACCATTGCTTTTCACGTCTCCCTCCGCCTCCCCCCCCCCCCCCGCCCCCCCAGTTGTTATGACCAGTGCATAATGAAATGGTTGAAACAGCGAGTTTCATTAAGGAAGCCCAGCTTTGAAAACTGCCAACAGTGACAGAATTCCTGTCAGGTCAAGGTAGGCCTTCCCACGGGGAGAGCAACAATGCCGGTCTGCTTGATTCAGTCCTGCTGCACCACCAATTCCTATTTCCTTGATTGCTATGTGGAGGTTCCTCTGGCTCCTGAGGGCCCCGTGCTGATAAGAGCTGGGGCCAAAGTCTGCACAGCTTCTTCTTCTTCTTCTTCTTCTTTTTCTTAATCAAGGACCAGGGCTGTGGAAAGTATGTTCTGTGTTTAGGTTGAAGGTGACCAGTTCTGGATCACTCATTTCCTTTCCTCCTGCACACACTCCTCATCCCTAGAAAAGAGAACTGTCTGAGTAGCCACTTAGATTGTAAGGTCTATACAGTGGTATAGCATGCGTTGTACTGCCAGCTGGAACATCAAAAGGATGCCTTAAATGAGCCCCGTGTGTAAATGAGAGACAGGGACCACCACTGTGGGCTAGTTATCTAATGCAGTTGCATGGCGGTTTTACACACAACTAGCTAGACTTGTTGGGGGTCGGGGGGGAACAACAACTCAGAAGTTGTTTGTGTTGAATAAGATGTCAGTAGCATTGAAGCGAATTTACAATTTCAGAGATTTAAAGAAAACTTCCAAATGCTGTGCGAGCAAACGCAATTTATTTGCTCCTCCATGAATCTTTCGCGTTGTGACATATGTCGCCAGGCTCATGAAATTGTAGTATCCCAGCTATCACACATTTATCTTTCTTTTCGAATGGAATATGAAATGCCGCAAATCTCTACAATGGAGCGTTTTTTGATATGTATCTTCTGTGTATGAATATTTCCAAAGTGGTTATTTATACCCCTGGATATTTGTATTATGTCTTGGGAAAATGTAAATCAGGAAAAAAAATCACTTGTTTGAAAATAAGCCTTTTCTCTGCATTCTAAAGCATTGCTTGTGAGTTATATAGCCAAGTGCTTTTTTTCTTCATTCTGTGGGTCTCTGTGCTTTGTTGTGAGGGCAGTAGCAGCCATTTTGTGTTAGAAGGATCTACATGTACATAACGCTAGATGACTTGAGATGAGGGTAACCTGTCCTACTCTTGTTTCAGCCAGTCTCTCGCTGAAGTATTCCTTAAAGTATAACATTTGTCACATATATGTGATAAGCATATAGTTAATCTAGTAGTGGTGGTATTGATTTTCATGGGTTGAACCTCTTTAAATGCAGCATGTACAGGAAGATGTTAGTGTTATGAATGAATAAGTGGAACATTTTCATAAATTCCATGACAACTGTACTTGTATGTTTTCTTGAGCAGGGTATTTATGTCGATGATAATGGATATAGTATTGTAAATGGTCTAGTTGTCTCTTTTGTAAAGATTTAATTTATTTATTATGTGCACATGTGCCTGCACGTATGCCTGCATACGAGAAGAGGCACCAGATCTCTGTAGACTGTTGTGAATCACCATGTGGTTTCTGGGAATTGAACTCAGGACCTTTGGAAGAACAGACAGTGCTTTTTACCTCTGAGCCATCTCTCCAGCCCGGTCTAGTTATCTAATGCAGTTGCATGCCTTACTCATTATTGACGTGAGAGTCAGTTTAAATTCATGTAACGGGTTAACACAGGAGCAAATGTGGCTCCTTTTAAAATTGGATATGTTATCTTCTTTGTAGTTGCAAGATTCAGGATGAACTCTGGAAACCAGCATGCCAGGAGCTGGGGTGACATAGAAGGAATGTTTTTTTCTTCTAGGTCTTATGAAAAGCACACGTGTGGTTTTTCTGAAGGGAGAGACGGAGGTGATTGTACTGTATCAGGTGTCCATGGGTGCAGACCTTGCATACACGAGTCATTTATGAATGTTAACACGCGGAATATTTAGGGAGGAGCTGTAATGTGTGAATAGATCATCATGCCTGCATCCCAAGGGAGCACCCTGCTGACGCTTCTGAAGGCAGCACTGCGTGTGCCTGCCTCTCCGACTTGAAGGCAAGTTCTGTCTCTCTGAGGGTTCTGCCTTTGCACAGGCTGCAGGATTATTTTTTTTTAAGATTTATTTATTTATTTTATGTATATGAATGCTCTATCTGTATGTACACCTGCATGCCAGAAGAGGACATTAGATCTTATTATAGATGGTTGTGAGCTACCATCTATAATGGTGATTGCCCGGAGTTGAACTCAGGACCTCTGGGGAAGCAGCCAGTGTTCTTAACTGCTTAACCACCTCTCCAGCCTGACATGATTATTAGCGCTAGCAGCCACTTGTTCTTCTAAGAAGATCACCCTAGTGCTTCACCTTGTTCAGTAAATTCCAAAGGAGATGAGGAACATTTGTATATTAGCAAATAATTTGGGGGGGTCAAGGAGCTGGCTTGGTGGGGAAAGTATCAGATGTGTAAGCATGTAATCCTATGCTGGATTCACATGCAAAACATGTGACATCATGTGCCCACAATCCCAACTCTGGGAGGCAGATATGGGAGGTGCCCAGAGGTGCCCTGGCCACCAAGAACAGCCCATGGGGTGAGCTCCAGGTTCGGTGAGAGATCCTGCTTCAAATACATGGTGGAGAATAATCGAGAAAGAAAGCGATGACATGTGTCCTCCCCATATGGACATGCCTGCGGGTTCCTGTGTAACCCTGGGCCCTTCAAATAGTCAAGCTGGTCAAGAAGCCAGAGAGAAAAAAACATTTATTTGTCTATGAGACAGTAGGTGATGGCTTGTTTCTTTCAGTCTATGAAGTCCTAAAAGATGGAGTTGTCTTCAATGGCAACAGCTTTGTTCAGTTTTCATTACCCAGGATAGATAGAAGCTGTCCATGATGAGACTTTTTTTTTTTTTTAAAGATTGTCCATGTAAGTCCTTGGGGTTTGTTGAGTAGCCGGACTGTTCTTTGTCCCACGCCTGGCACACCGTGCTTTCCAGAGATAAAGCTCTGTAAGGAGTTTCACAGTTTCCACCAAGGATAATGAACTCAATCACCTCTCTGTGTTCCATAGCAGGAGGTACAGTCTCTTAGCAGAGAATCAGCTCAAGTGTGCTGTGGGTGGGTACAGATGTACGACATCTTCTCACCTATGGGATGCTTTTATGTCTCATCTGTCGGCTTACGTGGGCACTGCGGACATTTAGAGGAGGAGATAGGTGCGTTCCAAGGAGAAGGAAGGCCTGAGTGGGTGGAACACTTTGGGGATATTAACTTAAAGGGCAGGACCGTCAGAATAGGAAGAAGGCAAGGCTGGGGAGTTGAGGCCAACATATTCAAGGTCTGAAGAACTGGGAGACCTGCCCACTTCAAAAAATACTACAGTGTTGTATCTTAGATCCTTGAATCTAATGAACTGGGGATTTCTGTAATAAATAGAGTGGTGATGAAAGGGGGAGAACCCTGGATTATGAGGTGGCGTTGTGCTGTGACTTTGATCCATCAGCTGCTGGTTATCTAATGGGCCAAGTCTCTATAAACCTTTCTGTACCTTAGAGATGCTGGGAAGGCTAAGTGCGGTGGGCCATGGGTTGCACAGAAACCCACTGCAAGCAGGTTAAAACAAAACAAAACAAACAAAACAAAATTCACTTGAAGGCTCCTACCGTCCTGCCAGAAGCATAGTGGTGAATTCAGAGTGTGTCATGAAGAAAGAGAGACATGGCTGACACAGGTGAACATGTGTGCAGATGAAACAGGACAATTTACATTTTGTGTTATTTCAGTTTGTGGTGAAGCTAATCTTCCCAGAACAAGTGTGTTCACAGGCTCTCTTTCTGGGCCCTGGTAAGAGAAGAGAAAGAACAGCTCCATGTCAGGCATGCTATGGTAGCTCTAAGTGTGAATTAAGGTATCTGGATGGGTCCTGTTTGGCACCTGATTAGAGGGTAGCTGCTGTGGCTTTCTGCACTGGCCCCAGACTGACCGGACAGGAAATACTTTGAAATGCTGATGGTCCCATTTCAGCCACAGGTTCTGTCAAGGTGCCTTCAGACCCCCATCCCCCACCCCGGCATTTCCAGGGTTTTGCAGGTGCGGTCTGTACTATTTGTATTAGCGTGGAAGGCTGGGCACTGGTTGATTTACAGTTGCCCTGAGACCTATGGACCAGAGTTAAAAGTCCTGAGGGTGTGGTGGAGAGACACTGGCTTTTGGCCTGTAAGCACAATCCCTGCCCGCCATCTGCAGCTAGTTGTGGTGTCCAAGGGGTGAGACTGCCCGTATGAAGAATGACATTTTAATGAAGGGCAATGGGGCAGCTTTATTAACTACTGAGAGATAGAAATCTGTAAAAGGACCAGAAGTCTGCACCAGTGCTCCTGTGGTTACACACCTGAAGATTCTGGAAGCTGTCAGCTCATAGTTCTACTAAATGTACAGGGAGGTAACTGAACCATTGAAGAAATTAGCATCCTCTCGCAGCCAAGGGGATTCTGGGTAAAACCTTTAACAGGTACCTGTTTAATTAGAAGGGGAACCTGTAGCCTGGCATTTGACTGGTGGTGTAGTTGGCTGGCAGCTGCTCTCACTTGACAGAGTTGAGGTTGGGGAGGCATTTCTGGGGGGCATTCCCCCCTATGATCACATGGGTGTGCACAGGAACTTGGTGTAGTGGCTGAGATGAGCAGCTCACTTATGAGCGCACAAGCAAGGAAGAGGGAACAGCAGGCAGCCAGGCGGACAGTGTCAGTAGTGGTGGGTGTTAGTGTTTGTTATATGGTGGATGACCCTATAATCAAATGAGGTGACTTGAGGACGCATTCAGAACTGGGCTCGGAGAGGCCGTGTGGCATTGAAGGAAAGCTAGTTATCAAATGCTCCATAAAACAGAAATGGAGACACATGTCCCCAGAGCAGGCTTTTCCTTATACAATAGGGACAGCTTCTGGCTTTAAAATGTTTTGCGACTCCTTGGGATTATGAACACAGAAATGTCCTTCCTTTTCTAGAGGCAAGAAGAATGTGACCGGGGACAAAATGGAGAGGGAGAGGAAAAAAAAAAAAAAAAAAAAAGCGCAAACCCAGCTACGCCTGGCTCAGTTCTGGGATGTTGTAAATTTTGAGGAACTATAGAGTTATCGCATTCATTGTCATTGGTCAAAGAGGAAACGTAAGAGGAAGTTGGAAAGGGCAAGTGCCCTTGTCTATGCTAAGTTTGGAAAAGCTATCAAGTGATCTCTAGTACAATCTGTACTTGTCACGGTCACATCTGAGCGGACTGTCTTAGAAGCCTGTGCATAGTCCGTCTTTGGTGGAAACTATCTAACAGCTGCCCTTCACGTTGTAACTTCTGTTTGCTGGCTCCTGTCTTGTGGGCTCTGTGTATGCACACGGGTTGATAATGTGCTTTGTAAAGCCGTAAGGGTAGCCATAACCGCAGCTTCCACGTTTCTACTTGGGAAACCAACACACGAGCGTTAGGAAAGTCAGTCAAGGTGACACGTCAGGATACTGGAGCTGGGTTTCAAACTTTGGTTTGGCTCCAGAGTTTTATCTTGTCACTTAATAGCCACACCGTGTCTGCTGTCTCTGGCCTGAGCTTGAGGAAGACTGATTCTGCTCTGTATTTCAGTAACCTTGAGCACTAGGTTATGATTCCAATCCAGAATGGCCCACAGAGGCTCATGTGTTTGAACACCCAGTGGCTAACTAACTGGTGGCTAACTGGTGGCACTGTTTTAGGATGTTAGAGACCCTTTAGGAGGTGGAGCCACGGTCCTTGAACAGTGGTCACTGGCTACCAGTCTTTAAGCATTACATCCAGAACCTGCGTTTTAACTTTAACTTTTTAATCTTTTTCTGTGGAGGCTCTTTTGGTACTGGAGTTCCATGTGATTCTTCACTACTGTGTGGCTGTTGGGATCTTCTAGAAGGACAGACAGTGTGCTCTTAACCACTGAGCCAACTCTTGAACAGGCACCTGCTTTTTTGTCTGTCACCTTGTGTAAAACTGCTACTGTATACTTTTGCCTCTGGGGAAAGGTGCTCCAGCCACCGGCCGTTCCCCACCTTGACAGAAACCCTGAACTCAAATCTACCTCTCCTCCCCTAAATTTATTCCCTCAGGTATTCCGTCACTGTGCTGAAGAAAGCAAGCAGCCCACCCAGGGTGCCTTGTTTTGTGTTGATACAAGAGCTTCTTGGTACAAGGTTGCGTCCTGTTTCAGCCTCCCAAGTACCAGGGTCATAAGCCCGTCTGTGCAAACACATCCAGCTTCCAGCTTATTTGGTACACAGTCCGCACTTTTATGACCGTCACGAGCTATATTTAGCACTATAAACATCACAGTGCCTCTGTAATTGAAGAGGGGTTGTCACAGATCATAGGGAAAGCTTCCTTAGGAAAGGGTGGGGTCAAGCTTTCGGTTATAACCTGGGTATTGAGTTGGAGCTTCTTGACCTTTGTGGTTTGGCTGTGTGTAGTGCAGTCAGTCTGCCTATCTGACAACATGTGAGTAATAAGTGAAACTCAAAGTGGCAAATCACCGTGGTCCTCCGTTTCTTTGGAGTCCTTCAGAGTACTAAAAGCTATGACTGCTTAGTGAGTTCATACTCTCTGTGAGTGCGTCCATCCATGAAGCTGGTCAGTGACTGTGTGTGTGCTTGCATCTGTGAATCTGATCAGTGATTGTGTGTGTGTGTGTACATCCATGAAGCTGGTAAGTGACTGTGTGTG
>OU015750.1:81066093-81081516 GCA_907169655.1 Acomys percivali
AGAGAGAGAGAGAGAGAGAGAGAGAGAGAGAGAGAGAGAGAGAGAGAAGAGGGAAAGTGAGGGAGAGAGGGTGAAAGGGAGATGAGGAAAAGTCGTTGATTTTGTGTTTCTATTAACTAAGAAGATGAAAAATAAGCCAGTGTTTTGGACGCTTTTTCTTACGTTTTCCTTAAATAGAGTTTTAAATCCTATATTCCCTCCCCCCGCCCCTTCTAAACATGGCAGAATTTTAAATAAGATATAGGATGTTCAAGGCAGGTGCAATCTATTCTGTGCAGGATGACCTGCAGTCTGAAACATGCTGGTGTTATGGAGTTTGGATTATAACCCTTCCGCAATAAAGACAGTGATGATCCCGAACTTAAAGAGAAGCAAAGGTGGATTGAAGCTTCCAGAACCACAGGGTTAATGTAACTTGATCAGTCAAGGAGTTTGTCAACAAAATAGGAGCTGAGAGTTGAAGGGAGATGGAGATTAGGAGCTTAAAGAGTATATGAACCATTGCTTACAAATTAACAGTAATTAAGACATATGAAACATATGCTTTAGGAAATATATAAGAAGTGATTGCAGGATAAATAGTGTGATTTTCTTTATTCTATCTTCCCTAGATAATAAGGAGGAAAACATTGCAAACCTGACTTGGAAACTGAACACTATAAAATGTGGAGCTGGAGAGATTTCCCAGTGCATTTATGCAGTCAGGAGAGCTGGAATTCAGATCCCAACAGCCAAGAGACAAGACAGGCAGCTCACAGCTCTCTGTAATTCTAGGTCTAAGGGGTGTGAGGCCTTCATTTTGCCACCATGTGTATATGGTTATTTGGTCATACACATACACACCCACATCCCACATATATTACATATATAAATCTTTTTTAATATCCCCACATATTTAAATACTTTTATTTAGGATATTAATTTGATACCTCATTTATGGTTTCTGAAGAGGGACTGGAAAGATGTCTTAGCAGGTAAAAGTAAGTACTGCTTTTTTGGATGACCCAGGTTTAGTTCCCAGCACCCCAAGTCAGATGGTTCATACCACCTGTTAAGTCTAGATCTAGGGATGTGGTGCCCTCTACTGGCTCTACAAGGAGGTGCACAATAATAAATCGTTTTTTTAAAAGATTTTTTTAAAATTATATATACAATGTTCTACCTGCATGTGTGCCTGCCTGCTAGAAAAGGGCACCACATCTCATTATAGATGGTTGTGAGCCACCATGTGGTTGCTGGAAATTGAACTCACAACCTCTGGAAAAGAAGGCAATAAATCTTCAAAAGGAAAGAAGAAAAGATTTTCTTTTCCTTTTTTTTTTTCTTTCTTTTGTATTTTTGAGCTGAGTTTGGTTGCATGTGCCTGAAGTCCCAGCACTTAGCAGGCTACAGTAGGTATGTCACTTGAGTTCATGCATGCAAGATGCACTTTGGCAATGTAGTAAGACTTCATCTCAGAAGTTGTAAAATAGTAAGGATTTCTTTTGAGAGGACACATCTCTTTTGACCAGAGGCAACCTAGAAATGTTTTGAATTGGGAGAAAAAAAAATCAGATTTAACAAGGAAAATAGGAATGACATGTTTGCATTCAATTTCCATGTAATATGAAAATAATGTAACAAAGAAAGCCATTTCCATTTTAAAGTACTCATGAATGGTGATTTTGAAGCACAGTAATATGAGCTTTCTAAAATTTATGCAAAAACATAGTTTTTAAAGAAGAGTGTCCTGATATTTTTCAAGGTATGTACATATTATGAAAAATGACTCACCTGTGTGTCTGGAAGGAACTGGCCAGAGAGTGAGGAGATCCAATTTGCAGCCTATACACAATCAGCCAGTCATATTACCAGATGCTGTCTGCTCACCTCTCAGAATCCTAGGACCATTTCTTTTTTCAGCTTTTTGCTTTTTTCGAGACAGGGTTTCTCTTTGTAGACCAGGCTGGCCTCAAGCTTAACAGAGATCTGCCTGCCTCTGCCTCCTGAGTGCTGGGATTAAAGGTGTGTGCCACTACCGCCTGGCTCCTAGGACCATTTTTGATCTGTAAAATAAAATGACTTGACCAGGGTGACCTAAAGGTCCCTCTCATCTCTGCAAGTCTACCATTGTTCATAATTTGAGAAATCAGAATCAGTTTGGACAAGGAGCCTGAAAGTTTCAAGGAGCCAGATTTTGTTTTTGTTTTTGTTTTTGTTTTATGAGACAGGGTTTCTTTGTGTAGCCTTGGCTGTCCTGGACTTGCTTCATAGACCAGGCTGGCCTCAAACTCACAACAATCTGCCTGCCTCTGCCTCCCAAGTGCTGGGATTAAAGGCATGCGCCACCACACCTGGCTAGGAGCCAGATTTTGAATGACGTATAACACTTGAAAATTTAGGAGTAGCACCTGGACATAAAGCATGAATAAGGCAGGTGTATCGTGTCTGTATGTCTGTCTGTCTGTCTTTCTTTTTTCTTTTCTTTTCTTTCTTTTTTTATTTGTTTTTTGAGACAGGGCATCTCTGTGTAGCCTTGGCATCCTGGACTCAATTTATAGACCAGGCTGGCCTCAAATTCACAGAGATCGGCCTGCCTCTGCCTCTCAAGTGCTGGGATTAAAGGTGTGCGCCACTGCACCCCACTCCGCTGTTTCATTATTATGAAAGCAAAATTGTTTATTATTGGAGACTGAATAGGGGATTGGCTCAGCAGGATTTGAATAGCCATTGAAAAGACCTTTCAAGCAGCTAAGACAACACTGGGGAGATGTATGTTGTAGCTAACTTTAAGAAGCAGCCTGGATCAAGTGAGGACTATGGAAAAGCTAACAGCAAAGGGCACTAGCTAAGATTCAGGGTGCACGTGCTTTCAGTCACCCTGCACGTCTAGAGAGTTGATGTGAGGAGGAGCTGGCAGGCCGGGCTCTTTGGAAACTGGATAGTGTCAAAGACAGGAGGAAAAGTCAGTCACTGTTCAAGAAGGGAAAGACTGAATTGGACCTCTTCATGTGTGTGAGTGCAGGCATGTGCACCGTGTGCGTGTGGAGGTGAGCTGACAACTTTTGGGGCTTGGTTCTTTCCTTCCTCTGTGTAGGTGGGGTTTTGTAATCAAGCTCTGAGCCATCTCACCACCCTCTGAATCAGACATTGTGGTTAGAGTTTTTAAAAATGCTGTGACTGGCTGGGTAATGGTGGTGTGCACCTTTAATCCCAGTACTCAGTAGGCAGATGCAGGTTGATATCTGTGAGTTCAAGGCCAGCCTGGCCTACAAACTTCCAGGACAGAGAAACCCTGTCTCAAAAAACCAAAACCAAAACCAACCAACCAACCAACCAAACAAAACCACTATGTCTGTGTTAGTGAGTCTTTGCAGTCAGAGAACCCTACTGGGAGATACACTCAGGGAAGAGATACATTTTCTGATTTTATTTTATTTTATGCAAATCTAAGCTTATTATCATCAGATGTGAAAAGTTTGCCAGTCTATTGTGTTTTGACATCCAAGCATTTGCTGGGTATATAGTCTATTTTATATTATTTCCCTTTATTTACTCCTACATCATATTATGAGAAAGATTATGTCTATAAAGCCACACAAGTCTACTGTGGCCTACTTGCTGTGGGCAAGTGAGTATGTGAAGGCTGAGAGCCCTTTCCTCAGTGCCAGACATCTCAAAACAGTACACTTCTGTGAATGTTACAATGCTAAAAGCTTGGTTTTATATCCTCAGGGTTTAAAAAAAATCTGCCCATATGAACTTGGGGGAATGTGTGGGAACTAGCAGTCACTGGTTCCTAGAGCTTTAAGCAACATAAGGCCTCCTCTCTGATGCAGTGGAGTGGGGTGTGATGGAAAGGTTCCTGTGCTGATAAGGGCATTCTATAGTTCCTAGCTTATTAACCTGCTGTAGGGCTGAGAAAGATTTGGCAACAGTCAAAGAGTTTTTGACGGCACAATGGTTAAAGATTCAAAATCAAACATGTCTTGACTGCCAGCAGTTTCTGACAGTGCTGGCTGGTGTGGCTTCACTTCAGCCTTGGCTCTAGGCATGCAACACACACACACACACACACACACACACACACAATTACTCTGTGTATGTCATCATGCTGCACAATGCCAACCAACACTGCCAGAACACTGCAGCCTGGATCTCAGATGGTTGTGTTATGAAGCACAGAGTTTATACTATATACACAAAGTTTTCTGCACCTACAAAAAGAAATGGTTCGATTATGGGACTTGTATATTTTCTTGCTGCCATTTTTCAGCATATAAGTATCAAATTGACATATCTTTGGGCCCTGTTCTGTTACAATATTTACTTTAAGACCAATAGCCAGGCACTATGGCATACACCTTTAATCCCGGCACTTGGGGGGTGAAGACAGGTGGATCTCTGTGAGTCTGTCAGCCTGGTTTGCACATTGAGTTCACAACAGCCACAGCAACAAAGTGAGACCCTGTTTCAACAAACAAGCAAGCGAGCAATAAAACAACAAACGAAGGAAGATACAGCACCAATGAACATGCCAAACTGGATCAGGAAAAGCTCACCAGTCCTCAATCCTACACAAAGGACAATAAACAATGACGGCTAGCTGAGACTGGGAGAGGTGGTCTACCCCAGGAAAGACCTCATGAATTGGTTGTCCAAAAGGACAATCCTGAAATCATATATACATATAACATTATGCATACTGAACAGATTATACTTATATATATATATGTATATGTATATGTATATATACAATACCACCACCACCCACACTAACCATTAGTGAAAAAAGAGACCTCAAATAATGGGTAAAGGGGCTATGAAAGGATTTGGAGGCAAGGGAAGAGTCAAATGTTAAATTATAATTTTGAAAAATAATTAATATGACTACTTGAGTTGTTAATTAACTTGAGGTTCATAAAATTATTAAATGAATTTTATCCTGGGATTAGGACATAATTTTCAAAAATTTCTGACACAGTCCTTACTGAGCATACTTGTGCTCTCTACTGTGTACACGAAGTGACTGTTTCAATAAAATTATAAATAGACATATCCACAAGCTCTCATGTTCTACATCCCCCATATCCAAGTATTCAGTCAATATTTAATTCTTTCTCTAAATATGAACAAGCAGGGGCTGGAGAGATGGTTCAAAGGTTAAGAGCACTGGCTGCTCTTCCAGAGGTCCTGAGTTCAATTCCCAGCACCCACATGGTGGCTCACAGTCATCTGTAGTGTGGTCTGATGTCCTCTTCTGGCATGCAGGTGTACACACATACATAATAATAAATAAATACATCTTTTTTTTTTTTGGTTTTTCGAGACAGGGTTTCTCTGTGTAGCCTTGGCAGTCCTGGACTCACTGTGTAGACCAGGCTGGCCTCGAACTCACAGCGATCCTCCTGCCTCTGCCTCCCAAGTGCTGGGATTAAAGGTGTGCGCCCCCACGCCCGGCTCTATAAATACATCTTAAAACAAAAACAAAAAACGAACAAGCGCATCATGTCACTGGTGTGCAAATCCCATTTCTTTAGTAAATGCAAAGGATTGTTTTAAAGTAAACTTTATTTTTTAAAATGTTGTTAAACATTTATTCATACCTATGTATGAATATATTCATTTTCATACCTATGTATATACCTATATATAAGGAAGCATAAACTATCTCAGGTGGAAAGGCACCTCCAGGGAAAAGAGTTTAGAAGCCTCGTCTAGTTTGACAACCCATCTAAAAAAGAGAGGAGACCCAGCAGAGAGAGATAGGAGTACTCAATTTATGACTTTACACATTTCTTCAGCTGAATTTGGATGATTAAAAAAAAAAAAGAAGCAGGCCATATAAAAGTTTTCTCAGTAACTGAGGCACCCATAAATACATTTTCTGCAGTCGATTTCAGCCAGAAACCAGAGGAGAAACGCTACCCCTCTCCGTGCGTTTACCTCACTTTTAGCTATAAAATGTTGCTTGCCATAAAATGAAGGGAGACCAGCCACCCCACAGTATGGGACATCCCTCTCCTTTCCTAGGTTCACTGGTGCCACCTCATTTGCTTCCCATCTGGAAGCTTACGTGATATTTTAAACATTCTTTAATATGTACTCAGGATGTAAGCGACTATCAACACCTGCCTAGAGAAAATAGAAATGTCAAAATGATGAGACATCCATAAAGCTGTGATGTAGCTAGGTTGATTTTCAGACCAAGAGGGGGGAAAAAAACAGCCTTTAAACCCAATATCCAGATTCAAGCTCATTATAGCCCCAAGGAAGATCTTAGAAGGTGGTTTTGACTGAGATTTGAGGTACATTTCCATTCAAGTTATCCTTTACCTCAGTCAAGAAAGATGTGAGCAAAAATCTGAGGAGAAAATTGAGACAAATTGCCAGAGAAATAAGCAAACATAAAGAAAGGGGAAACAGAACCAAACCAAACCAACGTAGTTTCCTCTGCAGTGAGTGGTTGACTATATTTAGCCTAACTTTGGTAAACTTTGTCCACTGTAGAAACCTGAGCTAGTGACAAAGCTTTAACCATCACTTTAAACCTGGTTTTCATGAAGATCTTGATGAGAATACCTTTACCTGTTTGCTCTTCAAAGCATTTGTTCAGTGTTTAGCATAGAGGCTCAAACAACAAATGCGCTCGAAGCAATCACAGTGGTGAGTTTGGTTTTAGCTTTTCGGTTTTTGGTTTTTATGTATTTATTTATTTACTTATTTATTTATTTCAGTTTTTTGAGACAGGGTTTTTCTGCGTAGCCTAGGCTGTCCTGGACTCTCTTTCTAGACCAGGCTGGCCTTGAACTCACAGCGATCCGCCTGCTTCTGCCTCCTCCCGAGTGCTGGGATTAAAGGGGTGCGCCACCATGGCCGGCTTTATGTGAGAATCTTTAGACCAAGTGTATTCCAGCTTTGAGGTTGGAGGTTGGGAAGATGGTTGTGTTTGGGAAGAGTTGCATAGCTCTTGCAGCTCGATCGTCACTAATCTAAAATCTGGAATGTTCCCGAATGTGAACGCTCCCGAATGGGAGCACAAGTGTTTTCGATTTTGGACCTTTTGATTTAGGTGTGTTCAACCTGCTACTTGGCCAACTACGTAAATTATTTCTAATTCTCTTAACAATATGCAAGAATGGTACTGTTGCTTCATTTTACGATTAAGAGTGTGGCAGTAAACCGGGCCCGTGGGTAAGGGAAGTGGACCCAGAGCTCAAGGGGCTGGGACCGTCAGAATGAGGAGTCCAGGACCCACCCTGCTCCTATAGTTACTGTGCTCATAACATAGAGACTTAAAAGTCAGTGAAATGTGCCAAGTCCACAACATGTCTTCTGTGTGAATATGTGGATGAGTTAATGTTTGGGAACTGATGGTTGAATGTAAATATAAAGGATAATTTGGGAGCCTTTTCTTAATCACCCCAAATGAGATGGAGAAGAGTTTTAAAGCTCTAGAGCTGGGCAGATACCCATCTAGTCTAGGCGCCTGTGCTAGACTGGCTACTTCCGAGCCACACGCCCTGAGTCACTTGCCATATTGGTCTCACTCGGGCTGCTTCTGCTCTCTCAGGCCAGTCCTCACGGCCAGCTCCTCGATGCTGTGTCTCTTCTCTCCTCTTTTCACTTCGTGGCCCCTACCTGAGACCCCTCACTGGACAGGAAGTTCGGCCTTTCTGTCTCCTCTACCCAGCCATTGGCTGTTTAGCTTCTTTCTTAACCGGGAAGAGATAATTGGGGAGCAATGTTTACACAACATCAATCAATGACCATGACAGCACCCACATCTGGACTCCAACCAGACCTTAGGGCACAGAAATCAGCATCTGAATCCACAGCACACCAGAACAACCCCCAACAGTTGAGGACATCGCGTTTACACTGCATGTTGTTCCCGTAGCGACAACCTTATTCAGCAAAAAGATCCACTTTAAAGTGGATTACAGCAAAAGGAGACAGACAGTGCCCTTGCAACAAGGCATGGTTTGGGGAAAAAAAAAAATAGACCTTTTTGGTCTTTAGAAGGGGGGCAGTCACAGTAAATATGAACCAGTTAGCTTGTTGCATTATAATTTCAAGAAATGCAGGCAGCAGCCAAGGAACCTTAGTGGTCTGTGGTGTCTCTCATCTGTACAGTGATTTGTATTGCCAAGGGTGTTTGTGGTACAGAGGGAGAAGACAATTGAGGACTGTTGTCAGCCTTTCTTCACTCTCTGTTTTTACTATGTATATATGTATGTATGTATGTATAGATGTATAAATGTATGTGTATCTAATATATTTATATATGTATCATCTATCTATCTATCTATCTATCTATCTATCTATCTATCTATCTATCTATCATCTAGCTATCTGGGACAGGGTCTCTCTATATAATCCAAGCTGGCCTTAGTCAATTGTCTAATCCAGTCTCAAACTCACTACACTCTTTTTTTTTATCCTCCTAAATGTTGGGAGTGCCACCAACTTTGTTCTTCATGGTAGATGATGGACAAGGCCCCACTGCTGCCGCCTCCTCTTGCCTCCCCATCGCCCCACTCTTCCATCCCTGACTCCTCTGCTGCCACCTTCAGTTCTTTGGCCCAGGCATGTGTGTGAATGCCCAGTACTCTCCCATTTCTTGGCTGAAAGCCCAGTGGACATTACTAGTCTCTCACTCTGCCAGAAGCATGACGGGGACCACCCCCCCCCCAGGTGCTTGTCAGTTTCTTTTGCCTTCCATTTGCCTATTGCCATTGCTTGGCAGATCTTGATCTGAGAAGAGCCAGGACCTCACAAGACAACTGGACTCAGAGGACCGTTTGCTGATGAAGCTCATTATGCGTGAGGAAGAAAACCCATTCTTAAAAGAATTTCCCCCACTAAATATCTGGAAATCAAAAATATTCTTTTTTTCTTTGCTGTAATGTGGCTAATACTTACCCTGATATTATCTTAATTTATTTTAAATATTTGTGCAAAAAGTATTTGTTAAGGATTAAGAAGTGGGGTGGTCGTGCACATCCATAATCTCAGCTCTTGGAAAGATAAGGCTGGAGGCTGGACTCTGCGGCCAATCAGGGGCACATAGCAAAACTACACCCCAAGAAAGCAAACAACAACCCCAGGAAACTTCTGACTTATAGGACAAACACTGGTTACAATTCAACTCTGTCAGCTTGTGAAAAATGTAAAGACGTGCCACTGCTATAAATCGTCACTTATTTTTTTAAAACACTGAGTGACGTTGCCCCTCACTGGAGTTGTTATTCTATGGAATGCGTGCTCCTTTCTATTTTAAGAAAGGACAGAATTACCAAAGTTTCCAACGTGTCCTCTCCCATGAAATAAACTATAAAAGATGTGTGTACACACACACACACACACACACACACACACTTACTTTGTAAACCAGGCTGGCCTTGAACTCACAGAGATCCACTTGCCTCTGCCTCCCAATTGCTGGGATTAAAGGCATGCACCACCGCCACCCAGCTAAAAGATACAATTTAAAGTAATTTGTATACACTTATATATAGGGAAATTTAGATGTTGGCTGGTTTCCCAATTCAATGCACGAGTTTAACTTTATTTTTTGTTAATAAAGGAGTTTTTGTTGAATGACTATTTGATGCCCAATATACCTTCACTCTGGGACTTAAAAGGAAGAGGGCTAACCATTGGCAAAGAGCAGGAAATGGACTTCTGAGAGGTACAGGGGTAAAGAATTGGGTTCCATGTCAGCAAGACTTAGGATCTCATTTTGAGGATGAGGTCCACACTCGGGCAATGTTATTCAGAGCTGCATTGTTTGTTTCCTGTTTCTAGTCTGTTTGCTCAAGTGAGTTGGTGTAAATCAGTGATAATAGGGTACCTTGTAGCAGAATTAGCTAGGTGAGTGGGGGCGGAGGCCCTGGAGTTGGCTTGGATGCGTTTCTCCAGCATGGTGCTCCAGGGTGGAACTGAGCAGCAAAGAGGACATTCTTGGGAAGAGAACTGGTTGATGATCGTTTTTGGGGGTAGGTTGGGGAGGAGGGGTGGAGGGTAGGGGGGCCGTGTCTAGTGGGCCTTCCTTATTGTCCTTATTGTCATAGTGGTGTGCTCTGACAGTTACCATTGTTTGGTCGTTGCCATCTGAGTACCCATTCTGGGTTAGAAAACTCCTGCCTTCTAAGCCTCATGGAGGAAAAAAGAAATCCATGACTAGTGCTGTAGCCATCAGCGGCCTGCACAGAGCCATCTGCCCATCCCCTCCTCTTCTGTGCTCCTGGACCATGCTTGAGCATAACTTGGAGTGTGCAATCTGGGAGCCACTGAGTAAGCCTATAGTGAAATTGTCTTCTGTTTGGACAGAATTGAGTTTCTGTAACGTCCTCCAACCCTGACAGAAATAGCTAGAGAGCACTGCATGTGCCCTGTTCTCTGTGCCCAGTAGCGGAAGAGGTTTTGTCTACATGATCTCATTCAAACTTCACCTCATCTCTGCAGGTGGATGGCGTTGTTGGTTCCAGTTCACAGAGAGAGGGCGCTGCTCCATCAGGGCCCCATAGACAGCAGACAGCCAGGAAGTGGCCCAGGCTTTTTTTTTTTTTTTTTTTTTTTTTTTTTGCCAGCAAGATCAATGTAAATCTCACAAGGCTTTGCTTTTCCTGCTAAGGAGAGTGGACCAGAATGTTAGCATCCTGCATGTATGTTGATGTGTGTTATTATGCAAGGATTCCTCTGAGAGTGTAGCTTGTTGTTGTGTGGAAGGTGAAATTCAAGGGCAGGTTTTCTGACCCTTGGCTTACTTGGCTTCAGTGCCTTTGGTGTTGACTGGGAAGCAATGAGCATAGCTAGGGCCCCAAAGCCAGATGAGGAAGTGAGGAGATACAGAAGTGGAAAATGATGGACGTACATGAAAATAGCATGCCGACCACGCTGTCATACCATCATTTCACGATGCTGGGTGATTGCTGCATCTGCACTCTAGATATCTCCATAGCTAACCCTGCCCCTTCCTCCTCCACTCACATTGGCTCAGGCATCATCTTGCCTGCTTTACAGACCTTCTGATCTGTACTAACTTCATCCCATTCCCTTAGCCCACATCATTTATTTTCAGGACACTTCTCTCTACCTGGCCAATCATAAATCCCTTTGTATTTTATCACCTTGCCACTCTGTTAAGCCAGAGCCGAGGCTTTGATTCATTGTCGAATGCAAGCATTTTGGATAGAGTTGTTCCTTGGCAAATGGCTGGCTCATCTTTTGGAGTTGATGGACAAATGTGAAGAAAATGAGGCATAGGGCTTTGCATAATTTGCCTGTGACCTCAAGAAAAAAACTGATGGCTATCAGGTTTTAAATTCTGTTTTATATAATAGTTCTTAAGATTACATCCTGCCTCCACCATTTTCCCTTCAAAAGTCTATTTTCCATAATTTTTGTAAAATCTATATCTCTAGATTTAGGATAAGGGGAAAAAAATCCAAAGTAACCAGTCCAACTTGTCCCTTTTACAAATGAGAATTTCATCGTGATCCACTCAGTGTCGATAACTTATCAAAGTTAACTCCACCTTCTATGCTGGAGGAAGGGTCAGAATTGAGTCTCATGCCATCTACCCCTGCTGCAGCCACTTTTTTCTTGTCACAGCAAGCCCTGTTTTGCTGCAGAGCTTACTTAGCTCATTGGTGATGGGTTTGGGATAGAGGATCTGTACTTTAATGTCACAGTATGAACCTACTTGAACATAGGCTGTCCTTCAGCTACCCACAGGGCCCGGGGGAAGCACAGAGTGGCATGGGACTGAGGCAAGCTGGGCAGTATATTTATACTAAGAGAATCTAGCCCAGTTAACAGCCCCATTGTTCCAAGATTCATGGTAGGAGAGAAAAAGATACGCTGATAAAAACGACCTAATGCTTATTCTAGCTAAATAAAGCCCTTTGCCTGCCAGGTCTCCCCTTGCAGGATCCTAGGTTGGAGGTTTTCCTGGGCATTCTCTATCTCTATCTCTGTCTGTCTGTCTGTCTGTCTCTCTTTCTAAGTAAAGATGGGACTTAGTGAGTGGGACTTGGTAACAGAATGAGGCAGCATCACTGGGTAATTGTTCTTTGGACTGGCCCCAGCATCAATGGGCTGGGTTGTCAAAGTTCAGAAAAGGAAAATAATGATCAATAAAAGAGTATTTATTGCCCATCTTTATGACCCTGGTGATAAGCATGAAGAGCGATGTGTTTTCTCTGTGCTGATGATGCCATCTCTCCTAATGGAGTGCTTGGTCATGCTGTTTCCTCGCTGGGAGTCAGAAGAGCATCAAAGAGCTTGTGTATGGATCTCAACCACCCTTGTGTTCCTGGGGAGCATTACCCAAGTTCTCTGCTGCCAGCTGCACAATGGAATATGGATCAGGGCTAGAATTGGAGGCCAAGGCAAGGAAGGAAGGATGCAGGAAATTTGGTCCAAGATTTTGTTTGTTTGTTTGTTTGTTTTTCAAGACTGGGTTTCTCTGTGTCACCCTGACTGTCCTTGAATTCACCTGTCTCTGCCTCCCAAGTGCTGGGATCAAAGGCATGCTTGATGCAAGATTTTAACTTGGTTTGTTACCTTCATCTCTTTTTCAAAAAGTCTGCTGTCAGAAGAGTTGTATTTTCTCGTTGTGGACCTTGTACATAATAGTAATGAAAGTGTGTTTGTCATACTTTCCCTCAAGCTGGCTGTAAAGTTGTGCATATATATATATGAGCAAGCTAGTGATCGGTAGGGTCACTATCTAACCTCTATCGTAACTTGAATTGTCTTTCCTGAGAATGGTATCAGAGCCCAAAATTCTATAGAGGTGAAGTGTGCTGGTCTGAGGCCACGTGGCCTGGGTTGTAGTCTGCCTGTCCTAGTCTGGTGGTGGTGGTGGTGGGGTGGGGGTGTTTCTCCAAATTTCAGTTTCTTACCTTTAAAATACAGCCCAAAACGGGAACCATCTCTTAGCCTTATTGTGACCACTGTCCTTGGCAATCACTCAGTGCTCCTTTTCTCCTAACAGAGCCACTGGGTAGTGGAAATAATAAAAACTGAATTAATTAACATTTACATTTCAGATTCAGAATGACAAGGGGGCTTCCTCTTTCCCAGAAGATTTTTGGCCATTAAATTGCTTATTAATAATAGAGATATGTTGGGATTAAAAGCTGACAGACTTAAGTCTATGGTTGCTTACACATTCAGTTTAGCCGTGTGCGTGTCTGGGTTATTTATTTCCATGTTTTAGAGGTAGGGTCTGACTGTAGAGAACAGATTGGTTTCAAACCCATGATCTGAAGCAGCATCGGTGATAGCAGTCATGCAATTCGACAGCTCCAGTTCACTAAGTCACAGAGGCTCATAAAATCTCTATGTTGTCGCTAGTGAATAGGTTAACTATATGTGGCCAAGAGGTCTCAATGCAGTTACATGGAAAGTAGGCATGTAAGTGGAGAGTTGATGTCACTTAAAGGACACCATCTTTGCTATATGGGGAAGCGTTTACCAAGTGGGAAGACAGGCTTGTGGTTTTTATGGGCTAATGGGCAGGAGGCCTGCATGGGAAGAGTGAAAACATCTCTCCAGGCCCATGCTGGACATTATTGAAGGCAAGAGGCTGAATGGACAAATTGCATCCTCTTCAGAAGGATAGTGTGGGAGCACACTGGGTATTTGTTCCAAAGGGCTCATAAGTAGGCCCCGTGCCCTGATGGGCCTTTCACGCTGGGCCGCCGTCACCACTGAAAGAGCAGCCTGTTCCCGGCTGCTCATTTTCATCTTCTGCCATATCTGTATTCATGTGCGTCAGTCCCCACACAAAAGAGCACAGCTTGCTGTTCCTGTCTTTGCTTCTGTGACCCACAGTAAAACCATTTAAAAATATATTAAGGCTTTTACATGGAATAGTAATTTATGCATGGTGATTTTTTTTTTAATCATTTGGCCTCCAGCAAGAAGCTTTCAGAGGCTCTTAAGCCTCAGGGAGTAGCTGCTTGTGGGGGGGGATGGGAGGGGCTGGGTTTCCAGGGCATTCATTGCACTCTGTGTGTGTGTGTGTGTGTGTGTGTGTGTGTGTGTGTGTGTGTGTTGGCAACACCAGGCAACTATGACAGTGTCACCTGGGAAACAGGATATAGAAAAGTGCTTGGTGGACTTGAAACCAAAGTTCCAAAGAGCTCCTGTATTCTGAGAACTTCAGGAACCTTCTTCACCCTGGTGAGCTGGTGGCCTGAGGAGTTTGGGGTGGTGGTCTGAGAGTGGAGGATGGGAGAGTGGCTGCATACATTCTCCATGCTGTTCTCAAGGGAGCCTTTCGAGTGGAATTGAATCCTACCCTTGTTGCCAGCTTGGAGCACAGATAGTCACAGCTGGGAAACCTTCTTAGAAAACGTTTTGTTCCTTATGTCTTTCCTCATTCTCCAGCTGAGGGGCCCCTGGTGTGTAGAGTGGTGAGGGCCTGCCTGAGGCCAGGCAGCACCTGGAAAGCCAGCCTGAAATCCAGACCTCTGACTCTGACTGCTTACTTCCTTTGGCAATGGCTTTTTAAAATTGTCTCATTGAAAGGAAAACAGTGCTATATGTTAATAAGATTGGGAGCTGGGGTGGGGTGGGGTGGACCAATAAAGTAGACAGAATAAGCAATCACCTGCGTAAATGTATAATCTCACCGAAGAACCAATTATTATTAATTTTATATTCATCGTCTTGAACTTGTTTTTGTTGTCAAGCACCCTTGAATATGAAATAAGTTTAGCTTAATCATAAGTTAGGGTGTTTGGTTATTTTTGCAGCATGGGAGATGGAATCTGTGGCCTCCTACATGCTTAGTAAGCTCCAGCATTGAACTACAATCCCAGCTACCCAACCTTCCTTCCTCTGTTTTAGTTTTTAAGACAGGGTTTCTCTGTGTATCACTAGCTGTCCTGGAACTCACACTGTAGATCAGGCTGGTCTTGGCCTGCCTCTGCCTCCTGAGTACTGGGATTAAATAGTGTGCAACTACTGCCTAGTTCCTACTTTTTAACTCAAAAGTTGTCCAGATTGCCCTTGAAATTTATTCTCAGTACAAGTTGAACTGAAACATGCAACCCCTCTGTCTCAGCCTTCTGAGTGGCAGCCATCATAGGTCTTTGCCACCCTGCTTGGCTAGTAGATCTTTATAGCACTGAGGTGGATCCCTGCCTCCCCTGTCTTTCCTTGCTTTTCTTCTTGTTTGTATTTATTTAGTGTACTTAGCAACTGAGCTGGTGTTTAACTTGAAGATGATGTTTTATTTCCATTCCACACAGGCAGGCTCTTCCACACCACGCAGATTCTTTTACCCTGCATAAATTTGTTTTGTGTCTGAGCTTTCTCCCCCCCCCCCCACCAGTCCTATAGTTTTAACTCTCATGTATATGCTAATGATTCTAAAATTATCCTTTAGCCAGTAACTCTTTGCTGAGCTCAAGAGCTCCCTTC
>OU015750.1:81084221-81094521 GCA_907169655.1 Acomys percivali
CTCAAACTTACAATGTTTAAGGCAGTTTAAAAATTCTACAGCCAGGTAGTCCAGTGCATCCTGAGATATGTCTCTAAATAATTGCAAACTGAGTAAAATGAAGCCACTGAGGTGGAGGGTTAGTTGTGGATTAGTGAAGACAGCTCGAGGTGACATGATGCCCTCAAGTAAGGTGTGACAATGAAAGGCAGTGTTGACAGTTAAGGGGGACACCACTTTTAGAACTGGATGTGCCTTGAGGTACTGTCCTTGCTTTTATAGGATGACTGTGTCTGTCATACTCACGCAAAGACTAGTGAGGCTGGAAGCAGGGCCAATTCTTTGTCTTCTCCCAGTAGAATCTGCTTTTCCAAGCTACCCTGTGATAATAACATAACGAATGGAGTGTCTCGGGCTATTAGTAGGGAGTAAGAAAGATGAGGATGCTTGAGGTGTGAGAATGCACTAGAGATAAGATGTGGGTGCAACCACTGTGATGCATGGAGCAGTAGCCCCAAGTGAGAATTAGGTGGGTGTTCAGGAGGTAGCTAATGATTTCTACTCTCTCTAGTGCACTCCATCGCTTACTGCAATGCACTGATTAGGGTTTAAAATGGCCCAATGAATTATGCAAAAACTGCATCTGCAGAAGGGGCTGTCTTGCAGCCTAATGCAGCACAGATGGAAAGACCCTCTTTTAATCATTGTTCCCACAGTACTTGGAAGCGTTTTGAGGAATAAGCACACAGAAGTAGAAGTGAATGGCGCTCACAGCAAATGAATTCCTTCTGCAGGGAGGAACTGAGAGGCATTTGTGATGCAGATGGCTGCTGTGGGTTTGAGCGAGCATCCTTATCATTTGAGATTTACAGAAGCAGAGTGAAAATACTTGCTTTTAAGATGGTTCCACTAGAGAAATTACGCCTGCTCGCCTAGCCCAACATGCATTATTATTATTATTTTCAAAAAATGGTGACAATGAACGTTTAAATGCCAATTCACTCCAATCAAGAAAACATGCAAATTATCTCTCTCTCTGATCCTTCCTTACTACTGAAGAGATGGAATTAGTTAGCATGCCCTCCCTTTTATTAGCATAATATTAATGCAAATGATCAGTAAGGGGTTTTCCTTTTTTTGAAAAAGAAAGAGCCATGGTACACAATTAATAACAGCTTATTTCCGCAGTAAGGAAGGAGAAAGAAAAAAAAAACCATTTATGATTAGACTTTTAACTCTGTTATCTTGCCAAAGTCCTCTTACTTGGACTTAAACAGGTTTCTGGTTCTAAAATCACTATTAGTTTAGCTCTTTCCCTCAAAGCAGGGCAGCAGGCAGTTCAATGGAAGCATCTCAGAATGAAGATGGTCTGCTGTTACCTGTCGGCAGTTTATTTGGTGACCATGACAATGTGTGCCCCATCCCTGTGTTTGGGAGGTTACTTCAGGAGGATGGAGCGGTCCAGGCCAGCTGGGCTTCATCACAAGACCCCATCCCAAAGTAGCAGCAACAGCAGCAATAAACTCCTAAGTGTCCTATAGGTTGTATTTTGAAGACACTGCTTCTTAAAGGGCGGAAGAAAAATAAATCAAGAAGTGATACTTTTAGCGGCAGCTCCAGGTGCAATGAAGGTCCCAGCTAAGGGGTCACAATGAAGAGGATACTGATTAATTCTTTATTCGCTTAGGGGAAATGGGTTTAAACTAAAGGGAAGTAAAGTTGAATTGAACAACAGGAAGACATTGTTGGCGGCAGAGAGTTTTATAAAATTAGAACAAGGTATAGGAAGAAGCTGGAATTTCCTTCTTAACCTCCTCACTGTACTACAGTTGTTGTTTTTTATTTTGTATTTTCTGGCATCATGTCCTTCCCAGCTGCAACACCTAGTGTATCCACTGTCAGCCAGAACACAGGCCATGGCCTTCCCCTGCCCTGCCCTGCCCTGCATTGTTCCGTTCCTGACCTCTTTAAACAATGCAGACTCTGAGCAAAGGTGAAATCCAGGGCCTCTTCAGACTTTGGACATCAACATGTACAATACTTTGCAGCTAACCTGAAGTCAGTATTTGTCGAATGAATGTCTGAATCATTGCTTGCAAGTCTATTTATTATAAACAAGAGCCCCAGTTCTGTAGCATAGCTCTACCCAAATGCTGAAGTGTTGCTGTCATTCAAATCCTAGTGTTCTTTGTCATGTTACTTAAAGTGCAAATATAGGGGCTAAGAATGTTGCTCCCTGGGAGATGTGCTTAGCACTCACAAGAACAGTGGGTTCCAACCTCCCTAATGCTGTGACCCTTTAATACAGTTCCTCATGTTGTGGTGACCCCCACCCCCCCAGGCATAAAATTATTTGTTGCTACTTCATAGCTATAATTTTAGTGCTGTTATGAATTGTAACATAAATATGTGATATGCAATATATTTAATATGCAATTCCAAAGCAACCCACAGGTTGAGAACCATTGCTCTGAATTCAATCCCCAGCAAACATTCCCATGCACGTGTATACGTACGTACGTACACACACACACACACGAAATACATATCAATTTTACTTGAAGTCACAATTATAAGTATTTTTAAAATAGATCTTAAATGCAACATTCAAATTAATATATTATAAAGGCTGGGTAATGAATAAGTGTAGTCATTGTTGCTCAATGAAACCTTATTGATGACGTGATTAGAAATGATCATTCTTGGGCTGGGAAGATGGCTCAGTGAATAAAGTGCTCTCCATGTAAGCACAGGCCCTGAGTTCAATCCCCAAAGCCCAAGTAAATAAACTGGGTTTGGTGGCACATGTATACATTCCCAGTGTGGCCAAGGCAGAGCTAGGCAGATCTCTGGGGCTTGCTGTCCAGCCAGCCTCACCTCACCTAACTGGTGAGTTCCAGGCCAATGGGAGACATCCAGTGGTAACCTCTGGCTTCTCTGCATATACTTGTGTCCTTGTGTACATGTGTGTGGACCCATGTGAACACCATCCCTTCATCCCACACACACAGTGGATTTTCCTGTTAGATGAGTTTGCATATTGCAAGTATGTCAAGGAGATTGAATGAAAAAAATAAAGAACGAAAGGAGGAGGAATTGATAACTCCTATGTATATGGTGCAGGAGAGAGGGTTTATTGTAGATGTGAGGGATAGCATAGCCAGACACATCTGGAAGGGTCCAGAGTCAACATGACCCTGAGCCAATCCTGTGAGGAGACAGGAGAGGGAAGAGCAGAGACCAAGAGGCTAGGAGGTCAAAAAGGCAAAAAAAAAAAAAAAAAAAAAAAAAGAAAAAAAAAAGGCAAGCATAACCAACATGGCAGGATTGTCTAAGGAAGAACAGCTGGGGGATGGGCAGCCCAGGCCCTGGGCTGGAGAGTTTGAGGTAGAGGGCTGGGTGTATAGGCGCTCCAACCATTTGTCCTGGGTTTGAGAGCTTAACAGGTCTCACGCTTTTCATATGAAAGCTATGCCTTTCCCTTTACAGAACCCACTTCAGGAAACAACCAGACTCATTGATGAGGTGGTAACCCTTAACAGCCTGCACTCAAACATGTGATTAAAAGAAATAAATAAGAAAAGAAACAAAGCCCTCTACGTGTTGGGTCTTTACCATACCACAGCAGTTCTTAACCAGTGGGTCTCAATCCCTTTGGGGTTGAACAACCCTTTCACAGTGGTTGTATATCAGATATCCTGCATATCATATATTTACATTATGATTAATAGCAGCAGCAAAATTACAGTTATGAAATAGTGATGACATAATTTTATGGTTGAGAGTCACGACAACGTGAGGCCCTTTATGAAAGGGTCACAGTATTAGGAAGGTTGAGAGCCACTGGCATACCATATGAGGCAACTTAGGTTTTTGTAGTCATATTCTTATAACAGCAAAGGAAGTTTTTTTCCTTTGATGCCATCAAGTCCATTGGGATCTGTGTATGGTCCCTTCTGCAGGAGTGTGCTGACTGTGTTCTCATGGGCACATCACACTCTCGGAAACCTAGCCAGTCTGTTCTGGTTCTTAGAGTCTCTGACCACTATTCAAGAGCAAACTGATTAATGTCTTGTAAAATGATGGTTTCCAAGCTGGGCGTGGTGGAGCACGCCTTTAATCCCAGCACTCCGGAGGCAGAGGCAGGTGGATTGCTGTGAGTTCAAGACCAGCCTGGTCTACAAAGCGAGTCTAGGACAGCCAAGGCTACACAGAGAGACCCTGTCTCGAAAAAGCAACAAAAAAAAAAAAAAAAAAAAAAAAAAAGGAAAAAAATATATTTTTCCCTTGATGAACTTGGGACATAGATATGAGTCCTAGGACTTTGACTACTGTCAAAGCTGGGCCTCAGGAAGCTTGGCCTGGGAGTTGTCATTTTGTGAAGAAATAAATATCGGTCATTCTGGATTATTTCTTTATAAAGACTTAGCAAGAAGGGAATCTGGGCCTGGAGCAATTACAGAGCAGAGGGATGAAAACAGAAGACTGGAGATAAAAATCCTTGAGTAGGAAGTTCTGATCCCAAGCCACAGTTCATTTAGTGCTTTTCTTAAATGAAGCTCAAGCCAGTAACTCAATTAGCAACTTCACAAATCAAAACATTCCAGCACAATCCATTCCAGAGGCACATTAATTGGGCATTTGTATGCTGAGGAATGGTGGAAGAAAAATATTACAAATCTTCGCTTTCTATGTTTACTTATTAAACCGTCATGTTTAATGAAAGCATTTTTTTTTTTTTGTACAGTGAAAACACCACAATTCTTCATTATGTAGCCCTTTATTGTGCCAAATGTGTTCACACACACTCATAATTCACTACAGGAATTCAGACCTCCTGTGGCCAGGTGTCAGAAGCCGTGAGCTAGAGAGCATGGCATGCGGCTAGCCAGGAGAACATCAATTATGCTAGTGAGTTTTGCTTCTTCTAGCCTTCAACTTTCTTCTTTTCCCACCTTGTGCATTTAGGTCTCCCTGCTAGGCGTGCCCTTCTCACTGTCAGAGACAGACACCCCTGCCTATCCTCGGTACCAATGTTACTGAAAAGTGCTTGTTTTTCTGATATTATTAATTATTATTATTATTATTATTATTATTATTAAGAATAGTAAAATAAGTCCTCCCTCCCCCATTTCTACACTGTAGTTTTTAATTGGAAATTTTCCTTTGTTCCCTACGCAGTTGGTTTTATCCTTCATGGGCTTTTTTTGGGTTGCCTGTCCTCTCATCTGTAGCATCACTTCAGGATCTAACACATGCCAAGAAAATAAAAATGGACTCACGTAATATGATTAATCCAAACTTTCTAGATGGGAGAGATCCTTCAAACCAAAGAGTCTTTTGAACAGTTATCAATACAAACCTGAAAAAAAGGACCAGGCCCTCGGGTATGATAGTTTACTGTCAAGTAACAAGGCTATGTGGCAGACGGAAACAAAAAGTGCTCACTGGCCATAAAGCCAGGAGTATTTGTATAAGGCAAAGCTGGAGACCGAAAGTGTAAGTTGGCTTTGTTGAGCCTGTATTGGCTAGAGATATGAGGGGCTGGATAAGGAAGTGGGGAAGCCTTGGAGCTCATAAGCAGATGTGCCCGCAGCTTCGGGATTGGTTGGCGTTACAGGCTGAATGAGATGGTTCATAGGGTGCCTGGTACATGATGGACATGCACAGGAGTTTTAACCTGGACTCATGACTGCGTAAGGCTCTTGCTTTCTGCTATAGCTGTTCTAATATCTTCTCCAATCTTTCTTTTCATCCTTTAGTTTTGTGATTAAATTGAGGACATCTGAATTTCTTTATCAACCTCAATTTAAAAGAAAAATTGTTTTGAAGTAGTCACAGCATGTGTTTTATGAGTGACTGCTGGATACACTTTGAAGGAAATGCAGGTAGATTGTTTTTTTTAAGGCTTTCTCTGTTTTGCTGTTGTTGTTTAAGTTGACCGTTATTTCTCCGTCCTCTCTACTTCCGAGTCCAGGTGACTATAGCACTTGGCCTATAGAAATGCTTCCTGACCTTATGCATTTTATGATGTCTGAAGGGCATTTGGAACTACCCATGAAATTATGGTTTGCAGGCTCCTGTCTTCTTAATGTGGCATTTGCCACAGTGTTGCTGACGTTCTGAATGGCCCAGCTTTACCACTGGACAACATTGCTCTAGATACACTCTTTCCTTTCTTACAGCCTAAAACAAACACAGGTACCTTTTCACTTTTACTGTTTTCTTTTCAGCATTTGCCTGGCTGTTAGAAGCTTGGTTGTATACCTATATAGTTTTCCTGAGGTACAAGATGAGTTTCCTACTTTATTGGAATAATTAGGGAAAATCAATAAGCATGAATATTACCTTTGTCTTGTCCAGCACATGCCTGTGTACTTAACTTCAATTATTACTAGGAGATTTTGGCTTTTTTTATATATGTATTCATATTATAGAAAAGCATATGAAAGTTGGTGTTAGTGTGCACATGACAGTCCTGCTGAAGGGCAAGACTTTGCCCCTAATCTAGTATTATTGTCTTTAGTAGTATTTTACTATTACATTTAAAGATATTGTTTGAAACTTTGTGTTTTGTCTTACAAGTGTTTTGTTACTGTTTAAGATGTACTAAGTCCATAGCAAACATCTTTATAAACTGGTTAGATATCAAAACATTATCATTTAGGGCCTGGAGTATGTGTAGTCAATGATGGAGGCCTGGCCTAATCTAGCATGCACGAGGCTAGAATTTGATCCTTTCAGAAAGAGGAGGGCGGGGCAAGAGAGGTAGCAAGAGACTCCTTGAGAAGGGGAAAGGAGAGCAAGAGGGCAGAGAGAATATGACTGAGAATGATTATAAGACTATGAATGAGAACATGAAAGAATTTATAGATCTGCTGTCACTCAGCACATAGAAATTCCTGGCCAACATTATTTCTAGACCTCGGATCTTGAAGTTAATAATGAAATGGGTGTTTTGTTTTGTTTTGTTTTGTTTTAAGACAAGATCTCAGTATGTCACAGACTCAAACCCAGTACAGCAGACGGTCATCTGACCCTCCTTTTCTTACTTCCCAAGGGCTGGGATTGCAGGTGTGTGCCATCAGTCTTGCCTGGTTTGTGCAGCACTGAGGACCAAAGCCAAGGCTTTGTGTGTTCCTGGCAAGCGCTTTGCCCACTGGAACTGCATCCTCTCTGCCTCCTGTTGCTAAGTCTTATGGCAAAGTTTTAGCTTGGTGTTCGTGTACCTCCTTGTGTTAATCTGTGTGCAAAGGGTGTTGGCAATTGAGCTTCAAGATTTTGAGGACAACTAAAAGTTGCGATAAGGGGACTTTAGATGTTGAGGCTGGGGTTGTCAGGAGGTGGGATGGCCTTTGGCCTTTGTTAGTGAGTCTCCTCTGAAAGTGCTTTGATAACTCGATAGGCTCCTCAGAAGGAAAGCAGAACTTTGAAAATTAAAGAGGAGGGGGAAAAAAGCCATTTCCAAGTGCAGTGAAAATAAATGGGTGAAAGGTTGATTAATGCTCAGAACATTGATCACTATCTTTAAAACCATTGGAGGGGCATGAAAAAGAGCACCACTTGCTAATTGTGGGGAAGCAGGAGTCCATCTCAGAAGAGGAAAGCTTTAAGAGTGGGCTTCAAGGACACCCAGCAAGACTTGGAGAAAGAGACTCAGGGAGGGAGACCCTCCAAGGAGCTTTTCTTAATATACATCAGTGTTGCTAAAACAAAGTGCCCTAAACTGGGCGGCGTATAAAAACAAACAAACAAACAAACAAACACACAGCAAAACAGAATTTTCTTACCAACCTGAATACTAAAAAAAATTCTAAGATCAAGAAATTGTTAGGACTAGGCATGTTGGCCTACACTTATGATCCCAGTTGAGGCAGGAAGGTCCTGAGTGCCAGGCTGGTCTAGACTGACTATACAGTAAGACGATGTCATA
Organism: Acomys percivali; assembly: GCA_907169655.1. Taxonomy (NCBI): domain Eukaryota; kingdom Metazoa; phylum Chordata; class Mammalia; order Rodentia; family Muridae; genus Acomys; species Acomys percivali. The sequence goes on from OU015750.1 coordinate 81,092,134, forward strand.
AAAGAGGGGGCGGGCAGAAGACTGCTGGAAGAGGTGATACAGTTTCCTTTGGCTCCTTTATAAGGACATTTCTTCATTTCCTGAAGCCCCAATTTCCATGACCATCACGTTGAGTATCAGGGGTTTGATGGATGCATTTGTGGGAAAAACATCTTTTTAGATCATAGCAAGGAGCAATGCAGGGCAACTTCAGATAACTGATCCGAATCTGGGGGAGCCTGTGGGTATGTCACCAGTTGAGGATGAGTGTTTAACAGTGACAGTAGCATAAGAGAGGAAGTGAAAGTTCTCACCAGGGAAGGTGTGGTAGCTACCATAGGACCCAGGTCCGTGTTAGGAGATAAGTGTCTCAGGGGTCATGAATGGGATGCTCACTTCTGGAGAGCTTGTCAGACCATGGCCATCCAGGAAGAGCTGGGACATTTTACCTACATGTGGTGTGGGTGCCGCTCATCATATCCGACAAACTAAAGGATTGGAGAGGTTGAGTGAATGGCTGTCTCTCTCTGATAAGGTGCTCAGCTCAGTAGGATGCATATAATGAATGCTTTCTTATTACAGAGATTGAGGTACCAGAATAGAACATTGGTGTGCACGTTTTACAGACTACAGGCCATTTTTTTTTTCTCCTTAATGTTAGCTCCAGTCTGTCATCACATCCACTCCTCCTTGAGTATGCCTCTGTTCCCTTTGGGAAGTCTACTTTCAGTTGAACGTTGAGAGAAGCGTCCCTGAGACATAGGACAATGCTTTTTGTCAGTGTTAGTTTCTTTTTTCTCTGCTGGCTGCTTTTCATGTTTTTAATTTCTGTGCAGTTTTATGTAACTTCATAAAACAATCTTAGGAAATTAAATGGGGCCTGTTATTTCAGAAATATGCTGAATTCCATAATTAAGGATTGAAAAGCTCATAAGTGTCTGTGATGGCAAATGATACTTGAACCTAGAGAGACTAAAATGAGGAAAGACATGTAGTTTTGTTGCCAGACACACCCAGCTGAGAGGGGGAGACACGGGCATGAGCAGGGTGCACCGGGATGCAGGCTGAGAAGTCCACATGGGCAAGACCATGCCAGCTCCCACGGGGGGGAAAAAGTACCAAGAAGTGAGGTTGAGTCATGACAGCTGGAAAACAGATCACACTGCGGAGTTTTGCACAGAATGCAAAGTAGCTCTGGTGTTTATTTTCCAGGTGTCTGTACAGCTGCCAGGACCAAAAGAGGAAGGAATCCCAGAGCAAGGACTGTAGGTCCTGGTGTCCATGGATGGGAGGCTGGGAGACATAATATGTGGGGGAGCTATGCAAACTCCACTGGATATTTATTCTTTGAACCAATGTCTCATGCTCTTGGGATTTTTATGTCCAGCTCCACCACTCATCTTCAGTCTTGGAAGATAATTTTGAAAATTAAAAACTCCTTGTTTCCATCTGGCTAGTTGTATAGTTATGTCTACAAGTTAGGAGGAAATACTACTCCTAGGGAGAGTTGGGGGGAACTGAAAGTAAACAGGAGCCAAGTCTACCAGGAACCAATGCTCTACATAAGAGTGGCATCTGTGATCACTGGTTCATGGGTCCTGTGTCTTCACGTAGGAGGATTGTGGATGGCTGCAACCTGCCCCCCAAACATGTCTCCCAAGTCCTCTTTGTCTGTACCTTCCCTAACTTCTCAACAGACCTCACGGCAGTGTCTGCCTGTCTGTTTATTCTTGGTGTGATGCTGACAGAGAATAAAAAGGTTTTAAGACAAAACAAAGCAAATCCCAAAGACACATGAGTTTATCTTAGCCAAAATTTTTTTTTTGGTTGAAGCAATACAGTTAAATGTTGAAAGCTACTTCTGAACTTTGCCAATATCCTTTTCTTTTTAGTTTTGTTCAGGCAAATTCTGGGTAAATAGAAGATTATTGATCCACTTGCTCCTTGTGTTTCTGTGTAAAGCCGGGTGTGGTTGAGCCTGGTGTGACTATAGTCCCAGGCGGTACCCAGAAGTCTGAGGTGGAATGATCCTAAGTTCCGGGATCCCTGGGGCATATGTCAAGATTACTCCTCTCCTCTTCTGTTCCCAGGAAAGCTTCATTTCCTGTTGCTTTGCTGTATGTATTGTGCAAATCATAAAACAATACAGAAGATGCTCAGTGACTTACTGTTAAAGGGAATTCTGAAAGAAATGAATTGATTTTATTTTTCTCCTCTATACAAATCACATAAGATGGCAGATTACTTGAAAAGTGAAAACTAATTTAGTAGTCTTTAGAAGGATGGCAATTAGGCTGTATACAGAGGAGCGGGGGAAGGGAGAAGGAGAGGGAGAGAAGGAGGGAGGGGGGAAGGAGAAAGAGACAGAGAGAGAGAGAGAGAGAGAGAGAGAGAGAGAGAGAGAGAGAG
>OU015750.1:81094531-81140020 GCA_907169655.1 Acomys percivali
AGAGAGAGAGAGAGAGAGAGAGAGAGAGAGAGAGAGAGAGAGAGGGAGAGGGAGAGAGAGGGCCCCTGGCCTTTTTCCCATGGGTGGTGGAGGGCCACTGTGGCATAGTTTGCTAACCATTTTCTCTCTGCTATTAGCCATTGTCTGGGATCCTTGTTCCTTGATGTCCCAGCCACTCCTAAGAATTACTACTTTTAGCAAACCACAGCCACCACTGACTGCCAAAGGAAAGCAAACGATTTGGGCCACTCTCAGGCTGCAGCTCTTCCCAGTTATTCTAACTGGGCAGCTTCTGTTGGGCCATGACACAGCCTGAACAGCATTGCCATTCCCTGTGGTACTGATGGCTCCCATCGTACCTCTGCAGCAGTGAAGGGAAATCACTGATTAAAGCACACTTCTTATGTGTGTAACAGAGATGATGCCGATGAAGAAGAGCAAAATTTGAATACTTAAAAATTGTTTGCCAAGTTTTGTTTGTTCTTTTAATGGGTTATATTTGAAATCGCACTCCAAGATAACACCAATACTGTTTTAGAACAGGCACTAGAAAATGTTTTCGCCATGTCTGAAGGTATCTGGAAAGCTGCTGGCACAAGAAGGTGAAGAGAATTTACCAGGGGTATGAGAAACGAGAGGTGGGTGGCGAATTTACTGAAGCAAGCTGCGAGAGAGGTGGAGGGTGAGTCCCATAGAAGTAATGATAGCGCTGAAGAAGAATGTGAGGGCTTTTCTGGTAACAGTTAAGGGGTAGTTAGTTGCTCTTATCTCATATATGGGTAACATGTGCAAGGGCCACATCTAATAGATAGGAGGGCATCTCGCTATCATTTTCAAGTAATATCATTCACTGTAAATTACTTTTCTTGAGACAGGTCATCTGGATAAGGTGCCACAGGATCTTTAGAACACAGGATCAGACATCTACATGTGACACTTTAAGTCACTGGGATCTAACCTTGAAGTAGTCACGCCTAGCTGGCAATGTGTGGGGACTTAGCTTTTGTTTTGGGGCTGTTGCCTCTATGTTTCATTCCCTGAGAGATCAGCAGTGTGAAATCATTAACCAAGTGTGAATATTTTTCTTCTGGAGTCACTTTGGAGCTGAGCAGGTGAATGGGGGGAGAGGGGGGCACCCTGGCTGGTGATGCTGACCTGCTAGAGGACCTTAGAAGGATAAAGCATAAATGGCTTAAGCAGCATTTTGAAGAAATCAGTGCACAGCTGCAGTGGCTGGATAGGTGCTGCCGATCCAACTGGGAGTACAGGTGGGCCAGGCCTGCAGTCTGCTGTGAATATTGAGATGTATTGTTTGATGAGATTGTGGAAAAAAGGTAGTAGTGTAGGTGTCTATAAGGTCTGGGAAGAGGGGAGGGAGGCTAACGAAAGTTACAAGACTTAAAAGGGATGACACAAGATGATTTCAGGAAGACAGATGAAAAGCGTGAGGGCATGATGCTGAAGATGAGAAGAAACCCCAGGCCCAGCACAGCAGCCCAGTGATGCTGCCGTAAGGGGTGAGAGCAGGATGCAAGGCACGTGATGGCGCTGGCTGAGCAATGGCTTCAGGATTCTCTGAGAAGGAAAGCATCTAAGACGACTTCCCTTCGAGTTGGGTCCTTCAGGATGGCAAGGGAAGGGAAAGGAATTGGCTAAGCTTTTGTAGTAAAATTTAGAAAGAGAAATGGAGTCTTGGCTCCTCATTGAGGTCTGCAGGCGATTAAGCATGGGATTTACCTGGCCCCTACCAGAAAAGGAAAAAGGAGGACTCCAAGAGGATCAGGGGAGGTAGGCCTTGTTGTCACTTGACTGACATCAGTTGGAGGCAGGAGGAGGACTTGATAAGAGCCAGTCCAATCAGCTTCGAGTGGTCTTTTTATCTTGTGGGAGGGTTTCCTCAAAGTTCTTGTGTTGTCTCTTATAACTTGTTAGAAGCTAACAGGCTTGATTACAGCCTTTTTTTATCCCTCCCAAGAGGCAAGTAATCATGTAGGTCTAGCCCGACCCTTCCCCTATCATTTCCTCTACCACCACCTGCTATACAGCATGTGTCTGGATTGGCTGCTAACCACAGTGGAGTCTGGCCTGGCTGTGCCTGGATTAGCCTATGTGGTAAAGACCAAGTTCAGATTCTACCTCAGGAATACAGCAGATGGTGAGAATGGTAAAAATGTCTTGCCAGGTTAGGTCAAAGGTCACAGACCTCTGGATTTCTTGATGAAAGTAGATTAATCAACATTAGTTTGAACTATATTTGAGGCAAGCAATACACAGAGACAGGGAGCTGATGCCAGATGGTGTCAAGGGCCCCACCAACCGCACCACCACACCAGCAAGAAGAGGATGGTTTCCTTTGCAATGAGTTTGGCTTCTAGTTGTTCCCTGGGTTTCCAAAAGAAGTTCTGATGTGAGTGTGGAGGGAGAACGTACATCTGGGTAAGGGGAAGAGGCAGTCGGAGAGGTTCCATAGACAGAGGTTCATCAGATGGGCGGGAGGCTGGTGATTGGGAGAGGCTTAGCAAAGAAGTGGGAGAGGGAGGTTGATCCCTAGGGTGAGCAGAAACTTGAGTGCATCCCAAGGGGAATCTTCATGATTATTATTTGGGGCTGGATTTAAGGAAGACAAGCTATTGTAAGAAGGTCTCATAAGGGATTTATTAGAGCTTTACTACAATGCAAAGTCCTGTGACGTGTGCACAAAAACCTGATTATAGGAATCTTAGAGTTCTTTCCTTAATAACAGAGATACAGAATGATATTGTCATTATCAATATGCTATTAAGGGACCAGCATTACCTGTCTTATGAGAGTGTACAAAGGCCACATGTTGCTGCAAAAGAACATAGCTACCCACTTTTTTTTTTTTTAAAAATGAGGTTCTAAAGATGAAATTTAGACTAATTTTGAAGAGTACATTTCAGGGAAAAGTCAGAGTGAATGAAGAATATATAACTCATGGTACGTCAAGTAAGGGGCAATATCCAGTGTTTACCCCATGGATGATGGGCCACCCATTGGTCTACAAGATACCAGGGCCTAACATTCTTGGGAATTCCCCAAGAATAAAGGCGAGGTGGCTCATGAAATTGAAACCCAGTTTTGCTTTAGAGTCACCTGTGTTGATGGGACCAAATAAGTCAACTGGTCAGGTTGAACTTGACCTTAAAAGGGAATTTATAAGCTGAACTTGGCTACAGTTTGCCATGAGGAAAAAGGAGCAACTCACTGTCAGAGAGAAGTGAAAGTCTGGTTACCCACTCTCACAGATCAGTCTGTCTGGGAGAGAAAATGGTAGGCATGCAAACAGTGGCCACACACACTGAGTAGTAGATGCTGAGAAAGTTTGTCACAGTAGGTACCATCCATGTACTGTTTGATCCCTCCAACTCCCAATAGAAGAAAGAGAAATGAGAGGATTGAGATAAGCGGGGCTCTTTAAGAGGGAACTAGCATGAACATGCTTCCAAGGCAACTATTAAGTGCTATGAGGGAGGGGATCCATAAAATAAGAAAAGCAGCCCCGTATGCTCTGGATGATAGCTAGCAGCCGTCCTTTATCCACTACCTTCAGATTCCACCAAAAAGTTGCCTTGTCCAGGTACCTACAGTTGTGAACAAGATGTGAGGCTTTTGCAAAAGGACCTCCTCCTATAGGTCAAGGGTGCCCCTGAGTCCCAGGGCAGGGGCCTTTGAGTCTCACTGGTGAGAGGTCCTAGCCAGAGACGTTCAGTTGTTTTCAGGTCATTTGGTTGATAACTATAGGTACCATGGAGAAGAGGCACAAAGAGAGACCCCATAGAGGCCAGAAACGTATTGTGTGAAATGGAGTTTGGAAAGTCAGTGACATGAATGAGTACAAATAGGATTTATCAAGGACATGATTTACCGAAAAACACCACAGAGGAAGCAGTGTAGAGGAGACCCTGTTACTGAGAGGGGGCAGATCTTTCTATAATAGTTACTTCCCTTATTTTGTGAACCATTTGTGCAAGATTCATACCTTGGTATATAGGTAGGCACCTCACTCTCTCATCACAGAACACAGTGTGTTTCTTGAGACTGACATCTGGGAGCATGGTTTGGACATAGGAGTTAAACTTCAGATGTCTGTTAATGGTATCATAAGTCATCAGAGTCAGATCCTAAGTCGTCATGGCCCAGTTGTGAAAGTGTGGGCATTTTGTCTTTGTTTGTTTTTTTTTTGTTTTTTTTTTTTTGTTTTGTTTTGTTTTTTGCCTCTGTGGTTTTTTTGTGCACTCTAAAGATACATAGTTTGTCTTTAAATGTATTTTTTTCTCTTGACTGCTGTATTAGTTAGGGCTCTGTAGAGGAACAGAACCAATAGGATGATTATATATTAAAAAGAAGGTTTATTAGATTGGCTTCTATGATAACATCTAGGTAGTATAACATAGGCTATACTTGGTAGTCCATAAGATGTCTCAGCAATTCCAGCCTGGCACTGAAGATCTAGAGGATTCCTGGAGAGCCGCTGGTCTTCATTCTACATTGGAAGGCAAAAGAAACTGGGTTTTGATATGAGCAGCAGAGGAAGCAATATTGACAGATAGATGAGCTGGGTAGCAGGGTGGAAATAGGGCACATGTGGTGGTTTGAATGAGAATATGGCCCCCACAGGGTCATATATTTAAATATTTGGTTCCTGGCTGGTGGAACCATTTGGGAAGGATGAGCAGGTGTGGCCTTGTTGGGGGCAGGTGTGGCACTGGGGATGGAATTGAGGTTTCAGTAGCACACACCATTCCCAGTTAGTTCTTTTCTGCCTCATGGTTATGGATAAGATGAAGCTCTAAGCTATTGCTACCACACCATACCTACTGGCCGGCAGCCATGCTCCCCACCATGATATGATGGTCATGAGCTCATCCTCCAGAAATGTAAGCCCACGTTAAAGGCTTACTTCTATAGGTTGTATCGGTCATGGTCTCCCTTCACAGTAATAGAAAATGAAGACGATGAACGAGCTTGCCGGACCCATGGGAAGGCAGCACAAAGGCAAGCAAGCGGAAAGCGGAGCACGAAGCTTCTCCTTGATGGTCTCCTCTGATTTGGCTGTCTCTGGAATGTGCCAACCATATTTAGGGTATGCCTTTCCACTAAAAATAACCTGATGAAGAAGATCCCTTTCAACCGCGCCTTGTGGCTTATCTCTTAGTTGATGATGTATCTAGTCAATTTAGACTGACAATCACAGTTAGTATAGTTTTCACTTAAGGATGTTATCTATAGACAGTTGCATCAAGATAAATCTGGTCTAGCTACCCCTGGCTCAGGAAGATGTGTCTGTTGAGACAGAAGTAAATTCTATCCTTGCGAGTCTGTTCGGTATAATAAACTGACCCCTGAAAAAGAAATGAGTCTGTTAATCCAATTTTTTCCATCCTTTTGCTAAGTTTCCTTGGAGAAAGATTTAGTCCTGAGAACTTATCACTTCACCTAGAAAATGCTGAGAGAGATTTAAAGCCCAAGTTATAATACTATCTTTAAGTTTGTTTCAATAGATGTAATTTTTATATAAAATATACGTAACCATTATATTGTGGTCTGAGTTGCAAATCTTTTTCTTTTTTTTAACTAGAGTAAAACACAAAAAATAAACCTTAGTCTTCTGTTTCATGTCCTCCACTGTGGTTACTTCTTATTTCTTGTATAGAAATAAAAATAAAAGGAAGGTGGTGAAGGGAGGTTTCAAAATGGCTCAGAGAGTGAAAGTTCCTGTTGCCCATGCCTGATGGCCTGAGTTCAACTCCTTACCCTCAAACCTACAGAAGCAGAAGTAACTCCTAAAAGTTGTCCTCTGACCTCCACAGGCACACACACATGCACATGTGTGCACACACAAACATGCACACACACATACAAACACGCACACACACACATGATAGTGATGGTGATAATAATACTAATAGTAAAGTAATAAAAGTAGGATAAGAAATAATAATGGCAGATGTAGCAATTTTTAAAATATTTATAAAGAATTATTTTTAAAAAAATGAAATGCAAAACTATGGTCTATTATCCAAGGATTTAAAGGAATCCGAAGGTCACAAAATTTTTGCCTCTGAAAGGGAAAATCAAAAACAAAAACTACCACCACTACCACCACCACCACGACCACCACGACCACCACCACCACCACCACCACCAGGAGTCCTGTCCTGTGATATGCACTGATAGTGGACAGGTTGACAGGAGAAAGGGTTTATGAATATGTTTTATGAGCAGTGTACATATGAGGCCCTCAAGATATGAAGCACAAACACTCTCTTATACTGGAGAAATCAAGAGAGCCAGGGAGCTGCTGATGGGGATCACAGAAATGTGTGAGTCCCAAAGAGCAGACCATAGATTGGGACCAGGTTGCTCTCAGCTGTGGAAATGAAGCAGGATGTCAGTATAAATCTTATCTTCTGCAGATAAGTTTCTCTAGAAGCCCTGCAAATGATGTCATCATAAGCATTGAGCAGAGTCCATCTGGGGGTAGTGAGAGTTGGTGGCACCTTTCCCTCTCCCATGGTGGATGCTTTCCAGTTGCTTGATGAAGTTTCTAGGGAGAGTCCTTAAGAAGGTAGTTTTTTTTTTTTTTTAAATTAATATACAGTGCTCTGCCTGCATGTACAACTGCAGTCCAAAAGGGGGCAGCAGATCACATTATAGATGGTTTTGAGACACCATGTGGTTGCTGGGAATTGAACTCAGGACCTCTGGAAGAGCAGACAGCACTCTTAACTACTGAGCCATCTCTCCAGCCTGAAGGTAGAATCTTGTTGAGAGGTTTACTCTGTCAAATAAGAGGATGTGGTGGGAGAGTCCTTGCGTGCTTTGGGGCAGAAGAAGGAAGAGAAGATTAGATAGTCCTTGCTTCAGAGAGGATCTTCCACTTTCTGTTAACTCAAAAGCATGTCAAAACCACACTGTGAAGTATTGGTTTCTAAGCCTTAGGAGGCAGGGTACAAGAATTAAGAATTGGACCAGATTGTCCTGGTTCACATGCTATAGTTACAAATGAATCTGCCTTGTGCCTTGTTTTAGGAAGGGATCATGGATGACCAAGAGGCACAGAGGGAAATAACGTATCATCAAACACCGTGCCGAAGGAGAAAGTTGCTCTCCCCCTTTTCAGAGGTGGATATGAGTGAATGATTAAGGACTTTGGCAAGATGGGGCTTTTGAAATGATATTTTTATTCTTCATCATCATACTATAAATTAAATATGAAATTACTAGTGGAATAAGTCCCAGTTTTTTAAAATGAAAGTCTGCAAAACTAAAAGAAAACAAACAAAGAAGTAGGTCAAGAGGCACTAGGAAAGCATTCGGGCTCTCTCACCAGGGACTTCTGGGACACTGCCACAGACTTAGATGCACCTTTTCAGACCCATTAGGAGTGTTTTTGAGTAGTGGAAGAGCAATGGTTTTCAAAGTGTACTTGGGGACATGGGGGAGTATAAGAATCCTTTCAGGGGACTCGCTATCTAAGCTGTCTTCATAGTGTCACTTGGATACTGTTTGCTTCTGTCATGAGAATACAGTGGGAGATCTCAGGACATTAGCCAGGGGTTGACTGCAGCAGCAGATGTGAGCATCCAGACTGCCTCTGTGGAGCTGGAAATTAAAGGCAGTTCCACAGAAAACAAAAAACAAAACAAAACGAACCCCAAGAAACCAGTGCTGCTTGCTCATCTCACTTTTTGCTCATTTGCTTTTGGCTTGCTTGGGGGTGTGTGTGGCTTTCTGCTTTCTTCCTCCTCCTCCTCTTCCTCTTCTTCTTCTTCTTCCTCCTCCTCCTTTCTTTTTCTTCTTTCTTTTTTCTTCTTCATCTCCTCTTCCTTCTCCCCCATTTTCCTTCTTACTTTTTCTTTCTTCTTCCTTCTTGTTCTTGTTATTTTTCTTGTTCTTCTTCCAAAAACATTACATTAAAAAAACAAAAGTGTAACACCTGCACTCCAGAAGAAAGCACCAGATCTCATTATAGATGGTTGTGAGCTACCGGGTGGTTGCTGGGAGTTGAACTCAGGACCTTCAGAAGAGCAGCTAGTCCTCTTAACCTCTGAGCCATCTCTCCAGCCCCTCAAGGCATTTCATTTTTAGCAAATGAAGTATACTTAAGTTTTTCAGTTTTAATATCTAATGTTATAATAACACTATATAAACCATATACAAGAGAAAGTGTTTTGGGTAATCTTAAAGCTTTTTTTAAACTGTGTAAAGGGGCTCTGACATTCTTGTTTGAGAATTACACTGGAGGATAAGTGATTCCTCTGGGCCTTAGAAGAGAATACAAGTAGTCTTACTAAAACATATGACAAAGGCTGGGCATGGTGGCGCATGCCGTTAAACCCAGCACTCAGGAGGCAGAGGCAGGCAGATCACCATGATAGAGGCCAACCAGGTCTACAAAGTGAGTCCAGGACAGCCAGGGCTATACAGAGTAACCCTGTCTCAAAAAACCAACAACCAACCAACCAATCAACCAAAAACCCATAAAGCATGAGAAGAAGTCATATGTAGTTATTGGTACAATGCTTGAGAATGACACTTATGGCTATGACTACCCATGGCTAAGCATTATTTAGGCAGTCTGGTAGGAATTTAGACTGTCAAGGAGTTTTGTTTTGTTTTTTTCTTGTTGCTTTTCTTTGTTTCAGGTGGTGAGGGTAAAATACAGGGCCTCCTAGCTAACATATTTACCACTGAGTTATTTCAGTCTCCAGTGCTATTGTTAGTGTTCTATTTTATATAGGTAGGAAAATTGAGGAGTAGAGGTGAGTGACTTATCAAAGAGCACAGAGTTAGGTGGAGATGAAAGCATTTGGTGCTTGTGTGTCCACATCTTTGCTGACCACGTTGACACTGGGATGAGTCACTGACCAGTCAACCATGGTATCATGAATAGCAGCAATGGTGTGGTGACACATGCCTGGAATCTCTTCAAGGATGGTCTGGGCTGTAGAATGAATATAAGGCCAGTCAAGGCTGTAGAGCAAGACTCTGTCTCAAAAACGAGCAAATGCAAACCTAGGCATTCCTAACACCTTGAAGAGTACAGATACCTTTTAATTTCTTGTTTCAGCAAAATAAGATGTTATATCCAGGGAAACTACAGTAAAATAAAGGTTCAATTTATCTTTATAAGCTTAGAAGACATTGTAGCAAGGTGGAAAAGGAACCTTCCAGGAAGGCCGGTAGGTCTATGAAGTGAGTATCTTGGTCGTTTTGGAGGTCATGGATAAAGGCAAAGTGACCTTGTATGTTAGAAAGGAAATGACGTAGGCATAGCAAGGCTGGAAGCAACTGTCTATCCAGCAAGACCAGCAACATCTCTGAGCGAACCATCTTCAGTTTGGTCATTGTAGTTGCAGGAGGTCAGAGATGCAGGGCTGCTTGAAGCATGGGCTGCCCATGGTGCAGATTTTGTTTCTTTGATTTCAGAACCATACACTGCTGAGATCATGCGGACCTGAAATCCCTTTCTGATCTGCTTCATTACACATAGCAGATGGTGATTTATGGTTCTAAACTCAATTTTCAGAATGAGTGTTAATATAAAAGACAAGACATAGTCTTCAAAGCAAAAGAAAAAAGGGGGGGAGGGAGAGAGGATACCTGGCCACTTACCAGGACAGTTATAAAAAGGCTCCAGACTTTTAGCTTTGGCCATCTGAAGGATACACATACGTTCTTAAATGAAAAGTCATATAGCATGTTAACTGTAACTGAAGGAAATGTTTCCGTTAAAAGAAAAAAAATTAGTTGACAGAATCCAGCAAACAGTAGGCTATTACTAAACATTTGTGCCTCCCATTTCTCACCTTAATATTTACAATGGAAAATATGGCCCAACAGTATTTACCAGTGATGCAAAAGGAAAAGAAAACAGAAAAGCAAGCAAGCAAGAAAAAAAAAAGGGGGGGGGGGACATTTAGGTCATCGCAAATCGATTCAGCACCTACATATTACCCAAATCCCAATATTGAGTCATTTCATCAGTACTGAGGAATAAGACTGAGGCTCTGCATGCTTTGAAGGCAGGGCTTGACAGAGAAGATATGTTTATGTAACAACGCTGTAACTCGGTGCCCTCGAATTTTTCTGCACATGCTATCTTGATGGAAATTTACCAGAAACTTCTTGCCAGAATAAACACATTCCTTCAGGAGTGAAAGGCTTAATGTTCGTCTATTCAGCCACAATTCTTTTCCTCTGAGCAGATAAACCAAATTATTTGGTATTAGTTATTATACTTCTCACGGTTCACAGGACTCAACTGTGGTCTCCAACAGGGACCATAAGAGCTCAAGATACAAGACAAGAAAATGGCAGCCAATTTTATACTCTAAGGAGAGAGAAAACAAAAGCAAAGATGCGATGCTTGCATAGTTAGCATGAAGTAAATATAACAGCAAACAGGAATGGGGAGCATCCATGAATTGGCGTTAGCTATCCTGACAGCTCTCTTGATTAAGGAGGCGAGCCACACACAGGTGAACGGAGCTGCTGATCCTGGAAATGTAAACCTTTATGAGAGGGGTAACTTTTTTTGTAAATGACTTGCAAATCAAGACTGAAAATTCTCCAGTGGCAGTCCTCACTATACAGTGATAAATGGCGGGAGTCTCTGGGCTTGAGAGGTCCATATGCTGTGCTATAAATAGGATGAGTGGGGCTAGAAGGGAGGCAGTAGCTCTTGAGTTAAGGATGGAGGAGGCTGAAGGCAATGGAGACTCCACTGCTTCTTGTTAAGCCCATTACTGAAATCCACCTATCACATTCCAGGGTTGCTGTTGGGTATTGTTTGGGGGGGGGGGGGTAGGCCTATTACTCCATAGCCCAGGGGAGCCTTAAATTTTCAGAACTGCTGGCTTAGTCTACTGCTAAGACTGCTAGGGCAGGGTACCATAGCCTACTCCAAGGAGAGATTTTTTTAATGATTCTTCTTTTCATTCTCACAAACAGCAGCAGTAATAAAGTACCAACCTTAGTGAATAAATTTGCCTACTAGCACATCACAGCTCACTGCTCAGGCATTCTCCATATGCTCCATTTCTTTGCAAGTTCTTTGACTTTTTGTTTTGTTTTGTTTTGACAAACTATTTGGAATTCAGTTGGATAGGTTTGCCAGAGTTTAGGGTCCTGCTTCCTCATACAGTGTTAAAATCTTATTCTGTAAATAATTATTGGAAAGACCGGTTTAAATGTGAGAATATCACTCATGGATTACTGAAGAATTGTATTTTATTATGTTTCTCTTTATTGTCAATATGTATAAGAAATAAAACTGATCTAGCAAGTATTGCTTCTTAGCAGACCTTCTTGGCAGACAAAAAAACAAAACAAAACAAAACAAAAAAACACTTTGAAATTAGAATAATAAAACTTTTTTTTTTTTTACCAATTATTATCCTCATTCAAATAGTATATTTAAAAAGAAAAGTATTTTATCATAAAGCAAAAACACCAGAGATGGAAATGTTCCTCTTTGAAGTGCCTAAGTGCTATTTTCCTTCTATCTGTAAATAATACGAAATAAAAATTTATTTCTATTTTGTATTAGTTTTTATTGTAAATTCTCATAACTCAATTTCAGAAGTAGGTGGGATATGAATATAAAGAAAAATAGTTTACTTGAAGTCATAAAAATCTCATCCAAGGGCAAGAGGCACTGGCTGCCAAGTCTGATGACCATAGTTCAGTGCCTAGGACCCACACAGTAGGAGCAGTGCATCCACTCTCCTGAGTTGGCCCCCGACTTCCACAATGTCTATGATCTGTGAGCTGTCTTCTGCCCATATTATCTTCAGAAATAACAAGAAATATCGGAGACAATTTCAAGTTACTCGGAATTTCCAGGAAATGAGTACTTAGCTATGTTAAAACTTATTTATATGTATAATCATGAGTATATTTATAATGTTTAAAGAGTGCTTTCTTCAGTAGACTGTAATGGAAAATTTCATAAATTGCTTTCTATATATTTCAGTACCAAAAATAAGATAGGAATTGAAATAGCGCTTTATTCATTGGTGGCAGTGATTGGCTATAAGTTGACTGAGTTTGATATATGAATATAACTGATGAAAATCATTCCCAATTTTCTCTGTGAATAGCCAATAAGCAAGGCTAACCCTATTGCTTCCTAAATACAAAATGACTCTCAGTGAAAGGGTCAATTAGTAGTTGCCCCTTACCCTTTGTCATTCTTTTATGGAGCATGACATTGGGATGGACCCTCATACTGTTTCCCTTGGAGTGTTACTGACCCCAGTGCACCTAAGTTAACAAAATAAGCATGCACTTAAGAAGTTTCCAGGCTTCCCAGCATAATCCTGTGCTGTTTTGGAAATGGCATTAGTTTCTCATAGGAAATGAACCGTGTTTTGTTTTGCATTTATAGTCGCAGATATGGCCAGTACACCCTGAACCCGGGAAGCTCCACTAAAGTTACAGAGAGACCTCCATTTGATCGGTCGAGTTCTCAGGACTCATTGGATGAAGTGTCAATGGAAGACTATTGGACGGAACTAGAAAACATCAAGAGGTCTAATGAAAATCGCCAGGAAGGTCAAGAGGCTGTCGTTGTCAAAGAGCTTGACGGTAATGCCCGAGAGAATAAAATGTGTGTATGTTAGTACAAATGAGTTTTTAGAATGGAAGGGAACAGGCCCCAAATAATGCTGGTACCCACGAACTTGAAGGTTACTGGATAGTAGCAGACATGAGTCCAGTCACCAGGTGCAGGGGTAAGCAAACTCATAATGATGGCTAAGCTCATTCTATTAGAGATTCAGTGAGTTAGACTCGGTGTTTAAAATCATCTACACTGACTTTAATTCCTTCCATAATAAACTAGCCTCACAGCTCTCTGGTTTCCGGGAAGTGTAGGTGGTGATGACAAGCTTCCAGCTCTGCAGTGGTTCTGTTTTCTATTTGTGAAGAAGCTTGTTGTTAGAACCACGTTAGTTTGCAGCCTGTTTTCTTCTAACCCTGAATTCTTGCTGGGGCTCTTCCGCCTTTAAGGAAGAACAAATAAGTTTGTTCTACTTTTCCATAGATGGCATATATCTTTTTAAAAAGATTTTTATTCATTTTAATCATGCATGTGTCTAAGTGTAATCAAGTGCACATGAACTACCCAGGAGCCCAAACTCCCTGAGCTAGAATGATAGGCGACTGTGATCTAGAGGGTATTTATCTTGTCTCTAGCCGTTACGGTTCTACAGGGTGGATATGCATAATCAACCCATGTGGGTGGTTCTTAGACATCTGCTGGACCTGGTCAGTCATCATTCAGTACACTGTGCAGTTTGGAAGCCACAAAGCATGCTTTGACAACAGAAGGGCACAGATCTGGACACTAGAAGAAGGCATTAGCAGTTTTCATTCCCTTGGTCGCTCCTTTCTGGTATTTTATGCATCGTTTTTCTTATGTTTCTTCCCAACAGTATTTTATACAGACTTTACTACTATACTTGATACTCTGAAGGAAACATGCGATACTTTACATTTTAATACATTTCTTAATTTTTGAACTATTTCCTGTAATCTTTTAAATTCAAGAAGTCACCACATTTGTGATGACCATTTTTATCCTCAAAACTGTGGCTATGCTATCCATAAATGTATATGTATATTTTAATATGCCAGAAAACATATAATTATCAAAAAGATAAAGTTATCCTGAGTTCTGTGATCCGCTAGTACAGACACCCTCAGCTGTCAACTCAGGGTCTGATGAACTACTGAGGTAATTACCTCTGTAAATAGGGTTTGATCCTTTACTACAGTGTTGCTTTAAAGATCAGCTATCAATAGTCATCTGGGGCCTGACTTCTGTGCTCTCATTTAAAGACAGGGTCTCACTATGTAGAGCACAATATTTTGATTTTGTAATCCTCCAATCTCAACCTTCTAAGAGCTGGGACCCCAGGTGTGTGTCACTGTACCATGTTTGAATATTTTTTTTTCCTCAATATTTCTTAGACTGATAAAACCATAGTCAATTAATCTGATTTCTAATTTCTTTTCTCCATTCTTTTCTAAGTATATAAAGTATATAAAGACCTATCTTACCTGGAATAATATCGTTTTTCAGTCTGTGTTTCAAAACAGAAGCAACTTGCCAGCTGCTCAGTGGGAAATGATGCACTAGGGAAGCCACATTTAAGACTTATATGGAGGAGTGTGCCTTTGGCTGATTGATAATTCTCCAAAGTCACACTGAATTCAAAAATGAGGAAGAACACTCGGCATGATCCTATATACTCATATTTTCTTAGGCTTTATAATAACAATACTTATTGTTTATTATAAATAAATAAATATTATTATTGGGGACATAGTCTCACTATGTAGCTCTAATCCTCCTTGAATTTACTGTATAGATAAGGCTAGCCTCTCACTCACTCACAGAGATCTTCCCGCTTCTGCCTCCTATGCTGAGGTGAGAGGCATATGCCACCACACCCAGCTTTCCCTATATTTTAAATAGCTTGAGTTTCCTTCTTTTTTTAAATGTACTAAATGGCTATAGTAATCTTGTTTTCCTTATCCTGACAATTTAGCCTCATTGCCCGCCACCACTCTGGGCCTATACACTGGGCTGTGTTTTACCTGTTCAGCAGTGTTAGCAATGGGTGACTGGTTTTCTTGAGTGCCGAGTTATGGACACTTAATTTCTACACTCAACAAGTTAGGCTAGTGTAGACGGACAGAAGTCAGTCAATAGTGATATAGATGACAACGTTCACAAGATGTCCTGACCTTTGGTTATGAAGTAGCTCTGGTGGCCTCTCATTTAGTTTAGAGAGGAAAAAGCAGAGTTAACTTGAGGCTGACAATGGACTCTTATGTCTTCTGTGATGTGTCAGTACTTGTTTTTCAAGGCAGGGCTTCTCTTTGTTTTCCTGGCTGTCCTGGAACTCTCTGTAGACCAGGCTGGCCTCGAACTCAAGAGATTCACCTGCTTCTCCCTCCCGAGTTGCTGGGATTAAAGGCATATGCCACCACATATGGCCCCTGTCATTACTATTTCATTTTTCTCTATAAATATGGTGCTTGATGCGACTCTGTTCTAGTTTCCTAGAAGCTTCATTAGGTTTAAGATAATGTAGCATCCCTTGATAGCCAGAAATGATTGGTTTCAGACCACCCAAAGCCACAGATAGATACTAGAATGTCTTTAATAAAGGCATGGAATTGGCACAAATCTATTTACATATTCCTGCTATTTATAGTTCATAATACAATGTAAAGTACTATACAGGTAGTTATAATATTATGTTTAGGGAATGGCAAAAAGTTAAATGTTTATAGTCAGGCCTGGTAGGGCACGAAGGAGTCTGTGCAGGAGGATTTAAATTTAGAGGCTGCCTGAACTAAGAAGTGAGACCCTGCCTAAAGGCGGGGAGGGGGAAGGAAAAATAGTTCATGGCCATGTTCAGGTCAGGCACATTTGCTTTTTAGCAGCACATTCAATCCATGTTAGCTGAATCTTCAGATGCAGAGACCACAGATGTGGAAGGCAACTGTATCTAATTTACAGTCCAATTCCTACTTTCCAAGTTCTCAATTGATTCAGTTCTCTAATTAGTTTTCATACAGTCTCCTTTTTTGTTTAAACTAGTGTGCTCTTAAAAATTCCTTAATATCTATATTATCTGATGCACTCATTTGAGGAAAATTAGAAAATTTAATTTAAAATTGAATAGAGTTCTCAGTGCCCAGATATGTAACTTTTTTTTCTACTACCTTGCCATATGCCTCATTAGCTACATGGAACTGAGAAAACAAACCCCTTTGGAGAGTGGTGTTAGGCTCCAAGATAGCCTTGAATTAAAGCCAACAAACTAGGCCTGCCTGTATGCTCTCGGCACCAACTTCATGTGCCGCCTGCTGAAATAAGTTATCTCTTCATTGCTTGTCCGTCTCTAGAAAGAGAACAGTGCTGCCCTCCCTCGTTAACATGCAGGAAGTTGTGGAGGTTAATTACATGTGAAATAATTTTAAAAATTTTAATTAAGTATATGTGAAATTGACCCAAAATTCACTATCACTGTGGCCAGAGTGGATGGCAGTTGTCCAAGTTTCGGATAATGACTTTCAGCACAGTGGCTTCGTTATAATAGAAGCATTTCAGTCAGGGTTTCTAATAGTCTAAAAATATGAACATTTTTATACTTTGTGATTGTAAAACCATTTCTTTCTTTTTCTTAAAAAAAAATATTTTAGAGGGAGAGCTGGAAGAAGAATGGCTCAAAGAGGCAGGCTTATCCAATCTCTTTGGAGAGTCTGCTGAGGACCCGCAGGAAAGCATGGTGTTTTTATCCACACTGACCCGGACTCAGGCAGCAGCTGTTCAGAAACGAGTTGAAACAGTCTCACAGACCTTGAGGAAGAAAAACAAACAGCACCACGTTCCTGACGTCAGAGACATATTTGCTCAACAGAGAGAGGCGCAAGAAAAAGTAAGATTCTTTTCTGATATGAAGGCAACTGATGAAGTGCTTAGATCCATCTGGACCAATCCAGTTTAATCCAGATCATTACAAACGCACGTATTATCTACCCTGTGTCGAAGCACTGTGTTGGCGGCGAATGTATGCTTCTGAGTTTTGCCCTTCTAGAAGTTACCCCAGTGAGACAAAGACCTAAGCAAGTTCAAATTCAGTGCAGGGATTCTGTGCTAGGGAGGATGGAGTCCTTGGAGTGCTTAGAGGTACCTGTCACAGTGCTGGGTGTGGCAGAGTAGTGGAGAAGGCCTTCTACACAGCCTGGCTGCCAGTTGTTTCTGAGGGAGAAGCAGGATGCAGGGGTTATTCCTTGATCTGTTATTGCTTGAAGAACTCTTTGAATTTTCGACTCCCTGAAGGATAGGTAGAGGTGGAATGTGAGGGAACCGTCACCCATGACTTGTCTCGCTGTCTGCACCTTACGTGATATATAGATTTGAGTTAAGACAAACCCAGGTGCTTAATGTTTTCATGGAAGATGCTGGGTTCTGCTGGAAATAGAAGAGTGGTAAATGAAGAGATTTGGGGGGAGATAGTATAAGTGTTAGACCTGTGTGTCCCTGAGCAGTGCTGTGCAGAACAGCCCATTGACAGAGCACTCATCCCCTAGCTATGAGAAAATAAGGAGCTTGCATTCGGTTGAGATGATCATACTCAACTCTCATCAAGATGGCCTGGCTGCCAACAGGGAAAAGTCAGCTGAACTAAATGGCCTCTCTTTAAGAGCACAGAAAATTAGCTTACTGGCTCCATCAGGTCCGGTTTAGAAAATTCAAGGAAAATCATCGGGTGAGTAACAAACAGATTCTTGAATACTGGTTATAATGACAACAGGAACAGTAGCAATTGCTGCCACAGCTGCTGTGCTAACTGCTTTACCTGTCTGGTGTCACCGAGTCCATACCCTCAGCTGTTCTGTGGGTGGGGCGTTCTCATTTCCACCCAGTGGCTGAGGCTCATAGACTTTAAGTAACTTGTTCAATGTCCCGTAGATTCCTAGCCCAGTTTTGTCTGGCTTGAAATCCCCCTCTCTCCTGCTGTATTCCCACTTCTAGACATGCTCCTGTGATATTAACTTGAGAATCCACTTATAGCATAAGCAAAAGGCCACAAAACACTTCACGATTCTTCATCAAGAGCAGAACGGAAGAGCTTGTATTTCAGGCACTTTTGTTGTTACGTAGCGAGCCTTCCCTTTTTGCAATTATTTTGCTCTTCTGCAGAAGTCTTTTCGGTTGCAGGCTGTTACTCCGCTTGCATGGCCGACTGCGGATCAAGTTCAGCCCATTTACAGGAATTCCGGTGTCACTAGATTGCCCCAGGCACTTGCATATGTTCCGTGCTTGCTTACTATCCAGTGGTTATTTGGGACATCTACCAGTGCTGAAGGATGGAACTAGGTTTCCAATTAGAGAAAAGTAAATGGTGAGGATATACAATATGACATTTCCTTCCTAATTAAAGAGCATATTGCCCCCTCCCTGGCCCTGTCCACTAAGAAAGCTCAGAGAAAGTGAAAAGCAGGAATGGACAGAGAGCTGAATCATAGCAAAATATATGGTGTGAGATTCTTCCTAGTATCGAGGACGGTGTTGCTCCTTGGTGCTAGAAGAAACACTTTTTTCAGCAAATTCCTGGAAATGCCTAACCCACGTGCTTTTGAATCTAAGATAATTGGTGGCTTTTATTATCTGCTGGTCTCATTAAGAGTAAAATAACACAAGCAAATTAAGATGATGTTTTTTTTTTTTTTTTTTTTTTTTTTTTTTGCTGGATATCTTTAATTGAAATACCACCATCTTTCAGAAGACGACTCCCACCTCTCTCCTTCCCCTTCCCTCACCCCCATCCCTTAAGCATCCATCTTTGTGGTTCTGCTGTTCTGGGGGTAAATGTGTATTCAGCTTTTCTAGTGGCCATATTTAAACATGAAGTCTGTGCTGACACCAGGAAATGTAATGCCTAAATGTATCCGTCTGCATGCCTATCTTCAATTACTAGTGCAAACAGTCTGACCACACACTCCAAATATACATCCATATATAAGATCAGAATCCCTGGCTGCATTCCCCGCGCCATGGAAGGCCAACTCTCTGCAGGTACAGGGAAGGAGAATGTTATATTGCAACCAACTAAGGTATATATACCTTTGGCCATGCCAGTGTCTATGCTGTGACTAGTCATTGTCTTGAGTACTATAGGGCTCTAAGCCATATGTTAATGAGTTAGGACACGAGCCCTAGTGCTTCTTGTAAAACTGCGTGTGATAGAGAAGAGTTTTGTAGATAACAGTTTGAGGTTGATTGTGCTGTGAGGAAAATAGAAGGGCTAGTTTCTGACTGTAGAGATATGGAATCCAGCACAGTGATTAATAAAAGTAATTCATTCAAATAGGCCTCTTTGTACGGTTGGCCTAGACTCCCTTTCTCCACCCCAAAGACTATGCAGAGCTCTATCTGGTGTCAGTTCCAGCTCACCATGACACCCCTGAAAGTATCACGGCTCAAGGCACCAATCCCTTTATAGAAAGAAACGATTTCCTTTCATATGTTACTGCTTACTGCTAGTTTGGCAATTGGTTTCAATTTATCTCACATCTCTTCTTTAAACAACTCATTTTGTGTGTGGACAGTTGTATATATGGGTTTGTGCACATGTGTGACAGGCCAGAGGTCGACACTGAGTGTCGTCCATAATCACTCCCCACCTTATCTTTAGAGATAGAGCGTTTCACTGAAGCCAAAGCTAACCAGTGTGGCTGGACTGGCTGGCCAGAAAGCTTGAGGAAGCCACCTGTCTCTACCAGATGCAAGCTGCCCTTCCTATGTTTACAAGCATGCTAGGTTTGAGCTTGGGTCTTTGTGTCTGTGTGGCAGTCACATTACTCTTTGAGCTGTCTCACATTTAAGTTTGCCTTTTCTTTCTTTGTTTGCTTATCTATTTATTAGAAACAAAGTTTCACCTTGTAGCCCAGTCTAGCCTTGAAACCATTATATCACCAAGTCTGGTCTCGAACTCCCGAGAATCCTACTGCCTCAGTCTCCAGAGTGCCTAGAATACAGGCATGAGCTACCATACTTGGCTGGTCATTTTTTTTTTTTTTTACTCCTTAAGAATTTTTATTTTACTTCTAATGTGTTAGCTAGTACTCTTGTTTGAGGATAGAATTATTGAGCCAAGGTTCACATACCATACGATCACCTGGTAAAGCATGGAACTCAGTCTGAGAATGATTGGTTTGTGATGCAGGGCAGGTGACAGAGTAAAAAACTATATCAACTACAATAAGAACAACAACAACAACAACAACAACAACAACAACAACAAAAATCAAGCCATTTTCTTCACTGGCTTAGTCACTAGTTAGCTGTTCATGTTTTAGTAAGTAACTCCCCCATATACTTATGCAAAAGACTCTAATTAAACTTTGCAGGTGACCTCCCCCCCCCCAATAGATGTGAAAGTAAGAGGACATTTGTTTGGAACAAGGAGAGATTCCATGAGAGTAAGGGGGGGAATAAGAGATGGCCAAGGGGAGTATTGAATATGAACAACATATATGTATCTGTGAATGTATTAAAATTTTGTTAAACAATAACAAAAGAGGCATGCAATCCAGTGATTTCTGTCACCTCCGCAGTCAACTATAATATTTTTTCATTGCATACCCCACAAAGAAAGCTCACACCCATAAATTATTGCTTCCTATATGGTCTAGAATATTCAGGTAAACATGGATTTTAGGGTCTCTGTGATTTCCCTGTTCTGGAATTTTCATATAAATGGAATCATAACACACATGGCTCTTTGTGACTGTTCCTCTCACGTAGCATAATATTTTCAGAGTTCACTGATGTTGAAGCATGTTTTTGGACTTTCTATATTTGTTTTGTTACTAAATACTATGCCATGATATGAGTACAGCACATATGTTCTCTCATCGCTGGATATTGCTAACATTTCCTCTTCATTTAGATATTGGTGTTTCCGATAACAGGGACACTATTGACATCTTTCCTGTTCCCAGTTGTGCATGGTGTGTGTCTTCGGCTATGAGGAATCACACACTTGTTGGGCAATTGTCTATGATCGTAACCATGGCACTTCGCTTCCTCACTGTGACTGTTTAGGTCTAAGTATGTTTCTTGTTATAATGAGATTATTTGCAACACCATCTTATCTAGTTGTGAGTTGGAGATGGCTAAGTGGCTCCTTTTCTGTGTTTAGTCTCCAGATGGCTCAGAATTGCAGTCAGTCAGAACAAATGAAAGCAACTGCCAAGGAAAAGACGGTATGTTTGACCTGTGCTCTTAATTATTCGATTATTCCCTTTAATTACTAAATAAACACTTATAACTCTGACATATTACCCTAAATTCTACTAAGCAACTTCTATTAAATACTAATGTAAGGTGAACATAGATAAATGCATGATTCTGAACAGAACTGGCCTTTATCATTTTTTATGTATATTTTCATCTGATCTAAATTTACATATATGTCTTCATGAATGTGCGTACATCATTCCCAAAGTAGCACGCAGAGCTTTTTGCTTCATTCAGTCTACTCAAGAATTCCACCTGGTCGGCACTGTTCTCAATCCATTTTTCAGATGAGAGAACTGAGGTTTAGACCTGGAAAGCCATGTTGTTTTAAAACAAAATCCCAATCGCTCTATTTTACCAATAAAGACTTAGGAGCCAGATGCTGGGGTGAAAACCTGCTAGCTAGAGAGGCAGAGAAAGCACCCAGCTGACCATCCTTCCCAATGCAAAAGGCTCAAAAGGCTTACTAGCTCAACTGACAGACCACGAGGAAAAGGTCAAAACCCCCAAGGCCAAAGACTTGCCAGCTCAAAGCCCCAAAAGCCAAATGCCAAGGAGCCGAGGCGCTCAAGAGCTAGAGAGTTAAAAGCCCCTTCTACTTCTACACACTGTCTTATATACCCCTCAACTCAAAGTCCCTCCTACTCTTTAATTCCTCTCGGCTGCTTTCTTGTTCCGCCTCTTGACCTAGGGTTAACTTTATTAAATCCTGTGTACAGAAAGCTCTTGGAGTAAAGGTGTGTGCTAGGGATGGCTGAACCACACCTTAATCACCTGTTTACAGTAAACGAAGGTCGTGGATAAAAGATGCGTGTTAGGGCTCAAACACGCCAAACAAAAGACAGGTTTCACAGCTCACAATCTCTGTGGTAACAATGGTGTCAAATATTCTACAACAAAGCCATGTTCCCTATACCATGCCTCTGGTATGTGGAGTGCAATATGTTCATGAAACATAAGCTCCAAATTCATAATGATCTTATTTTCAGAAATTTTAGAGAAACCTGTAAGAAATAGAGATTTTTGAAGCTGATTGTAATTCTCCTTTTCATGCCTTTGTCACATTAAACATCTATTTCAGAGATGAAATTGAAATTAAAATGAAAACAAAGATTCAATTAAGCATCGCCAAGAAAAAGTTTGCAGCTATTGCGTTTACAAGAAGAGAAAATGTTCTTAGCTAAGGTCTGAGCTCGAAGCTTAAAAAATTAGTCCTCTAGTTCCTTAACAACAAACACTGACATGGGTGAACTGTACATGTATGGTCTCCCCCGTAGGCATCTAAGGCATCTGTGCATGAAAGTAGCAGGGGCTCAGACATAACTAGAGGACCGACTGGAAGTGCTCTCAAGCTTCCTCTGAGAACCTACTCATTAGGACAAGGTTGTATAGGGTGTTTTAGAAATTTGAGAGCATGTTATCATCTTTATTTATTCAGAATTTTCTCAGTACTTCTCTCCTGTACCTGTACCTAAAAAATGAAGGCATACAGTACACACATATGTATATGGACATCATACGTCTGAGCACATGCACATGTATGTGAGCATCATGAATCTCAACACATACATATGTGTATGAACAGTGTGAGTCTGAGCGCACACACGTGTATATGAACACCATAAGTCTGAGCACACATACATGTATTTGAACATCATGAGTGTGAGGACACATACATGTATATGGACATCATGAGTCTGAGCACATAGACATGTATATGAACATCATGAATCTGAGCACACAAACATGTATATGAACACCAAGAGTGTGAGCACTCATATGTATATGAACTTCACACATCTCAGTACACACACACACACACACACACACACACACACACACTTTTTCTTCCTCTTGTGTGGAGGCGTCTGTAGCTACACGCCTTTTATCAATGAACTGTTGGGTATTTCCCCCTGTCTGCATGCCAGCAGACACTGAAGTGGCAAGCAGGCTGGCAGTGCCAGCTCTGGCCTGCTGGAGGGATGGGTCCTTAGGGGGACAGATGAGTCTTTTGTGCCAGTGTCAATATGCTTTGGGGAAGAGTGGCTGCCAGTTGTTTAACAGATAGTGAGGAAAACATTGTCCTTTCCTCATGTTTCCCTCTCTTGCCAGACATCATAACGGAGGCTCTATCAACAAAGTTTCTAAGAGACAAGCCCATTGTCTGAGCAAGTGCTTTCAGGCTGCTATTGCCGTGGGCAAGGGAGATAGGTGGTAACAAACCTGTGGCCTGATTTATATCTCTGTCTGCTGGAGTGCTGAGCAGCAGGGATCAAGCTGCCAGTCAAGTCACCAGGTAGCTGCTCTCCCTGCCTGGGCATGTCCCACTCGTTTGCATATTAGTGAACTAATGATGTTTTGAGCACATTGGGAAGTTCAGAAAGAAATTGTACTAGTTTTTTATTTTATTTGTTTTTGTTGTTGTTGTCACTGTGACAAAACACTAATCAAAGCAGCTTGAGGGAAGCAAGAGTTTACTTGGCTTCCATGTTTATCACGCAGGGAAGCCGAGGCAGAGACCATAGGGGGTTGGCAATTTGGGACTGGTGCCCAGGTTCATGTGAAGCTACGTTTTTTATGCAACTTGGGGATACTGGCCAAGTGATTGCACTGCCAACAGCAGGCAGACCCCTCCCCCATCAGTTAGCAGTCCAGCAAGCGCCCCACAACCATGCCCACAGCCATGTGATGGAGGCAATCCCACTAGTCAGGTTCCCTCTTCCCAAGTGTGTAGCTGACAGACAAGGCTGGCCATCATCCGTATGCAAGGAACATTACCTGATGGTTCTGTAAAGTGAGGCTGGTTCTGGTTCAAATCTGAACACCTGAGTGTCAGTCTAACCTAAATGTTTTCCCCCCACTTGAGTTCTTATTTCATTCCGAACTATGAATTCTGGGGTGGGAGAGATGGCTGAGCAGTTAACAGCACCTTGGTTTCATCTACAGCATGCACAACCATCTGTGACATCAATTCCAGGGAAGCTAATAGCCTCTTGTGATCTCTACTGGCCACTGCATGCATGTGGTGCACAGACATGTATACAAAAGAGCAATGCATATAGAGCATGAAAAATAGACCTTTAAATTTTTTAAATTAAAAATCGATAGGCTTTGAATATTGCAAGTATTGTCATACTACACCTTAATCCCATTAATCCACTTTCTTCACTTTTCATAAAACTATGTGACTCTATGAAAGGCCCGGTATTTGTATTTATTTAGAAATGTAATTACACTAATATTTAAAAATTTTTCATACTGATCTGTCTATTTTTAGTTTTAATTTTTTAAATAAAAATATGCCTGTATAGTTTGGGCAGCTGGGCAATTTCTTAAAAGTAATTATAGTAACCTAGACCTGTTCCCTTCTTCAAGACCAGATGAAAGGGCTAGAGAGATGGTTCAATCAGCAAAATGCTTGCAAATAAAATGTTTGCCTTGGAAGCATATGAGGACTTGGGGGTGATTCCTACAACCTATGTGAAAAGCTAGGCACACAGATGCTTGCTATCTCTCCACATACATGTGTACATATCTGTGAGTCTATCTATACAAATGAATGCAGAGAAAGGGAAGGAGGGAGGGAGGGAAGGAAAACAGACTAAAGAAATTATATGCACTGGAGAGGTCTAGACAGTTGGCGTGCTGCCCTCCTAGATTAACCTACTTGTGGAGTCTAGGCCAATGACCCCAGGCTACTTGTCTAAAGGGTGAAGTGGACAATGCTGGATGAATGACACCTGAGGTTTTCCTCTAACCTCCACATACTGTGTACACATCTGCGAGTCCAAATCCACAAATACATTAACAAATGTATATGCACTCAAATCCTGCACTGCAGCACACACATATACACACATACACTCACACATAGGCACACGTACATGCCCACAAACACACGAACATACACACATACATACATACAGTCATACACATGCACACAAACACGTGAACACACACATATACACATACTTACACATACAAATACACAACATATGCATGCACTCACACACACAAACACATGAACACACGCAAGCATGGGCACAGGCACACGTGCACACAAACACACAAAAAGGAAAAGAAATTATATTATTTACATTTTCGGACTTAATGAGCAAGGAATTTATCTCAGTATTTTCCTTTAAAATCTCTGAGACTGATAGGTCCATCATTTTTTTTCCTGGCCAAGTTACTGACTTTCTCTTAGCAGTGATCACCACTCCCTGTAGTTAGTGTCCCATAAGCCCCACTCTCACCCCCCACCCCTGCCCCGTGAACTTGATTTCACATTTGAAGTTTTGTGAACTTTGTGGGTTTTGTTGTTGTTGGTTTTTTTTTTTTTTTTGCTTTTTGTTCTTGTTGCCATGTTTTCTGGAGAAACCAATTTGTTTTGAGTGTGTTCTGAATGACTCAGTTTTGGATTCAGCTCAGCATATTTATTTGGGTATGCATGAGGAGGATATTATTGTAACTGACATCAAAGCATTGAAGAGAATCATTTTTAAATTCTCGTCCACTGACATCCAGCAGCTGAGAGTAGCTTCTAATTTACAAAAATGGCTAATCATTTTTTCCTTCTCACTGAATGGTTTCCTAGGAAACCAATAATGTATTCACAGAAAAACATATAACCGTATAAACTAATGGGAAAATAAAATTAATTTTTGTTTTGACATTTATGATAATAGTTTAAAAATTAATCATAAAAGTGATTAAGTATTCTACTTAAAATTGTCTTAGAATGTTGAAAAACACAAATATAACTTAGATGAGAGCAGATCATACCACCATTGAGCTTTCTGGTTTTTTAATTGGGGGTATGAGAGAGGTACATTTGGCTTGCTTGCCCGAGATTACCCAAGAGGCAGCAGGCTCACACTGAAAACTGAAGCTTTCTGTAGGTCTCAGTTTGGCTATAGAGAAACACAAGAACAAAGGCAAGACCGTTCTAGCTAAGAGCTCCCTACGACTGCGACTGTGTTGCTGCATGCTCATGAAGCTCTCTTTGCTTGTTTGGTGGAAACGCCTAAGACTGGATTCATATTTAAACCTTAATTTTGTCTTGACTGAAACAGAAGCTCTTCTGAGCAGCAGGCTTTAGATGGTATTGCCCTGGATTTCTGACATGAGCTTATTAGATCTTTAAAATGAACCTTTCTTGTATCCACTTTGTTTTACAACGTGCAATATTAGTAGACAAACGCACAAAGCACCTGTAATTGTATGTGTATGATGTGTCTGTTTGTATGTGTATGTGTTTGTGTAGACATACACATGCTATGGTGCTCATGTTGAGGGGTTAGAGAACAATTTTTTTCTTTTGTTTTGTTTTAAATTTATTTATTTATTCACTTTACATCCCAATTGTGGTTCCCTCCTTCCCTCTTCCCTCCATCCCCCGTCTGTCCGTTACCCCTCAGACAAGGGGAACCCTCCTCTCTCTAACCTGCCCCAGCACATCAAGTCGCATCAGGACTGAGCACATCCTCGTCCACTGTGGCCTGGCCAGGCAGCCCCACGAGGGCGAAGTGATCGAAAAGCAGGCAACAGAGTCCATGTCAGGGACATCCCCCAGCTCCCTTACTAGGTGACCCACATGAAGCCTGAGCTGCCCATTGGCTACATCTATGTAGGGTCCTAGGTCCAGTCTATGCATGGTCCTTGGTTGGTGTTTCAGTCTCCACGAGGTCCCCTGGGCCTAGGTTGGCTGTCTCTGTTCGTCTTCTTGGGGAGTTTCTGTCCCCTCTGGGTCCCTGTGGCAGTAAAGGCACTGTGCAGCTGAAGATGACCTTGATTTCTTAGCTTACCTTAAGAATCACAGGGACAGGCCACCATGCCAGACTGTCCCTTTCTCAGTTCGCAACATCTTATTATGAGTCACAGGTGGGCAGTGAGTAGCAGTCCGAGTGCTCATGCCAGGAGTTTTCTAAAGTGAGATGTACAAAAGCCAAAAATTTACCAAGGAAAATTGGAAGTGTTTTCCTCCTTTCTGGTAGCTGTTGTTTTTATCAAAGAAAAAAATTTCAACGTTAATTGCTTCCTAGAGGATGAGCAGCAGGCAAAATAAAAAAGCCCAAACAAAATGCAGAAATGCTGATGCAAGTCTGCACAGCACAAAAGTCAACCCTGGTGGAAGGGGGTACCTTTATGCTTCTCGACAGCCTCAGCTACGAAGCCAGTCATTCTTGTACCAGGTGCCTCCTGATTCGTCTTTCCGAGGGATGAGTCCTTGGCATCAGCTGTTGTTGTGGAATTTTTGCCATGGTACATAGGTAACATTCCAGAGCATTCCAGGGTTTGGAGGAGGTCTGCCTCTGCATGTGTTCCACTCTGGAGAAGTTACTGGAAGGCATGAGGCAGTGGTAACGATGAAGCCTGCCTCTTGCTCTCTTGCTTTTAGTTTCTCCATGCAGAATAAAGCAACACGTGCATCTCAGAAGCTTTATGAGACTTTTGAGTTGCATGCCTTCCAGCAGGATTTAGAACGTACACCCAGGCTACAAACTGTGACCACAAGGAATCCACAGTTGAACCCCCCAGTTCACCAGTCACCTCCATCTCCCAGCTCTTCTTCCGTAAGCCATTGGTACAGTTCCTTGTGTAAACATTATTAAATGTGGTTAACATATTAGAAAGTTTATTTAAACAAAAGGCTTGCAGTTGAGTTGTCTTTTTTTATTTTTTTCTCCTAGACCAGGCATCTAGTAGGGGTGTTGATAACAAGGAGCTGGTCCCAAGGATGCCTGAGGACACGCCTGCCTCTGAAACGGACATCAACCTGGAGGTGTCATTTGCGGAGCAAGCTGTCAATCAGAAAGAGCTCAGTAAGGAAAGGATGGAGAAGACCCGAGGCATGGATGCCTCTTTGCCCGTATGTAATACACAGTCAGATGCCTCTGAAAGAACCTCTTTTGAACAAGCTTTGCATTTTTAAAATTTAGAATTCACGGAAAAGTTGAAGGCATAACATAACAAGTATTATATTGCCATCAACAGTTAATTGGACAGTTATTAATATTTTTCTAACCTTTCTTTCTGTATCTATCAGTATGTACATTATTTTGACAGGTACATACTCACTTTGTATTATGAGGTTTTCAAGGCCATTCAAAACAGAGTTGGAGCCGGAGAAATGGCTCAGTGGTTAAGAGCACTGGCTGCTCTTTGAGGAGCAGTGGGGTTGATTTCCAGCACCCACATGGAGGCTCACAGTCATGTGTAACCCCAGTTTCAAGGGATCTGACCCCCCTCTTTTTGTATCTGTGGGTACCAGGCATACACACATCGTTGGTGCACAGACATGCATTCTGGGCTTTGAGAAACACTGATTTTCTAATCATGTTGGCCTTTCTACATTAGTTGGCAGCAGTATGCCTCAGTAATTATTAGGTCTCCTTTCAAGAGCTTTGTTTTCCTGTTTTTGTTTCTTTGGGTTTCTTTTGTTGTTGTTTGTTTTGTTTATCAAGACAGGGTCTCTCTGTGTAGCCCTGGCTGTCCTGGAACTCTCTTTGTAGAGCAGGCTGGCCTCAAACTCACAGAGATCTGCCTTTCTCTTTTCAGCTTTGCGTGCCACTACAGACCTGCTGACTTTTTCAGTTAGCATTTATTAGATATTATAACATGCCTTCGATGGTCCGAGTTACACAGCCCTGACCCCCTTGCCTGGTGTGGGCCTGCGGCTGGCTCCTACGCTGTTCCATCGTGCCTTCCTCCTCCTTTTTCCCCTTCAGTCTCTGGTACAGGACGTTCCAGGCTCACCTTGTCACTTTCTCCCTCTCAGACTTGAAAGCAGCTGGTTCTTAAAGAAACTGGTTCCTTTTAGCAACAAATGGTATTTGAGACCTGAGCCTTCTGTACAGAGTGTTCTCCCTGCTGTGAGTGCCTTGTATTTTTTTTTTTCATACATTTTAGAGCAAAAGCTAAAAAGAGAAATATAACAAACTTCTAGAGACTTACCACACAACCACAGCCCTCATTAACATGGCAATTCCCAACACCTGCACATCAGTGTTCACCTTCCTGGCTGGTATTATTTTGAAACACGTGTCTGAATGCTGGTTATCATCTGTAAAGGTTTGTATTACAAACCAAGCAAACAACAACAACAATAAAAAACCCCAAAAACCCAGAGGTTTAAAAACCTGCACACCCACGCTATTACTATACCTTTAAAATCTCAACAAGATTTAATCTCAAATACTTAGTTTCCAGATTTCAAATTGTGTCACAGTTATCATGACTGTTTGTAAAGTTTGAGAGTCATGCTTCGAATAAAATCCATTGAATTTGGTTGAGATGACATTTAGACATTTAGACTACCCATTGTCCCCCCACTTCCCCCTATTCTTCCATTCTTCTATGTCCTCTTCTGCTTTCTCACTTACCTTAACACCTCTCTCTCCCTCCCTCTCTCTCTCTCTCTTTCTATCATTTTACTATTTACCTATTTTCCCGCCTGTCTTTTGTTGTTCTGTGCTCCCTAAGTTCTTCCCTAAGTTTGTTTGTTTATGTCACATGCATATGCATGTTGCACATGTGTGTGTGTATGTGTGTGTGTGTGTGTGTGTGTACATGAGTATGTTTACAAGTGTGTGCGTGTGCATGTGCATGTGGAGGTCTGAGGGTAGATGTTAGGAACCTTTTTTTTTTTTCTAGACTTTTTCCTAGGCCTTTTTTGTGTGTAACCCTGGCCATCCTGGAGCTTGCTTTGTAGACCAACCTGGCCTTGAACTTAAGAGATTTTCCTGTCCTTGTCTCTGACAGCACTGGGATCAAAGGTGTGGGCCATCAGCACCCTTTAGGATTTTTAAAAAAATCCCTCTTTCACCTTAATTATTTCTGCTACAGGATCTTTACATTGAACTCAGGGCTTGCTGAAGCAGCTAATCTGGCTAGCCATCTTGCTGGGAGGAGCCCCACCTCTGCTTTCAGGGCCTTGGATTCTAAGGAAGTCCTTGAACACACCCAGGGGGTCCCTGGTCCTTACACTTGTTCAACCAGTGCTTTAACTGTTGTGCCACCTCCCGGCCCTGCGTCCAAAGTTAATTGAAAGAACCTTGTTGTTAAATTCTGGTGATTCTTACCCTCTGACTCCTTCTGGCCTCTTAGCGTAGTTTCATTTCTTCTCTGGATTTGTAAACTAGTTGGCATCAGTTACACTGGATTTAGTTCCTGGGTTTGACTTGATCTAGATACTTTGGCTATGGGGCCATGTGGTCTTTATAGGGGATTATCTGCATTATCTTTTTGTGTGTGTAATTAAAGCTGTGGTTCAGAGCCATACCTGACTCCATTAATTTGTTAATGATCCAAAAGGATGAAGTTCTAATATTTTCTTCTTTTTCATTTATCATTCTGGATGTTAACTTTAAGAAAACAATTATCCAAGATGGTTACTTTTCCCTCATATGTAAATTCTCACTTCTTACTTTTGCTTCCTTGGCATCTGTTATCAGTGACCAATTCATGTCTGTGTGTGTTTGTAAGAATGGCATGTTAGCCCACAGGCTCATACATGTTTAATGATACCTTAGGAAAATCTCTCAGAGCTTATGTAGTGTATTTTCTGCTCAAGATTTAAAAGTGTCTCTACTTGCAAGCATCCACAGTTCCATTTAGTAGAAGCAAAGATTTCTATCTATGGCCAGGATACTAGAAACGTACAGTTCTCTAGGCTGGTTATCACTTGGGAGCCCGTTTCATATGGGGTTGGGAGGAATGTGGGTTTTTATCTTCTTTCTTCCATGCTTTGAATTTTCCAGTCAGAAACACTCACTTTTTTAAAAAAAAAAAATTATTATTCTACGTTAACATTAACATAAAATTCTCAGAATGCCAGTGCTGACCAGACTCCTTTTCTCCAGCCATTTGGGATAGATGCCCAAAGAGGACTTGATGGTAAAGTTCCTGAGCTGAAGCTTTTGGGGTGCTTATTCTCTGCATGGTTATGCCACTGACTGCATTATCAGCTCAGGTTAATTTGCTTTGCTTTATTCTCAATTTTTAAAGGTTGCTTTCTTCAAATACTATTTTATTTTGTAAGAGTATGAAATAGTTACATGACCCAACAGGCAAATATAAATCAAAGTAAAATAAGTCTAGCTTTTATCATTGACCACCTTGTCAGACCCTCCTTTTAGAGAACCTTTTTTGATTTTATTATTTTAAACTGCTTATATTTTTACGTGATGAATGTTTTACATACATGAATTGTGTGTGCACTATGTGTGTGCCTGGTGCCCACACAGTCAGAGGATACTGGAGAAGTCCCTGGGAGGTGGAGTTACAGATGGCTATGAACCACTGTGTAGGTGCTGAGAACACAAGCCTGCAACCTTTGAAAGAGTAGCAAATGCTCTTAACTGGAGTCATTTCTCTAGTCCCAGACAGCCCTTTTTGTTTTTATATTCTGTTTTCTCTATTTTTCTATGTGAGCCCACTACTCATGTTTTCCTGCATATTGGTTTTATTTTATTTTGTGTTATTTTTCAGAGATCCTAACATAAAAATGGGAAGACATACTTCCCATTTCCTTTTCTAGATGCTTCCCATTTCCTTTCCTGGATACTTCCCATTTCCTTTGCTCTTGTCCATCACAGAGCAGTGACTTACTGAAGCAGCCCTTAGTGAGAGACACCAGGTTTTTCCCAAGGCTCCTCATAAGTTTTGAGGGATCTGTTTTCAGTGCTTAATGGGGAAAGTAAAGGAGTTTTCAAATTTTGGCCTAAAGCAATGACCCTACCCCTGTGTTCCCCTTAAGAAGAGTAAAACTCCCAGTGTGGGGCACTCCTCATCACATAGTAAGGAAAGCCTTGAAGCTATCAGAGGGGAGACTCTCTTAAAATAAAGGTGTTATTGATTTTTAAGTTTGTCACCCCAAACAATGAAATAAAATATAATTAATCTCCTTTTAATTGTTTGAGAGACAAAACTCTGTCTGCCATTTATTTTTTTCTACCAAGTCCATTTTTTTGTTTGACTCCCTTCTTGATTTTGTTCATGTTGTGCCCCGAGCTATGAAATAACTTTTCTTTGTCCACCTTCTGCTGTTTCATGCTTACCTGGGAAACCTTTGTTTGCCCCGTGAGAGCTCACTTTTGCTTGGCTCTGAACTCATAGTCTATAAAATACTGGAAAGCACCCTTTCAATGAGCAGAACCATGCTTTTGGTGACTGACACTCATCTCTGTATTTGTACCTGCCCATGTCTATAACCTTGGTGCAGACATGCCTTCTATGCGTGGGCATGTTGTATGGTTCCTGCAGAGCCTTAGCAAGGCTGATGCAGTGAATGGTAGCTGGTGCCACGCCGAAGCAGGTGTCTAAACAGAACCTTAAGTCCCAATTTGTCACTGCACTTCTCTTCCCTTGTAAATAAACAGTGGGCTTTATGTAATGAGCCGCTCTCTGGTGACCTCATTTCTCACTCACTTCCCTTTTCATGCAGCACAGAGCAGTCTCTGTAAACCCTTTACGGTCTCACAGTTGACTCACATTTCTTCTCTTCCATGTGGAGATCTTTCAAGTTGTAGCCATTTGCAAATGTAGCTACTACACATCGTGTACATGTCATACATAGTCCAGGAATGACGCTCTGGAGTATTCGCTCATTCCTCAAGTGATCTTCGTGATGTAGATACTAATTTTAAAATGTGCCAACAAGTTAGGTAATGTGGCATGCTAGGGCCCAAC
The DNA here is from genome assembly GCA_907169655.1 of Acomys percivali. Classification (NCBI taxonomy): domain Eukaryota; kingdom Metazoa; phylum Chordata; class Mammalia; order Rodentia; family Muridae; genus Acomys; species Acomys percivali. Next base: position 81,127,077 of record OU015750.1, read on the forward strand.
TCTGTGAGCAACTTCTGCTAGAATGGGAGGAGTTGATGTGTAAAGGAGTCAAGTTCAACATTACTAATAAAGTCCCTAAGACACGCCCCGCCCCCCAACACCTGCCCTACTTCACAGCCTACAGAAGAAGATAAGGCACGTTATTCTTGCTAAAACCTCATGGTTTCCTCTCTTAGCCAAGGGACTGAACCATCCAGTCTATTCTCTCTCTCTCTCTCTCTCTCTCTCTCTCTCTCTCTCTCTGTTTCTTTCTCTCTGTTTCTTTTTCTCTCTCTGTTTCTTTCTTTCTTTCTCTCTCTCTCTCTCTCTCTCTCTCTCTCTCTCTCTCTCTCTTGTTCGCACACAGAAAATGACAGGAAACTTCATAAATATTTAAGGGGCCTCTATGAATTAAACATCGGGATAAAGAACCAACTCCTTTATTGAGCACAATATTTAAATAAATACATAAATAAACAAGCCCATGACATATATTGCTAGGTAAATGAAATGTTTGTACTATTACCTTTGGTAATACTTTTATGTAATTATATTACATGTCTTATTAGACCCAACGCGACTGATATTAATGAAACACTTGAACTGTTGGTTTTTAAACATGTAAGTGGGCAGATACGGTTCAGCTGTTCTGAGAACAAAGCCATGAACAGAAGTTGAGATCCGTGTGTGAGAAAAATGGGTCCTGTGTTTTTGTGGGTTTGAGAAGTAAAGCTCGAGGCTGCTGCTGTGGCTCAGGGACAGGTGCTTGTCCAGCATGTGCAAGGCCAAACATTGCCTTTAATAAATGAAGGCTCAGGAATCATGACAGGTCATCAGAGAACACAGAGGATCATGAGAAGGACAGGTGCAGTGTACAGGGGCACTTGGCTGGTGGAGGCTGGGGGACTTTGAACGTGTGTTCTGTCTGGGCTGCAAAGTGAGACTCTGACTCAAAAAACACCAGAAGAGCACTGGTGAAACAGCTTTGCCGTGCTTGTCCTCTCTGTGGCGGGGGGCGGGGGTTGTCTTCACTAGCCTGTGGCGGAGCACCCAAAGCATGGCAAGCCACAGACATGCTGGGGCTGTGGAGGTGGTCAGCATGTAGCCCTGCCCTTGAGGGCCTCACTTTCCTCTCTCCACCTAGACTGTCCCTACCTGGCTGTTGGATGAGGAAGTGGAGTAGAAGAGGAAAGTTGCATGCGTCATTTTCTTTTTTTTTAATTTTTAATTTTATTGAAAAATAAAATAATTCATAAATTCATGTCATTTGCTATCCCATCCCATGCTTCTTCCCATTCCTCCCTTCCTCCTGCTTTCATCCTATTCCCTTTCCCTATGACTGTGACTTAGGGGTACCTCCTCCCCCTGAATATGATGCTAGGGTATCAAGTCTCTTCTTGGTAGTCTGCTATCCTTCCTCCAAGTGCCATCAGGCCTCCCCATCCAGGGGACATGGCCAAATATGGGGCACCAGAGTTCATCAGTCCCCAGTCTCCACTTAACTGTGGAGAATGTTCTGTCCCTTGGCTAGATCTAGGTAGGGGTTTGATGATGACTGCATGAATTGTCCTTGGTTGGTGCCTTAGATGGAGCAGAACCCCTGGGCCAAGATCCACCCATAAGGGGCATGTCTCATGAAAGTCTTCACTTATCAGGAAAGTGGGATAGAGGTGAGGACATCCTATTGGGGCTCTAGGTGAGAAAAATATAGGAGATAGGGAAATAGATGGATCCAGAGGGTCCTAGAAACCTGACGTCATTTTCTACGTGGCCATGCTTGACTCTTTCTAAAAGCCTGCTTCCCCCACCTAGAATATGCCCTGGTTCTTACCCTAGTGGAACTTTTTGTAAAATATAGTAAGCTACCATTTATCACATATTAAGTATTAATGCTGCAGGAAAAACAAAAACAAAAATGAAAATTTATTTTCAAATGATTTTTAAAGTTCACTGAAAAGAAATAGAGTAATAGATTAGAATAGATTAGGCATGGGGGGCATAGGTCTGCATCTCTCAACACTTGGATGGAGAAGACCAGAAGAATCAGAAGTTAAAGGCCAGTCTTGGCTATGTGGGAAATTTCAAGATGGTGTTGGCTACATGAGAGACCCTGTCTGAAAACTCTGATGTAGTTGATGCAAATATATGGTGTGTGTGTGTGTGTGTGTGTGTGTGTGTTTATGCGCATGTGCTTAATACTTTCTGAGCACTTGCATGTGTCATTGGATCCTCACCCTGTGAGGTAGGGTGGTAGGATCTGTGGTATTTCTACATCAGTTTACAGGGGAAGGAATAAGAACTAGATGGTGGCATTATATTTATTCTCTCTCTCTGTGTCTCTCTCTCTCTCTCTCTCTCTCTCTCTCTCTCTCTCTCTCTCTCTCTCTGTCTCTCTCTGCCCCCAACCCGAGTCCATCCATCCCATTCTGTCTGTCTGTCCTTTCCTTCCCCACTTCCTCCCTCTTCTGTTTCCTGGCCACTAGCAGGTGAGTTTGAGCACCACGCCTTCCCTCCCCACTGCCATGGACTGAAACCCTGAGGGAAAGTAAATGATCTCCCTTAAGTTGCATTTTCTCAAGAATTGGTCACAGTGATGAAAACCGAACCCCACTAGTCACTGATGGAGAAGGGATGTCCCACCTGCAGTGTAGCTCTGCATTCTCCACTCTGGGTTCCACCGCAGAGGAGCGGATACTTAAGCTGCACCCAGGGTCCACCTTCCATGACACCCCTTACTGCTTTGTTTAGCATCCTCAGGGGAAAAATGCACAACAGAAGTTCAGAAAGACACCTTTCCTTTTTTGGTGGGCACTCACTCGCTCTGGAGTTGAGTGTACTTGAAAGGCTACCCAGTCCCCAAAACTTGCTGATGTTAAGACTTGCTCTATGTTTTACTAGGAAATGTTCTCTCAAACATTTATGGTATCATAATTTTAACTATGGTCCTCAAATGATTTAAAACCTCAAAATCTTGTGTACACATTTGTTGGCCTATTTGTATTTTTTTTTAGAGATATATGTAATTTTTAGAGATAAAGTCTTACTTTTTAGCTACACCGCTCTGAAATTCACTATGTAACTCATGTTGGTCCCAAACTCACCCTTTCTTTGATGGCTAGCGCCAAAAACCATCTTCAGTTAAAAAAATTAAAATAATACAGTGAAGTTCACTACTATTGGCATATAAACTCCTTTGACAATGGAAATGGCTTTTTTTCCCATTCTTTCTTTGGAATATAGATGTCATTTACTTCCACTGTACACTCACAAGAGAATTAGAGTAGAAAAGGGGAAAAAGTTTTATTATTACTCTTAAGGTTAATTTTTGGCTCATAAGCTTGACCTCTTGGACTAATTGGTACCCACAAGGTTCCCTGGACCACACTTTGATAATGGATGCTTGAGAGGAAGTCTGGTAACCATCCCTAACAACTTAAGGAATTCAGGGCATGATTTTTTAGGACATAGTTTTTAATTAAACTACTGGATAGTGATCATTGTTTTATTCAGCAAACACAGTGGGACTGTAATTGGCATTAAATATGCTAGAGAAATTTGTTCTTTTATTTTGTGCCTTGTTTTCTTATATTTATTGTGGTTAGTGATAAAGGAGGCTAAGATGAAATTTGAGGAAGACACACAGAACAGCAATTGGCCCACTTGTAGACCTGTGGTGCTAGGTGGGATCTTGACCTGTGTATGTTCAACAGTAAAACAGTAATCATAGCAGACATGAGTAGTTTAGTTGTATTGACCATGTAAACCTCACAATGGCCTCCTGAATGAGGGGACCTTCTCTCCCTCCCTCCACTCTTCCTCTAGCTCATTCCATTTGACAGAAAAAAAGGTTCAGCAGTTTCCCAATATCATAGGTTGTATGAGTTGGATAACTGATAACCCTCTGGCTCTAAAGATCATGTCTCTCCCACTCGAATGGTGGATGGCTCTTCTTTGCCAATCTCCCTGGTTCTTTATGACAATTAAGAGAGCATCATTCATGTGGAGGGTTCCTGGAACATTATAAATACATCCTCACGGACACACTGCTTTCTCTTCCTCTTATTTATTTTCAGCAGGCCACCTGACCCCTCTTTCTCTTTGTGTGTCCTCCTTATTGGTCCCTGCCTGACATGCAGCCTACGGTATCTTGAAGGGGCATGAGGTTGACATGCTTTTTCCTTTCCCTGATCCTCTGGCATGAGTCCTTGCTTTATTTGGTTTAGTTTTCTCTGAGTTAGACCCCCAAGTGCGAATTATCTTAACTCTCCAGTTTTGGGGCTCTCCCTGATAAGTGAACTCTGTCTTTTCACTGAGACATTCTACCATGGCTTTCATTGTCACTCATCCTGAGTAGAATTCCTTGCCATAGTTAGAATGTTTTCTCCTTTCATTACAAAGCGGGATCCGATAGCAATAATCTTTACTACTTTAATTTTTTTGTTTAAGTAATTTATTCAGATTACTACTCAATTGTTATCCCATCCCTTGTGTCCTCCCATTCCTCCCTCCCCTACCATGTGGTCATAGGCTATCAAGTCTCATCTTGGTAGCCTGCTTATTCTTTCTTTGAGTGCCACCAGGCCTGCCCACCAAGAGGAGGTGGTCAAATATGGGGCACCAGAGTTCATGTCAGAGTCTTTAATATTTTATTTATTTATTTATTTGTCAGAGTTTCAGAATGCCAAAAGATAAAACAGGTACTACAAGGATTGGAGACTTGGCACCCCAAGACATGAAGAAAGTCTGCCAGTTAGCTCTGATCGAGCTTACTGCCCTGTATGAGGTATTGGGCATGGAACTCAAACAACAGAAAGCTGTGAAAGCCAAAACAAAAGGTAAGATTCGATCTGGTTCCTATGTAGCAAAAATGGATTTGGGTGGTATTCTTGGTGGTGGTATGGAACACACACCATCTAAGTAACTTGAGACCTGAAGACATCTGGAGCTTCAATTCTCAATTGCTGTTTATAAATTGATAAACAGAGAATACACAACGAATTAATTGAATTCTAACCAAGGAATTGTAATTCAAGGAATTGTAATGCTCATGGTTTCCTCTTTTGAGAAAGAAACCTTCAGTAAACATGGCTTTCATGCCTGGCTCTTCAGTGATTATTTTGTTCTTCCATGATGAATTATGGGTTAGTTAGCAATCTGTCTCTATGTTCACTTACAGTCTATTTTTAAATGTAAAGTTAATTTCTTCTTATTGTGTGCTCATAATGTACATGTGAGTGTGGGCATGCAAGTGCCACAGTGTGGAGATCAGAAGACAATTGCTGCGAGTCAGTCCCCTCCTTCCACTATGGTTTCCAGGGATCAAACTCTGGTTTCCAGCTTGCATGGCAAACCCTTTGACCTGATGAGCATCTTGTTGACCCTACATTGTATTTTTTTTTTTACAAGTATTGAAAAACATTTTTTTCTTGTAAAGAAAACAATGCCATTGTGAGACTTAGTGCCACTATATTGTATTCCTACTCCATGTGCCATCTTGAATTTGCAAGAAGCTTGCTTATCTATTACATCAACAAACTGATTCTTATAAAGAACATTAGTCTTTGTTTCTTTGTTTTCTTGGTCTGGAAATCCAGGTAATTCTCTATTGACAAAGCTTTCCTGTTTAGGAATCTCTGTCCTCTTGTTTAACCTTACAGGTGTCTCCTAAAGAGGCAGGAGGAATGAGGATTATTGAGTTGCTATGGTAATATGAGCCAAGACAAGTATGTACCTGCTTTAAGCTGTAAAGTCAGTTTCTTTGTAGGTCTGAAGTGTATCTGTGCTGTCTTTTTTGTGCATCCCTCTCACGGTGAACCCTAAAGACCCCATTCTATACTCAGTTCACTAGAGTGTTTTAGCTTAAGGCTTGTAGTGGTGAATTTCTGAGTTCAGTAGTGCTTCTGGTTCCCCTCAAGTCCTTGTGAAAGATGAAGATTTGAGATGCTTCTGTCAAAACTCATCATGACACTTTCTTCAATTATAAAGTAGGGATATAATTTGAATAGCTATGACTACCTGTCTCCAAGATTTTAAAGTGTCTGAAAGAGGTGTTTTGTTGTTTGTTTGTTTAATTTTGTTATAGTTTTTGGTTTTCTTATATGTTGGGGAGAGAACTATTAAAATGTTCTTACCAAATCTCCTATCTTTTAAATGAAAACAGAGGAAGTTCTTTGTAGTTAAAAAAAAAAATTCCTATCATTCTTATTCAAGATTTTTTGTTTTGTTTTTTTTGTTTTGTTTTTTTTTTTTTTTTTTTTGAGACAGGGTTTCTTTGTGTAGCCTTGGCTGTCCTGAACTCGCTTTGTAGACCAGGCTGGCCTCGAACTCACAGAGATCCACCTGCCTCTGCCTCCCAAGTGCTGGGATTAAAGACATGCGCCACCACAGCCCGGCTTTTATCCAAGATTCTTATACTGTGGGTGCTTGGGGTCCTTGAGAACACATCTCTTCTTGATGATCAAACCAAAAGGCAATCTATTATTTTTTTTTAATGGATTTCCAGTGTCCAGTGTCTGTCCTTATACCACAAGCCAAGCCCTTCTCCTTGCCCACAGATGAATGTTATTTACTTGATTGTGTCATTCCTAAGAGTCAGAGCTCTTGCTTTGGTGGTAACCCTCAGCCCAGAAGATAGGCAGAAGCTTGTAGGTAGGAGTTATGCTCATTTCGAAGTAAGGAATATGAGATGAGTTTAGAAAATGTATAACTATTACCCATTATTTTATACACACACATGGGGAGGAGGCAGGGAGGGAGGGAGGGAGGGAGGGAGGGAGGGAGGGAAGGAGGGAGGGAGACAGAGACAGACAGAGACAGAGAATTTAAATGTAAGAAGACTAGGTACCTACTACATTTTTGGAAGACACATTTATAAACCAGGATTGTAAAATAAGTTAAATTTTCTTTTTTCTTGTTTCTTTTTTGGTATTTCTAGACAGGGTTTATCTGCATAGCCTTGGCTGTCCTGAGCTCACTTTGTAGACTAGACTAGCCTCAGACTCACAGTGTTCTGCCTGTCCCCCCCTCCCAGAGTGCTGGGATTCCAGGAATGCACCACCTCACCCAGCAATTAGCTGAATTTTCAGAAGGCAAATATTTATATTTAGCTATATCAGGGAGTATTCAGAGCCCATTAAGTAAAGGGGTGGGGGCGAGTAGTGTTTGATTATATGTTAGAACTTCTAATCTGGTTGTACCTCATCAACTGTAGTTTACATGTCCTCATTGTGGGGTGTTTGTCTGGCAGCGCTTTGCTCTAATTATTTCAGTGACTATTTGCACTCATTTGTTCGGATGCCTAGCTGGGCTGGAGTGTTCTGGAAGACAGCCACGAGTCTGGCTGTGTTGGGCTTCACGGTATCATTCCCTTAGTAGGTGCTCAGCAAATAATCGATCAATAAATGACAATGTACAAACTTCTCATGTCCACTGCTTATTACCGTTTTAAAGGTTGACGGAAGTGAAGAACTTTTGTTTTCTTGTTGCAGACTCTGGTCTTTTTGGTGTTCCATTAACCGTACTGTTAGAACAAGATCAAAGGAAAGTGCCAGGAACTCGGACACCCTTGATCTTTCAAAAAGTAAGTCGGCCTGAACCGGCCAGTGCAGCAGGAACATAACTTAGGCTAATGGTGGGGTTTTACACTCAAGCTGTTATAAATACAGTTTTCCTATTGGTATGTTGTTTTATTTTATACCTTGATTTTCTATTTGGGAAGCAAAGTTTTTCAAAGGCTCATAATTTTTATCTCATTGTGATTCTTTCTGTGATATAACTGTAAGTATCTTATATTAGCTGCCTTTGTGTAATTGAGATTTCAGTTCTATAATACACAGGAGTGGGGACTGTGTGTAAATTCCTAGGGAACTGAATCCTCATGAATATTTCATGCATATATGTCTTTCTCAAGCTTTCCTATTTGCAGTGAGGATGCCCAACCTAATTTACCAGTGCCGACGTCCAGAGTAGGCAAAGAAACCATAAAGTAGATTTAGAAAATGATTGCTAAACTATCAAGTTGCTTGTGTAGTCAACACTCAATTATTCATAAGGAGATTATCGGCAGCAATAAAAAGAATTTCAGCTCGAACTCTGAGCCATCAGTGTACACGACAGATTACATTTGATAAAACCTAAGAAACACAGCAAGGAAGGGAGGCCAAACAGCTGTGGACTACCCAGTATATAGACCCTCCGCAACAGCCTCCCCGTATCTGTTTCTGTACCTTCTCAGGGTGGTAGAGATGGTTTTTCAGTTAGTGGGCTGAGCCAACCCTAAAGCTTGGTCTATTTGGTACTCACTGCTCTGTTTCCATCAGTCATTACCCATGTTAGCCTCTTGCGGTTGCCATTTCACTCCTCTTGCCTGTCACTGCATCCAAGCGTGTCTCTTGCTATGTATTCTGTAGAGTTGTTCTATCCCTGCCTGGTGAGCCTGGGTCTGTAATAATAGTTGACTAAAGAAGCTAGCGCGTAGAGGCTACACATTGTTTTTTTTTTTTTTTTTTTTTTTTTTTTTTTTTTATGCTGAACGGATGGAATTCCTATACAAGGATGCATTTTAAAGCTGTATCCCTATAGTATCTTTCTTAGGGCAAGTCCTCCAGAATCAATAGACTCTTTATCTATGTCTCTGTTTACAGCTATACTTATTTCTATACCTGTGCGGAAAGGTTTCTTTTAATGATTTTGTTCATCCAGTTGATGGGATCCAGTCTGATAGATGTGGGACAAGAAATTGAGGAGCAACTCGAGCAAGAGTTGATACTGCAGTCTTGAAGAAGAACAGTTCCTTTGCAAACCCAGGCTCTGCATTTGCATCTTCATCACCTGACGGGCTCACCACGGTGCAGAGGGTGACCTGCATGGCTTCAACTCTGCAATCCAAACGCTGGTCACTTCTAAAAAGATAACTATCACTGCAGCATCTAGACTAGTGTTTGAATGAACCTCTGGGCACTACAGTGGTTGACTCACACAGCTCCTCATCATGTGGAGGAGTCTGTTGAACTTAGGTTCATATGAGGTCCAGTGAGCTTCAGTCAAAATCTGGCAGGCTGAATACTGACTGCTTGTGGCTTCTCAAAGGAAAAACAAAAAGCAAACAAACAAACAAAAAACTCTTCTCAACTTTCTTGACATTTTTATTCGATTTAGTTAGTTATTTTACAATTTGTTTTTTTTAACACCACAGGACCCTGTCAGCCTGTTATCTTGAATTCATATTTCAGTTTTGTTCATATTAAAGAGTCAACTGGTAGGCAGCTCTCACCAGTTTGCACCTACTTTGTGTTGTGAGAAGCCCCTCCTGGTTATCAGCCCACAGTTCCACTGTCTGCCCTTCAATTTTGTATAAGTGGGAAGTGCAGAACCATTCGCTCCCAGACTCCAGGGCCCCTCTTCAGTGTGGAGGTGAAGATGCCCACCAGGTGACACTCACCAAAGTCACAGCAGCTGATTTTGTCTTCTACTTCTCTCGCTCTGACTTTCCTTTCTCTTCCCTACCCCTCAGAGGCAAACAGTGGGTTGTTTAACCATGAACAGTGTTCATTTTTAGAAGCAAAATGTTCATTTTACTTTATGGGAAAAGTGCATTTTCTGATCAAAATTTCAAATGCAATATCTTTGTTGTCAGGATGATCAGCAAAATCACTGGTGTGCCAAAAGATACTACCTTCATTTCCATCTTATCTTTCAGTACACATGCATGCACACACATACACACATACACACATGCACACACATGCACACACATGCACACATACACACATGCACACACATGCATACATATACAAATGCACACACACATGTACACACACACACAAATACAGTCACACACATGCTCAGATATATGCACACACGCACACACTCACACATACTCCCCCACACTCACACACATACACTCATACAGACACATGCACCCATATATATATGTATATATGCTATTTATATTTTGAGAAATATTGTGGATCACTGATAAAATATGAAATATCCAAGTTTCCCCAAGCAGCATAATTGAATATAGTTTTTTTGCCCGGGGGGGTGGTGGTGGTGGTGGTGGTGGTGTCTATTTTAGGTCTTAAAAATTAAAAGAAAGCTAGAATATGTTTTCTAATATAAAAGTTAATAATATAGCTAATAAAGAATGTAGCTAAACTATGTGATTTTTCATGAGAAATAGGGGATAACATGTGGTATCATTTTAGACAGTACACATATAACTCTCGATGCTGAGATCTAGCACCAGAGAAAACTATAAAATGATCTAAATACAGAGTTCAGAGATGAATTCCATTCAGGTGTTTAGAAGCCGTGATTCTCTTCTGTACTTAATGGAAGTGCAAGGTGTAGGCTGCTAAAAACTAATTGACTTCAGCAACCTGCACTCAATCGGATGTTTTAATAAGACACACAAATATTTTATAAGGTGAAATAAAATGAAAATTGATCGTACATGGAATATTTTACTATTTGGCATGAAATACTTTATTGAATGACATTCTTCTAATCTCAAATAATATATAATTCTTTTTGCCCTGGGTTTCTCTACCATAGTACTTGAAAGATGTGGTCTAGGAAAAATTTGAATTTTAAAAATGGATGTACTTTTTTGTCTGGTCAATTATGCCTTGGCCAATAATGTATTCTTAGGAGAAATTGAGACTCTAACTCTTTCTATATCAGTGAGTTTCCTGGTCAAAATCTATTCCCAGGGTAGGGCAGATTAAACAAAAATAACCATCCATGCTACAGCAGGCGGAGGTCCCAAAGCCTCCCTGAGCAAGCTCAGCTTCGTGCCTCACAGACACTTTTATACCAAAGGGGAAAACAATAAGCTCTGTGTGGCCTGTGGAGCCGGATTAATCGTTAACAGAGGGTTCCCTGAAGAAAGCATTCTTTTTTAAAATATTCTTTTGTACCCTGGGGGATTTTCTGTCTCAAGGTGCACACAGACCATTCAACTAAGATAGGAGATGGGGGAGGGCGTGTCTGGGTTTCATAAAGAAGACTGCTTTTGAGAAAGGGGGGTGTGCTGTGGGAAAGAAGCCCCCCAATATTAGTGAGTGTCTTGTGCTTATGAGGAGAAGATGATGTTCCAAAACATAGCAGAGGGTGTTCTGTTCTATGAATTCCACATACCCAAGGGATGTACAACCCAGGCTTCCCGGCTGGAAGCTCCCTGTCAGAGAGCGCACCGCTCTTGGACCTTCTTCACAGCTTTTTAACAGTTTGTCTCTGTAACATTCCCTATTTTGCCTGATTTTTTGTGATATAGTTTTAAAAATATTTATGTACTCATTTTTAAATTATGTGTATTTGTGTGTAGGTATGTGCGTGTAAATGCAGGTGCTCACAGAGACCAAAGGCATCATGCTGATAGGAGTTACAGGCAGCTGGGAACCACCTTCATGCTAGCTGCGATCTGAATGTGGGTCCTCCGTGAGAGCGGTACATGCTCTAAACCACTGAGCCTTTCTCCAGCCTCCTGGCTGCCACATTTCCATCTCAGTTCATTTAGTGGAATCACTAGAGAGCTAGGTCTCTGCCCATTCGATGAGCGTTATATTACGTAGAAGCCCTATTTGGAAGCACTCTTCTTTAGGCTTTGCCACCATAGGTTTAACTTGAATATTAGCAAGTTTCTATTTTCATATAAAAAGTATCATTTCCTAAAACAAACTAAATACAGCATATAAATGTGCAAATATTGGACTTCGATGATATTTATTTGCTTGCACAATGCATGCTGCTGGAAAAGCAGAATGGTGTTTCGAGTTGCTTTTCTACAGTGAACATCTTTTTCCTGATCCTGTGGAGAGCTGCAGCTGTTGTGTGAAATTATACATTTTTTTTTTTTAACAAAGGAGAATTAAAAAAAAAAAAAGATGAACTTTATCAAAATTGTAACTTAGGTTTTTGCGTGTGTAGTTTGGAAGATGTTGGTCCCATAGCACTCAAAACTTGAAATTCAGTTTGCGTGCCATTGGAACTAGTTTTCACTTACTGATATGGGGAACAGATGTTTAACTGTACCTGGTAACAATCGCTAAGATCAGAATGTGTCCCGGCTCATCCACAGCTGATTTCTCGAATTGAAGAAGGCGGACTGGAGACCGAGGGCCTCCTACGAATACCAGGAGCTGCCATGAGAATCAAGGTAGTGAAACATTTCAGGTCTGTTAATGTACAATTTTATTGCTTAATTATGCTTGTGCATTTTAAAGGCCAACTTAGCCTCCCCACTCCTTACCCTTGTTGGCAAAGCCGATAAAATAAAGCAATAAAGTCTCTTAACACTCAGTTTATAGTTTCTCTACAGACTCCTTCTGTTTTTCTGTAAGTTTTTTTTTTTTTCCCCAAATCCCAGCATCCCCCATTATAATCCTGTGACGATGAGAGCATTGTGACTCAGAAGGTAGTAAGAAGCTGGGCGAAAGGTTTAGTCAGGATGAGTAACAGCAACTGAATTTCGATTTTTTTTTTTCTTTAGAAGGAGCAGGGACATAGCACTCCAGGTAGGGAGCAGATTAAGGATCTTTCATAGTTAGCACTATTGACAGAAGGGACAGCTATGTGTAATGTCTTAGAGGGCCAGTTAAGTGGATTCAACTGGGTCAACTGGTCTACCCCACCTGTCGTCATAGGTTAGATCCTACTGCAGCCAGCCCCTAGTGAGTGACTTAAAGATGGTGTGCCCAAGTCTGGTGTCCCTGCCCTGCTGGACTTTTGGTACCCCTTTCTTGTCTCTTTGCCTCCTTTAGTCTCTTCATTCCTCTCTCCCTCTCTCTTCGTTTCTTTTCCTTCCATCTTTTCTCCTTCCCTGCTCCTTTCATTTTCTTCCCTTGCTCCCCTATTACTCCAGTTCCAGTTTCTGAGGTAGCATCTATGTTTCTCACCAGTTAACAAAAACAATTAGGGCAACAACAACAACAACAACAACAACAACAACAACAACAACAACAACA